>OZ012735.1:260174985-260774985 GCA_963859935.3 Lathyrus sativus
TGAGTTCTTTGGTTTAAGAGAAAGTTAAGATCATGGTGAGCAAATTTGATGTTCAAAGCTAGTTGAATTGAGACTTGGAATGATGAGAAAATTGGAGTGGAAAGTATGTCCAAAATGTGTCCCAAGATAACTTAGAAAAAATCTAAGTAATGAAACTTTTGGCAACTTTGACACCTTGACTTTGAAGGCACATAACTTGATGAGTTTTGATCCAATGTATATATTCTAGTAATGGATGGAAAGCTTGAAGAATGATCTTTAACTCTAGAGCTATGGAAAAATTCATTTGAGATGAAGAGATAGATGAAAAATTCCTTGGAAACTTGGTTGAAAAATATGTCTAACAACTTGCCAAACTTAATATCTTTGGAACCCTAACTTGGGAGCATCATAACTTGAGTTCTACACATCCAATGGGGATGATCTAGTACTCAAAAGAAAACTTGAAGGATTCTCTACAGCTCTCATGTGGTAGGAAAATTCATATGAAGCTTGTATCACCATGAAAAGTGGGCTTGAAAGTAGGTACCTCGAACTGATTTTTCTACACTTGGAAAAATTCTAAGTGTTGAAATGTCACAATTTACATTTTTCCAACTTTAGCTCATCATATCTCCCAAACCATGAATCTTTTGGACATGCTTCCTTCCACAAACTTATAGTTCATGATGTCCTCTTTAATTTGATAGTAAGTTTGCCTTCATTGGATCAAAAATGAGAAAGTTATGGAAGTTGCAAGATGGCTAGAATTAGGGTTTTCTACACTTCGAAAATTTTCCATCAAAACCCTAATTTAGTCAAACTCTTGATTTTAAGTTTCGCTTTGATTCTTTTTGTTCCAAACACATGAAATCACTTGAAAACATGTATCATTCCCTTGATTGACCTTGAGATCCAAGATATTGACCTAATTGAATCACAGTTGACTTTTGTTGACCAGATGAAACCCTAGGACCATTTTCACTGACTGAGGCTCTTGTGATGGCTTGTGATGACACATAATCTATGTGGAAGACCCTCAAGGTGTGTGTTGAGCTTTAGAATCATGTCCTTCCCAAAGAACTAGCCATAAATCTCCTTTTGAATCAAAACCCTAGACAGTTATCCATGAGATATGAGGAGGAGAATCAATGTTTGTGCTCTTGATTCAAGTGGTTAATTAACATGCCTTAATGATGATGGAGACTTTGTGACTTGATATGGCCACAAAGTTGAGCATGAACTATTGGTTTGAGCTTTGAAGAGGAAGCCCTTCTCTTGATTGTTGGATAAGATACCTTGATCCCATGTCTAAGACCAATGCTATGTGCAAATGCCAATGAAAAATGATATGAAACATAAGCCAAGACATGAGAAAAAGGATGGGCAAATTTGGGGTGCTACAACATGCACCTGGTCCAGCCAAATGAGCTCAAAACACTTTCGTCACCATGGCCTTTTGCATGGTGGGGGGTGGACATCCTCGGGCCCTTCTTCACCGGATCCTATCAAAGTAAATATTTGATAGTCGGCGTCGACTACTTCACTAAGTGGATAGAAGCCAAAGCATTATCCAAAATCATGGCCCAAAACATACCCGTTTCTACAAACGAAACGTACTTGCCCGGTTTAACGTACCCCAAGCCATCTTCACCGACAATGGGACACATTTCACTAACAAGAAATTCTAGGATTTTGACGCCAGACTAGGCACGAAACAACATTTCACGTCGGTCGAATACCCGCAGACAAACGAGCAGGCCAAAGTTGCGAATAGGGTAATTATGCGCGGACTGAGGCGAAGGCTGGGAGACGCCAAGAAAGGATGGGTCGAAGAGCTACACAACGTCCTTTGGGCTTACAGAACCACTCCAAACTCAAAAACTGGGGAGACCTCATTCCAAAAGACCTATGGGACAGAGACGGTGATCTCGGTTGAAATAAGAGAACCTTCCTGAGGAGGCGAACAACGAAGCGCTAATGGAAGAACTCGACCTGGTTGAGGAAATCAGGTCGGGGGAATCTCTGCACGAAGCCTCACTAAAACAAAGGATAACCTTGCGGCACGACAACAAAGTCATCAAGCGTGAGTTCCAGGTGGGCAGCCTAGTCCTGCGAAGGAACCAAAAGGACTCGCGCAAGGGCAAGCTTGCTGCAAACTGAGAAGGTCCCTATCGTGTCCGAAAAAAATGGGCAACAAGGCCTATTACCTCGAAAACCTACACCGGGAAGAACTTGCTCGACCATGGAACGCAGGAAAACTCAAGCAATATTACAATTAAACACTACCCGTGAGCCGTTAGCATCGCGACATGGTACAGACGCGACTCTTAAAGTTTATAACAAAAAAGACAAGAGTCAGCTCTTCTCGTGTGGGGGAAAGACCCTTGATCCAGCAGGGACCCCTCAACCGAGCTCCACAACTTTCGTACCATTAGGGCAGAACACCCAGCTCACGATGGAAGGTTCACGCCCTAGAAAAAAACCTCAACCGAAATCTTGGCCCCATGACCGATCAGATACCAACTCCGATCACCCGACCAGTTCCCCGCATAGTCGGTCATCAAACAGGTCGAGCAAGAAAATAAAAAGAAATATAATTCAAACATAGAAACATAAAACACGCAATGTATAAAAGTAAAGTTGATATATATCCAAAATGGTGGACAAAGCCCATTGTCAAAAAATTACAAGAATGGCCAAGCAGGCCTGAAACAGATACATCCAAAGTAGGCACACAGGCCAAGAAAATAACACAGGCACATAGGCCAAAAAAGCAACAGACAAAACTAAGAGGCTTCCTCTTTCTCGCCACCAACCTCGATTGGGCCCTCGTCCTCCTCTTTGGTTTCTGACGCGACCACGCGACCTTCGACGACTTGATGGAAGGGCCTCGTCCCTTCGATGGTGAAAGGCACGTCAGGGTTCACGAGCCAGAGCTGCTCCACGGTGCTGTCGTATCACACCTCGAGCGTCCCTAAGCAATCCTACTCGAGCTGACGGATCCTCGGCACCAGAGCCACCTGGAATGCCATGAGCTTTTCCTCATCGGTCTCGTCCTCCGTAGGCTGGGAAGCCGCCTCTAGTTCGACAATTCGCACCAAGAGCCTTGTCCTCTCTTTGCCCACGGCCTTCAACTGCTTCTTGACCTCGCCGTAGAGCTTATGCTGGGCACTGCTATCTTCCTTCGCCTGATTGAAATCAGCAACCAATTTACTCCTCACCGCCTTGAAGGTCGCAAGGTCAGTCTGCAATTTGGAGAAGTCGGCTGAAGAGCAAGCATCATCATTGTGGACCATAGCTTTCTCGAAGACCCGAATCACTACGGCCAGGTCCTCCGCCAGAACCTTCTTTCTCGTCTGCCGATCAGCACCTAAGATGGCTTTTGTCTCCGCGGCATCCACCACTTGAGAGTTGGCCCCACACAAGAATGTGGGTTGCAGATGACAAGATGGGAGCACGAACCTCTCCTCGGCACTACCTTCGGTGAGGTCGATGGTGTCTTGCTCGCCGACCCGCGGTCTTTTTAGAGTCCCTTGCGAGGAGGGGGACTGGCTGCCCTGGGGGGAAGAAGATGAGCCACCATGTTGTTGGTCGGGACCAGGCATCTACTGCACCTGGGAAACCCTCCCCTTTCCAGACTTCTTCACGTCCTTGCTGGCTGCCAACCTCTTCAAACGTTCGTGCATGCTCGACAACTTTCCTGCAAAAGAAAAATAAATAGAGTCAGCAAAACAAACCAACAACGAACACGCAGACAAGGTCCAAGTGAAAAGCGGACCCACTACGTAAGAGGCATAAGGCTTCCTCATCAGACGAACACTCGAGGAGGGCCCTCGTATTAATCAAGCATGAATCTGTAAGAATCTCCCCGTGTGAATCGAGGATAAAGTTCCCATCTGGCATCACACACTTCACATGGGTGAAACTAGCCACAAAAGTGACCAGATTCTGGTAAGCCGCCCGGTCATCAGCGTCCACCGAGCCTGCCCGCACTATATAGCTATCCGTCCAAACCAACGAAATCTTCAGCACCAAGACCTCCTCAGACTTCCCGTCCCTTTCTCGGACCTCGAGGTTAAAAAGTGAATCCACATCCGTATGCGTGACAGGAATGACGACGTAATATCGATCCTTGAAAGCCCGGATGGAATCCATGTACGCCCGGAAGATCCTCCTCGGTTGCTTCAAGGACACCCAGTTGCGTCGGACATTGAGCGTTTGTCTATGGAGGTGGAAGATATGGAAGAAGAGGGTGAGAGTGGCTCTGATATTAAGATGTTGACAGACGAGCTCGTACGCCCGCACAAATACAATTGCATTGGGATGTAGTTGCGAGGGCGACTGCCGATGCCAATCAAAAACCCTTAACTGGAAGTCAGTGAAGGGCAGGCCCAATCCCGCCTCCTGGAAGGTAAACTCGTACATAGGAAACCTCATCCCCTTATACGCCGAGCATATTCTGTGGTTTGCTCACGCTTTGTACACCTGCCAGTTTAAAAGGGAACCCTCGAGACGGTCCTCAACGTTGGCATAAGCGTCAGACTCATCCACAACGAAGCGAGAGGAGATGCTCAGGGGCTCCTCCCCGACCCAATTTGCAGCAGATCTTTTGCGCTATTCGTCGGCATGCGCCACTGGGGAGTCTGGCTCGTCGTCAGTTTCAATAATTTCTTGGACCCAAGCAGCTATTTACACCTGAAAAGCAGCGGAAAATGGTGAATTCAACATTCAAAATCAAATTCACCCTTCCACCACAGATCAAGTGAAAGGGCGAAGAGTGGAGACCCTCCTACGGACATGGCCTCTCTCTCCTCGACAGACAAGAGCGGACCCCTGAGACTTCAAGCATTTATCCCCGAGAAGTCATACGAAACTGTCCAACGTCCCCGGCGGGGACCTCACTGCTTGTCCCCGGGAAGTTCAGGCAAACTATCATACCTCCCCAGGGGCTTCCTCGGTTATTTTCGTAGGATTCATCCAAACTATCATACCTCCCCGGGGACTTCATCGTTTATCCCCATGGGATTCACCAAAAACTATCCTACGTGCCTGGGGAATTCATCGTTTGTCCCTAGAGGATTCATGCAAAATCATTCTCTGTCCCCAAGGTCTTCATCGATTGTCCCTGGCAGCTTCAATCTAACCCTACTTTTATGCAAGGGAGCCCCGACGTATTCGCCGGAAACTCCACGGTCTCCTCGGAACATTCATCAAGTCCACTATGGGACCGTCGGAAAGTAAGAAAAACAGAATAAAAAGCATGCAAGACTTACTTGATACAACAGTTCAAGGTAGGTGACGCGACGGATAGTACGGCGGCGGACGGTGGACGTCGCGGTGCAGAATGTGAAGAGGCAAACGAGAAGAGAAACGACATCGTGAGCGGTAAAAGTGAAAAGTGAGAAATGAAGCAGACTCGGTCCTATAGCCTAGCATGGGACTCGAGGCACCCCTAGGCACTCAAACACCCCTACCCCTAGCCGCCCTAACTAAGCAATGGTTGTCTGACACGTGGCAGCACCAGAAGCTCTGCAATTAATCTGTCTCCCCGTCGGAGAGTGAGCACATCCTTCACACTATCCCCCCCTCTCTGACACGCTGTCTCGTCAAGCATCCTCCGCTCCCGACCTGATACACGACTCCCATTCTATGCGTTGGAAAAATACCATCTCCCGAAGGGATCCTCGACATTTCGACCTGCCCTTAAGTCATTACTCCTCCACCTAGGAGCAATGACTTGGGGGGCTCCTATTTTGGACTAGGCCGAGACCTTCCACTCAGTCGGGCAGGCCCAACCCAAGGCTATACTGATGAGGCCCAACAAGGCCCAATTTTGTATGTCGAGCACAAGCCTCAACAAGGCACATTCGTCGGGCAGAAGAATCTCTTGACGGGGAAGCCCACGCACTTCCCTCACGTTCTCGCTTCCGAAAGAGATGGCCAGCCCATCTTTCGAAGATCACGAGGCAGTTGATCCAGAGCGAAGACCACATGCTGGTCTTCACTACGCCATGTAAGCCCTGGCAGTTACTTGTGTTGGGTTTGACAATCCGACCCCTATGCAAAGTAACCGTTGGCCATACGATGGAGGCACATTATAAATACCCTCTTTCACTAGAGGGTCAGGTATTCTATTCTACACCTTCTCTCTGTAATTGCTCTCTCTCTCTCTCTCTCTCTCTCTCTCTCTCTCTCTCTCTCTCTCTCTCTCTCTCTCTCTCTCTCTCTCTCTCTAGTTCCGATACTTACTTAAGCATCAGAGCATCTTGCAGGTACACCCCTTTTTTCTTCTCCGTAACACCGATGAAGGCAGCAACTCACGACGCGTGGCAGACTACTGATTCCTTTCTGATCGGGTAAGATCAAGTAGCCTCATTAATCCTGATGTCTTGGATTTTAGTGGATTAATTTGAAATGCTGATGGTGCCTAAGTTCACGGTTTCGCGGGTAATATTGGTTATTCCAACATCTTTCATGCTGAGCTGATGGTGCTCTGTCATGGATTGTGGATGGCCTGAGAACTTGTCATCAAAGACCTGATGTGCAATTCTGACTCTCATTCTGCTATCAAGCTTATCTTAGAGTATGTTAATATTTGTCATCACTATGATGTGATTTTTCACAACATTAAAAAGTTTTTCTCTAGAGAATAACGAGCTCAACTATTTCATACTCTTAAAAAGGAGAACTTTACTAATACTTAATTAAATAATGATAATATTTATCTTTACTCTTGTTGTTTGATTCTTAATTTTCTTTGTATTGAGTTTTGGTTACCCTATATATATATATATATATATATATATATATATATATATATATATATATATATATATATATATATATATATATATATATATATATATATATATATATATATATATATATATATATATATATATATATATATATATATATATATATATATATATATATATATATATATATATATATATATATATATATATATATATATATATATATATATATATATATATATATATATATATTCAGACAGAATTTATAATTTTTTCCACTCAATAAAAATATCTATAAAAAAACATGAGGTTTTAACCATAAATCAGTTCCATGACAATGACCAAATTGCATCAACCTGTTGCTTATTACACATAATCTTATCAGAGAAAATATAAACATTCGACAACTTCCAAATAACTCTTTTGAAAATCATTTAGCAAATATTACTCACAAACAAAATGATTTGCTCATGGTTTTCTAGTCAATGTTATGGTAAGATTTGTCATCTTAGCTCTCTCTTTGGATATTCCACTTGTTAATGTTTTCCTAAAATGCTCAAATATGTCTTTAGTGACACCTTCACCAAAATGACTAATTAACAAAGGTTCAATTATAGCCCTTGTGCTTTTTACTACTGTTTCAGCCATATCAGGAACATTATGCCAATTTACTTCTGAAACCTCCAATTCATTGATTGAAAATGATCCTTCATTTTCAACTTCCAATTTTACTTCAGATGGAGATGGAAAATAGTTTGGCAGGTTAAAAGTATTGAGTTTCTCTTCTTCAATGATTCCCTACAACAGAAATTGCATAATTCATATTAACATTGTCAAACAAATGCGTTGAATGTTTATAGCGGATCGAGATATATATAGTTTACCTGCACGACCATATCATTAATAGATTTAGCCAAAAGTTCCCATCCGTAAGAAGACCCTTCAATTATAAGTGTTAGAATCATGCAACCCCCTTCAACTAATTCTTGAGCACGACACTTGAGAAAAAGAGAGAAATCTATATGAAATTGTTCGTAATAAGCCTTGAGAACATTTGATGGACTTGTCGCCGAAAGGTAAATGTTGCCTTTATTATTTTCTACACCTATAGGAACCTATTTAAACACGTAAACAAAAATAATTATATTGGAGTGTTGTGAAAAGTTGATTAAGTAGTATCCTAGAAAGTCAAGAGAGATAATAACATAAACAAACCTTAGATAGCCAATGAAGACTATACGAAGAATGGATAAAATGCAAACTCGAGTTAGAAAAAATTCTACCATAAAAGGATCCGGGAACACCAAAGATGTAGCAAGAACCTATATCAGTTTCTATTTCATCGTGTAGTTTTTCTTTGAAATCTTCAAGAGATTTGAATATACTGTTAAAGTCATTTCCCGATAAATCATTCAAAAAAATCTCATATTCTGGAGATTCATGATTCAATTGTTGACAAAGTTTTTCAACGACCTTAATAATTTCTGAGGTCACCAATAAAGAGTTTGGTCCCGAAGAGCAACCCAAGTCTGCAATTGCAAAACTTTTAGGGCACAAGCTATAATATAGATTAGTTATAGCTTTAATTCTCAAAGATGTTGCCAAAGAAATCGCCTCTCTCTGAAGTAAGGAGTTGTTTGCATAGCTTGCTTCTTCGACGTCTCCATTCATGTGTAGAACTTGTGCTACATCCATTCTATGTTTTTGAGTACTTTTGCTTTTTTGCTTAAGCAATAATTGTCTTGATTAAGTATGCAAATGCGTTTTAACATTGGCCATTTCACATGCATTATATAATAATAGATGAGTCATGTATATTTGATCATGTGAAAGCAAAGTGTATATATATTATTAATAATAAATGTTATCTATCTGAAACGGTCCTCGATGAAATTGGTTATATTAATATTATTATAGTTTACTTTTTTATCTTTCAAATAATAGTCAATAATGGCTACTGGTGTTTACGTTGCAAAAAATAATAATTTCCAAGTTACGTTAAAAACCCAAGTGACGTTTTTGAATCTTATTAAAAATCTGAACCAGTCGTATATAATTTTATAATTGGTTTAAAAAATCTTATAAATGGTGAAGAAAATGTATTTTTTGATTTGAATATAATTTTTAAATAGAATAATGAAGAATCCATGCACTTTCTCAAAATAATTTAGAACCATATCCTCTGAATTAACTAACAGTGGATTAAGAATTTGAATTTGTCTTGTCTGAGAGTATGATTTTGGTGTTTTTTTCTTTGATATGTTAATGATGCGTTGTTGACTTAAAATCAACAAAAAAACAAAAAAGTTTCAGCTTTTTAATAAGATTCTCAAATGTACGCCAGTCCAAGAAATATCTATAAAAAATGGTGTTTAGATTTTCTAAAATACCTAATTAACAGTACAAACTAGAAAAGAATATATCTTTGCATGTTTCTTTATGATTATCAATCAGGTGGAATATCCAACGAGAGAACTAAGGTCATCAATTTTATTTTTAGTGCAGTTGTTTTTGAGAACTAAGGACAAATTTACTATATTAAACTATAATTATGTAGGATCTCACAAATTATTTTATCACAATTTAGTGGTTAAATAAGTTTTTTATTTATTATGCAATTAAACCATCAACTTTTAAAAACTTGAGACAACACTACTATCATACATAGACAACAATATGAAAGTTTTATTCCATATCTTATCATTTATTTCCTTATTTTTATATTATATTTTTTTAATTAAAATATCTTTATATAATAATTTATTAAAAGTTAAAAAAATAATTAAAAAATTATCAAAACTCTTTTAAAAAATCTTCTAATATATAATATATAATTACGATCAATTCAGATGCTTGTCTAGTAGAACAGGAATATTAGGGTATTGATGTTTCTATCTTCGATGATAAGGATAATAAGATCGAAGAGCACGTCACGAGCTGTGGAAGGACAAATTAAGATTAATTTTCAATCTGACAATAAACAAGTTATAGACATCATGAACATGCCAGATCAAGAGGTTCTGCAGAATACCACTGGCATGCAGTGTAAGGATACATGGAACTGAAGAGATACTTTCAGCAAATTAGATTCATGCACATCAACAGAAAGAAGAACAAAAGAAGCTCACAATTTGACTATGATTTACTAAAAATTCTACTTAAAATCTCTACAGTTATACCGTCACCCCTACATTTTTTTTAAAATGTCAATTTTGCCCTTATTTATTTTTTATCATTTTATTTTTTACTTTTTACTACTCATGTCAGACTTCTGAAAATTGGACTCAATCAAAATCACATCGAAAGACTACAATCATGACTTTTGGTATGTTATTCATCTCTATCGGAAGACTTGGCCAGAGAGTTTCGATTTGTCACAAAACCTGTACCGAAAGTCTAACCAAAAGAGTTCCAGTATTGGAACGCAACTGTACCAGAACACTTTTTAGAAGTTAACTGGTTTGTTGTTTTTGTGTACCGAAACACATTTAGAAAGATGTCCAGTTTACTTGATTTTACACACATGAACTCTTTCAATAAGACTTCCGGTTTGCTTTTTAAATTTTTTTTTTATTTTTTTATACTGCAGGTATAGAAATTCCTCCAAAAATATGTGTAGATACTTTTGATTTTTTTTCAACTACTCAAAGATTTGGTACACGAGAAAAGGTGATAAGGTAGATTAAAGAGGTTGGAATTTGAAATAAAGTAACTGTTATTAGCAGCATCAGAAGCAGCATGTTGTTGATTTGATAAAGAGACATGTTCCACCTAGACACATATTACTTTCCTTGAAAGAGCGATATCTAGAGAATGTCACTCAGATCAACATTTGTTTAACCTTATTGAGGACGCAAGTTATGTTTATTGGAGTAGAAAAAGAGATGACTCGGAAGTTATTAGAGATATATTATGGGCCCATCAAGATTCAGTTAATTTGTTGAATATTTTTCCTATTGTGTTAGTTATGGACAACACCTACAAGACAAACAAATAGGCAACCTCTGTTTAAAATTATTGGCATGACATCTACCGAGTTGACTTTTGATGTCGCATTTGCATATATGGAGTCTGAGCAGACTGAGACTTTTGTGGGGTGTTGTTAAGTGCAAATTATGACTTAAATTGAACCATATTTCTTGGTATTTTTCAACTCATTTCTCATGTTTTAATGAATTCATTTCATGTTCTTATGTGATTCTTCAATTATATTGCAAATACCTTTGGATTCTTTGATGTGTGTGTTATTGTGCAGGATATAGGCATAAAACATTAATGATTAAGACACAAAGGATTGGACAAGAAAGCCAAAGAAATGAATAGGAATTAGTATGTTTGATGTGCAAACACTAGCGAGGTCAAAGCAAATGATCATTGTGAGGGCTCCTAGCGAAGCCCCCAACGAACCATCTCAGATTAGAGGCAGTGGGAAGAGGACCCAAAGTTCGTTGTGCGAAGCTGTAGCGAAGAAGTTCGCACTATAAAGAATGAGTTTGCACTGCGAACTTAGATATTTCCAAGGGCAGTTTAACTGTTTCTAAGGCACTTAAAGTGCCCAAAAGTGGTCTTCGCAATGCAAAGAAAGTGTTTGCAAGGCGAACAAGACAGGTTTTTGTTTTACTATATAAGTACTTTCTCTTGCTTTTTAGATAATAACTTTTTGATTACATATATTTTGAGGAGCAAAACTTTATCTCTCTTCATTTCAAAGCATATTTTAGAGAGAGAAACACAAACCCTAAAGGGAAATAAATAAGAGCTTTGATCTCTTATTGGGTTTGTGTTGCAGTGAGAATCGGATATCAACCTATTGATTAACTTGAATCTTAATTCATTGAAATTCACCACCGAGCTTTTATTTATCCAAAGGAAAGGTTAAAGAAAGAAAAAACCTTTTGCGCGATGTAACGACAACGCTAAAGATTCAGGGATCGGAGGTTGGTTATGCATATGATAGGTATTTCACATCCTAGACATATGTAGTACTCTATAGGAACCTCTTGTGTGTATATATGCTAGGTTATCTAAGTTGTTTTCTATGGTTTTGGGATCAGGGTTAGGTAAAAACCTAAGGATAGATCTAAGTTTGCTCGCAAAGATATCGCAACTTATGCCTATGTATCCTTACTAGGATGGAATCAAAGCAACCATAGTTATCCTAAAAGGGATGAGGCACACTTGACTATGGTCAAGGCTCCAAGGGGGAACAAACATAACAATGTTTGTGTAGAGTTTAAAAAAAACTCTCTAGAGCTAAGTTCAATACTCAAAGGGATTGACTTTGACAAAAGCCAAGAGGGAGTAAATAATCATGACAATGATCCTTACATAGAGTTAACAAACTCTATCTTAAAATTCTAATTGAAGGATACTCCTAACAAGGGGTAGGTCTTTAGACTTAAAGCAGAGTCTAACGGATATAGGTTCTAACTTAGCTAAGCTAAAGGACCTAATGACTTAACCAAGTCAAGGGGAGGGGTAATGAGCTATCTATGACTGTGAAGTCAATAAAGAGGCTTTCCTTTGGAATAAGGGACAACAAGGCAACTGAATGAGAACTAACAAGTTCCATCCCTTGGGGAAAACTTAACAAAGTTAAAGCACACATAAGCATTCATTCAAACATGATGAAGATATGAATAACATGGTAACAACCAAGAAAGCTTTATCATGACAATGTTCAAAGATTTATGAAGGTAACAACCAATAAGGCCAATCATGAAACATGTATAACAACAACAAGTTCATCAATGGTAAACAAAAAAAAAAACTCAATCATACAAGTTAGAACATGAGTTAAATATGGTATATTAATCCAAAAAAATATAAGTGTAACAATATTTAATCATTTTCAAGGCATATTGATGACAATCAATCATGGATAAGCAGGAACAGTTCAAGCATGGGTTCAAAATTCACATAAGGGAAGGTGAACCGGATTCATAGTATGTTTCAAATAAAGAATCAATCCTAAACATGTTATGGTTCTAAAAAGACACATAAATAAGTAAGGTAAGGTAAGGGGTGTTGAGGATTATATTCATGAGGTTACAACATCAAGAAACATACAAGGATTCACAGAGAAGTTCCAAGTCATGCATTCACATTCATGCATTTACAAAGGCAAAGATCAAACCCTAAACATGTTATGATTCTAAAAAGACACATAAGCAAGTAATATAAGTTTAGGGGATCATGTTTAAGAGGTTACAACATCAAGAAGTATGTTACAAATCAACAAAAAGTTTCAAGGCATGGTTTTCATATTCATACATTTACAAAGGCAAGAATAAGCAATGCAAAGAAAATAACCAAATGTTTCCAAACACATAAACATGTTAAAAATCGAAAAGTGATTCATGCAAGATCAATCATACAAGAAAACTCAAGTACTAAGTCAAAGAAACTCATGAAAACAAGTAAAAACCCTAAAAAAAGGTCATGTCTTTCAAGTGGACCAAAGTGTTTCAAAAATAACAACTCTTGAATTCTTTCTTCACACATTGAAACTAGACATATCAAGGAGAATGTTTCAAAAAGAGTGGCACCAAAATGATAAAATTCGAAGAAGTTATGCACCTTGGAAAATTGGGTGTTAAAATAGGCAAGGAAAGGCAAAAACTTGGGCAACTTGAACCTAGTTTAGGCAGATTTGCAAAAGCAATCATAACTTGCTCAAAACTGAATGAAATTGAGTGAAACAAAAAATCAAATTGTGTATTTTTTTCACAAGGAATCCAACGATGGTGGCGGTTTAGTCAGATAATGCACTATGTGGAAAACTCGAAGACATCATTGAAAATGACAAGTTATCTGCAAAAACAAAGTGACAGTCCAATACACATGTTTTAAGTAGCAAGCAATGATTCAAACACATCAAATGTGACATATATAGAGTGCTTACAAGAATCATACATCAATAGACAAGCTCAAACAACAAATGGAATTTGAAGTGGTCAAAATGGCAAGTTTATGCAAGAACAATGTGACAGTCAGAAATGGATCAAATCAACATCAACCAAATGATCAAACACAACATACATGACCTATAAATAATGTCTATGAGCACCAATCACCTATGCCTAAGCAGAAACAGAAAGTTGAATATGGAAATGACATGAAAAGAAAACTAGGAAGCCAAGACAAGTGGATAGTCATGAATACATAAGTTTGTAGTCAAGAAAAGGTTCAAACATGACTTATAAATGATGTCTAACATGTCCAAACTCAGTGTACCTTAAAGTATAACATGACTCTAAAAGTAGCTAGTATGAGTACTTACCTCTTGTATCCTCCTTAAACAAATGCATAAAGCAAGAATTCCAGTTGAGAGGTAATGATTCAAACAGCCTCAAGATGCTCCAAATAAGCTATTCAAGTGGTCCAAACTCCCTCAAGTGACTGCTTTGACAGAATGGCCTCCTTTTGTAAGAAATCACCAAACGTTCCAAAGTGAAATACTAGTAGATGGTGTTATATAAGTTTGGTAATACTTTGGATAGTTCAAACAACTTATATGGAGTATGTTTGAAGTGTTGGAAGGATTGGAAATGGTCTAGGCAGTGAGTTAGCTTTGAAAGTGCAGAAAAGTCAAAATTCAATGGTATGAGAGTTGACTTTTTAGATGAGGGGTTGTCTGGTGAAGGTGAGTGTTTGAACAACTTCAATACTTCATTTTTGATGTGTTTGAAGTGTTGTTGGAGGTGTTTGATGGTTGGACAGAGTTTCGGGAGAGTTTATGCAAAATAGATTTTTGCTTCACAGGGAGGTCACTTCCAATGCTTGCAAGAAGGTTATGATCAGAGGAATGAGTGAGATTTTGCTTGGTTTCTATCTTAATCTGGTGTCTTTTGGATGTGAGGGGAGTGTCCTATTTATAGGAAAGTTTAGAGAGCAAGTGGTATGGGCAGTTCAGATCATTTTGTCAAGTTTTCTCTTTTTGGAGGCAAAATGTGCAAATCCAACTTGGGATCTCTTTTCTGAGCATGAGCCACCTTCCTATGTGTTTCATCATCATCAATAGCCTGCAAATAGTGGTCATGAAGTGAGAGAAATAGTGCTGCTGATGTAGTAGCTGAGTTGTGACATAATTTGCGAAATGTTTCTCTCTCCTTGCCACTTGCATCCACTTGCAAGAATAAACAATTCAATTAATCAAAAATCAGGTTTTTTTGCTCATGGAAATATATTATAATCTCATAAATTAAGTACCTAAGCATAAAAGAATGAGTTAAGCAAGTGATTTGAAGAGGTTTGAATGGTTTATGCATCAAAATGCAAGTGCTAAACTTGGTTTTGTGACATGAAAAATGCCCAACTTGCCCTCTTCGATTCTTCCTAACCACAAAGGTTGAGAAAATTCTCTTGTACTTTTTAAAAAGCCACAAATATGATCTACAACATTCATGTTTTACAAAAGTTCAAATTACAAAAGGAACTATGTCAAAAATCCTCTTGAAGTTGGCTGCAAATTTGACTTACAAGTCAAGAAAGATGAAACATTTTCTGTGTGGAAATCCTTCACAACTTGATGAGCCTATAACTCCAAATTTATGCATTTTTGGACCTTAACCCCATATTAAACTTTTGTAGGGATCCCCAAGAGCTTTCTAACAAGCTTTGAACCAATCCGTTTGGATGTGTGGTTAGGAAGTTATGATCATTTCAAGTTGGCTTAAAATTATAGTTTTTCATGAACCCTAGTTTCTTGATTTGCAAGTTATCCATCAATTCTTAATTAAATCTCCACCCAAATCACTAGTTAGGAACAAAATGGTGTTGTAAAACTTGCTTGCTTCAATTTGGGATCGAAACCCTAAAAGTCAAAGAGTTGACTTTCCAAACAGACGAACCGAATAGTTGAAATCTCCAGAATCAATCCTTAGTGTTCTGGTTTCTTTGAGCCTTTCAAAATTCTTGAGGAGACTTGAATAAGTCATAGGAGCACCATGAACCATGATTCAAGCGTTGGAAACCCATTTAGACCAAAAGTCAAACTTTAGTTGACTTTTTTCACTAGAAACCCTAATCAGGGTTTTGCACTGCACTGCTCATATTCTTTTGGTAACAACCTCAAATAGAACTTGTTCTTGGAAAGATGTGAGTCTCTTAATGGTATGAAGACTTTATTTATAGAAGATCAATATTAAACTTTGACTGATCAGTCCATAGGATTCTTGATTTTGACAGTGTGAAAACCTTAATTTATCTGCATCTTGACAAAGATTAACTTGAAAAGGGTTAGGGTTAGATAACACATGCTTGATGCACCTAGAATGAAACTGGAATCTAGGGGTCTAAATTTGGGGTATGACAATTGCCCCTATTTAAATATCTTCACCAGATGGCAATGAGAGATAACAATCTCCATAGAATCATGGTGAAAGGTATTTAAATATAGTAAACAAAAAATTTTGTCCCTTAGATGCGATGGTATGCAAAAGGACAAATGTTGGTCATGCAATGAGTTCTAAGAATGATGCTTTATGATGCTTGAGTGCAAGAAAAATGTTGGCATACGAGCAAAAGAAAAAACAAGAACAAAATAACGAGTAACCACTCACTGGGAACATAGATACACTGGGGGGAGACCCAAAGCAAATTGACCAATAGTTCCGACATGCCTAATAATGGTACTTTACCGGGATCCTCCACACAGGGGACACTGTTGCAACCTAAAATTTGACCAACCGGTGCCACTTTCGGTTTATGCTTCGACGCATTTCGCATTTGCATTTACATACTGCATATAGTGCATTTCCTCAATCATGGTGATTTTATCGGGATTACAGCCCTGTTGTCGCATTTCAGGTATTCCAGACCGATTCGGATAATCGGAGTTTATTTTGAGAAGTCGCGCGCTTCCTGGGTGTTTTCAGTTCGCAGTGATTTTTGAAATTCATGGTGTCCGAGTTTACTGTTTGCTTCCATCTGGTCTCGCGCTCTCTTTTATGTTGGTTATTTGCCTTTGTTTGCATTTTTAGGATTTAATAGCCTTTTGTGGATTTTAAATAGGCTTTATAGATTTTTCAGAATTTAAATAGATTTTTTTTAATATTTTTAATAGCTTTAAATCATTTTTAGAATTTTATAGAGTTTTTAATAGGTTTTAATAGTTTTTTTTAAATAGTATAGATTTTTTAAATGGATATTAACTAGTTTTTAGGTTTAATCAGAATATTAGATTAAATAGGTAATTCATTAACATTTAATTGTAGTTTTAATTACCGTTTTAATTGTCATTTAGCATCTAATTGTAGTTAATTAGTTAATGGTGGTTTTTTAGTCTTAATTGCATTTTAATCAGGTTTCTAATCAGTTAATTAGCATTTTATTCAGGCCATTTTCGTGGGCCAGAGGTATTGGAGGCCCATTCTATCAGTCCAATGCAGTGACATGTGTCACTATATAAAGAACGCCACGCGTGTAAGTCAAAGGAAGCCACCTCATTTTTCACTTCACCCATAACTCAGACACTTCATTTCCCACTATCTCTCCACACACACACGTGGCACACATGCGTTCTCCCTCAGCACTCACTCGCCACTTGTCCCTCGCCTGAGCTTCGCCGGTTGCATGGTCGGCGGCCATACAACCACCGCCCCTAACCTACTCCGGCAATCCCTAACCTACTCTGGCCGCCACAACCGTTCGCCGGAAAATACAAACTCGCCAGAAACTCCAGAAAATCCCCAGAAATTCATCTTCTCCGTTCGCATCTTCATCAACCTCTCACCGGCAAACTCCAACCGCCGTGATCTTCATCTTCTCCGATCTAGATTCTCCAGAATTCATCAAGAACATCTTCACTCCTTCATCAACCTGTCACCGGAAGACTCAAGATCACCGAGAAACTCCTCCGTTCTTCATCATTTCCCCAGTTCTCCACAAGATCATAATCAGAATCATCATCCATTCAGGATTCGCCAACATAATTTTTTCCAGAAATATTCAACTCTCACCATCAAGATTCATCAGATCATCAAGGAATATGTTCATCCCTCGTTCTTCATCCAAAACTCATCAGCAAGAACGTCCAAGAACCTCCATCCACAATTTTCCAGATCGTCATCCCACCTTCATCATTTTTGTACGATCTTCATCAAGATTTCCCAGCAAGCCGCCAAACAGGTTCACCAAGTTCTTCATTGTTCAACATGTTCTCTCCGTAATAGCTCAAATCTCCAAGAACTCCAACATCAAAATCGAAATATTCACATGCAACACCTTCAACGGAAGAATCTCAACATTCCTCATCACCTTCAAATATCCAGAAAATTTCTTCAAGGATCTTCAACGAAGTCCTCAAGATCTTCAAACCTCGGATGCGTCCAGATTTGTACGATCCTCCGCGAGTTCCTCGCCGTTTTGTTTCCCAGAATCTTTGTGGTTTGTTCATCAGCAAGAACATTCGTCAACCAACTTTGATTGAGCTCCAGATAACGAAGAACTTCATGTCGTTGTTTTGAATGAAGATATTTGGGGTGATAGATAAGGTGCAACGATGATTGTAGAGGTGGTGGTGAGAATTTCTGATGGAGAAACGAGATGAGGGTGAGAACGAGAGAGGTGAGAGAACGGTGGTGACGACCGTGAACAGTGACAGGGAGAAGGAACTAGGTTTTCTCTTCAGATGAGAAGAGGGGGAAAAGATCAAGGGTTGGGTCGGGTGTTGGTGCGTGGGCCTTGGGCCCATTGGTTTTTGGCCGCTACGCCCTCCGTTTCCTTTCTGCACCCCCTCCTCCGTGAGTAAACTGGGCTGGGCCCAGCGGATGCTATCAATCCCTCCGTTTTTCTCAATTCACCCCCTTTTCCTTGTTTTTTCTGAATTACTTAGTGGGCTGGGCCCAATCTCCTGTGTTTTACTGCTGTACCCCCTGGCTGCTGTTTGAACCCCCTTGCTTTTTCTTTTGGTGTTTTATTATTTTCTTTGTTCATTTGTTTAGATTTTATATGAAAAATATGAGAAAAGAATATTAAAAAAGGAAGGAAAAAAGAATATTGAAAAAGTTGAAGAAAAAGAATATTGAGAATAAAAGAATATTGAGAAAAAAAGAATGATGTGAGAATAAAGGAGAAAAATAGTAAAAAAAGAAAATATTGAAAAGAAATAGTAAAAAAAGAAAATATTGAAAATAATAGTAAAAAAGAAAATATTGAGAAAAGGACATTGAGAAAGAAAAAGAAAAGAATATAGAAATATGAAAAAGAAGAAAAAATATTAGTATAGTTTTTTCTATTTTCTTTTAGAGTATATTTTTCTTCATGGAGTTTATTTTAGGGATAGTTTTAAATGTCCATCTGTTAGGGGACTTTTTACACTTTTAGAGATAGTTTTTTTGAAGTCCACTTGTTAGGGGACTATTTTCCATTTGATTTTTTCCAAGAGAGTTGGATAGTTTCTAGGAGTTTATTTTCAGTTTTCAATCATTGTAACCCATTTTTAGAATATTAATAAAACGAGATTTGAGTTGTGGTCCCGAAAGTAGCCGAACTACAGCTGCTCTGATTCCTCGTATTGAGCGAGGATATGTAGGCATAGGATGCGATATCCTAGCGAGCACACTAACAACTAACCTTTTGTTCTCTCGCTGCTGTGCGATCGAGACTTTCCCGCTGACGACTGATTGTTTTCCCTCTCTTGCCCGAGTGCATTTGAGACCAGACCGTAGTTTTAGTTCCCATAGGTTCCCATACCTCTCAAACCAGATTAATTTCTCACTCCTGTGTGAGAACACCCTGCTTAGCCGTAGTTAGCCTGAACTACGAAAGCTCTGATCTTCCATGCCGTGTGGAAGTACGTAGGCACAAGACGCGAAGTCTTGGCGAGCCAATTCCCCGTAGTCCCGAACTACGTTGACTCTGACTTTCTCTCTTGAGAATACGTAGGCATAGAGTGCGACGCTCTATCGAGTCAATTCCCTTCCGTTTAGATTTAGCAGCCGTAGATAGATTGTTTTTGCATCCTTTAGACAAACCAAGCAAGCGTGGATCCCATTGAGTACGATGGACGCGAGGGGTGCTAATACCTTCCCCTTGCGTAACCGACTCCCGAACCCAGGTTTTGGTTGCGATGACCATACCTTTCCCGTTTTTTTGCGAGGTTTACTTCGAGCGTTTCCTTTCCCTCTGTTGGGATAAATAACGCACGGTGGTGAATCTTCTGTCATGCTGGCGCTGATTTTCGCAGTAGCGACAGCTGGCGACTCTGCTGGGGAATCAACGTCCCCTGGCTGCTGGGGACTGCGATAGTTCCTCATGCATGTGGGATCCAACGTCCCCTAGGAGAGTCGATCCTAGCGCTTGTTTGCTTGTCTTTTGGGTGTTTATTTTTTCATTGTTATTATCTGTTGCTGTTGTGCTGGGGAGGGTGATACTTTGAGTGATAAGCCGGACCTGGGCTTGAGTATGCATTTAGACGTAGTTGTGGAGATTAGTGGACGAACCTGTTTGTTGAGCAGACACAAGTTCCCCATGAAATTCACGCTCAGACGAGGTTCTCTCCGAGGTGCTTCTTTCCGATCCTGAGGATCTGAGGGGAGTCCAGACGTGGGGATTGTCGACTCTGGGGACCGATCATTTGGAAGTCAGCTAAGTGAGGCCTCTTCATGAGATGATGGTGCCACTCCTTCTGGGAATCGCATCATTCCTCATGAAAGTCTGTGACGCTGATGACCGCATAGTGTAACACCCCCTTCTATACCCCAAATAAGTACATATAAAACAATTAAGCACATATAAATTATCAGAGTAAAAAGGTTTTATAATAAGGTATAAAAGAAGAATGCCACAATTTCACCAATGAAACACTTTCACATTTTTCTCCATAAGATATGTAACATTTTCAAAATTAAGCGGAAGATCAAATCATTTAATCGTTTTCAAAATATTAATCCACGTACACACAAGCTAATCCAAATTAATACATCATATCAGTTAGATTACAAAACCACATCAGCTGATACATCGCAATGTATCACAAAAGAATGACTATACTAGTCTAACTACCCGGTGTTATATATCAGAGCAGCCAACTCAAAAGAATGAAGACTAACTTCACAAAAGGACTCCAGCATCCTAATCTGCAATGCCTCATAGAGCATTATAAAACAGCAGAAGGGTGAGAAATATAACCATAATAATCAAAGCATAAGATTATATATATATATATAGGTAATCATGTAACACATATTCACATTTCTCACCACACTTCATTCTCTTAGTCATATATATTTACCACACATGTATATATACAAACATGGATATTCACAAAGCATTCCCACATTATGTATACACTTACAATTTCCACAATCTCATCATTCACACATAAGCATCACTTCATGCATATGTCATATATCAATGTGACTCAACAACTCAATGCAACTCATGCAATGCGGTACCGACTCTCGTTATCTTTTTTCGGTTTTTACATTAAACCGGGTCCACACTTCTAGACCGATAACCCGTTATCTTTTTTCGGTTTTTACATTAAACCGGGTCCACAATTCTAGACCGATAACCACAAAGGCCCGTCCTCTAAGCCTTCAAACCCACACTTCTAGGTTTGGGACAAGCCACTAGTTTCCACGAAACTAACAGACATTGCCTCTTGACTAAATGATGCATGTACAATCAACCACAACAAATGCACTTAAGACCGACATCTTAATCTCATGCATTCGAATAATTCACCCCTTCGAGAATTTCATCATGATTGCACATACAACATATATCACACATTTATCAATGTATTCATTTCACACATCATCATCATATTCAACAACAATGCACACATATCACATATGTTCCCATGCATTCACACAATCAATCGCATATAAATATGCACTCACAATTCATTAGACGATACACATACATTCCTCATTGTATTCCCATGTATCTCTAATTATCACAACAATCAAGGTATTCACATCGCAATACCAATCATACAATTATAAGTTATGCACACATATTCAAAATGTTCTCATGCATACTCATTACATAGTTGTACACAACAATCAAACATTCACAACTCATCAATTAATACACACATAATCATCATTATGTTCTCATGTATTTTAACCGATTACAATTAATCACTCATATCACAACTCTAGGATTCACGCCCGAAGGCTACCCACAGCACATGTTATCACAATAAATCATATCTATATTCATATCATAAGGTATCCACCTATGTGGAACAACCAAACCATCTCCACATGATCAACACAGCAAAAGAAAAATGCTGTCAAACTCGCCCACATTCGCCTGGCAAACCCTCGCAGCGAACCTTCGCCTGGCCTTCGCCTGGCGAACTCCCTCAGCGAACACTCGCTAGGCTTCGCCTGGCGAGACTTCCCAGCGAGCCCAAGTCAGTAGCTACTGACTTCATTCGCCACCATTCGCCAACACCTTCGCTGGGCGAACCTTCGCTATCCACCTTCGCCTGGCGAACCCTCCAGCGAATTCCACTGGGACTTAAATATAATTACTCGCCAACATTCGCTAGGCTTCGCCTGGCGAAGCTTCGCCTTCGCTCGCCTGGCGAGAGCCAGCGAACCTGCGCAAAACAGAACCCTATTCTGTTCCTCCTTCACCAATCCATCATCAACCCTCTCTTACACATCCAAATCAGTATAAACAGCATCAATACATGTTACCCGACTATTCTACGGCATTATTACTCAGTTTCAACCGATCAAATCCTCAATCTACCGATTATCCAACATTTTGCCCTAAATGGAAAGTGATGGAAACTCTACCAAAACCCCAACCCAACATACATAACATCATACAATGATCAAATAGAAACATTTCTCACCCTTACCTCGATTAATCGGAGCTTTGATGTTGGTTCTTGATGAATTCCACTTTTCCTCTTCTTCTCTTCTCTTTCTCTCCTTTCTTCTTCTTTCCTCTTTCCTTCCAAATGTTTTTCTAACTTTCTTTTCTTTTCTTTCTCTCTTATATATTTCCTTCATTTTCCTTCCTCTCCAATTCCTTCTCAATTCTCTATTAATTCCAATTAATAAAAATTAATTTCCAACATTAACATAAAATCCCACTAAATCAATTAATTACTATAATTAATTATTTAATGAAATTTGGGCTGTTACAACTCTCCCCCACTTTAGGAATTTTCGTCCTCGAAAATGTTACCTGATTCAAACAGCTCTGGATAAGACTCTTTCATTTGGCTCTCAAGCTCCCACGTAACATTTCCACCAGCCGGTCCTCCCCAAGCGACCTTCACTAAAGCAATCTCTTTACCTCGAAGCTGCTTCAATTTCCGATCCGCTATCCGCATAGGTGATGTCTCAACAGTCAGGTTATCTCTCACTTGCACATCATCTACTTGGACTACATGAGACGGATCCGCAATGTATTTCCTCAACTGAGATACATGGAATACGTCATGAAGATTAGCAAGCGACGGTGGTAAAGCCACACGATAGGACACTTCTCCTATCCTTTGCAAAATCTGATAAGGACCAATGAAACGCGGTGACAACTTGCGCGACTTCAGTGCCCTACCAACACCTGTCATCGGAGTGACTCGAAAAAACACATGATCTCCCTCTTGAAATTCAAGTGCCTTCCTCCTCTTGTCATAATAACTCTTCTGACGACTCTGAGTAATTCTCATCTTCTCTTGAATCATCTTGATCTTATCAGTCGTCTGTTGAACTAACTCGGGTCCAACAACAGAACTCTCTCCGGACTCGAACCAACACAATGGTGTCCTACACCGCCTACCATACAACGCCTCAAATGGTGCCATACCAATACTCGAATGGAAACTGTTGTTGTAGGTAAACTCAATCAAAGGCAAGTAGCTATCCCAAGCCCCTCCTTTTTCCAATACACAAGCTCTCAAAAGATCTTCAAGCGACTGAATCGTCCTCTCCGTCTGACCATCAGTCTGAGGATGATACGCTGAACTCAAACGCAACTTAGTACTCAAAGCACTCTGCAAGCTCTCCCAAAATCTCGAAGTAAACCGTGGATCTCTATCCGAAACAATACTTAACGGAATACCATGCAGACACACAATCCTCTCAATATACAACTTAGCCAACTTCTCCAAAGGGTAATCCATACGCATAGGGATAAAGTGAGCAGATTTAGTCAACCTATCCACGATAACCCAAATAGCCTCAAAATTACTCGGCGTCCTCGGCAAACCCGATACAAAATCCATGGAGATACTATCCCATTTCCACTCAGGAATAGACAACGGCTTCATCAAACCCGATGGCTTCTGATGCTCAATCTTTGACTTCTGGCAAGTCAAACAAGAATATACAAATTCCGCGATATCCTTCTTCATACTAGGCCACCAAAATACTTTCCTCAAATCCTGATACATCTTAGTAGCACCCTGTCGCTTGCGCGAAAATAAGGTGCCGGCATGACAGAAGAGTCGCCACCTTTCGTTATTTATCCCTTAGAGCGGGAAAGGAAACGATCGGAAAAACCTAACGAATAAGGGTAAGACAAGGTCATCGCAACCATTGTCTGGGTTCGGGAGTCGGTTACGCAAGGGGAAGGTATTAACACCCCTCACGTCCGTCGTACTCGACGGGATCCTCGCTTGTTTGTTTACTTGGACGGGTTGGTTTTATTCTATCTACCTATCAAGGCTGGCTGAAAAAGAAAAGAAAAATGACTCGGCAAAGCGTCGCACTTTATGCCTACGTATTCTCATCAGAGAATGAGAAATCAGAGTCAACGTAGTTCGGCCTACGAAGGGTTATGGGGGAAAGGTTGAAGGTTACTCGCTAGGATATCTCATCCTATGCCTACGTACTTCCACACAGCATGGAAGATCAGAGCAAACGTAGTTCGGGAAACTACGGATTATTTCCTGAAAGAAGTGTTTTTTTATTGTGTTTGCGATTTCAACCGCACTAGAGACTATGACCTGAGAGTGAATGCATTGCATGTCACCCAAAGGGTACCATACTAAACATCCATCCTCAGATGGCTTAAGGCTCGTAACGTACGAAAGAAATCATTCATGATTACTGTATTTTAAACTGCTTCGAGATGAGAAGAGAACAGGCCCAACTAGGAGGGAGACTATCAAGTCCTACTGTTATAATGCCATGAATTCATCCTATGGTTGAGGTTTGAACAGGGACCTCCTAGATGTTATCATGCATAGGTTTCAACCTAAAAGTCTATCATCAAATCCTTATCAAAGGAAATGAGAGTCCTAAGGGATCATGTCAATGATACACCAAAACAGACAAAAGCATCAACTTTAACAGTAAAATGCATGCAATGCAAGTGAGGGAGGAAATGTGTGTGGGGCTTCAGCCTCCACAAGCTCGTCTCGACCTCAAGCCAGTCATGAAATAATAGTAATCATACTGAAAAGTAAACAACATGCTATCAAGCAATAAACAACAAACTGAAATGAAGTGCCATCAGGCAAACAAACCACATGCCTGAGAAAGAAAAAATCTACATCTAATCTCTAATCCTAACCCTGAAACAGAACTCTAATCAGAAGAAAGCAAAGCCCTAAAGCAAAACCCTAAACAAGAGAAAACAATCCCAGTCTTCAAGCTTCAAAACAAGCTTACCAAAGAAAGGGAGCTAAGTAGACAGACTCATAGTGTCTTCCTCAGGAAAGCACTAGGAGGCTTATACTCAGGAGTCATATCCTATGTGGCTCAACAACTGTGATCAGTTTACATTCCTCCTCAGGAGAAATTAAACTCACAAGCAGGCTCCAACATCACTGGATATTTGAGAAATCCTACCTGAACTAGTGGAACTAAGTGAATAGACTCATAGGACCTTCCTCAGGAAAGTACTAGGAGGCTTCCACTTAGGAATTGTATCCCATGTGGCTCAACAACATGTGATCAGTTTACATTCTTCCTCAGGAGAAATTAAACTCACAAGTTGGCTCCTACATCATTGGATACTTAAGAAATCCTAGATAAACTAAGGGAACTAAATGAATAGACCCATAGGACCTTCCTCAGGAAAGTACTAGGAGGCTTCCACTTAGGAGTTGTATCCCATGTGGCTCAACAACATGTGATCAGTTTACATTCCTCCTCAGGAGAAATTAAACTCACAAGTTGGCTCCAACATCATTGGATACTTAAGAAAGAGGTGAGAAGAAAGGCTGAAAGTCATTCATAGTGCCTTCCTCAGGAAAGTACCATGAACTTCCCTCAGACTTCAGGGTCTCAAACCTCACAAACAGGGAATAAATTCTAAACTCTGAGCCTCTGAGTCTTGATCTACAATCTTCTCTTCCATCATGCTCTTCAACAAGATCTTCAAAACAAACTAAACCCCACAACAAATTCCCCAAAATGAACCCCAGAGACAGACAAATAACCACAAAACAGCCAAAACCATCAGTCAACTTAAGAAAATACCTAAAAATACTAACACAAGGGGAAAAATTCTACAATTATTCACAAGGGTCTATAACATCTACCTATAACATCCACATATGCTCCTACCCAAAAATCAAATCAAAACTCTCCACAGAAAATGAATTATCTTACCTATGCATCCTTAAACCCTAATTATGATGCCCTAATGCTAACCTAATTAAACTAATTAAATTTTAATCTAAAAATCAAGAATTAAATCCTATGGGGAACTATGATTGAATATCTAATCACACCAAAAGGAATGAATTAAAAATCATAAGGGAAGGTCCTAAAAGAAATTCTACAAAATTGGATATCAAACTAAACCTATTTAAAAGCTATTTAAAAGAAAAATACTCTAAAAATATTAAACTAAAAATAAAATGGAATTTTTATTTTTATTAATTTTCTAGACAAATTTATGAACACATAGAAAAAACAAGAATAAAAAAAAATGAATTTTTCTATTTTCTATGAATTTTTTAAATGCAAGAAATATAAGGGGAATTAAAAAAATAAAAGAAATCAATTAAGGGGAGGGGGGTGCTAGAAGCAGGACGCCCTAGTTCATTTCCATGTGGGCCAGACATGGTGGGGTGCGGATAGAAATCTGAGATAGGCCCACACGCGAGCTTTAATGAAACGATGCGTTTCATACGCATCAGACTCCCTCCATTTTCAACTTTGAATTAGGGCCGTTGGATGGGATGAAAGGGTCAAATGAACCAGAAAGATCCAACGGGTATCCACTCATCTTCCCCACTCAACCTAGGGTTTTCAGAAAACCCTTCCTCCATGCGCAGACATTCCATGGCCTATGTCTCCCTCGATACTTGATGAAAATGAAAACTGCAAAAACCTAAAATGATCTATTGATTTCCCTCTCCAACATCCCGCCTTTAGTTTCTCTTGAATCTCCTCCAAGAATCAAACCCGAGAGATGGAAGTCTAGGGCACCATGAATTAACTCTGATATGCATGCTCACCATTCTTGCTGAAATTAACCTGGGATGATCTACATGCTGTGGGGAGTAAACTAAGCTAAAGAACTAGTATTATAGTACCCTAGGTTGTGTGTTCTTGATCTCAAAACAGAAATGGCCATGGAACCAACCTTCATATAATGCTTTCAAACTCATCACAATTCATCCCTAAGAGTATCTAATCACTTTTATCCAATCAACAAGTTCTAAAACTGCATAATTAAAGTGATTCGAATGAAGTTGCTTACCTTGCAAGTGATGATGGCTATGGTGGTTTCCCTTCAATCCAAGCCTTGATGTTTGCTTCAAAGGATCTCTAATGGCTGTAGACTCTTCTGTTTGCACTAGTTCTTGTTAAGACTTCTTGAATCACCCTATCCACTTCTTCATGCACCTTGGAGTGAAGACTTGGATCACACAAAATAGCTACTGATTTCAATCACTCTTGCTTGCCAATTGCTATATGATGATGGTAGATGATGATGATGAAAAGAATTATGATGATTGATGGAGTTTTAATGGAGTTTGAAAGCAAAATGCAATTTGGAGTTATGGAATCAAACTAGGTAATGCAAGCACTCTCAATCACCAACCAGGGTATGGATCATCTCTAGGGGATATATAGGTGTCAATGGAAATGTGTGGAAGCTTTGAGAACCTTCCAAGAAGTTTCTAGAATGTATCATGCAATGAGAATTTGAATTTTCCATCTTGAGTGAATCTCATGCAAACTCATGATAAACCATGCAATCCCACTTAATTTCTCCCCATATGATATTATGACATGAAAACAAGGCCTTACACACCCTTATGTAGTATTTTCTCACTTTTCTTTTTGGTGCCTTAAGATGCAAGAATGAAAATTACAAAGCAACTCCAATTTTTAAGCCTAAACTCAAAAATCTACTTGAACCATTGTTTTTAAAATGATGTTTGGAGTCAAAATGACATATTGGATGACCCATTTTGGATTTGTAGATCTCACAAACCAAAATTCCATTTCAACTTTTTCAACTTATAAGCCATTTACAAGCCCTTTGCACCACTTTTAAAAATCCATTCTCTAAGCCTTTCCAAACTTTCACACCCTCTTTTATAGGCTTAAAATCCCATTTTGAACAACTTTCATGTTTTGAGTTTTTCCATTTGAGGCTTGGAAATAGGAGATATGGCCTTTGCTTAAAATGACCTATAACTGCCAAATGACCCAAATACCCCTGTCTTGTTCAAACCATAAGTTGAGTTGTACAAATCCTATAAAGGACTTCTAGTACTCTCTAGAAATCTAAGAAGATGCCCTTCAATATTCATGTTGACCAAGAAATCATAGGAATCATCCTACTAGGGCAAAAGTTGTCTGCAAGTTGGGTGACTTTCAAGGACCCAGATTCACACACCTCAGCTGACCTGTAATTTGTCAAAACCATAACTTGAGCTCTGCAACTCCTATCAAGGACTTCCACCACTCAAATTAAAGCTATGAACAAGCTATACAACATTCATGTTATGGGGAAGATGAGATATCAATCACATCTTGAGCTAAAACTGCCTGGAAGATAGGGATCAAATTAGGGTTTTTTCACTGACAATCCTTGGAAACCCTGACTTGAAACTTCTCAAACTCCTCAATCATGATGAGTTGGTCTAGAAATCATCTTTATAACATCTCTATGAATCATTCCATGATCTCATGGCCCTTGGATTAGGTCTCAACCTTCCCCAAATCTTCAGTTATCTCAGGGTTGACCCAGTCAAAACCCTAATTCTACCATTCATGGTTGAATCTTCTGAATTCTTGCATAATGACCTCTCTGGGCTTCATGATGGATATCAAGACATCTCATAGGCTTTCTCAAAGCTTCAAGTTCACTCTCAAAGTCTCAGAATCATCTGAGGAGCTCCCACAACTCTCAAGCTATGAGTCGCACATCCTTGGTTTCACCCAATTCCTCTGAGGATCTCTTGAGCTTTCTGATGGAGGTATCAACCTTCAAACACTTGATGGGTAAATAATTGTTGGTCAAATTTTGGGGTGCAACAGCTGCCCCTATTCAAACGGCTTGAACCTGACTGGGTGAGAAGCGAACGGCTCTCAGCCAATCCAGGTGCGAGACGGTTGAATATCGGTAAACCCGAAAATTTGCCAACTGCTCAACTTGTCGAACACTGGAGTAATAGCTGCACGGCAACTATCTGGAGAAATACTGATCTGACATCGCCGTCGGACACAAACAATACATCCAACATCGCCGATGGAGAACTAAAGGATCTGCATCACCCAACATCGCCGCTGGAGAACGAATCTGATATCGCCGTCGAATAATCGAAATACCCCGCCTCGCCGCTGGAGAACTACATCTGTCAAAACACCCCGCATCGCCGCTGGAGAACTACGTCTGACATACCCCGCATCGCCGCTGGAGAACTAAATCTGACAAAATACCCCGCATCGCCGCTGGAGAAAATACAACACTAAATGAAATACCCCGCATCGCCGCTGGAGGACTACATCTGCATCACCTAACATCGCCGTCAGAAGACTGGATCAACTTGACATGTCCAACATCGCCGCTGGAAAACTGAATCTGACATCGCCGTCGGAAACAAACATCGCTCTGAGAGACACTTGACATCGCCGTCGTACAAACATCATCTCTACTGGGGATTTAAAAAGTCTGACATCGCCGCCGAACATAATCTTCTGACATCGCCTGCCAAAACAGACATAATCTGACCTCGCCGTCAAACAAACATTCAACCTCGCCGTCGAACACCTTCAACATCGCCGTCGAACCAATCATACAACCTCGCCGTCGAACAAAATATAATCTGAAAACGAACATTCAACCTCGCCGTCGAACAAACATCCAACCTCGCCGTCGAACCAAATATAATCTGAAAACGAACATTCAACCTCGCCGTCGAACAAACATCCGACCTCGCCGTCGAACCAAATATAATCTGAAAACGAACATTCAACCTCGCCGTCGAACAAACATCCAACCTCGCCATCGAACACAACCTGATCTGAAAACGAACATTCAACCTCGCCGTCGAACAAACATCCAACCTCGCCGTCGAACAAACACATACATTCAACATCGCCGTCGAACACAAACCTACTCTGACCTGGGGTTCACCCCTGGTAAATGGGACAAAAGGTACCCTTGCGTATTTGAAACTACTCCGCCGGGAGTGAGAGACTTAACCGAGCACACTCTGATCTGGGGTTCACCCTCAGAACCATAACGAACATCGGGATACTACTGCACGCTGAATTCACCGTAGAACTTCAACATTAACGATATTTGAAACCCTGGCCCCTGGCCACTTCCAGCTTCAGCAAGAAAAAATCTTCAAGTATTTCTGAAGATAAGCATCCTTGGCCTTCAAGGATGGCAACTCTGCAGGAGGTATCTTCGACTTCAGTCTAAAGAAATGATCCTTGGCCTTCAAGGATACATGGATCTGCCTTCAGGCGACTCCGCCTCTGCTATAGAGTGTCCGAGACTTCAGTCAGGGATATACTTCGGCCTTCAGTCCGAAAAATGAATCCTAGGTCATTCGTGACCTTGGGGATAACCTTGCCTTCAGGCACCTTCGCTTCAGCTTGGGAGATCTGTGACTTCAGTCAGAGAAATGGTATCCCGAGCCATTCATGACTCTTCGGGGATTCAAACATTTTGCCTTCAGGAAAACTCCGCTTCAGCTGGAGAAACATCTTCGACTTCAGTCAGACGAAACACTACTCACTTGATCGCAATCAATCATCACCTCAGGACAACCGACTTGGTCTTCAGGCCAACACGGATCACCTTGTTATATCTACAAACTTTGGAACCTTGTCTCCAGCCACACGTTGATTCATCAACAAGGACATCTGAGCTCGCAGGAACCTTCTGATATCGCCTTCAGGCGTTCACGAAGTCAATCTTCAGATTGGACATCGCTGTTGGAGCAAACATATCACGCTGCTAAGGATTTCAAGAATCATCTTGACCAAACAACTCCGTCGGGCACCTTCAAGAATCATCCTGACCCGATAACCATTCTGGAGACTTCATTCTGCTAGGCATATTCCAGGAATCCTCCTGGGCAACTTTTGTTGGGGACGCCATTGGGGAGCTCAAGAATCGTCCTAAGCAAACAACTCGGGAAACTGCGCTGAAGTCTTAAGAATCATCTTAAGCAAACGGCCCTGCTGAGGAATTCAAGAATCGTCTTGAACTGAAGACTTCGCTGGGGATCTCAAAAATCATCTTGAGCGAGCGACTGTGGGGATTACACCGGGGTCTTTAAGAATCATCTTAAGGAAGCGACCTTGTTGGGGAGGATATCAGGAATCATCCTGAGCAACCGATCCTTCGGCCGAACACCTGTAAGGCAAGAATGATAACGACCTAGATCATGCTTATGATGCATATGCTTCGGCGCTTATGCCCCACACGGTGGAAATGCTATGCGTTTATGCTAAATGCTATGCAATCATGCACAATGCTATGCAATCATGCACAATGCTATGCAATCCTGTCAGCAAAATAAATGCCGAAGGGGAATTCTCTTGTCAAGGAGAAAAACCACTCAGATAGAGGCATCTTCCGGCTGAGGAGAACGTGGACACGCCAATATCAATCGGACTCTGTCTGGGGAATTGATCTTCCGCGGACTGCTGTAGGGAAAGCAACTTCAGTTGATCTGCTGCGGGGGAACGAAGCTCTGCGAGAAACCAGACTTGCTGATATCAATCGCGAGAATAAACTGCGTGGCCGTCATGGCTACTTTTCTGGGGATAACCACTCTGTGGGGAAACAACTTCAGCTGCTTCACACTCCACTGGGGAAAAACCAATCATGATCTGATCACCTTCCAAGGACTCGACTCTCCTGGACATCTGCAAACTCGGCTGAGGAAGGAGAAGTCATTCCGCTTCGTTGGAGAGAGTGCGACTCTGGGGAAAATACAGCACCAACTGTTTAATACTCTGCTAGAGAAAATCCACTCATGGTCCCAACTGCTTCCAAGGATTCGGCTCTCTCGGGGGTTTGCTGACTCAGCCGGGGAGAGAGAAATCATTCTACTTCACTGGAGAGTACGACTCTGATGAGGAATTTCTATTTCGCTGGGGAAGAAAGAAACATCCACCTTCGAGGGAGAGTACAACTCTGCAGGGGAATACAGCATTCGTTGTTCCAACACTCTACTGGGGAAGAGGGAATCATCCGACTTCGGGAGAGAATACGACTCTGGTGGGGAATCTCAATTCCGCTGGAGACTTCAGTCTGGCACCATCGGTTACTGCATACTTCGGCGTACGAACAGTTTCCTACGAATCCTGCACTTATGACCCAGTGCTGGGGGAACACCTGCTGCGGCGACTTTACTGGGGAAAACACGAGCTTCGGTACCCGAACACTTTTATGAAATCTGCACTTGTGACCCGGTGCTGGGGGAGATACGAGCTTCGGTACGTGACTCAGCTGAGAAGATGACGTTCCTTCAGGATGCGTCTGCTTGGGAAAGAGAATCATCTCTGCCTGGGGAGACATGCCAATGCTCATGGCTTCGCATTCAGACTCTGCGGAGGAGAGACTACTGAACTCTACTGGAGAAAGAGGACTTGCCCTGCTTCGGGGATGCGCACGACACATCTTCTGGAAGGTGCTACACCTGCAACAACACAAACAAACAGACAAGATACCCTCCTCAAAGGGGCCTATCCAGGTTATTATCTCGTGACAATATTCAGGTAATTAATTGTTTCAACAATCAATGGGCCTAGGCCCGTAAGTTTATGTATGCGCATTTTATCAAAAACATCGGCGTTTTCATTCGCAAACAAAACAGATAGATGCTATACAGGCAAGCAGAATTGCTGAATTATGTGCATTTTATTGATGGTGAACCCCTGAATGGGCAAAAATGTTTTACAACAGAGGCAAGCTCCTGGAATGAGGAAGCCGCGCAAAAAAAGAAAACATAAGTATACATCAGTATATACAAATGTCGGCAACGAGGCGTAGACGAATACCATGAGTTGATCCCTCTAAGACCCACTCGACTTCGATACTTCTCCGACGCTTCAGCTTCGGAAGAGATTGATTCAGGTAAAACGGCCCTCAGGTCCTCCAAACCACCAAACAATGAAAGTCCACACGCGGAACGCAGTCATTTGCTTATCCAAATCCCTAACTTTTGCGTGAACCGCCCTTTACGGGTTTTCAGCTCACCGGGATACCCTTTTTTGCCGAAGCCGCCCAGTGTAGGTTTTCGACTTCGCGGGTGTACATTTTTCAATATATCCCTAATTTTTGCCCGAACCTTTTATTCTGTTTTTGGTTCGCCGGGATGCCCCTTTTTTGCCTGGGCTCTTTCTTTTTTGCCCAGCGGGTCTCTTTCAAGCAAAGTATCTTTTAACTGCGTCCGCGTTCACCGGGATGCAAAATCTTCACCATCCATCGTGGATAACAACAAAGCTCCTCCCGAGAAGACCTTGCTGACGACATACGGCCCTTCATAATTCGGAGTCCACTTGCCCCGGTGATCGGAGTGTGGCGGAAGAATCTTCTTCAGGACGAGATCACCCGTCTGAAAGCTTCTAGGACGCACCTTCTTATCGTAAGCTTTCTTCATTCGGCTTTGGTACAGACGACCAAATGCAATCGATGCTAACCTCTTCTCGTCCATCAGGCTGAGTTGGTTCAAACGATTCGTAATCCATTCTGCCTCGTCGAGTTTCACATCAACCAAAACTCGCAAAGAAGGAATCTCCACTTCTAACGGCCGGACAACTTCCATACCGTACACCAAGGAGAAAGGAGTTGCCCCGGTCGACGTACGCACCGTCGTACGATAACCGTGCAACGCAAACGGCAGCACCTCGTGCCAATCTTTGTACGTCACAACCATCTTTTGAACAATCTTCTTAATGTTCTTGTTGGCCGCTTCAACAGCGCCGTTCATCTTCGGCCGGTAAGGAGATAAGTTGTGGTGTTCAATCTTGAAGCTCTGGCACAGCTCCTTCATCATCTTGTTATTCAAATTCGAACCATTATCAGTAATGATCCGCTCGGGAATTCCATAGCGACAGATGATGTCCCTCTTTATGAATTTAGCTACCACCTGCTTGGTCACATTAGCGTACGAGGCTGCCTCCACCCATTTGGTGAAGTAGTCGATAGCTACCAGAATGAAACGATGACCATTGGATGCAGTGGGCTCGATCTTGCCTATCATGTCGATGCCCCACATGGAGAACGGCCAAGGGGAGGACATGACATTCAATGGGCATGGCGGCACATGAACTCTATCAACATAAATCTGGCATTTGTGACATTTCTTCGCGAATCTGAAGCAATCCGACCCCATAGTCAGCCAGTAATTCCCTGCTCTCAGGATCCTTCTCGTCATGGCATGCCCCCCGGCGTGCATACCAAATGTGCCCTCATGGACTTCTTCCATGAGCATACTTGCCTCTTTCTCATCTACACATCTGAGTAGCACGAGATCGTGGTTTCTCTTATACAGCACTCCATCAGGATTGAGATAAAAGTTTCCAGATAGCCTCCTCAGAGTCTTCTTATCCTGGGTTGACGCACCCGCAGGATACTCCTTAGTCATAAGGAAGGTCTGGATATCATGGAACCATGGCTTGCCGTCAGCGGCATCCTCGATTGCAAAATCGAATGTCGGTCTATCAAGACGCGAAAGTACAATTCTTGGAGCCTCATTCCAATAATTGACTTTATACATTGAAGCCAACGTGGCTAAGGCATCAGCCATCTGATTTTCAGCCCTGGGTACATGATGAAGTTCCACTCGATCGAAGAACGGAAGCAGCCTCCTGGCATAATTCATGTACGGCACTAAATTCGCTTGACGAGTTTCCCACTCCCCTTTAATCTGATTGATTACAAGCGCTGAGTCACCATATATGTCTAGATTCTTGATTCTCAAATCGATTGCCTCTTCTAGACCCATAATACATGCTTCATACTCTGCTTCATTGTTGGTAACTGGAAACGTCAGTCTCGCAGTAAACGGGATGTGGGATCCGTGAGGAGTCGTGATGATAGCCCCGATACCACTTCCATAGGAATTAACCGCTCCGTCGAATATCAACTTCCACTGAGACTTCCTATCTGGCCCCTCATCGGGCAATGGCTCATCGCAATCCTTCGCTTTGAGAAACATAATATCCTCGTCAGGGAATTCGAACTTCATCGGCTGGTAGTCTTCGATTGGCTGTTCGGCAAGGTAATCCGACAATACACTTCCCTTAATGGCTTTCTGGGAGACATACTGAATATCATATTCCGTTAGCACCATTTGCCACCTGGCAATCCTGCCCGAAAGAGCCTGCTTCTCGAAGACGTACTTGATCGGATCCATCTTCGAAATTAGCATAGTGGTGTGATTGAGCATATACTGTCGTAGCCGTTTGGCGGCCCAAGCTAATGCACAACACGTCTTCTCCAGCATCGAGTATCGAGATTCACACTCAGTGAACTTTTTACTCAAATAATAAATGGCATGCTCCTTTCTGCCCGTCTCGTCGTGCTGACCGAGAACGCACCCCATACTATTCTCCAGAACCGTCAGGTACATGATTAATGGCCGTCCAGCCACTGGGGGTATCAAGATTGGAGGTTCTTGAAGATACTGCTTTATTTTGTCGAATGCCTTCTGGCAATCCTCATTCCAAGTAATCTCCTGATCTTTCTTTAAAAGCTTGAACATCGGTTCACAAGTGGCCGTGAGCTGAGAGATAAACCTTGCAATGTAGTTTATTCGGCCCAAGAAACCACGAACTTCTCTTTCTGTTTTCGGCGCTGGCATTTCTTGAATAACTTTTATTTTTGCAGGATCAACTTCAATACCTCGTTCACTAACGATAAACCCCAATAACTTTCCGGACCGCACTCCGAAAGTGCACTTGTTAGGATTCAGCCTCAGCCTGAACTTCCTAAGCCTCTCAAACAGCTTCAATAAGTTGACCAGATGCCCTTCCTCCATTTGGGACTTTGCAATCATGTCATCAACATAGACCTCGATCTCATGATGAATCATATCATGAAACAAAGTTACCATTGCTCGCTGGTAAGTGGCCCCTGCGTTCTTCAGACCGAAGGGCATTACCTTATAGCAAAATGTTCCCCAGGGGGTGATAAACGTCGTTTTCTCCATGTCCTCCGGTGCCATCTTAATCTGATTGTAACCGGAGAAGCCATCCATGAACGAAAACACGGAAAACTGGGCTGTGTTGTCGACCAACACATCGATGTGAGGCAACGGGAAATCATCCTTAAGGCTCGCCCTGTTCAAATCCCGATAATCGACGCACATGCGTACCTTACCGTCTTTCTTCGGTACAGGCACTATGTTGGCGACCCACGGAGGGTAAGTGGTAACGGCTAGAAATCCTGCGTCCAACTGCTTCTGGACTTCTTCTTTGATTTTTACAGCCATGTCTGGTCTCGTCCTCCTAAGCTTCTGCTTGACTGGAGGGCAATCTTCTCGCAACGGCAAGCGATGAACCACGATGTCAGTGTCAAGTCCGGGCATATCTTCGTATGACCAAGCAAAGACGTCACTATACTCTCGAAGCATCTCGACCAGTCTATGCTTGACATCATTCTGCAGCGCAGCCCCTACTCTGACATTTCTGACGAGCTCTTCAGAACCCAGATTTACGATCTCAATATCCTCATCGTGAGGCAGAATAACCTTTTCTTCTTGTCTCAACAAGCGGGCCAACTCTTCCGGAAGGTCCTCGTCTTCATCAATCTCATCCTCGGCTTGATAGATCGGGCAATCAAAGTCGTAGTGAGCCGTAGAGGGTCCAGAGTCGATGTCATCTGTTACGTGGATCCTGCAATAACAAGGGTTAAGTTTAAAGCAAGAATATGCAGGTTAGCACAAACCTCGTTGCCATTTTGCTGTTTTTTCGAAATAAACATAAAACAGGAATAACAGAGAACACAATATTTGAGTGTGAAGAAAACGCCTTTTATTTATTAACAAAATGCATGTACATAGTCCAACAAGGCCCTGACATTAAAACCGCTATGCCCCGGGCAGGACATAGGGTTGTACAAAGATTGTAAAAAGCAAATCATTACTCTTCACTTGTCAGCTGGATAATCTCCTTGATGGTCCAATTGTTGAGGCGCTCGCCCGGCTTGCTCGGTTGAATCCAGGCGTCAAAATCACAATCACTATCCCCGCTGTCCTCAGACGCTGCGTTGATGCTTTCGAAAATTACTCCCCCCTTGGTGAATAGGATCGGCCCTTTCCCACGAGACGAGCTGCCAGAAGAAGATGAAGCTTCAGCTTCAGGAGAATATCCCAATCCAAACTTATCCTGCTTGATTGGTATATCCAAAACATGCCCCCAGCCTGGGGTGGAACCGGCTTCGACGACGGCCCGAGCTTCTTTAAACGAGGAGAGATTCATCTCTTGCTTCTCTACGACGACAAGAGCTACCTCTTTTACCCTGACGGTTTCAAATGCTTGGCAGAGAGTTTCATGGATCTCGCCATCCATTTCAACATATTTAAAGGATGACAAATGGCTCACCATAATGTCCTCCTCACCACAGACGGTTACTATGCTGCCCCCGACAGCATATTTAAGCTTTTGATGCAGCGTGGACGTCACGGCACCAGCAGCATGGATCCATGGCCGACCTAAGAGGCAACTGTAGGCATGCATGATATCCATGATATAGAAAACCGTATTGAACGTCTCTGGACCAACTTGAATTGGAAGGGTCAACTCTCCGAAGACGTGGCGCTTGGTTCCGTCAAAGGCTTTCACTACCAGGTCACTGGGCGTGCAAAGCAATCCACGGGTATCCAACTTCATCAGTGCCTTTTTCGGAAGCACATTAAGCGAGGAACCCGTATCCACCAGGACATGCGACATGATCGTGCCTCTGCACTCTATCGAGACGTGCAAGGCGCTGTTATGATCTCTTCCTTTAGGAGTCAGCTCTAAATCTGTGAATCCCAGCCCATTACCAGCATTAACATGGGCTACCACCTCCTCTAGTTGATTTACTGATATCTCCTGCGGCACGTATGCAGCGTTCAATACCTTCAGCAAGGCGTTGCGGTGCGCCTCAGAACACAGCAACAAGTTAAGAATAGAGATCTTTGACGGAGTCTGATGAAGATGATCTACAATCTTGTAGTCGCTCTTCTTGATTAGTCGCATGAACTCTTCAGCATCTTTAACTAGCAAATCCTTTTCTGCCCCAGAAGGGACCTCTTCGACAGCTTTGCCTTTACCCTTATCAGCAGCATCAACCCTGACCACTTTCTCTGCTGCAACCTCCGCTGGCGCAAACACTCTACCGCTTCTAGTAATGCCACTGACTCCGGCAAGATTCTGCACAGTCGATCCGAACGGCTCAAGCTCTAACTTCTGACCATTGCAGTAGACTTCGGCGCCGTAATGCCAGGGAACGGCGTTAGTGCTTTCGAATGGGATTGGCTCGGCCCTGGTGATAGTAATAGTAGGCGGTCGGGGCGCCGAAATAGTAATAGGGTGACGAGGAATAGTAATGGTGGCAACTTCATCTGCTTGCTTCAGCACAACCTCCCCTGATACACTTTCTATGCTCCGGCTGAACTGCAAAATACCCTCAAACATCAAACTTTGGATACCTTCGACCAGCTGCTCACACCCATCAGGAAGTGTAGCACAAGCCATACATAACTCTCCACATCCAGGGAAGAAGCCCTTCTTCAGCAGCTTAGCCTTGACAAAACTCAGTGGTGTCTTCAAATCTTTAACATCAGTCAGCAAGTCTGCACTCTCCTCAGTGATAACGGCGTTCACTCCGCCTCCCTTATGATGAGGCATGGGGTTCTTGGTAACGTTGGGCACACTATCAGAAAAGTTAATAACCTTGGCATCCACCAAGTCCTGCACTTTGTGCTTAAAAGCTTTGCAATTCTCAATCGTATGGCCCGGTGCCCCAGTATGGAAATCACAAGTAGCATTGGCGTCATACCCCGGTGGTGGTGCCCCTGTTAAGGGAGCCATTGTCCTCTTTTGCACTAACTGAAGCTGAAGCAATGTTTGTAAGAGCTGTGCATACGACATAGGTGGAGTTTCAAAATGACGATTTGTCAGAGGAGCCCGATTCTGATATCTTCTATACCCCTGCTGATTCTGCTGCTGAGGCTGCTGCTGCTGCTGCTACTGCTGCGGCTGCGGTGGAGCAGCTGGGATGTTTATGCTAGCAATCTGTTGTTGAGGGCCCTTGCCCCTTCTCCGAGCATTAGTAACGGCACTGGCATCTCCTTCTCGACGCTTGCCAGCGTAAGGTTTCTTGTTACCTCCTCCAGCTGAGGAGGATTCGCCCTGAATCTTTCCAATCTTTATACCGTTCTCAACATGCTCGCCCATAGTGATGAGAGCCGAGAATGTTCCAGACATGCCACTGACCAGCTTTTCATAGTAGATTCCAGGAAGGGTAGCCACGAACATTTGCACCAGCTCACGCTCAACCATCGGCGGTTGAACTCGAGCAGCCAATTCACGCCAGCGCTGGGCGTACTCTTTAAAGCTTTCATTGTTCCGCTGTGAGAGATTCTGAAGCTGAACCCAGTTGGGAGCTAGGTCGCTATTGTATTGATAGTGGAGGACGAACGCTTCAGCGAGGTCTTTCCAGGTGCGCACAGTAGCAGGCTCCAGGCCCATATACCATTCGAGTGATGGACCAGAAAGACTATCCTGGAAGAAGTGCATCAGCAACTTCTCATCGTCAGAATAGGCGGACATCTTTCTATAATAAGATCGGAGGTGGACCCGGGGGCAAGTAGTACCCTTATACTTCTCAAAGACGGGCACCTTGAACTTGTGAGGTACCTTAAAATCAGCAATCAACCTGAGCTTGGACATTTCAACGCCCAATGTGTTCTGATTTTCAAGGTCTCTCATCTTGTCTTCCAGCGCCTTGAACCTGAGTCGAGCTTCAGCATTCAACTCTGCTTCTACACCTCTCTGAGAGAATATGTCATCCTGATGGTCCTCCAGCCATGGTTGAGGCACCAACAGATTTCCTGCACCAGCATTGCCGTTGATCGGCCCCATGTTAACATTGGCTCCCAGACTACCATTGCCGACGCCTGCCGCATTGAGTCCGAGATTAGTCATCAGATTGCCGTTAGCATTGCCGTTGCCCCCGGCAACAGGAACAACATTCTGTGGAGCATCCACTGGAGGAGGAGTAGGCACGGCCCCGCCGTGAAGTATGCCATTACTGTCAACCCTGGAGATCAGAGGTTGAACCAAAGTACGAAGCTGGTCCTGACCATTAGCGACTACCTGCATCAGTTCCATGAAACGATCCATCCGTTCACGGAGCTCTCGAACATCTGACTGCACCTGGTCCATTATCCTTGTCTGATTAGCGCGAGTTGAGTAACGGTGAATGAGTTTTTGATCAATCCTGGAGATCGAAAGCAGCTTGGAACCTGTGTACCTGAAAAACCTTGCAACAATAAAGGTTAGGAAAAACAACAGAATGTATGTAATGCAAAGATGCTTCATGCAGATGTATGCGTGTGTCTGTGTGCTTGAGAGGTTTCCCCCGATCTTGGCACCTTAGTACCAGTGCTGACAATAATAAGGAGGGGAATCTGGGCCCAATCATGGAAACAGCAATCTCACATATACACAGGAAGCCTATAGCATTAGTGGTAGTCAACTTCGACGCATCAGGGATCGAGAATTCATACACAATAGTCTTGCTGTAATAATACAATAAGAGGTGAGAGACCCTGGATCGGGGAAACGATACCTGTCACAGACACACGTCAATGGAATGCGAATGATCATGTAAACTAATGCAAAATGCAGGCATGCAATAATATATCCAGGTGGCTGCTGTGGAGATTCGGTATCAACAGTCACTGATGAGAAGGAAACCCCGGTGTAAAACCACTGATCTGATCTGCTGAGAATAACCATCTGATAGGACCAAGATCAAAATTCTGCTCTGTCAAGAGCAAGTGCCTGATAATACGGACCCCGGATGCATGATCAGAAAATGTCTGCTGATGAAGTCGTCAGACCCCAGATCAAAAATCTGCCCTATCAAGAACAAACACACAGCTGCTGATGAGATCTTCAGACCCCACTCAAAATCTGCCCTATCAAGAACAAACCACAACTGCTGATGAGATCCCCACTCAAAATCTGCTCCATCCAGGACAAAGCTCTGATGACAATACTCTGATCGAAACCTGCTCTATCAGGAATAGACATACACCCGATGATACAATCCTCTGATCAAAAAACTCGCTCTGTCAAGAACAGTCAAATCTGCAACTGAGAACTTTGGTACCAACATAACTGATTCACTGTCAAGAAAACCAGGTAGTCTGGAGGTCAAAGTTTCCTGCAATATCCCAACCCCATTCACAGGTATGGACCTAATCCACGGACAAAGGTACGGCATCCTATGCGGTCATCAGCGTCACAGACTTTCATGAGTGACGATACAATTCCCAGAAGGAGTGGCATCATCAAGTCATGAAGAGGCCTCACTTAGCTGACTTCCAAATGATCGGTCCCCAGAGTCGACAATCCTCACGTCTGGACTCCCCTCAGATCCTCAGGACCGGAAAGGAGCACCTCTGCAAGAATCTCGTCTGAGCGCAGATTTTCGTAGGGAGCTGTGCCTGCTCAGCAGACAGGTTCGTCTACTACTTCTCCGCAACTATATCTAGGTGTACACTCAAGCCCAAGTCCGGCTTCTCACTCATAGTAACATCCCTCTCCCACAGCAGCACAGATAATCATATCAAACTGGAAATAAACATGCGGGAAATAAAATGCGGGAAGTAAAAATGCGATAAATAAATGCAACCCAACAAGCAAACATACAAGCGCTAGGATTGACTCTCATAGGGAACCGGAGAACCAGAGATTCTGGGTTCGATCCCCAGCAGAGTCGCCAGCTGTCGCTTGCGCGAAAATAAGGTGCCGGCATGACAGAAGAGTCGCCACCTTTCGTTATTTATCCCTTAGAGCGGGAAAGGAAACGATCGGAAAAACCTAACGAATAAGGGTAAGACAAGGTCATCGCAACCATTGTCTGGGTTCGGGAGTCGGTTACGCAAGGGGAAGGTATTAACACCCCTCACGTCCGTCGTACTCGACGGGATCCTCGCTTGTTTGTTTACTTGGACGGGTTGGTTTTATTCTATCTACCTATCAAGGCTGGCTGAAAAAGAAAAGAAAAATGACTCGGCAAAGCGTCGCACTTTATGCCTACGTATTCTCATCAGCGAATGAGAAATCAGAGTCAACGTAGTTCGCCTACGAAGGGTTATGGGGGAAAGGTTGAAGGTTGCTCGCTAGGATATCTCATCCTATGCCTACTGTAACACGGTGGGAGAACTGACTTTAAACAATGTTGCGGATAGCAAGAGTCGCCACCGACTTTTATTTTATCCATAAGGAAAGGTTATAAAAGAACAGGAAAGACCTTAGAGAATATTTTGGGTCCGGGGGGTAGGTTATGAAAAGGGAAGGTGTTAGCACCCTTTTCATCCATGGTTATCCATGGGCTCTTAGGTACTTAAGCTCACTTTTGAATTGTTTTGAAAGTGTAGTGTGTGAATAGCAAAAAATTTCAGAATAGTTTAATAATAATCCGTGTATGGATGTGGAAAAAACTTGTTTGAAAATTTTGTTGGAAATTTGTTTAAGTGTGAAAAAGTTTTGAAGTGAGCAAGTATCTAGGAGTAGCCTACCCTAATGTTTAAAGGTCTTTCTTATTCTTTATTCTTTCCTTTAGTAAGACTATCCCTACTATAATGGAGTAGGTAGTCCTTACTTTGGATGTTAAGGGACATGTGAGGGACAATTGGATTTTTGAAGGCCATTGTGGGGTGTAATAAGCAAACTGGAGGGACTATCATCATTTTTCGAAAGGGACTCGATTCGTAAAGGCAACCATAAGGGACTTTGATGATTTTCTTTTTGAGGGACTTGCTTTATACACCCCACTTAACCAATATTCATAGGCAACTTGAGGGATATCCTTAAGAAGTGAGACGGCGATTAAAATCGACTTACGTGTGTGAAATGTTTAATTTAATTATCTTATATTAAAATGATCTAATTTATTTTTTTAAATATCATACATATTGGCACTCCCTAATTACTAACCATAATGATAATAATAATTAAATGATTACAATTTACATCTAAGAGGCAATTACAAAATTATAATAAATAGAAAAATATGATCAAAATAAATATAATAAAAAAAATAACAAATAAGTAAATAAAATATTGGGGTTAGTAAATAATAAGAAAAATTAAATAAGGTTAGTATAAATATAAAGTTAGTGAAAATAATTAGTTGAAACAATAATAATGAGAAAAATAGACAAAGTTAGAAAAAATAATAAGATAGAAATTTCAAAATAATAATAAGCAACAAAATATGATTAGCAATAATAATTAATTAATAACGTGATTAAACATAAGATTTGATTTTTATTTAGAAACATAAATGATTAAATAATTACTATAATATAAAGTTCTAAATATCATAAGATTTGATTTTTATTTAGAAACATAAATGATTAAATAATTACTATAATATAAAGTTCTAAATATCATAAGATTTGATTTTTATTTAGAAACATAAATGATTAAATAATTACTATAATATAAAGTTCTAAATATAACATAATTATAAATTTCTTAATCATTTACAAAAATTTAATTATCTCTAATTATATATTAACAATTATTAAGAAAAATATTTACACATTATGATGAAAACAAATTTTAACTAATCAATAATCACATTCACCAAAATTTTACATTAAGTGTTTATAAGGTTTAATTTTATTTACAAAAATTTACAAGAATTATAATAAATATATACATAGAATCATATAGAAAATTAAAATTAGGTTTTCATATTAATTTGGAAAAAAGATGTTAATGTCATTTATTTTAAAAAAACAGATTTTTATATTACAACAAATTTTAATAAATTAATGATAACAATAATAATAATAATGATAATAATGATAATAATAATAAATAATAATAATAATAATAATAATAATAATAATAATAATAATAATAATAATAATAATAATAATAATAATAATAAAGCAATAATGAATTTTAAATGTGCCAAATAACCCAACAATGTTGCTAACGCAGAAATGCGCTCATCGCAACCAGATCTAAATCGGACGAAACAAAATTTATCGCAAAGAAAAAGAAATTAAGCAAAAAATAGTATTATTGCTCACACAAAAATGCGATCATCGCAACCAGATCGAACTAACACAAATGTCACGCGTCATGCACACAAATGTGCAAACATCGTATCGACATAATTCGATCAAAAATCTTATATATATAAACTCTAACAATTTAAAAATTATATATATATAAACGCAACAGTAATAGATAAAGAAAAAGAAATAACGGTAATAGATGAAGAAAAAGAAATAACGGTAAAAGATGAAGAAAAAGAAACAACAGTAATAGATGAAGGAAAAGAAATAACGGTAAACGATGAAGAAAAAGAAACAATAGTAATGGATGAAGAAGAAAACTAAATAACGGCCAACGGCACTCACTCCTCTTAGGTTTTTTTCATTCTCCTCTCTTTTCCAACAAGGCAACACATGTATATATAGGGAACAAATTAGGGTTAACACCAAATTGTCAATAATGTCCCTAAAGCCCATTTTAAAGCCCAAACTAAATAATTAGTTAAGAAAAAATAAAATTTAAATAATTTAAAATAATTAAAATAAACTTAAAATAAAAACTAATAATTCTATTGATTCCTAAAATAAAAAATATTATAAAAAGAACAAAATTTTTTTCAATATTTTTTTATTTTATGATTTTTTGGATATTTTTATGAATAATTTAGAAAAAAGTGAAAAAAATAATATTTTAAAAAATGATTTAATTAAAATACGAAAATAATAATTAAATAATAATAAAAAACTATTTTTGTTATTTTTTTTAATGAAAGATAGAAAAATTTAGAGTAAAAATAATAAAAACAACAAAAAGTGCCAAAGGTGAGATTCGAACTCTCAACCTCTCACACTCATAACTCCTTACACATGTCCTCCTGCCAATTGTGCCATTTTTACTTTTTAGAAAAAAAAGTGCATGCCATATGATATTTACCTGCAAAAAGTCAAACGACTACACAAATTTGTTAGTAATTGATTAAATGCAATGAAATGCGACGACAAATCTTAGGGCAAAATTTGGGGTATTACAGTTATTATGATAATATTTCTCACCCAACATCTCTTTGATGTTGGCAAAAAAAAATCATGAAGTTTGACTTTGGTTTGACCACAGTTGACCTCAGTTTGACCTTTTAACTGCATTGACTGCTTTTGACTTATCTGATCATCTGACTGAGCAAACTTTTGAGAAAAGTCTTGAAACTTGACATGGGGGTTCTTATACACATATAAGATGTTATGAAGCTCACTTGAAGTCTTGGAAGTCCATTTAGCCTGATTAAAGTCAAAACCCTAGTTTTGGATGCACTGCTTAGGAGGTGCATTGTCTGAGGGAATTGTCAACTCTTCTGACCAATTATGAATTTTGTGAACCTTGTGAACCTTCTTGGAACACAAAGTCTTGTATTGTGAGGGCAAATTTTGGGGTGCAACAGCTGCCCCTGTTCAATTTTCTGAAACCTGAGGGGTTAGATTGGTATATTTGCCAGTCGTAACCTGGAAGGTTGAAGGGGATTGAACACAAAAGCCCAAAAATTTGCACTCACCAGTGCATGGAGTGATATTGATGGTTGGTTGAACATGATTGAGTGGGCTTAAAGATGCCACTAGGGGAAAGTTCTTCAGTAGTATAATGAGAGCTGTCAGGAGTCTGGAGTAATACTGATGTAACAGCATGTCTTCATGAGGATAGAGCGATCAATAATGATAACCCTAAAGCAGTCTTGAAGTGATAAATCGGACCTCAGGAGGATAGAGCAATCAATAGCTCTAAAGCAGTCTTGAAGTAATAATGGCTTCAGGAGGATAGAGCAATCAATAGCTCTAAAGCAGTCTTGAAGTAATAGAATGGCTTCAGGAGGATAGAGCAATCAACAGCTCTAAAGTAGTCTTGAAGTAATGATTTCAGGAGGATAGAGCAATGAATAGCTCTAAAGCAGTCTTGAAATAATAACGTGATATGTCTTCAGGAGGATAGAGCAATCAATAGCTCTAAAGCAGTCTTGAAGTAATGATTTCAGGAGGATAGAGCAATGAATAGCTCTAAAGCAGTCTTGAAATAATAATGTAATTTCAGGAGGATAGAGCAATGAATACTCTAAAGCAGTCTTGAAGTAATGATTTCAGGAGGATAGAGCAATGAATAGCTCTAAAGCAGTCTTGAAATAATAACGTGATATGTCTTCAGGAGGATAGAGCAATCAATAGCTCTAAAGCAGTCTCGAAGTAATGATTTCAGGAGGATAGAGCAATGAATAGCTCTAAAGCAGTCTTGAAATAATAATGTAATTTCAGGAGGATAGAGCAATGAATACTCTAAAGCAGTCTTGAAGTAATGATTTCAGGAGGATAGAGCAATGAATAGCTCTAAAGCAGTCTTGAAATAATAACGTGATATGTCTTCAGGAGGATAGAGCAATCAATAGCTCTAAAGCAGTCTTGAAGTAATGATTTCAGGAGGATAGAGCAATGAATAGCTCTAAAGCAGTCTTGAAGTAATAATGTAATTTCAGGAGGATAGAGCAATGAATACTCTAAAGCAGTCTTGAAGTAATGATTTCAGGAGGATAGAGCAATGAATAGCTCTAAAGCAGTCTTGAAATAATAACGTGATATGTCTTCAGGAGGATAGAGCAATCAATAGCTCTAAAGCAGTCTTGAAGTAATGATTTCAGGAGGATAGAGCAATGAATAGCTCTAAAGCAGTCTTGAAATAATAATGTAATTTCAGGAGGATAGAGCAATGAATACTCTAAAGCAGTCTTGAAGTAATGATTTCAGGAGGATAGAGCAATGAATAGCTCTAAAGCAGTCTTGAAATAATAATGTAATTTCAGGAGGATAGAGCAATGAATACTCTAAAGCAGTCTTGAAATAATAATGTAATTTCAGGAGGATAGAGCAATGGATAACTCTAAAGCAGTCTTGAAATAATTAGATGGCTTCAGGAGGATAGAGCAATCAATAGCTCTAAAGCAGTCTTGAAGTAGTAATATGACCTCATGAGGATAGAGCAATGAATAGCTCTAAAGCAGTCTTGAAGTAATAGGATGATTTCAGGAGGATAGAGCAATCAGTAGCTCTAAAGCAGTCTTGAAGTCATGAGAGGCTATCAGGAGGATAAAATAACCCTGAGGTTACAATAAAGAAGTCCCAAAGTAATAAGAAGCTCATCAGGAGGATAAAGTAACCCTGAGGTTACAATAAAGCAGTCCCAAAGATCATAAGCTTGTTTGTTGGATAATTAACCTGAAAACAAGGTAGCATTCTGTATAACAACATTAGTTTATGCATTATGTATGCATGTATGACATGATGCACTTAGGTAATGTACTATAGACATATATGTTATGGTATGATGTAAATGATGCATGTATGATATGACACTGCTGGAAGTGTCTGGATATCCTTGTATAACAACTGCTGGCCAAGGAAAATAAATCCCGATTCGTTGTTGAAGAATACATAACCCTCCGTCTGCTGGGGATAACAAGGTATAGATAACCTCCCATTGTTGGGGATAACAAGGTATAGATAACCTCCCGTTGTTGGGGACAGTAGGGTATAGATAACCTTCGTTTTCGTTTGATAGTAGGATAAGTATAACATCCCGTCTTCGTTCATCGTGCCCTTATTGGAAAGTAATTTCCCGTATATCTGTATGAGGATAAAAGAGATGGATATAAATTCCAGGGGAGATTAGACTTTGTGAAAATGGATTAGTCCTACTGATGGTTTGTAACTGCCTTGTAAAGATGAACCGGCGAAGCTTCGTTGAAATCCTTCCCTCGTTCGTCCTTAGTAAATACTATTACTGCATTTTCATGCATTTCTGGTAAACATCAATCATATTAAAAGCATACATGCATTTCTGGTAAACATCAATCATATTCAAAGGCATACATACATTCAAACACAACCAATGGACGTTTCGCTTATGTAAATAGGGTAAAAGTAAATCTGGATTCAAAAGATGGAATTTATTTATATCAAAAGTGACCCATACACGGGTAAGTTTGTACAAGGAGACATAAACCCTAGTAAGAGAATGAAGTTTTACAAAAAGAATCAGCTATGTGGGAAATAATCCTATTGAGTTTCAATTCTACTATTGCCCCTCAAGTATCTCATCTTCTTGCTGTTGAGACGGAAACGATTGGATTGAGCTTTATCTGTTTGAGCTTGAGTAAGTAGTACAACTGGTTGCAGTTTCATGAGTGATCCAAACGAGACATAGTCATACGCTTTAATCCCTAACTTTTGCCTGGATTGGCCTTTCAGGTTTTCAATCCACCGGGATACCCTTTTTTGCCCAAGCCGCCTTTTCAGGTTTTCGACTTGCCGGGTGTACATCTTTTTATATATATATCCCTAATTTTTGCCCAAACCCTTTTGGTTTGCCGGGATGCCCTTATTTTTGCCTAGGCCTGTCAACCTAGCGGGTCTCTTTTTATGCGTAGTATTTTTTAACTATGTCTGCGTTTACAGGTTGTGGGAAGTCTTCACCATCCATTGTAGTCAATATCATGGCACCTCCTGAGAACACTGTCTTGACTACAAATGGTCCCTCATATGTTGGAGTCCACTTGCCCCTAGGATCACCCTGTGGTAATATGATACGCTTGATTACCAAGTCACCAGCCTGATATACCTTTGGCTTAACCTTCTTGTTAAAAGCTTTGATCATCCGTTTCTGGTACATCTGGCCATGACAAACTGCTGCTAACCTTTTCTCATCAATCAAATTTATCTGGTCAAGTCGAGTCTGAATCCACTCATCTTCATCCAAGCCTACATCCTTCATAATTCTCAAGGAGGGGATCTGAACTTCAATAGGCAGAACTGCTTCCATACCATAGACCAAGGAGAATGGGGTTGCCCCGGTTGAAGTACGTATTGTAGTACGATAACCATGCAGAGCAAATGGTAATATCTCGTGCCAATCCTTGTAAGTAATAGTCATCTTCTGTACAATCTTCTTAACGTTCTTATTAGCAGCTTCAACTGCCCCATTCATCTTTGAAATCAACAAGGTAGTATGGGTCAACATATACTGTCTTAGTCGGCGAGCAGCCCATGCCAAAGCGCAGCAAGTTTTCTCGAGCAGTGAGTATCTTGTTTCACAGTCGGTAAACTTTTTGCTAAGGTAGTATATTGCCTGCTCTTTTCGACCAGACTCGTCATGTTGCCCCAATACACACTGTTAAATACATAATCAAGGGTCTTCCATCAACTGGTGGTATTAAAATTGGAGATTCTAGCAAATATCTCTTGATTTCATCAAAGGCAGTCTGGCACTCATCGTTCCATTCCATCACCTGATCTTTGTTCAACAACTTGAAGATTGGCTCACAGATGGTAGTTAATTGGGAAATAAATCTTGCAATGTAGTTCAATCGTCCCAAGAAACCTCTAACCTCCTTCTCAGTACGGGGAGCTGGCATCTCTCGTATAGCTTTCACTTTTGCAGGATCCACTTCAATACCTTTTCCACTGACAATGAAACCCAGGAGCTTTCCAGATCTAACTCCAAAAGTACACTTGTTTGGATTTAATCTCAACCTGTATTTCTTCAACCTCTCAAACAACTTGTGCAGATGATCAAGGTGTTGTTCTTCATTCTGAGACCTGGCTATCATATCATCCACATATACCTCTATCTCATGATGAATCATATCATGAAACAAAGCCACCATAGCACGCTGATATGTTGCCCCTATCTTGACCTCTTTTCTGTTTTCTTCAGTTCCCAGATTCACAACTTCGACTGGCTCTTCATGTGGCTGTATAGCTTTCTCTTCTTGTTGTAACAACCTAGCAAGCTCTACAGGTATTTCACAATCGTCCTCGTCTCCGTCTTCAGTTTGATAGATCGGATTCTCGAAATTGTAATTGGCAATAGTAGAACTGTTATCAACTGGATCCAGAGTGGATGAGGATCGGCATTTTAGTGACGTGGGTGTGTGTAAGAACACATAGCTGATAAAGCAAAAATAAAAGAAAAAGAAAGACAAGGAACACAATATTTACGAAAACGAAACGTCCACTGATTTTATTGAATGCAGTATGCAAATGAAATGACAACCCGTAACAAGCACACCATTGTGCCCCGGGTAAGGCACATGGCTTGAAAGTTTTAATTGTTCCAAAAATTGCAAATTTAAAAACATAACACAGTAATAGTATTTACTCCTGACTAAAGGAGATAGGGATAACATCTTCAGCTGTCCAATTATTGAGTCTAGCACACACAGTAGGAAAAATCCATGCCTCCAAGTTGAAAGTGTTTACATGGCTGACAAAGTATTCTTCCTCTCCAAAGACAGTAACAACTTTTCCATTCACCGGATATCTCAACTTTTGATGTAATGTAGAGGTCACAACACCTGCCCCATGGATCCAGGGACGACCAAGCAGACATGAGTACGAAGAATGAATATCCGTCACATAGAATGTAGCAGTAAACACCTGAGAGCCAACCTTGATTGGAAGATCAATTTCCCCATGCACTACTCTTCTAGAACCATCAAAAGCCTTTACCACAATATTCCTGGGCTTCAATACCGTATCTTCAGGACTCAGCTTGTTCAGGACTTCCTTAGGCAACACATTCAGAGAGGAACTATTGTCTATCAGCACATGAGACAGGGTAGTGCCCCTGCATTCAATTGAAATATGCAAGGCCCTGTTATGATCCCTCTTGGCAGGGGTCAAGTCAGCATCAGAAAATCCTAACCCGTTGTCATAGGTCAGGTGAGCAACACAATTCTCAAACTGGTCCACAGAAATTGCACTGGGTACATGAGCCATCTTTAGAAACTTGATCAATGACTAGGCATGAGCCTCAGAACATAATAACGGGGAGAGCATAGAAATCTTTGAGGGAGTATGCCCCAGCTGATCAACAATATCATAATCACTCTTGCGAATGATTTTCAATACTTCTTCCATCTGCTTAGAGAGGTCATCAGCAGCTGGCACATCAGTAGATACAGGCTCAATAACAGGACCCTTGCCCCGAGCGTCAGTGGTGGAAGTAACAGCAGGAGTAACTGCACTCTTAGAAGCAACTGGAGGAGAGAAGACTCTTCCACTACGGGTGATCTTGCTAGATCCAGCAATATTATCAATGTCAACAGGCATATCAGGTAAAGGCTCCTGCCCCTTGGATAGGTTCAGGATCAGCTCTTGGAACTGTGCATTCTGTGCCTGGAGATCCTTAACTGATTGTTCAAGAGCCATTGCTGAAATAAACAGCGAGAAGATGAGAAACCTGTGCACAATTATAAACCTACGATGCAATGATATGGGAATGCATATGCAATGTTTTCAAGGACCGCAGGATTTAAATTTGCTTAAACAAACGAGAAAGTAACTTTTTATTAGTAATAACTTGTTTTGCCTTTTAGGCTTACAAAAAATGAAAACGAAATAAGTACAAAAGATGGGGTTTTAAGTCTCCCATGGACGTTTCCTCTTTGTGTTGAGGTATGAGTTGAGGTTTCGTTCCTCATGAAGTAGCTTTGTTAGCTCTAGGATCCTTGCTTGGCTTGCTTTGTAATGAGCCTCGAAAGTATCCCTTTGCTCTTTCAGTTGGATCCATGATCTCTGCAAGTCTTCCATATCAGTAGGCATGTCTGGGTGAAGGATGGTATAAGCTGTGTCTCCTTCAGCAACAGGTTCCATGGTAACTGGTAGGATGGCAGGATATGGCATCATGAGTGTCTGAGCACGAAATCGTACCCATCTGAGATAAGCCTCCATAGGAATGGTGTACTTAGGCTCCAGTGTCTTGTTGTCAATCCTGTTTACCTTTCCCCAAGCTCGTATGAATCTCTGACGGTAACCCTGAAGATCGTTGTCGTAGTCAAACACAATGCCCTGAATCAACATGTCATGTGGACCATCGCTCCGGGCGTAACCAAACTGTCGTAAAGCTAGAGATGGGTTGTAGGTGATGCCTCCTCTTATGCCTAGAAGTGGCACATTAGGAAACTCCCCACAACGGTCAATGATGGTGACATTCTCCATAGATCTGGAGCACCAATGGATGTCTGAGTGAGAAAGTGACATGATCCTCTTGGACCATCTGAACCTTTGCTCATTCTTCATTACTGAGCGAGGAAGGTGAGAAATAAACCACCTAAAAAGTAAAGGTATGCAGCACATCAAAGTTCCTCTTGCCCTTGTAGTACGGGTGTGAAGAGAATGTAGGATGTCTCCAAGTAAGGTAGGCACTGGATTGTGACTCAGGAATATGTTGATGGCATGAACGTCTATGAACTGATCAGGATTGGGGAACAACACTAAGCCATAAATCAATAAGGCTAAGATCTCCTCAAAAGCATCGTAGCTCATAGCCTTCAAGAACATTTGAGCTTTATCCACTAATACCTTGGCAAGAATACCTTTAACTCCGCTTCTCGTCTCTAGAACAATGTCAGACTTCTTCAGATGTAGAGCTGCAGCAATAACTTCAGGTTTAAGCTCCTTCTCCAAACCTGTGAATGGTTTCTGATCAAGAATAGGGATACCCAGAAGTTTAGAGAACTCCTCCATGGTTGGAACTAACTGATAATCAGGAAATGTAAAGCAATGGTGCTTAGGGTCAAAGAACTGGAACAGCACACTCATCATGTCTTCACTGAACCCTGAAGCGACTAGATCCAATAGGTGACCATGTCTCTGGACGAACTGGGAATGATCAGACACTTGGGAAACCAACTCTTTGAGCTTGGGAGGTATCCCTACAAAGTTGATCCTGATGGTGTTTCTACGAGCAGAAGCCATGACCTGCAACAAAGAACAAAGATAAATCCTTTGGTCCTTGAAATGGTTAGGGAAAATGATATGCTTATGATGCATGATGATGTCATGATGTCATGCTCAATCACAAACATGTGGCACACACAAACAAGTCACACCATAGCCCTAGGTTTAAAGGCTTGCATGAGGTTCAAAGGCAAGTACCCTCCCCTGAAGTTAGATGGTTCATCCTGTCCTACAAAAGTAACCAGGTTCTAAGGGATCTCAATATCATTGATCCTTCACAAGGGTGGTTGTTCAGAAGGCAACTTACTTGCCAACCAAAACCCTCCAAGTTTAAGATCTCAATGAGCGTAGTATCGAGTGTCAACCAACTTCAGTCTGCACCAAAGCCGGTTACCTCACTACTTTCTAAAGGCCAAGATGAGTTAACTAGGGTTCTAAAAGTCAGTTAGTGCATTGACAACATATGGCAGCCTCAATATTATCCTCAACTTGACTTAAGGAATATAAGCACCAACCAAGAAGTCGCACTAACTATGGCCACCAGATCAACCGTATCGATATACGTCGTACAGTTTCCTTGATCTATTGCCATTTACCTAAGGTACACTAGATCCGGGTTAGGATCTTTCACACATAAGAGCACCCCAACAATATAATAATAAAGCAAACAAGGCAAACAATTTAAAGTGATCTTAATTCCTAAGGGTACCCCTCTTAAATAGGTCCCCAGCAGAGTCGCCAGTTCTGTAACACGGTGGGAGAACTGACTTTAAACAATGTTGCGGATAGCAAGAGTCGCCACCGACTTTTATTTTATCCATAAGGAAAGGTTATAAAAGAACAGGAAAGACCTTAGAGAATATTTTGGGTCCGGGGGGTAGGTTATGAAAAGGGAAGGTGTTAGCACCCTTTTCATCCATGGTTATCCATGGGCTCTTAGGTACTTAAGCTCACTTTTGAATTGTTTTGAAAGTGTAGTGTGTGAATAGCAAAAAATTTCAGAATAGTTTAATAATAATCCGTGTATGGATGTGGAAAAAACTTGTTTGAAAATTTTGTTGGAAATTTGTTTAAGTGTGAAAAAGTTTTGAAGTGAGCAAGTATCTAGGAGTAGCCTACCCTAATGTTTAAAGGTCTTTCTTATTCTTTATTCTTTCCTTTAGTAAGACTATCCCTACTATAATGGAGTAGGTAGTCCTTACTTTGGATGTTAAGGGACATGTGAGGGACAATTGGATTTTTGAAGGCCATTGTGGGGTGTAATAAGCAAACTGGAGGGACTATCATCATTTTTCGAAAGGGACTCGATTCGTAAAGGCAACCATAAGGGACTTTGATGATTTTCTTTTTGAGGGACTTGCTTTATACACCCCACTTAACCAATATTCATAGGCAACTTGAGGGATATCCTTAAGAAGTGAGACGGCGATTAAAATCGACTTACGTGTGTGAAATGTTTAATTTAATTATCTTATATTAAAATGATCTAATTTATTTTTTTAAATATCATACATATTGGCACTCCCTAATTACTAACCATAATGATAATAATAATTAAATGATTACAATTTACATCTAAGAGGCAATTACAAAATTATAATAAATAGAAAAATATGATCAAAATAAATATAATAAAAAAAATAACAAATAAGTAAATAAAATATTGGGGTTAGTAAATAATAAGAAAAATTAAATAAGGTTAGTATAAATATAAAGTTAGTGAAAATAATTAGTTGAAACAATAATAATGAGAAAAATAGACAAAGTTAGAAAAAATAATAAGATAGAAATTTCAAAATAATAATAAGCAACAAAATATGATTAGCAATAATAATTAATTAATAACGTGATTAAACATAAGATTTGATTTTTATTTAGAAACATAAATGATTAAATAATTACTATAATATAAAGTTCTAAATATCATAAGATTTGATTTTTATTTAGAAACATAAATGATTAAATAATTACTATAATATAAAGTTCTAAATATCATAAGATTTGATTTTTATTTAGAAACATAAATGATTAAATAATTACTATAATATAAAGTTCTAAATATAACATAATTATAAATTTCTTAATCATTTACAAAAATTTAATTATCTCTAATTATATATTAACAATTATTAAGAAAAATATTTACACATTATGATGAAAACAAATTTTAACTAATCAATAATCACATTCACCAAAATTTTACATTAAGTGTTTATAAGGTTTAATTTTATTTACAAAAATTTACAAGAATTATAATAAATATATACATAGAATCATATAGAAAATTAAAATTAGGTTTTCATATTAATTTGGAAAAAAGATGTTAATGTCATTTATTTTAAAAAAACAGATTTTTATATTACAACAAATTTTAATAAATTAATGATAACAATAATAATAATAATGATAATAATGATAATAATAATAAATAATGATAATAATAATAATAATAATAATAATAATAATAATAATAATAATAATAATAATAATAATAATAATAATAATAATAATAATAAAGCAATAATGAATTTTAAATGTGCCAAATAACCCAACAATGTTGCTAACGCAGAAATGCGCTCATCGCAACCAGATCTAAATCGGACGAAACAAAATTTATCGCAAAGAAAAAGAAATTAAGCAAAAAATAGTATTATTGCTCACACAAAAATGCGATCATCGCAACCAGATCGAACTAACACAAATGTCACGCGTCATGCACACAAATGTGCAAACATCGTATCGACATAATTCGATCAAAAATCTTATATATATAAACTCTAACAATTTAAAAATTATATATATATAAACGCAACAGTAATAGATAAAGAAAAAGAAATAACGGTAATAGATGAAGAAAAAGAAATAACGGTAAAAGATGAAGAAAAAGAAACAACAGTAATAGATGAAGGAAAAGAAATAACGGTAAACGATGAAGAAAAAGAAACAATAGTAATGGATGAAGAAGAAAACTAAATAACGGCCAACGGCACTCACTCCTCTTAGGTTTTTTTCATTCTCCTCTCTTTTCCAACAAGGCAACACATGTATATATAGGGAACAAATTAGGGTTAACACCAAATTGTCAATAATGTCCCTAAAGCCCATTTTAAAGCCCAAACTAAATAATTAGTTAAGAAAAAATAAAATTTAAATAATTTAAAATAATTAAAATAAACTTAAAATAAAAACTAATAATCCTATTGATTCCTAAAATAAAAAATATTATAAAAAGAACAAAATTTTTTTCAATATTTTTTTATTTTATGATTTTTTGGATATTTTTATGAATAATTTAGAAAAAAGTGAAAAAAATAATATTTTAAAAAATGATTTAATTAAAATACGAAAATAATAATTAAATAATAATAAAAAACTATTTTTATTATTTTTTTTAATGAAAGATAGAAAAATTTAGAGTAAAAATAATAAAAACAACAAAAAGTGCCAAAGGTGAGATTCGAACTCTCAACCTCTCACACTCATAACTCCTTACACATGTCCTCCTGCCAATTGTGCCATTTTTACTTTTTAGAAAAAAAAGTGCATGCCATATGATATTTACCTGCAAAAAGTCAAACGACTACACAAATTTGTTAGTAATTGATTAAATGCAATGAAATGCGACGACAAATCTTAGGGCAAAATTTGGGGTATTACAGTTATTATGATAATATTTCTCACCCAACCTCTCTTTGATGTTGGCAAAAAAAAATCATGAAGTTTGACTTTGGTTTGACCACAGTTGACCTCAGTTTGACCTTTTAACTGCATTGACTGCTTTTGACTTATCTGATCATCTGACTGAGCAAACTTTTGAGAAAAGTCTTGAAACTTGACATGGGGGTTCTTATACACATATAAGATGTTATGAAGCTCACTTGAAGTCTTGGAAGTCCATTTAGCCTGATTAAAGTCAAAACCCTAGTTTTGGATGCACTGCTTAGGAGGTGCATTGTCTGAGGGAATTGTCAACTCTTCTGACCAATTATGAATTTTGTGAACCTTGTGAACCTTCTTGGAACACAAAGTCTTGTATTGTGAGGGCAAATTTTGGGGTGCAACACCTACGTACTTCCACATAGCATGGAAGATCAGAGCAAACGTAGTTCGGGAAACTACGGATTATTTCCTGAAAGAAGTGTTTTTTTATTGTGTTTGCGATTTCAACCGCACTAGAGACTATGACCTGAGAGTGAATGCATCGCATGTCACCCAAAGGGTACCATACTAAACATCCATCCTCAGATGGCTTAAGGCTCGTAACGTACGAAAGAAATCATTCATGATTACTGTATTTTAAACTGCTTCGAGATGAGAAGAGAACAGGCCCAACTAGGAGGGAGACTATCAAGTCCTACTGTTATCATGCCATGAATTCATCCTATGGTTGAGGTTTGAACAGGGACCTCCTAGATGTTATCATGCATAGGTTTCAACCTAAAAGTCTATCATCAAATCCTTATCAAAGGAAATGAGAGTCCTAAGGGATCATGTCAATGATACACCAAAACAGACAAAAGCATCAGCTTTAACAGTAAAATGCATGCAATGCAAGTGAGGGAGGAAATGTGTGTGGGGCTTCAGCCTCCACAAGCTCGTCTCGACCTCAAGCCAGTCATGAAATAACAGTAATCATACTGAAAAGTAAACAACATGCTATCAAGCAATAAACAGCAAACTGAAATGAAGTGCCATCAGGCAAACAAACCACATGCTTGAGAAAGAAAAAATCTACATCTAATCTCTAATCCTAACCCTGAAACAGAACTCTAATCAGAAGAAAGCAAAGCCCTAAAGCAAAACCCTAAACAAGAGAAAACAATCCCAGTCTTCAAGCTTCAAAACAAGCTTACCAAAGAAAGGGAGCTAAGTAGACAGACTCATAGTGTCTTCCTCAGGAAAGCACTAGGAGGCTTATACTCAGGAGTCATATCCTATGTGGCTCAACAACTGTGATCAGTTTACATTCCTCCTCAGGAGAAATTAAACTCACAAGCAGGCTCCAACATCACTGGATATTTGAGAAATCCTACCTGAACTAGTGGAACTAAGTGAATAGACTCATAGGACCTTCCTCAGGAAAGTACTAGGAGGCTTCCACTTAGGAATTGTATCCCATGTGGCTCAACAACATGTGATCAGTTTACATTCTTCCTCAGGAGAAATTAAACTCACAAGTTGGCTCCTACATCATTGGATACTTAAGAAATCCTAGATAAACTAAGGGAACTAAATGAATAGACCCATAGGACCTTCCTCAGGAAAGTACTAGGAGGCTTCCACTTAGGAGTTGTATCCCATGTGGCTCAACAACATGTGATCAGTTTACATTCCTCCTCAGGAGAAACTAAACTCACAAGTTGGCTCCAACATCATTGGATACTTAAGAAATAGGTGAGAAGAAAGGCTGAAAGTCATTCATAGTGCCTTCCTCAGGAAAGTACCATGAACTTCCCTCAGACTTCAGGGTCTCAAACCTCACAAACAGGGAATAAATTCTAAACTCTGAGCCTCTGAGTCTTGATCTACAATCTTCTCTTCCATCATGCTCTTCAACAAGATCTTCAAAACAAACTAAACCCCACAACAAATTCCCCAAAATGAACCCCAGAGACAGACAAATAACCACAGAACAGCCAAAACCATCAGTCAACTTAAGAAAATACCTAAAAATACTAACACAAGGGGAAAAATTCTACAATTATTCATAAGGGTCTATAACATCTACCTATAACATCCACATATGCTCCTACCCAAAAATCAAATCAAAACTCTCCACAGAAAATGAATTATCTTACCTATGCATCCTTAAACCCTAATTATGATGCCCTAATGCTAACCTAATTAAACTAATCAAATTTTAATCTAAAAATCAAGAATTAAATCCTATGGGGAACTATGATTCAATATCTAATCACACCAAAAGGAATGAATTAAAAATCATAAGGAAAGGTCCTAAAAGAAATTCTACAAAATTGGATATCAAACTAAACCTATTTAAAAGCTATTTAAAATAAAAATACTCTAAAAATATTAAACTAAAAATAAAATGGAATTTTTATTTTTATTAATTTTCTAGACAAATTTATGAACACATAGAAAAAACAAGAATTAAAAAAAAATCAATTTTTCTATTTTCTATGAATTTTTTAAATGCAAGAAATATAAGGGGAATTAAAAAAATAAAAGAAATCAATTAAGGGGAGGGGGGTGCTAGAAGCAGGACGCCCTAGTTCATTTCCATGTGGGCCAGACATGGTGGGGTGCGGATAGAAATCTGAGATAGGCCCACACGCGAGCTTTAATGAAACGATGCGTTTCATACGCATCAGACTCCCTCCATTTTCAACTTTGAATTAGGGCCGTTGGATGGGATGAAAGGGTCAAATGAACCAGAAAGATCCAACGGGTATCCACTCATCTTCCCCACTCAACCTAGGGTTTTCAGAAAACCCTTCCTCCATGCGCAAACATTCCATGGCCTATATCTCCCTCGATACTTGATGAAAATGAAAACTGCAAAAACCTAAAATGATCTATTGATTGCCCTCTCCAACATCCTGCCTTTAGTTTCTCTTGAATCTCCTCCAAGAATCAAACCCGAGAGATGGAAGTCTAGGGCACCATGAATTAACTCTGATATGCATGCTCACCATTCTTGCTGAAATTAACCTGGGATGATCTACATGCTGTGGGGAGTAAACTAAGCTAAAGAACTAGTATTATAGTACCCTAGATTGTGTGTTCTTGATCTCAAAACAGAAATGGCCATGGAACCAACCTTCATATAATGCTTTCAAACTCATCACAATTCATCCCTAAGAGTATCTAATCACTTTTATCCAATCAACAAGTTCTAAAACTGCATAATTAAAGTGATTCGAATGAAGTTGCTTACCTTGCAAGTGATGATGGCTATGGTGGTTTCCCTTCAATCCAAGCCTTGATATTTGCTTCAAAGGATCTCTAATGGCTGTAGACTCTTCTGTTTGCACTAGTTCTTGTTAAGACTTCTTGAATCACCCTATCCACTTCTTCATGCACCTTGGAGTGAAGACTTGGATCACACAAAATAGCTACTGATTTCAATCACTCTTGCTTGCCAATTGCTATATGATGATGGTAGATGATGATGATGAAAAGAATTATGATGATTGATGGAGTTTTAATGGAGTTTGAAAGCAAAATGCAATTTGGAGTTATGGAATCAAACTAGGTAATGCAAGCACTCTCAATCACCAACCAGGGTATGGATCATCTCTAGGGGATATATAGGTGTCAATGGAAATGTGTGGAAGCTTTGAGAACCTTCCAAGAAGTTTCTAGAATGTATCATGCAATGAGAATTTGAATTTTCCATCTTGAGTGAATCTCATGCAAACTCATGATAAACCATGCAATCCCACTTAATTTCTCCCCATATGATATTATGACATGAAAACAAGGCCTTACACAACCTTATGTAGTATTTTCTCACTTTTCTTTTTGGTGCCTTAAGATGCAAGAATGAAAATTACAAAGCAACTCCAATTTTTAAGCCTAAACTCAAAATTCTACTTGAACCATTGTTTTTAAAATGATGTTTGGAGTAAAAATGACATATTGGATGACCCATTTTGGATTTGTAGATCTCTCAAACCAAAATTCCATTTCAACTTTTTCAACTTATAAGCCATTTACAAGCCCTTTGCACCACTTTTATAAATCCATTCTCTAAGCCTTTCCAAACTTTCACACCCTCTTTTCTAGGCTTAAAATCCCATTTTGAACAACTTTCATGTTTTGAGTTTTTCCATTTGAGGCTTGGAAATAGGAGATATGGCCTTTGCTTAAAATGACCTATAATTGCTAAATGACCAAAATACCCCTGTCTTGTTCAAACCATAAGTTGAGTTCTACAAATACTATCAAGGACTTCTAGTACTCTCTAGAAAGCTAAGAAGATGCCCTTCAACATTCATGTTGACCAAGAAATCATAGGAATCATCCTACTAGGGCAAAAGTTGTCTGCAAGTTGGGTGACTTTCAAGGACCCAGATTCACACACCTCAGCTGACCTGTAATTTGTCAAAACCATAACTTGAGCTCTACAACTCCTATCAAGGACTTCCACCACTCAAATTAAATCTATGAACAAGCTCTACAACATTCATGTTGTGGGGAAGATGAGATATCAATCACATCTTGAGCTAAAACTGCCTGGAAGATAGGGATCAAATTAGGGTTTTTTCACTGACAATCCTTGGAAACCCTGACTTGAAACTTCTCAAACTCCTCAATCATGATGAGTTGGTCTATAAATCATCTTTATAACATCTCTATGCATCATTCCATGATCTCATGGCCCTTGGATTAGGTCTCAACCTTCCCCAAATCTTCAGTTATCTCAGGGTTGACCCAGTCAAAACCCTAATTCTACCATTCATGGTTGAATCTTCTGAATTCTTGCATAATGACCTCTCTGGGCTTCATGATGGCTATCAAGACATCTCATAGGCTTTCTCAAAGCTTCAAGTTCACTCTCAAAGTCTCAGAATCATCTGAGGAGCTCCCACAACTCTCAAGCTATGAGTCGCACATCCTTGGTTTCACCCAATTCCTCTGAGGATCTCTTGAGCTTTCTGATGGAGGTATCAACCTTCAAAAACTTGATGGGTAAATAATTGTTGGTCAAATTTTGGGGTGCAACAGCTGCCCCTATTCAAACGGCTTGAACCTGACTGGGTGAGAAGCGAACGACTCTCAGCCAATCCAGGTGCGAGACGGTTGAATATCGGTAAACCCGAAAATTTGCCAACTGCTCAACTTGTCGAACACTGGAGTAATAGCTGCACGGCAACTATCTGGAGAAATACTGATCTGACATCGCCGTCGGACACAAACAATACATCCAACATCGCCGATGGAGAACTAAAGGATCTGCATCACCCAACATCGTCGCTGGAGAACGAATCTGATATCGCCGTCGAATAATCGAAATACCCCGCCTCGCCGCTGGAGAACTACATCTGTCAAAACACCCCGCATCGCCGCTGGAGAACTACGTCTGACATACCCCACATCGCCGCTGGAGAACTAAATCTGACAAAATACCCCGCATCGCCGCTGGAGAAAATACAACACTAAACGAAATACCCCGCATCGCCGCTGGAGGACTACATCTGCATCACCTAACATCGCCGTCAGAAGACTGGATCAACTTGACATGTCCAACATCGCCGCTGGAAAACTGAATCTGACATCGCCGTCGAAAACAAACATCGCTCTGAGAGACACTTGACATCACCTTCGTACAAACATCATCTCTACTGGGGATTTAAAAAGTCTGACATCGCCGCCGAACATAATCTTCTGACATCGCCTGCCAAAACAGACATAATCTGACCTCGCCGTCAAACAAACATTCAACCTCGCCGTCGAACACCTTCAACATCGCCGTCGAACCAATCATCCAACCTCGCCGTCGAACAAAATATAATCTGAAAACGAACATTCAACCTCGCCGTCGAACAAACATCCAACCTCGCCGTCGAACCAAATATAATCTGAAAACGAACATTCAACCTCGCCGTCGAACAAACATCCGACCTCGCCGTCGAACCAAATATAATCTGAAAACGAACATTCAACCTCGCCGTCAAACAAACATCCAACCTCGCCATCGAACACAACCTGATCTGAAAACGAACATTCAACCTCGCCGTCGAACAAACATCCAACCTCGCCGTCGAACAAACACATACATTCAACATCGCCGTCGAACACAAACCTACTCTGACCTGGGGTTCACCCCTGGTAAATGGGACAAAAGGTACCCTTGCGTATTTGAAACTACTCCGCCGGGAGTGAGAGACTTAACCGAGCACACTCTGATCTGGGGTTCACCCTCAGAACCATAACGAACATCGGGATACTACTGCACGCTGAATTCACCGTAGAACTTCAACATTAACGATATTTGAAACCCTGGCCCCTGGCCACTTCCAGCTTCAGCAAGAAAAAATCTTCAAGTATTTCTGAAGATAAGCATCCTTGGCCTTCAAGGATGGCAACTCTGCAGGAGGTATCTTCGACTTCAGTCTAAAGAAATGATCCTTGGCCTTCAAGGATACATGGATCTGCCTTCAGGCGACTCCGCCTCTGCTATAGAGTGTCCGAGACTTCAGTCAGGGATATACTTCGGCCTTCAGTCCGAAAAATGAATCCTAGGTCATTCCTGACCTTGGGGATAACCTTGCCTTCAGGCACCTTCGCTTCAGCTTGGGAGATCTGTGACTTCAGTCAGAGAAGTGGTATCCCGAGCCATTCATGACTCTTCGGGGATTCAAACATTTTGCCTTCAGGCAAACTCTGCTTCAGCTGGAGAAACATCTTCGACTTCAGTCAGAAGAAACACTACTCACTTGATCGCAATCAATCATCACCTCAGGATAACCGACTTGGTCTTCAGGCCAACACGGATCACCTTGTTATATCTACAAACTTTGGAATCTTGTCTCCAGCCACACGTTGATTCATCAACAAGGACATCTGAGCTCGCAGGAACCTTCTAATATCGCCTTCAGGCGTTCACGAAGTCAATCTTCAGATTGGACATCGCTGTTGGAGCAAACATATCACGCTGCTAAGGATTTCAAGAATCATCTTGACCAAACAACTCCGTCGGGCACCTTCAAGAATCATCCTGACCCGATAACCATTCTGGAGACTTCATTCTGCTAGGCATATTCTAGGAATCCTCCTGGGCAACTTTTGCTGGGGACGCTATTGGGGAGCTCAAGAATCGTCCTAAGCAAACAACTCGGGAAACTGCGCTGAAGTCTTAAGAATCATCTTAAGCAAACGGCCCTGCTGAGGAATTCAAGAATCGTCTTGAACTGAAGACTTCGCTGGGGATCTCAAAAATCATCTTGAGCGAGCGACTGTGGGGATTACACCGGGGTCTTTAAGAATCATCTTAAGGAAGCGACCTTGTTGGGGAGGATATCAGGAATCATCCTGAGCAACCGATCCTTCGGCCGAACACCTGTAAGGCAAGAATGATAACGACCTAGATCATGCTTATGATGCATATGCTTCGGCGCTTATGCCCCACACGGTGGAAATGCTATGCGTTTATGCTAAATGCTATGCAATCATGCACAATGCTATGCAATCATGCACAATGCTATGCAATCCTGTCAGCAAAATAAATGCCGAAGGGGAATTCTCTTGTCAAGGAGAAAAACTACTCAGATAGAGGCATCTTCCGGCTGAGGAGAACGTGGACATGCCAATATCAATCGGACTCTGTCTGGGGAATTGATCTTCCGCGGACTGCTGCAGGGAAAGCAACTTCAGTTGATCTGCTGCGGGGGAACGAAGCTCTGCGAGAAACCAGACTTGCTGATATCAATCGCGAGAATAAACTGCGTGGCCGTCATGGCTACTTTTCTGGGGATAACCACTCTGTGGGGAAACAACTTCAGCTGCTTCACACTCCACTGGGGAAAAACCAATCATGATCTGATCACCTTCCAAGGACTCGGCTCTCCTGGACATCTGCAAACTCGGCTGAGGAAGGAGAAGTCATTCCGCTTCGTTGGAGAGAGTGCGACTCTGGGGAAAATACAGCACCAACTATTTAATACTCTGCTAGGGAAAACCCACTCATGGTCCCAACTGCTTCCAAGGATTCGGCTCTCTCGGGGGTTTGCGGACTCAGCCGAGGAGAGAGAAATCATTCTACTTCACTGGAGAGTACGACTCTGATGAGGAATTTCTATTTCGCTGGGGAAGAAAGAAACATCCACCTTCGGGGGAGAGTACAACTCTGCAGGGGAATACAGCATTCGTTGTTCCAACACTCTATTGGGGAAGAGGGAATCATCCGACTTCGGGAGAGAATACGACTCTGGTGGGGAATCTCAATTCCGCTGGAGACTTCAGTCTGGCACCATCGGTTACTGCATACTTCGGCGTACGAATAGTTTCCTACGAATCCTGCACTTGTGACCCAGTGCTGGGGGAACACCTGCTGCGGCGACTTTACTGGGGAAAACACGAGCTTCGGTACCCGAACACTTTTATGAAATCTGCACTTGTGACCCGGTGCTGGGGGAGATACGAGCTTCGGTACGTGACTCAGCTGAGAAGATGACGTTCCTTCAGGATGCGTCTGCTTGGGAAAGAGAATCATCTCTGCCTGGGGAGACATGCCAATGCTCATGGCTTCGCATTCAGACTCTGCGGAGGAGAGACTACTGAACTCTACTAGAGAAAGAGGACTTGCCCTGCTTCGGGGATGCGCACGACACATCTTCTGGAAGGTGCTACACCTGCAACAACACAAACAAACAGACAAGATACCCTCCTCAAAGGGGCCTATCCAGGTTATTATCTCGTGACAATATTCAGGTAATTAATTGTTTCAACAATCAATGGGCCTAGGCCCGTAAGTTTATGTATGCGCATTTTATCAAAAACATCGGCGTTTTCATTCGCAAACAAAACAGATAGATGTTATACAGGCAAGCAGAATTGCTGAATTATGTGCATTTTATTGATGGTGAACCCCTGAATGCGCAAAAATGTTTTACAACAGAGGCAAGCTCCTGGAATGAGGAAGCCGCGCAAAAAAAGAAAACATAAATATACATCAGTATATACAAATGTCGGCAACGAGGCGTAGACGAACACCATGAGTTGATCCCTCTAAGACCCACTCGACTTCGATACTTCTCCGACGCTTCAGCTTCGGAAGAGATTGATTCAGGTAAAACGGCCCTCAGGTCCTCCAAACCACCAAACAATGAAAGTCCACACGCGGAACGCAGTCATTTGCTTATCCAAATCCCTAACTTTTGCGTGAACCGCCCTTTACGGGTTTTCAGCTCACCGGGATACCCTTTTTTGCCAAAGCCGCCCAGTGTAGGTTTTCGACTTCGCGGGTGTACATTTTTCAATATATCCCTAATTTTTGCCCGAACCTTTTATTCTGTTTTTGGTTCGCCGGGATGCCCCTTTTTTGCCTGGGCTCTTTCTTTTTTGCCCAACGGGTCTCTTTCAAGCAAAGTATCTTTTAACTGCGTCCGCGTTCACCGGGGATGCAAAATCTTCACCATCCATCGTGGATAACAACAAAGCTCCTCCCGAGAAGACCTTGCTGACGACATACGGCCCTTCATAATTCGGAGTCCACTTGCCCCGGTGATCGGAGTGTGGCAGAAGAATCTTCTTCAGGACGAGATCACCTGTCTGAAAGCTTCTAGGACGCACCTTCTTATCGTAAGCTTTCTTCATTCGGCTTTGGTACAGACGACCAAATGCAATCGATGCTAACCTCTTCTCGTCCATCAGGCTGAGTTGGTTCAAACGATTCGTAATCCATTCTGCCTCGTCGAGTTTCACATCAACCAAAACTCGCAAAGAAGGAATCTCCACTTCTAACGGCCGGACAACTTCCATACCGTACACCAAGGAGAAAGGAGTTGCCCCGGTCGATGTACGCACCGTCGTACGATAACCGTGCAACGCAAACGGCAGCACCTCGTGCCAATCTTTGTACGTCACAACCATCTTTTGAACAATCTTCTTAATGTTCTTGTTGGCCGCTTCAACAGCGTCGTTCATCTTCGGCCGGTAAGGAGATGAGTTGTGGTGTTCAATCTTGAAGCTCTGGCACAGCTCCTTCATCATCTTGTTATTCAAATTCGAACCATTATCAGTAATGATCCGCTCGGGAATTCCATAGCGACAGATGATGTCCCTCTTTATGAATTTAGCTACCACCTGCTTGGTCACATTAGCGTACGAGGCTGCCTCCACCCATTTGGTGAAGTAGTCGATAGCTACCAGAATGAAACGATGACCATTGGATGCAGTGGGCTCGATCTTGCGTATCATGTCGATGCCCCACATGGAGAACGGCCAAGGGGAGGACATGACATTCAATGGGCATGGCGGCACATGAACTCTATCAGCATAAATCTGGCATTTGTGACATTTCTTCGCGAATCTGAAGTAATCCGACTCCATAGTCAGCCAGTAATACCCTGCTCTCAGGATCCTTCTCGTCATGGCATGCCCCCCGGCGTGCGTACCAAATGTTCCCTCATGGACTTCTTCCATGAGCATACTTGCCTCTTTCTCATCTACACATCTGAGTAGCACGAGATCGTGGTTTCTCTTATACAGCACTCCATCAGGATTGAGATAAAAGTTTCCAGATAGCCTCCTCAGAGTCTTCTTATCCTGGGTTGACGCACCCGCAGGATACTCCTTAGTCATAAGGAAGGTCTGGATATCGTGGAACCATGGCTTGCCGTCAGCGGCATCCTCGATTGCAAAAACGAATGCCGGTCTATCAAGACGCGAAAGTACAATTCTTGGAGCCTCATTCCAATAATTGACTTTATACATTGAAGCCAACGTGGCTAAGGCATCAGCCATCTGATTTTCAGCCCTGGGTACATGATGAAGTTCCACTCGATCGAAGAACGGAAGTAGCCTCCTGGCATAATTCATGTACGACACTAAATTCGCTTGACGAGTTTCCCACTCCCCTTTAATCTGATTGATTACAAGCGCTGAGTCACCATATATGTCTAGATTCTTGATTCTCAAATCGATTGCCTCTTCTAGACCCATAATACATGCTTCATACTCTGCTTCATTGTTGGTAACTGGAAACGTCAGTCTCGCAGTAAACGGGATGTGGGATCCGTGAGGAGTCGTGATGATAGCCCCGATACCACTTCCATAGGAATTAACCGCTCCGTCGAATATCAACTTCCACTGAGACTTCCTATCTGGCCCCTCATCGGGCAATGGCTCATCGCAATCCTTCGCTTTGAGAAACATAATATCCTCGTCAGGGAATTCGAACTTCATCGGTTGGTAGTCTTCGATTGGCTGTTCGGCAAGGTAATCCGACAATACACTTCCCTTAATGGCTTTCTGGGAGACGTACTGAATATCATATTCCGTTAGCACCATTTGCCACCTGGCAATCCTGCCCGAAAGAGCCTGCTTCTCGAAGACGTACTTGATCGGATCCATCTTCGAAATTAGCATAGTGGTGTGATTGAGCATATACTGTCGTAGCCGTTTGGCGGCCCAAGCTAATGCACAACACGTCTTCTCCAGCATCGAGTATCGAGATTCACACTCAGTGAACTTTTTACTCAAATAATAAATGGCATGCTCCTTTCTGCCCGTCTCGTCGTGCTGACCGAGAATGCACCCCATACTATTCTCCAGAACCGTCAGGTACATGATTAATGGTCGTCCAGCCACTGGGGGTATCAAGATTGGAGGTTCTTGAAGATACTGCTTTATTTTGTCGAATGCCTTCTGGAAATCCTCATTCCAAGTAATCGCCTGATCTTTCTTTAAAAGCTTGAACATCGGTTCACAAGTGGCTGTGAGCTGAGAGATAAACCTTGCAATGTAGTTTATTCGGCCCAAGAAACCACGAACTTCTCTTTCTGTTTTCGGCGCTGGCATTTCTTGAATAGCTTTTATTTTTGCAGGATCAACTTCAATACCTCGTTCACTAACGATAAACCCCAATAACTTTCTGGACCGCACTCCGAAAGTGCACTTGTTAGGATTCAGCCTCAGCCTGAACTTCCTAAGCCTCTCAAACAGCTTCAATAAGTTGACCAGATGCCCTTCCTCCGTTTGGGACTTTGCAATCATGTCATCAACATAGACCTCGATCTCATGATGAATCATATCATGAAACAAAGTTACCATTGCTCGCTGGTAAGTGGCCCCTGCGTTCTTCAGACCGAAGGGCATTACCTTATAGCAAAATGTTCCCCAGGGGGTGATAAACGTCGTTTTCTCCATGTCCTCCGGTGCCATCTTAATCTGATTGTAACCGGAGAAGCCATCCATGAACGAAAACACGGAAAACTGGGCTGTGTTGTCGACCAACACATCGATGTGAGGCAACGGGAAATCATCCTTAAGGCTCGCCCTGTTCAAATCCCGATAATCGACGCACATGCGTACCTTACCGTCTTTCTTCGGTACAGGCACTATGTTGGCGACCCACGGAGGGTAAGTGGTAACGGCTAGAAATCCTGCGTCCAACTGCTTCTGGACTTCTTCTTTGATTTTTACAGCCATGTCTGGTCTCGTCCTCCTAAGCTTCTGCTTGACTGGAGGGCAATCTTCTCGCAACGGCAACCGATGAACCACGATGTCAGTGTCAAGTCCGGGCATATCTTCGTATGACCAAGCAAAGACGTCACTATACTCTCGAAGCATCTCGACCAGTCTATGCTTGACATCATTCTGCAGCGCAGCCCCTACTCTGACATTTCTGACGAGCTCTTCAGAACCCAGATTTACGATCTCAATATCCTCCTCGTGAGGCAGAATAACCTTTTCTTCTTGTCTCAACAAGCGGGCCAACTCTTCCGGAAGGTCCTCGTCTTCATCAATCTCATCCTCGGCTTGATAGATCGGGCAATCAAAGTCGTAGTGAGCCGTAGAGGGTCCAAAGTCGATGTCATCTGTTACGTGGATCCTGCAATAACAAGGGTTAAGTTTAAAGCAAGAATATGCAGGTTAGCACAAACCTCGTTGCCATTTTGCTGTTTTTTCGAAATAAACATAAAACAGGAATAACAGAGAACACAATATTTGAGTGTGAAGAAAACGCCTTTTATTTATTAACAAAATGCATGTACATAATCCAACAAGGCCTTGACAATAAAACCGCTATGCCCCGGGCAGGACATAGGGTTGTACAAAGATTGTAAAAAGCAAATCATTACTCTTCACTTGTCAGCTGGATAATCTCCTTGATGGTCCAATTGTTGAGGCGCTCGCCCGACTTGCTCGGTTGAATCCAGGCGTCAAGATCACAATCACTATCCCCGCTGTCCTCAGACGCTGCGTTGATGCTTTCGAAAATTACTCCCCCCTTGGTGAATAGGATCGGCCCTTTCCCACGAGACGAGCTGCCAGAAGAAGATGAAGCTTCAGCTTCAGGAGAATATCCCAATCCAAACTTATCCTGCTTGATTGGTATATCCAAAACATGCCCCCAGCCTGGGGTGGAACCGGCTTCGACGACGGCCCGATCTTCTTTAAACGAGGAGAGATTCATCTCTTGCTTCTCTACGACGACAAGAGCTACCTCTTTTACCCTGACGGTTTCAAATGCTTGGCAGAGAGTTTCATGGATCTCGCCATCCATTTCAACATATTTAAAGGATGACAAATGGCTCACCATAATGTCCTCCTCACCACAGACGGTTACTATGCTTCCCCCTACAACATATTTAAGCTTTTGATGCAGCGTGGACGTCACGGCACCAGCAGCATGGATCCATGGCCGACCTAAGAGGCAACTGTAGGCAGGCATGATATCCATGATATAGAAAACTGTATTGAACGTCTCTGGACCAACTTGAATTGGCAGGGTCAACTCTCCGAAGACGTGGCGCTTGGTTCCGTCAAAGGCTTTCACTACCAGGTCATTGGGCGTGCAAAGCAATCCACAGGTATCCAACTTCATCAGTGCCTTTTTCGAAAGCACATTAAGCGAGGAACCCGTATCCACCAGGACATGCGACATGATCGTGCCTCTGCACTCTATCGAGACGTGCAAGGCGCTGTTATGATCTCTTCCTTTAGGAGTCAACTCTAAATCTGTGAATCCCAGCCCATTACCAGCATTAACATGGGCTACCACCTCCTCTAGTTGATTTACTGATATCTCCTGCGGCACGTATGCAGCGTTCAATACCTTCAGCAAGGCGTTGCGGTGCGCCTCAGAATACAACAACAAGTTAAGAATAGAGATCTTTGACGGAGTCTGATGAAGATGATCTACAATCTTGTAGTCGCTCTTCTTGATTAGTCGCATGAACTCTTTAGCATCTTTAACTAGCAAATCCTTTTCTGCCCCAGAAGGGACCTCTTCGACAGCTTTGCCTTTACCCTTATCAGCAGCATCAGCCCTGACCACTTTCTCTGCTGCAACCTCCGCTGGCGCAAAACACTCTACCGCTTCTAGTAATGCCACTGACTCCGGCAAGATTCTGCACAGTCGATCCGAACGGCTCAAGCTCTAACTTCTGACCATTGCAGTAGACTTCGGCGCCGTAATGCCAGGGAACGGCGTTAGTGCTTTCGAATGGGATTGGCCCGGCCCTGGTGATAGTAATAGTAGGCGGTCGGGGCGCCGAAATAGTAATAGGGTGACGAGGAATAGTAATGGTGGCAACTTCATCTGCTTGCTTCAGCACAACCTCCCCTGATACACTTTCTATGCTCCGGCTGAACTGCAAAATACCCTCAGACATCAGACTTTGGATACCTTCGACCAGCTGCTCACACCCATCAGGAAGTGTAGCACAAGCCATACATAACTCTCCACATCCAGGGAAGAAGCCCTTCTTCAGCAGCTTAGCCTTGACAAAACTCAGCGGTGTCTTCAAATCTTTAACATCAGTCAGCAAGTCTGCACTCTCCTCAGTGATAACGGTGTTCACTCCGCCTCCCTTATGATGAGGCATGGGGTTCTTGGTAACGTTGGGCACACTATCAGAAAAGTTAATAACCTTGGTGTCCACCAAGTCCTACACTTTGTGCTTAAAAGCTTTGCAATTCTCAATCGTATGGCCCGGTGCCCCAGTATGGAAATCACAAGTAGCATTGGCGTCATACCCCGGTGGTGGTGCCCCTGTTAAGGGAGCCATTGTCCTCTTTTGCACTAACTGAAGCTGAAGCAATGTTTGTAAGAGCTGTGCATACGACATAGGTGGAGTTTCAAAATGACGATTTGTCAGAGGAGCCCGATTCTGATATCTTCTATACCCCTGCTGATTCTGCTGCTGAGGCTGCTGCTGCTGCTGCGACTGCGGTGGAGCAGCTGGGATGTTTATGCTAGCAATCTGCTGTTGAGGGCCCTTGCCCCTTCTCCGAGCATTAGTAACGGCACTGACATCTCCTTCTCGACGCTTTCCAGCGTAAGGTTTCTTGTTACCTCCTCCAGCTGAGGAGGATTCGCCCTGAATCTTTCCAATCTTTATACCGTTCTCAACATGCTCGCCCATAGTGATGAGAGCCGAGAATGTTCCAGACATGCCACTGACCAGATTTTCATAGTAGATTCCAAGAAGGGTAGCCACAAACATTTGCACCAGCTCACGCTCAACCATCGGCGGTTGAACTCGAGCAGCCAATTCACGCCAGCGTTGGGCGTACTCTTTAAAGCTTTCATTGTTCCGCTGTGAGAGATTCTGAAGCTGAACCCGGTTGGGAGCTAGGTCGCTATTGTATTGATAGTGGAGGACGAACGCTTCAGCGAGGTCTTTCCAGGTGCGCACAGTAGCGGGCTCCAGGCCCATATACCATTCGAGTGATGAACCAGAAAGACTATCCTGGAAGAAGTGCATCAGCAACTTCTCATCGTCAGAATAGGCGGACATCTTTCTATAATAAGATCGGAGGTGGACCCGGGGGCAAGTAGTACCCTTATACTTCTCAAAGACGGGCACCTTGAACTTGTGAGGTACCTTAAAATCAGCAATCAACCCGAGCTTGGACATGTCAACACCCAATGTGTTCTGATTTTCAAGGTCTCTCATCTTGTCTTCCAGCGCCTTGAACCTGAGTCGAGCTTCAGCATTCAACTCTGCTTCTACACCTCTCTGAGAGAATATGTCATCCTGATGGTCCTCCAGCCATGGTTGAGGCACCAACAGATTTCCTGCACCAGCATTACCGTTGATCGGCCCCATGTTAACATTGGCTCCCAGACTACCATTGCCGACGCCTGCCGCATTGAGTCCGAGATTAGTCATCAGATTGCCGTTAGCACTGCCGTTGCCCCCGGCAACAGGAACAACATTCTGTGGAGCATCCACTGGAGGAGGAGTAGGCACGGCCCCACCGTGAAGTATGCCATTACTGTCAACCCTGGAGATCAGAGGTTGAACCAAAGTACGAAGCTGGTCCTGACCATTAGCGACTACCTGCATCAGTTCCATGAAACGATCCATCCGTTCACGGAGCTCTTGAACATCTGACTGCACCTGGTCCATTATCCTTGTCTGATTAGCGCGAGTTGAGTAACGATGAATGAGTTTTTGATCAATCCTGGAGATCGAAAGCAGCTCGGAACCTGTGTACCTGAAAAACCTTGCAACATTAAAGGTTAGGAAAAGCAACAGAATGTATGTCATGCAAAGATGCTTCATGCAGATGTATGCGTGTGTCTGTGTGCTTGAGAGGTTTCCCCCGATCTTGGCACCTTAGTACCAGTGCTGACAATAATAAGGAGGGGAATCTGGGCCCAATCATGGAAACAACAATCTCACATATACACAGGAAGCCTATAGCATTAGTGGTAGTCAACTTCGACGCATCAGGGATCGAGAATTCGTACACAATAGTCTTGCTGTAATAATACAATAAGAGGTGAGAGACCCTGGATCGGGGAAACGATACCTGTCACAGACACACGTCAATGGAATGCGAATGATCATGTAAACTAATGCAAAATGCAGGCATGCAATAATATATCCAGGTGGCTGCTGTGGAGATTCGGTATCAACAGTCACTGATGAGAAGGAAACCCCGGTGTAAAACCACTGATCTGATCTGCTGAGAATAACCATATGATAGGACCAAGATCAAAATTCTGCTCTGTCAAGAGCAAGTGCCTGATAATACGGACCCCGGATGCATGATCAGAAAACGTCTGCTGATGAAGTCGTCAGACCCCAGATCAAAAATCTGCCCTATCAAGAACAAACACACAACTGCTGATGAGATCTTCAGACCCCACTCAAAATCTGCCCTATCAAGAACAAACCACAACTGCTGATGAGATCCCCACTCAAAATCTGCTCCATCCAGGACAAACCTCTGATGACAATACTCTGATCGAAACCTGCTCTATCAGGAACAGACATACACCCGATGATACAATCCTCTGATCAAAAAACTCGCTCTGTCAAGAACAGTCAAATCTGCAACTGAGAACTTTGGTACCAACATAACTGATTCACTGTCAAGAAAACCAGGTAGTCTGGAGGTCAAAGTTTCCTGCAATATCCCAACCCCACTCACAGGTATGGACCTAATCCACGGACAAAGGTACGGCATCCTATGCGGTCATCAGCGTCACAGACTTTCATGAGTGACGATACAATTCCCAGAAGGAGTGGCATCATCAAGTCATGAAGAGGCCTCACTTAGCTGACTTCCAAATGATCGATCCCCAGAGTCGACAATCCTCACGTCTGGACTCCCCTCAGATCCTCAGGACCGGAAAGGAGCACCTCTGCAAGAATCTCGTCTGAGCGCAGATTTTCGTAGGGAACTGTGCCTGCTCAGCAAACAGGTTCGTCTACTACTTCTCCGCAACTATATCTAGGTGTACACTCAAGCCCAGGTCCGGCTTCTCACTCATAGTAACATCCCTCTCCCACAGCAGCACAGATAATCATATCAAACTGGAAATAAACATGCGGGAAATAAAATGCGGGAAGTAAAAATGCGATAAATAAATGCAACCCAACAAGCAAACATACAAGCGCTAGGATTGACTCTCATAGGGAACCGGAGAACCAGAGATTCTGGGTTCGATCCCCAGCAGAGTCGCCAGCTGTCGCTTGCGCGAAAATAAGGTGCCGGCATGACAGAAGAGTCGCCACCTTTCGTTATTTATCCCTTAGAGCGGGAAAGGAAACGATCGGAAAAACCTGACGAATAAGGGTAAGACAAGGTCATCGCAACCATTGTCTGGGTTCGGGAGTCGGTTACGCAAGGGGAAGGTATTAACACCCCTCACGTCCGTCGTACTCGACGGGATCCTCGCTTGTTTGTTTACTTGGACGGGTTGGTTTTATTCGATCTACCTATCAAGGCTGGCTGAAAAAGAAAAGAAAAATGACTCGGCAAAGCGTCGCACTTTATGCCTACGTATTCTCATCAGAGAATGAGAAATCAGAGTCAACGTAGTTCGGCCTACGAAGGGTTATGGGGGAAAGGTTGAAGGTTGCTCGCTAGGATATCTCATCCTATGCCTACGTACTTCCACACAGCATGGAAGATCAGAGCAAACGTAGTTCGGGAAACTACGGATTATTTCCTGAAAGAAGTGTTTTTTTATTGTGTTTGCGATTTCAACCGCACTAGAGACTATGACCTGAGAGTGAATGCATCGCATGTCACCCAAAGGGTACCATACTAAACATCCATCCTCAGATGGCTTAAGGCTCGTAACGTACGAAAGAAATCATTCATGATTACTGTATTTTAAACTGCTTCGAGATGAGAAGAGAACAGGCCTAACTAGGAGGGAGACTATCAAGTCCTACTGTTATCATGCCATGAATTCATCCTATGGTTGAGGTTTGAACAGGGACCTCCTAGATGTTATCATGCATAGGTTTCAACCTAAAAGTCTATCATCAAATCCTTATCAAAGGAAATGAGAGTCCTAAGGGATCATGTCAATGATACACCAAAACAGACAAAAGCATCAGCTTTAACAGTAAAATGCATGCAATGCAAGTGAGGGAGGAAATGTGTGTGGGGCTTCAGCCTCCACAAGCTCGTCTCGACCTCAAGCCAGTCATGAAATAACAGTAATCATACTGAAAAGTAAACAACATGCTATCAAGCAATAAACAGCAAACTAAAATGAAGTGCCATCATGCAAACAAACCACATGCTTGAGAAAGAAAAAATCTACATCTAATCTCTAATCCTAACCCTGAAACAGAACTCTAATCAGAAGAAAGCAAAGCCCTAAAGCAAAACCCTAAACAAGAGAAAACAATCCCAGTCTTCAAGCTTCAAAACAAGCTTACCAAAGAAAGGGAGCTAAGTAGACAGACTCATAGTGTCTTCCTCAGGAAAGCACTAGGAGGCTTATACTCAGGAGTCATATCCTATGTGGCTCAACAACTGTGATCAGTTTACATTCCTCCTCAGGAGAAATTAAACTGACAAGAAGGCTCCAACATCACTGGATATTTGAGAAATCCTACCTGAACTAGTGGAACTAAGTGAATAGACTCATAAGACCTTCCTCAGGAAAGTACTAGGAGGCTTCCACTTAGGAATTGTATCCCATGTGGCTCAACAACATGTGATCAGTTTACATTCTTCCTCAGGAGAAATTAAACTCACAAGTTGGCTCCTACATCATTGGATACTTAAGAAATCCTAGATAAACTAAGGGAACTAAATGAATAGACCCATAGGACCTTCCTCAGGAAAGTACTAGGAGGCTTCCACTTAGGAGTTGTATCCCATGTGGCTCAACAACATGTGATCAGTTTACATTCCTCCTCAGGAGAAATTAAACTCACAAGTTGGCTCCAACATCATTGGATACTTAAGAAAGAGGTGAGAAGAAAGGCTGAAAGTCATTCATAGTGCCTTCTTCAGGAAAATACCATGAACTTCCCTCAGACTTCAGGGTCTCAAACCTCACAAACAGGGAATAAATTCTAAACTCTGAGCCTCTGAGTCTTGATCTACAATCTTCTCTTCCATCATGCTCTTCAACAAGATCTTCAAAACAAACTAAACCCCACAACAAATTCCCCAAAATGAACCCCAGAGACAGACAAATAACCACAGAACAGCCAAAACCATCAGTCAACTTAAGAAAATACCTAAAAATACTAACACAAGGGGAAAAATTCTACAATTATTCACAAGGGTCTATAACATCTACCTATAACATCCACATATTCTCCTACCCAAAAATCAAATCAAAACTCTCCACAGAAAATGAATTATCTTACCTATGCATCCTTAAACCCTAATTATGATGCCCTAATGCTAACATAATTAAACTAATCAAATTTTAATCTAAAAATCAAGAATTAAATCCTATGGGGAACTATGATTCAATATCTAACCACACCAAAAGGAATGAATTAAAAATCATAAGGGAAGGTCCTAAAAGAAATTCTACAAAATTGGATATCAAACTAAACCTATTTAAAAGCTATTTAAAAGAAAAATACTCTAAAAATATTAAACTAAAAATAAAATGGAATTTTTATTTTTATTAATTTTCTAGACAAATTTATGAACACATAGAAAAAACAAGAATTAAAAAAAATCAATTTTTCTATTTTCTATGAATTTTTTAAATGCAAGAAATATAAGGGGAATTAAAAAAATAAAAGAAATCAATTAAGGGGAGGGGGTGCTAGAAGCAGGACGCCCTAGTTCATTTCCATGTGGGCCAGACATGGTGGGGTGCGGATAGAAATCTGAGATAGGCCCACACGCGAGCTTTAATGAAACGATGCGTTTCATACGCATCAGACTCCCTCCATTTTCAACTTTGAATTAGGGCCGTTGGATGGGATGAAAGGGTCAAATGAACCAGAAAGATCCAACGGGTATCCACTCATCTTCCCCACTCAACCTAGGGTTTTCAGAAAACCCTTCCTCCATGCGCAGACATTCCATGGCCTATATCTCCCTCGATACTTGATGAAAATGAAAACTGCAAAAACCTAAAATGATCTATTGATTGCCCTCTCCAACATCCTGCCTTTAGTTTCTCTTGAATCTCCTCCAAGAATCAAACCCGAGAGATGGAAGTCTAGGGCACCATGAATTAACTCTGATATGCATGCTCACCATTCTTGCTGAAATTAACCTGGGATGATCTACATGCTGTGGGGAGTAAACTAAGCTAAAGAACTAGTATTATAGTACCCTAGGTTGTGTGTTCTTGATCTCAAAACAGAAATGGCCATGGAACCAACCTTCATATAATGCTTTCAAACTCATCACAATTCATCCCTAAGAGTATCTAATCACTTTTATCCAATCAACAAGTTCTAAAACTGCATAATTAAAGTGATTCGAATGAAGTTGCTGACCTTGCAAGTGATGATGGCTATGGTGGTTTCCCTTCAATCCAAGCCTTGATGTTTGCTTCAAAGGATCTCTAATGGCTGTAGACTCTTCTGTTTGCACTAGTTCTTGTTAAGACTTCTTGAATCACCCTATCCACTTCTTCATGCACCTTGGAGTGAAGACTTGGATCACACAAAATAGCTACTGATTTCAATCACTCTTGCTTGCCAATTGCTATATGATGATGGTAGATGATGATGATGAAAAGAATTATGATGATTGATGGAGTTTTAATGGAGTTTGAAAGCAAAATGCAATTTGGAGTTATGGAATCAAACTAGGTAATGCAAGCACTCTCAATCACCAACCAGGGTATGGATCATCTCTAGGGGATATATAGGTGTCAATGGAAATGTGTGGAAGCTTTGAGAACCTTCCAAGAAGTTTCTAGAATGTATCATGCAATGAGAATTTGAATTTTCCATCTTGAGTGAATCTCATGAAAACTCATGATAAACCATGCAATCCCACTTAATTTCTCCCCATATGATATTATGACATGAAAACAAGGCCTTACACACCCTTATGTAGTATTTTCTCACTTTTCTTTTTGGTGCCTTAAGATGCAAGAATGAAAATTACAAAGCAACTCCAATTTTTAAGCCTAAACTCAAAATTCTACTTGAAACATTGTTTTTAAAATGATGTTTGGAGTCAAAATGACATATTGGATGACCCATTTTGGATTTGTAGATCTCTCAAACCAAAATTCCATTTCAACTTTTTCAACTTATAAGCCATTTACAAGCCCTTTGCACCACTTTTAAAAATCCATTCTCTAAGCCTTTACAAACTTTCACACCCTCTTTTTTAGGCTTAAAATCCCATTTTGAACAACTTTCATGTTTTGAGTTTTTCCATTTGAGGCTTGGAAATAGGAGATATGGCCTTTGCTTAAAATGACCTATAACTGCCAAATGACTAAAATACACCTGTCTTGTTCAAACCATAAGTTGAGTTCTACAAATCTTATCAAGGACTTCTAGTACTCTATAGAAAGCTAAGAAGATGCCCTTCAACATTCATGTTGACCAAGAAATCATAGGAATCATTCTACTAGGGAAAAAGTTGTCTGCAAGTTGGGTGACTTTCAAGGACCCAGATTCACACACCTCAGCTGACCTGTAATTTGTCAAAACCATAACTTGAGCTCTGCAACTCCTATCAAGGACTTCCACCACTCAAATTAAATCTATGAACAAGCTCTACAACATTCATGTTGTGGGGAATATGAGATATCAATCACATCTTGAGCTAAAACTGCCTGGAAGATAGGGATCAAATTAGGGTTTTTTCACTGACAATCCTTGGAAACCCTGACTTGAAACTTCTCAAACTCCTCAATCATGATGAGTTGGTCTAGAAATCATCTTTATAACATCTCTATGCATCATTCCATGATCTCATGGCCCTTGGATTAGGTCTCAACCTTCCCCAAATCTTCAGTTATCTCAGGGTTGACCCAGTCAAAACCCTAATTCTACCATTCATGGTTGAATCTTCTGAATTCTTGCATAATGACCTCTCTGGGCTTCATGATGGCTATCAAGACATCTCATAGGCTTTCTCAAAGCTTCAAGTTCACTCTCAAAGTCTCAGAATCATCTGAGGAGCTCCCACAACTCTCAAGCTATGAGTCGCACATCCTTGGTTTCACCCAATTCCTCTGAGGATCTCTTGAGCTTTCTGATGGAGGTATCAACCTTCAAACACTTGATGGGTAAATAATTGTTGGTCAAATTTTGGGGTGCAACACACCCGGATGAATACTCAATCCGCTACGATGTCCTTCTTCAAGGATACTCTTTTTCAGCTCAACCACATTTGGGACACAAACTCGATCCCGACATCTCATAATACCATTCTCATCAATCTGAAAATCACCACCTTGGCCTTGGTTGATTAAAGTCAACCGATCAACTAAGCTCAAATCCGATTTCTGTCCTTCTCGAATTTCGTCCAAAATACCACTCGTAAGCTTTAACATACCCAATTTAAATCCAAAAGAAGTTCTCTCATATACAAAACTCAAATCTCGAAATTGCTCAATCAATTCTAACTCTTTCACCATCAACGCCGACATATGCAATGATTTCCGACTCAATGCATCCGCTACAACATTCGCTTTACCCGGATGGTAATTCAAGCCAAAATCATAATCCTTCAAAAGTTCAAGCCATCTTCTTTGTCTCACATTCAATTCCTTTTGATCAAAAAGATATCTCAAACTCTTGTGGTCACTAAACACTTCAAATCTTGCGCCAAATAAATAATGCCTCTAAAGTTTCAACACGAACACAATGGCGGCCAACTCTAAGTCATACATCGGATAATTCTTCTCATGCACTTTGAGTTGCCTCGAAGCATAAGCTACAACTTGGTTATTCTGCATCAACACACCTCCTAAACCCATCAAAGAAGCATCACAATACACAACGAATGGTTCTTCTGGATTTGGCAGAATCAAAACAGGAGTTGTCGTCAACCTTCGCTTAAGTTCTTGAAAACTCGCTTCACACTTGGCGTCCCAAACAAAGGCTTGACCTTTCCTAGTCAACTGCGTCAACGACAACGATAACTTAGCAAATCCTTCAATAAACTTCCGATAATAACCGGCTAACCCAAGAAAACTTCTAATCTCAAAAACTGACTTCGGAGTCTCCCATTGCGACACCGCTTCAACCTTCGACGGATCGACCGCAACACCACTACTAGAAATCACATGACCAAGGAAACTAACTTCCTTCAACCAAAATTCACACTTAGAAAGCTTCGCAAACAACTGCTTCTCTCTCAGCACAGATAACACAATCTTCAGATGCTCGACATACTCTCCTTCGCTCTTCGAATAAACTAAGATGTCGTCGATAAACACAACCACAAACGCATCCAAATACGGATGGAAAATCCTATTCATGTACTCCATAAATACACCTGGTGCATTAGTCACACCAAATGGCATCACGAAATACTCATAGTGTCCATACCTCGTCCGAAAGGCCGTCTTCTGAATATCCTCAGCTTTCACACGGATCTGATGATATCCAGATCTCAAATCAATCTTGCTGAACACGCTTGCACCAACCAACTGATCCATCAGATCATCAATCCTTGGAAGTGGATACTTATTCTTAATAGTCACCTTGTTCAACTGTCTGTAATCCACACAGAGCCTCATCGAACCCTCTTTCTTCTTAACCAACAACACCGGTGCACCCCACGGTGACACGCTCGGGCGAATAAACTTCTTTTCAAGCAAGTCCTCAAGTTGACTCTTCAACTCTTTTAACTCCGAGGCCGACATACGATATGGAGCCATCGATATCGGACTAGTTCCAGGAATCAAATCTATCGAAAACTCCACTTCTCGCTCCGGCGGTAAATCCTTTATCTCTTCAGGGAATACTTCCGGAAAATCCCTAACAATGGGCAAAGCATCAATCTCTTCACTTTCACTAGTCCTCAAAGTTGCCATAAGCATAAATACCTTAGCCCCATCTTGTACCGATTCCTTCACTTGTTTCCTCGTCATAAACAATTCCCTTTCAACATCCGAGTCGGGAAAAATAACCGTTTTGTCAAAACAGTTAATATACACACGATTGAATTTTAACCAATTCATCCCAAGAATGACATCCAGTTGATCCAAATGAAGACACACTAAATCGATCCCAAAATCTCTACCGAAAATACTCAACGGGCAATTCAAGCAAACATACGGTGTAGTTACTGAACCCATAGCAGGAGTATCAATAACCATACCGCCACCAATCACAGACAACTCAAGATTTAACCTTCTAACACAATCCAAAGAAATAAAAGAATGCGTAGCTCCGGTATCAATTATAGCGATCAAAGGTGTACCATTAATGAAGCACGTACCTCGGATCAATCGATCGTCGCTAGCAGTCTCAGATCCAGATAGAGCGAACACTTTCCCGCTCCCTTGATTCTTCTTCGGCTTATCGCACTTGGTACTGATGTGCCCTCGCTCACCACAGTTATAGCAAGTAACACCCGCACCACTTCTACACTCTAGAGCCTTGTGGCCTGGCTTGCCACACTTAAAACACCTCGGTTCAACACTTTTGCACTCTGGAGCACGATGCCCCGCTTCACCACAAGTGTAACACCTAACCGGGGTAGAAACTCCCCCACTTGGCTTCTTGCCAAAACCAACCTTTTGTTTCCCCTTATCAGCAGGAGTTACGTAAGGTTTTCCTCTGAATTGTCCCTTTCCTTTCTTGTCACTTAGACTCTTGTAGTGGCTGGACCTAGCCCTACTATCTTCATCATAAATTCTGCTCTTGTTAACCAACTCAGAAAACCGCCTGATTTCCTGATATCCAATAGCTTGTCTAATCTCGGGTCTCAAACCGTTCACAAACTTGAGGCACTTAGACCTCTCAGCATTACCAGTATTATAGTGAGGACAAAATTTGATCAACTCCTCAAATTTCGCCGCATACTCAGCAACCGTCGAATTACCTTGCTTCAACTCAAGAAATTCGATCTCTTTCTTCCCCCGCACATCCTCTGGAAAATACTTCTCCAGAAAGGTTTCTCTAAACAAACCCCACGTAATCACCATATCATCTTCCTCAAATCTTTGGCGAGTATTACCCCACCAATCTTCAGCTTCTTCTTCGAGCATATGAGTCCCAAACTGCACCTTCTGTGCATCCGAGCAATTCATAACTCGAAAAATCTTTTCCACAGCTTTCAACCAAATTTGTGCCTTGTCTGGTTCATGAGTTCCCTTGAAGACCGAAGGGTTATTCTTTTGGAATTTCCCCAAAGCACGGAATCCATCATCAGCATGATTCCTCACATTCACATTGGCCGGAGGATTCTGCCGAATTGCCCCCGCCAATCTCGTCAATGCCTCCGCAATCGCTTCTTCGTTCCTTCCTGCAACCATCTTACTAATTCCAACCACAGAACCACGTAAGAACAACCAATATTGATAATGCATCACACGCATATCAATAACACACAGGGAAAAACACTCTAACAACTTGGCCGGACGGACCGACCTGCTCTGATACCACTATTGTAACACCCCCTTCTATACCCCAAATAAGTACATATAAAACAATTAAGCACATACAAATTATCAGAGTAAAAAGGTTTTATAATAAGGTATAAAAGAAGAATGCCACAATTTCACCAATGAAACACTTTCACATTTTTCTCCATAAGATATGTAACATTTTCAAAATTAAGCGGAAGATCAAATCATTTAATCGTTTTCAAAATATTAATCCATGTACACACAAGCTAATCCAAATTAATACATCATATCAGTTAGATTACAAAACCACATCAGCTGATACATCGCAATGTATCACAAAAGAATGACTATACTAGTCTAACTACCCGGTGTTACATATCAGAGCAGCCGACTCAAAAGAATGAAGACTAACTTCACAAAAGGACTCCAGCATCCTAATCTGCAATGCCTCATAGAGCATTATAAAACAGCAGAAGGGTGAGAAATATAACCATAATAATCAAAGCATAAGATTATATATATATATAGGTAATCATGTAACACATATTCACATTTCTCACCACACTTCATTCTCTTAGTCATATATATTTACCACACATGTATATATACAAACATGGATATTCACAAAGCATTCCCACATTATGTATACACTTACAATTTCCACAATCTCATCATTCACACATAAGCATCACTTCATGCATATGTCATATATCAATGTGACTCAACAACTCAATGCAACTCATGCAATGCGGTACCGACTCTCGTTATCTTTTTTCGGTTTTTACATTAAACCGGGTCCACACTTCTAGACCGATAACCCGTTATCTTTTTTCGGTTTTTACATTAAACCAGGTCCACACTTCTAGACCGATAACCATAAAGGCCCGTCCTCTAAGCCTTCAAACCCACACTTCTAGGTTTGGGACAAGCCACTAGTTTCCACGAAACTAACAGACATTGCCTCTTGACTAAATGATGCATGTACAATCAACCACAACAAATGCACTTAAGACCGACATCTTAATCTCATGCATTCGAATAATTCACCCCTTCGAGAATTTCATCATGATTGCACATACAACATATATCACACATTTATCAATGTATTCATTTCACACATCATCATCATATTCAACAACAATGCACACATATCACATATGTTTCCATGCATTCACACAATCAATCGCATATAAATATGCACTCACAATTCATTAGACGATACACATACATTCCTCATTGTATTCCCATGTATCTCTAATTATCACAACAATCAAGATATTCACATCGCAATACCAATCATACAATTATAAGTTATGCACACATATTCAAAATGTTCTCATGCATACTCATTACATAATTGTACACAACAATCAAACATTCACAACTCATCAATTAATACACACATAATCATCATTATGTTCTCATGTATTTTAACCGATTACAATTAATCATTCATATCACAACTCTAGGATTCACGCCCGAAGGCTACCCACAGCACATGTTATCACAATAGATCATATCTATATTCATATCATAAGGTATCCACCTATGTGGAACAACCAAACCATCTCCACATGATCAACACAGCAAAAGAAAAATGTTGTCAAACTCGCCCACATTCGCCTGGCGAACCTTTGCCTGGCGAACCTTCGCCTGGCCTTCGCCTGGCGAACTCCCTCAGCGAACACTCGCTAGGCTTCGCCTGGCGAGACTTCCCAGCGAGCCCAAGTCAGTAGCTACTGACTTCATTCGCCACCATTCGCCAGCACCTTCGCTGGGCGAACCTTCGCTATCCACCTTCGCCTGGCGAACCCACCAGCGAAGTCCACTGGGACTTAAATATAATTACTCGCCAACATTCGCTAGGCTTCGCCTGGCGAAGCTTCGCCTTCGCTCGCCTGGCAAGAGCCAGCGAACCTGCGCAGAACAGAACCCTATTCTGTTCCTCCTTCACCAATCCATCATCAACCCTCTCTTACACATCCAAATCAGTATAAACAGCATCAATACATGTTACCCGACTATTCTACGGCATTATTACTCAGTTTCAACCGATCAAATCCTCAATCTACCGATTATCCAACATTTTGCCCTAAATGGAAAGTGATGGAAACTCTACCAAAACCCCAACCCAACATACATAACATCATACAATGATCAAATAGAAACATTTCTCACCCTTACCTCGATTAATCGGAGCTTTGATGTTGGTTCTTGATGAATTCCACTTTTCCTCTTCTTCTCTTCTCTTTCTCTCCTTTCTTCTTCTTTCCTCTTTCCTTCCAAATGTTTTTCTAACTTTCTTTTCTTTTCTTTCTCTCTTATATATTTCCTTCATTTTCCTTCCTCTCCAATTCCTTCTCAATTCTCTATTAATTCCAATTAATAAAAATTAATTTCCAACATTAATCTGGGGAACCTTAGCTTAACGAACGTGTTGACAGACATCAGCAACAACAACAAAGGATACGTCCGGCTCAACAAAGGGTTCAGGAGGGGAGGCCAAAGAGGGTATGTGAGGCGCCACCTTCAACGTATGCTGAGCTCTTTCAGACTTTATTGAGGTTCAAAATGGTTGAAAAAAGAACAATGGAACCGCCCAAGGGAACGATACCGCCTTATGGGTACGATACCAGTAAGCAATGTGAATTTCATTCCGGGGCACTCGGACACGACATCGAGAGTTGTCATTCTTTTAAGCATAATGTTCAAGACCTGATTGACTCAAAAGATATTGAATTCATGCCAAGCGGTGTAGCTGTACGTATTGGTCCTATCCCAATTGATGCTAAGATGATGGATGTTTCTAAAGCTGCAGTAGGTCAGAAACGTATCCTGGACTCCATGGTGTCAGAATCTCCGTGCCCACAACTGTTGCCTATTCCTGGGGCAGATCTGAGAAAGAAAATGGCTAAGCATAAGGAGTGCCTTAATCAGTACGGTGGAAGTCAAGAAACCGATGTTGTATTTGCTACGAAGGTTGTTCAACAGTCAACCCGGTACCAGCGACGACAGCAACGACCTCAACAGCAGCAAAGGCAACAGCATCCCAATCAGCAAAGAGCTCAAAATCAGAGGCCGGTGAGGGTATTTAATGTGCCTACGATGCCATATGCCGAATTTCTTCAGACGTTGCTACGATTACAGTTGGTTGAGAAGAGGAAGTTAGCCCCGCTGACAGGTATGCCTCCAGCAGGGTATGATATTAATGAGCACTGTGATTTCCATTCAGGAGCACCGGGGCACAACATTGAAGATTGTCTGGCCTTCAAGCACAAGGTGCAGGACCTACTTGATAGTGCAGCTATCAACTTCGGGCAGGGAAGGCCCAAAATCATCTGAATGAGGAGGAGGGGCTCTATAATTTGGTTGGGTCGCTGAAAGCAGATCAGGACAACATCGAGTTGCCTCTAATAACTGAATGGGAAGATGGCTGGTTCAGCAGCAGGACAGATGTGAAAGCCCGGTTCTCAGAAGCTGGCATTTTTCTTTGTTTTATCTTGTCATTTCTTTACGTTTGTAGTTTCTTTCCTGTTTAAATTGCAATCTTGTTCGTAAAACTTGTTGTTTTCATTCAATTGATGATAATGAAATAAATATGCATGTTTTGATTAAATCCATTCGTGTTCACTAATTATTTTTACAAATGTCCAATGCTTGGTTAAGAAGGATCTGAGGAGGACGACGAAAATGAACGACATGCAGCTTCAGATATTGTATGCTTTTGAAATAAAACCTGCTGATGATGTACATGCATTGTTCCAAACCCCTAAACACCGGTGATATAAGGAAGATAATCCCTTGCCAACCCCTTTGAGCCTAGTAGTAGGAGTTCTTTCTGAAAACGAAAAACCCTCCATCTTTAACCTGGGGCAGGGTAGGTGTTAGCTAATTTGGCTGAGCGTTCAAGTTGCAAAAGGAGTGTCCGTTCGAGGATCAATCACACCTCTAGAGGCCGGGCCTAAAAAACCACAATGGTTAAATCAAGAGCGGGACAATCACATTATTCTCCAAGGAGTCAGGCAACCAGTGTCACACGACTTGTTCGAAAAAAAAAAAAAGGAATCAAAAGCCCGTTAAGTCAAAACTTCAAAACGAATGACTTAGGCAAAAATGAGGGCATCCCGCTGGACTTAAAAAAAATCAAAAGAAACTCCAAAGAGTCAGTCCAGGCAAAAGTTAGGGATATGAAAAGAAAAAAGATGAAAGGATGACAAAAGAAAAATCCTCGGACAAATACGAGTCGTGTGACCCTAAGTGTCAAAGACGAAGAGTGAGTAACTGTCACTCCAAAAACTCATGGTTTCTCGAACTATCACTCCTATCTTTCAGCCTCTGAAAGGTGAGCGCTAAGGTCGAATTAGCTGAACGTAGGATGGGAGAACATCAAGGAGAATGGGTGGGTTAAAATAAACTTTGAGCCTTTATCCTTTCCTTCAAAACCGTGAACCTGGCCACGTTATAACCTTCAAAAGTCCTAATTGAAGCAGGTTTGTTTCGAAAGTATACTTCGGTAAAGATTGCGTCGAAACTGACTCCTGAAAAGGTTCTTCTTACCATGTTGGTACTGATGTTGATGCTCTTGATAAATAATTTGTGCATTTTATGCCATAAACTGTTTTTTCCTATTCCCAGTGAACAGATTGGATGTCAAAGCTGTCATATGCGTTGCATTAGTATATCTTTCATGCATAACAACTTGTTTTACTTGCGAGTAAGCGCTTGACAGAAGGAAAGTTTTCTACAATGGAAGGTATGGTCAGGATAGAATACAGAACGCCGAATGCTCCGCAAGCCAGGGCAAGCTACATCCAGTGATCCCTAGTCAGGTCAGCCTTTCGAAGTCAGTTATCCTAGGGGCAATCAGGTTGAGATTCGATAAATATCTCGTAGGCAGGGGGCACTACTCTGAATCAGATAATCAGGGGCAAAGTCATTGCAGTCAGGGGCAGGCCATCTTAAGAGCACAAAAGTTATTCTTTATTCAAGAAGCATTTGATCTGAAGTATCTCTCCGAAGTTCAGAATGCTGGGGAATTTCATATCAGACCATCAGGGTACAAATTTTCAGATTTCCTTTTGAGGAGCAGCACCACAGAGGTCCCGCAAGCTGGGGCATATCAGAAGCGAAGGGATTGTTCTTCTCCGTATCATCAGAGTTATTCAGAGCTATTCGAGCAGATTCAGCCAATTTTCGAGTGCGAGACGAATGTCGGGAAGTCGTGTTACTATCCCTTGACTCTTCAACCAGAAAACTGTGTATTCAGACAGAATGTCTTCCAGCGTCAGTTGTACCTGACCCATCACAGATAGCCTAAAAGCCCAAATCCATGTTGGCGATCACTGTGAGGCCCATCCGTGTTGGCGCATCAGTTTCCAAATCCAATCTTCATCAGTACGCAGGAAGACTCCGTCTATTTTCCCCAGCAAAAGCCCGATTTTCATTGGCACGGGTAAGCTATCCCTAGAGAAGTCCAATCATACTTGGCACATCTGTTATTCCCCAGCGGAGTTGGTTTCACTCTTCCAGCATTTATTTTACTGGAATAATTCTGTGATATCCGGTTTATCCCCAGCGGAGTTGGCTTCGTCTTCAGCATTTATTTTGCTGAAGTGGTTTTCTGTACCCGACTTTCCCCAGCAGCCCGAGCCTGCATTAGCATATTGCATATATCATCATATTTGCATCATACTTGCATTTCATTTTCAAAATGCATAGCATTTCCATCCTATATGGAGCATTACGCCCTAGAAAGATTCAAACATATGCATATGCATACGAAGCATAAGCCAGGTTTTCTATCAGCCTCATATGGCACTTGAATTACTCTGTGATCAGTTCAGGGGCATTCATCCAGCAGTAGTGTTCAGGCAATTCAGCAGTTTATTCGTATTTCAGATTATACAACAGTTATGCTTTGATCAATCAGATCATATCTGGTATCGACAAACTTTTCTTCCCGTCAATTCATATTGACGATGTGTTCCTCCAATAAGTGGATTTCTCCGTCTATCATTAGACGTCTTGAGTTCAAATATGGCTTTCTTCCCGTCTATCATTAGACGATGTGAAGTTTCAGGTGATTTTTTTCAGTGGGGTTTCAAGATGGGGTTTCTTTAGCAAGTGGTGTTCTTTCCGTCTATCATTAGACGATGTGAAGTTTCAGGTGATTTTTCAGCGGGTTTCTTATCGTCAGATCATACGGATGGTGTGTCTCCCCGGCGAGTCTTCTCCGGCTATCTTTAGATGTTGAGAGGTTTCAAAGAAATCTTTCGGATAGTGGTTCTCTTTCTGTTTATTGGATGAGATGACATTTCAAGAGGGATTTTCTGACCGTCAATCCTTATTGACGTCGAGGCTCTTTGAAGAATGTTCGGTTCTCCTGTTTGTCAATTCTTATTGACGACATGGCTCTTTGAAGGTGGTTTTCTTCCCGTCGGTCCTTACTGGTGATGTGGCCCCTTTAAGGATATTGTTCTTTCCATCAAATCCCGTAGACGAAAGGATTCTGAAATTTGAGGGATGGTGTTGAATTGCGTTTGGGTGTCTTTCCGTCTATCCTTAGACGATGTGAGTATGGATTATGGGTGTCTTTCCGTCTATCCTTAGACGATGTGAGTATGGATTTTGGGTGTCTTTCCGTCTATCCTTAGACGATGTGAGTATGGATTATGGGTGTCTTTCCGTCTATCCTTAGACGATGTGAGTATGGATTTTGGGTGTCTTTCCGTCTATCCTTAGACGATGTGAGTATGGATTTTGGGTGTCTTTCCGTCTATCCTTAGACGATGTGAGTATTGAATTTTTCCTTCGGGATGGGTGTCTTTCCGTCTATCATTAGACGATGTGAGTATTGATTTTTTTCCTTCGGGATGGGTGTCTTTCCGTCTATCCTTAGACGATGTGAGTATTGAATTTTTCCTTCGATATGGGTGTCTTTCCGTCTATCCTTAGACGATGTGAGTAAGGATTTTGGGTGTCTTTCCGTCTATCCTTAGACGATGTGAGTATTGATTTTTTTCCTTCGGGATGGGTGTCTTTCCGTCTATCCTTAGACGATGTGAGTATTGAATTGTTCCTTCGATTTGGGTGTCTTTCCGTCTATCCTTAGACGATGTGAGTATTGAATTTTTCCTTCGATATGGGTGTCTTTCGTCTATCCTTAGACGATGTGAGTATGGATTTTGGGTGTCTTTCCGTCTATCCTTAGACGATGTGAGTATTGATTGTTCCTTCGATTTGGGTGTCTTTCCGTCTATCCTTAGATGATATGAGTATTGAATTTTTCCTTCGATATGGGTGTCTTTCCGTCTATCCTTAGACGATGTGAGTATGGATTTTGGGTGTCTTTCCGTCTATCCTTAGACGATGTGAGTATGGATTTTGGGTGTCTTTCCGTCTATCCTTAGACGATGTGAGTAGTGAATTTTTCCTTCGGGATGGGTGTCTTTCCGTCTATCCTTAGACGATGTGAGTATTTATTTTTTTCCTTCGGGATGGGTGTCTTTCCGTCTATCCTTAGACGATGTGAGTATTGAATTTTTCCTTCGGGATGGGTGTCTTTCCGTCTATCCTTGGACGATGTGAGTATATTTCTCTTCCTGTCTATCAGTAGACGATGTGAGAGGATCAGGTGTTTTGTTGCAACCCTCGGGTTTGTTATCTGTGGTATCACGCGGGTAGCGGGCGTTAAAATCAAGAGGTTCTCTATCAGATGATTGATCATTTTGTTGCCGTGACGACTGGACTCGGTTTTCTGAATTTTATTCCCCAAGCAGTTTTACAGTATATTCTCACGGTTGGCAAATTTTCGGGTTTATTGGTATTCAACCGTCTCGTACCTCTGAATGTTTGAAGGTTGTTCGCTCTCCAACCATTCAGGTCCAAGCCGCTTGAATAGGGGCAGCTGTTGCACCCTAAAATTTGACCAACCGGTGCCACTTTCGATTTATGCTTCGACGCATTTCGTATTCGCATTTACATACTGCATATAGTACATTTCCTCAATCATGGTGATTTTATCGGGATTACAGCCCTGCTGTCGCATTTCAGGTATTCCACACCGATGCGGATAATCGGAGTTTATTTTGAGAAGTCGCGCGCTTCCTGGGTGTTTTCAGTTCGCAGTGATTTTTGAAATTCATGGTGTCCGGGTTTACTGTTTGCTTCGATCTGGTCTCGCGCTCTCTTTTATGTTGGTTATTTGCCTTTGTTTGCATTTTTAGGATTTAATAGCCTTTTGTGGATTTTAAATAGGCTTTATAGATTTTTTAGAATTTAAATAGATTTTTTTTAATATTTTTAATAGCTTTAAATCATTTTTAGAATTTTATAGAGTTTTTAATAGGTTTTAATAGTTTTTTTTTAAATAGTATAGATTTTTTAAATGGATATTAACTAGTTTTTAGGTTTAATCAGAATATTAGATTAAATAGGTAATTCATTATCATTTAATTGTAGTTTTAATTACCGTTTTAATTGTCATTTAGCATCTAATTGTAGTTAATTAGTTAATGGTGGTTTTTTAGTCTTAATTGCATTTTAATCAGGTTTCTAATCAGTTAATTAGCATTTTATTCAGGCCATTTTCGTGGGCTAGAGGTATTGGAGGCCCATTCTATCAGTCCAATGCAGTGACATGTGTCACTATATAAAGAACGCCACGCGTGTAAGTCAAAGGAAGCCACCTCATTTTTCACTTCACCCAGAACTCAGACACTTCATTTCCCACTATCTCTCCACACACATACGTGGCACACATGCGTTCTCCCTCAGCACTCACTCGCCACTTGTCCCTCGCCTGAGCTTCGCTGGTTGCATGGCCGGCGGCCATGCAACCACCGCCCCTAACCTACTCCGGCAATCCCTAACCTACTCCGGCCGCCACAACCGTTCGTCGGAAAATCCAAACTCGCCAGAAACTCCAGAAAATCCCCAGAAATTCATCTTCTCCGTTCGCATCTTCATCAACCTCTCACTGGCAAACTCCAACCGCCGTGATCTTCATCTTTTCCGATCTAGATTCTCCAGAATTCATCAAGAACATCTTTACTCCTTCATCAACCTGTCACCGGAAGACTCAAGATCACCGGGAAACTCCTCCGTTCTTCATCATTTCCCCAGTTCTCCACAAGATCATAATCAGAATCATCATCCATTTAGGATTCGCCAACATAATTTTTTCCCGAAATATTCAACTCTCATCATCAAGATTCATCAAATCATCAAGGAATATGTTCATCCCTCGTTCTTCATCCAAAACTCATCAGCAAGAACGTCCAAGAACCTCCATCCATAATTTTCCAGATCGTCATCCCACCTTCATCATTTTTGTACGATCTTCATCAAGATTTCCCAGCAAGCCGCCAAACAGGTTCACCAAGTTCTTCATCGTTCAACATGTTCTCTCCGTAATAGCTCAAATCTCCAAGAACTCCAACATCAAAATCGAAATATTCACATGCAACACCTTCAACGGAAGAATCTCAGCATTCCTCATCACCTTCAAATATCCAGAAAATTTCTTCAAGGATCTTCAACGAAGTCCTCAAGATCTTCAAACCTCGGATGCGTCCAGATTTGTACGATCCTCCGCGAGTTCCTCGCCGTTTTATTTCCCAGAATCTTTGTGGTTTGTTCATCAGCAAGAACATTCGTCAACCAGCTTCGATTGAGCTCCAGATAACGAAGAACTTCATGTTGTCGTTTTGAATGAAGATATTTGGGGTGATAGATAAGGTGCAACGATGATTGAAGAGGTGGTGGTGAGAATTTCTGATGGAGAAACGAGATGAGGGTGAGAACGAGAGAGGTGAGAGAACGGTGGTGACGGCCGTGAACAGTGACAGGGAGAAGGAACTAGGTTTTCTCTTCAGATGAGAAGAGGGGGAAAAGATCAAGGGTTGGGTCGGGTGTTGGTGCGTGGGCCTTAGGCCCATTGGTTTTTGGCCGCTACGCCCTCCATTTCCTTTCTGCACCCCCTCCTCCGTGAGTAAACTGGGCTGGGCCCAGCGGATGCTATCAATCCCTCCGTTTTTCTCAATTCACCCCCCTTTTCCTTGTTTTTTCTGAATTACTTAGTGGGTTGGGCCCAATCTCCTGTGTTTTACTGCTGTACCCCCCCTGGTTGCTGTTTGAACCCCCTTGCTTTTTCTTTTGGTGTTTTATTATTTTCTTTGTTCATTTGTTTAGATTTTATATGAAAAATATGAGAAAAGAATATTAAAAAAGGAAGGAAAAAAGAATATTGAAAAAGTTGAAGAAAAAGAATATTGAGAATAAAAAGAATATTGAGAAAAAAAGAATGATGTGAGAATAAAGGAGAAAAATAGTAAAAAAAGAAAATATTGAAAAGAAATAGTAAAAAAAAAATATTGAAAAGAAATAGTAAAAAAGAAAATATTGAGAAAAGGACATTGAGAAAGAAAAAGAAAAGAATATAGAAATATGAAAAAGAAGAAAAAATATTAGTATAGTTTTTTCTATTTTCTTTTAGAGTATATTTTTCTTCATGGAGTTTATTTTAGGAATAGTTTTAAATGTCCATCTGTTAGGGGACTTTTTACACTTTTAGAGATAGTTTTTTTGAAGTCCACTTGTTAGGGGACTATTTTCCATTTGATTTTTTCCAAGAGAGTTGGATAGTTTCTAGGAGTTTATTTTCAGTTTTCAATCATTGTAACCCATTTTCAGAATATTAATAAAACGAGATTTGAGTTGTGGTCCCGAAAGTAGCCGAACTACAGCTGCTCTGATTCCTCGTACTGAGTGAGGATATGTAGGCATAGGATGCGATATCCTAGCGAGCACACTAACAACTAACCTTCTGTTCTCTCGCTGTTGTGCGATCGAGACTTTCCCGCTGACGACTGATTGTTTTCCCTCTCTTGCCCGAGTGCATTTGAGACCAGACCGTAGTTTTAGTTCCCATAGGTTCCCATACCTCTCAAACCAGATTAATTTCTCACTCCTGTGTGAGAACACCCTGCTTAGCCGTAGTTAGCCTGAACTACGAAAGCTCTGATCTTCCATGCCGTGTGGAAGTACGTAGGCACAAGACGCGAAGTCTTGGCGAGCCAATTCCCCGTAGTCCCGAACTACGTTGACTCTGACTTTCTCTCTTGAGAATACGTAGGCATAGAGTGCGACGCTCTATCAAGTCAATTCCCTTCCGTTTAGATTTAGCAGTCGTAGATAGATTGTTTTTGCATCCTTTAGACAAACCAAGCAAGCGTGGATCCCATCGAGTACGATGGACGTGAGGGGTGCTAATACCTTCCCCTTGCGTAACCGACTCCCGAACCCAGGTTTTGGTTGCGATGACCATACCTTTCCCGTTTTTTGCGAGGTTTACTTCGAGCATTTCCTTTCCCTCCGTTGGGATAAATAACGCACGGTGGCGACTCTTCTGTCAGCCGACGCCGATTTTCGCAGTAGCGACAGACACGAAACAAAAACTCCACCGGGAAAGACAAACCTCCACTGGGGAAAACAAATCCACTGGGGAAATGTATATCCGGCTGGAAGATTCATCAGAGGAAACAAGGCTAGGAAAACACACAGGGGAATAAAATTCAACAGACTCGAACTCCAACTGAGGATTCAAAAGACCAGAGACACGGTCCCTATTGGGGAGCAAAGCAATGAGGTTATTCCTTGCAATGAAGAGTTCGAACCGGATCATCAGGAAAGGAATATAAATAAGACCAGACCCACCGAGGATGCTAGCGACCACTAGACCTTCAAGACTTTCTGGGAATATCTAGGGGTTCACTGGGGATGCTGGTAACAACCAACCATCCTAAGATCAAGTTTAGAAGAACATTTCCAATAACCATTGGGCCCTCAAAGGATATGGTAACTACCAAAACTGAGGTACTAACAATAATCGGACTTTAAACGATGTCAGTCAAAACATTACCGGTCTTTCCAATAAATATGGTGACAACCAAATCAGCAATACCAATAACAATTGGATTTTAAACAATGCCAGTGACTACTGGACTTCCTGAGGAGCGCTAGTAACGACTAGACTTCATGGGAAGATGTAGGTAACAACCAAAAATCATAGAACATAATAGAGTTGGATGAAATTTACCAATTACAATTGGACTTTAAACATTTCCAGTGACTACTGGACTTTCTTGGGGATTGGTGATGACCAAATCAACGACAATACCATTAAAAATTGGATTTTAAGAAATTCCAGTAACTACTGGACTTCTAAGAGGATATGGTGTCGACCAAATCAATAATACCAATAACGATTAGATCTTGAGCAATTTCAGTAATTGCTGGACTTCCAAGAGGATATGGTGACGACCAAATCAACGATACCAATAATGATTGGATTTTGAGCAATGCCGGTAACTATTGGACTTCCAAGAGGATATGGTGACGACCAAATCAAAGATACCAATAACGACTGAATTTTAAGCAATCCCAGTAACTACTGGACTTCCAATAGAGTCGATTAACAAATGGGATATCGACTTGGGGATAGATTCAGGTAAACGCCACACCTTAAGGATAAGCTGCACATTAGTAACAACTAAAGTTTGGTAACTACCAATTAGCAGTATCAGATAGGGGTCGATGACCGACCTATTGCTAGTCACAGCTAGACTTCACAGGGGAATCTAGTGACGACCAGACAAGAAAAATTAGTAGGGAGCTGGTAACAACTAGACTTTCGGGGGATCCAAAGAAAATAAAATCTTCCCTAGGGATTAAATCAAAAACAGAGGATTTCCTTATAGTAAAGAGTTCGAAAGGGATCTTCAGGAAACAATTGGAGGTGTACGTGACAAACAAAACATCCTAAGATGCACTAGAAGTATTGGTAACAACCAATCGTCCTAAGATTCACTAGGTGAATGTTGCCAATAACCGCTGGTCTTTTAAAAGGATATGGTTACAACCAAAATCGAGATGCCAATAACAATTGGACTTTAAGCAATGCCAGTCAAGACATTACTAGAATTACTAGGGACAAGGTGATAACCCTAATCCACAACACCAATAACATATTAGATTTTCACACAGAACACCAATCAAAACATTATTGGGCTTCAAATGGTAACGACCAGATCAAAAATACCAATAACAATTGAGTTTTGAGGGATACCAATAACTACTGGACTTTCCGGGGATATAAGTATTTATCACAATAATACCTAAGTTAGATAACTTGACAAAGTTAAGGTAACAACCAAAGGGTAAGCCCATGACAACAGGTCTGAAGCAAAAGAGTTTGGTAACGACCAAAGGATCTCAAGATGATATCCAGTAACCACTGGGGAAGGAACACTCGACAAATTCTTAACAAAGAAAACCATCTAACTGGATCACAAAGGCCATAGCCAGAACAAACTAAAATAAGAGGTATGCTAGAAAATGCATATGCTAAAAGTATGATGCAGATGGAATGTTGAACGACTCATAGGGGAAAGCAACGAAAGATAGATAACGATCTATCACATCGGAGGCAAAAAGAATCACACTGAATCTCGACGCTGGAGAATGGTCTTAATCCTCTGTTCTTGTAAACTTGCCGGAGAGAGATGAAGGTACAAGTAAAGCATACCTTCTGAAAGAAAAGCAAATGACATGAGTTGACCAAACTCAGCCTTCAAGAACAGTCCAATAACCACATAGTCATAACTTCAAACATGGCCAGAGCAAACTTAACTGATCCAACACAGCATGATGTTACTAAATCATAAATCCAACAAGGAAACCACAACTAGGCCTAAACAAGTTCTTCAAATCCGTCATCACAAAGTTAAACCAATGATGAAGTAGTCCATCATAAAGTGTCATAACTTAAGTACACCAAGGTGAGATGGCGGGTCCAACTTCATACAAAAACCAACAGCAGCCCTTGGGCAAAGAACTCCATTGACAGTTTAAAAAAAAGTTCTACTTATGCTAGGTAGATCCAAGTAATGCACTAAATGAAGGTCCGCACATAACAAACATGAAAATGCTGGCTTGAACCAACTAAACCTAAACCTAGACTTAAACCTAAACTTAAATAGTTCCAAAACAACTTGGCTTATTTTAACAAAGCAATTCTAGTGCTTATCCTTATCATACATTCAACAACATACACACCAAATTAAATGACATCCCAATTGCAGCCATATATGGTTCACATATTTTTGACAACATAATTGACAAACTAACTCAATATGATTATGTACAAACCATCTCAAACACAAAACAACACATGATGATGCAAACTAGTGAATGAGTTTAAAATAACATACCTCTTATAGTCCTCACTATGCTAGCAGCAAAAATCAAGAATCCCTTCCCTTTGAGCAAGCTTGTGAAGTTACTTCTTTTTGAAGAAACAAAACAACTCTTGAGGACAGTTTGAGTAGATGAACTTCCAACTGCGTTTTGAGTTTTTAGACAGCTAACACAACATGGATATGAGGTGTTCCAGTTGTATTGATGATGGAAACTGGTCTAGATAGTGATTTGGTATGAAATGTGCATAAAAGTCAAACTATGGTGGTATGAAGGTTGACTTTTTGATTCTATAGTTTTTTTGATGAAAGTGATGATGGGAACAACTTCAAGTGGACATTTTAAGGGTGTGTATATGGTTTTTGAAGTTTTTTTTGTGTTTGGAACAAGGATTGGTGTGAAAAATGCAAGGAGGTGAATTTGGTGTTTTTGTGAAATTTCTTCACTTACAAGCAAAGGGAGAAAGAAGGAGAGCTATGTGTTTGTGATGTTTTTGGATAGCTCTGGTGTGAAGAATGGAATGGGATGAAGCCTCTATTTATAGGCTAAGAGAAGAGTTTGGGGAAAATTTGAATTTGGCCTTTAGAGGGAGTTTTGGAAGAAAATCCATCCAAGATCATGTGGCAGCTGTGCATATCAGTTCCTTGGCTCAATTCAAGGCACAAATCAAGTGGTATGAAGGACATGGAGGTGACTGGAGTGAGGCTAGAGTGTAGGGAACTACAGCTGCAATTTTTCCATCATAAAGTTTCTCTTTCCTCTTTGTTTTGAATAAAATAATGGCAACTTGTCTTGCCAACTTGCAAAGCTTTCAAATTCTCATTCTTTCTGCATTTCTATCCATCAACCTATCTAATTATCAAATCAAGACATGATCTAATGGTTGAGAATGATTCAAGTGGCTGAAAAGTGGATTTGTGAAAAAGTTGAAATGGTGCACTCAAGTGTTGAAACCCCAACTTGCTGGATTTATAACTCTCAGATCACAAGGGCTATGGAGGAGTTCTGGTACTTTTTGGAAAGCCCTCATGGAGCTCTACTACTTTCATATTTTCATGATCTTCATATTCCAAGAGGAACTAGGTTAAAAATCCCCTCAAAGTTGGCTGAAAACATGTTTTCTCCCTCTTGTGATGATTTTGGCTATAACCCCAAATCTATGCATTTTTTGCACATGGACCACTTTGAGACTTTTTTAGTACTTGCCAAGAAATTTCAAACAAGCTTTGAACCAACTCACTTGGATGTGTGGTTAGGAAGTTATGGTCTTGCCCTTTTCAAAACCCTAATTCCCAACTTTTTCGATTACTCCTCAATCCTTGATCCAATGGTAATGAAACTTGATGGATAGGTGCAATATGTTATTAGGAACATTTTTTCTTCACACTTTGAGGTCAAATTCCTTATGGTTGAAGAGTTGACTTTTCGGTTAACGAAACGATCGATCGATGACTACCGAGTCGACAATTGACATTCTGGGTCTTCTGAGGCCGCAAAACTTCTTGAGTGGACTTCATTAAGCCATATGAGCTTAATGGACCATAATTCCATCATTGGAATACCTTTTAAATCAAAATTCAAACTATGGTTGACTTTTCTTGATCGGAAACCCTAATCGGGGATCCTGAACCACACTGTCTTTAATCTTTGGGTGACAACCTCAAATGGATTCATGCTTGAACCAATGGAGTATATTTGATGATATAGATACTTGTTTCATGGATAATCAATCCAATACATTGACTGATTAAACCATCGAAACCTCGATTCTCGACTGTACGAAACCCTAATTCACCTGTATCTTAACGAAGACAAACTTGAAATAGGTAATGGTTAGATATTCAAATGAAAATGATCCTAGAATGATGATGAAGATCTAAGGGGTCAAAATTTGGGGTGCAACACCTATAGTTACATCAGACACAGAAATGTATAACCTCATACTCTTACTTCTACAAGGAGGCGATAAAATTGGAGGACGAACAAGATAATCTTTGATTTTGTCGAAAGCTTCCTGCTCCGCTTACCCCCATTCAAAACCTTCCTTCTTCAGTCAAAGTAGAGGAGAAAAGGACTGAGTCTTGCCACTTAAATTTGAGATGAACCTCCTTAGGAAGTTAATCTTTCCCGGCAACAACTGCAACTCCATCTTTGTTGATAGTGCTTTCGCCTCCATAATTGCCTTAGTATTATTCTGATTAATTTAGATCCTCTTTATGAGTTAGTAATACGGCTAAGAGGGGGGGTGAATTAGGTTCTTTGAAATTTTTCTGGTTTTAAGAGGGCTATGTTACTTTCTTTTTAATGAAGTGATGATTTTAAAGCTTGTAAAGGCAGAAAGTAAAAGAGACACAGAGAGTTATGGTGGTTCCCCTCACACCCCGAGGGTACTCCACTCCCCTTTCAACACGAAAGAGATTTCACTATTGTTAGGATCAATGTACAATTTGTTCTAACCTATAGAAGATCAAAGGTTCTTAAAACACCTTTAAGATCTAAACACTAAGTGCAATGAGAACAATCCTCTCTAATGCACACACTTGCTTTCAACAATCCTGAACAATAAGGGGAAACTAAAATAAAATTCTGAGTTTGTAAGATTTGTAACAATGTATAATTGATAATCAATGCTGAGATTGAATCTTCTCTTTCAATGGAATTTCCACAAGTATCTAAGACTTATTGCTCAAGCATTTTCTTTTCAAAAGATATGAAATTGATGCAGAAAATTCTTTGTGAAAATTGTTTAAAGAAAAAGTTCAAGAGTTTTTGATTGAAAGAGATTGTAAATAATTGATGTAAAAGTTAGGGTTGTTTTGAATTTGAAAAGCTAGGTATTTATATTACATAAATATCTCTTGATGAAATCATGCAAATCTTCAGAAAAATTGATGAACAGTTGTTATGTTTCAAAGGAAACATTTAACAGACATTTGAATGAAGAGATGCAATTTTTCAGAAGGATTTTTCAAAAACGTTCAGTGAGCAACCGATTGCACCAAGGCAGCAATCGATTGCACTTCAAAACATAAGTGAAAACTGAGAATTTTTTAAGCATGCAATCGATTGCACTAAGGCAGCAATCGATTGCTCTTCAAAACAAAATAAAAAATAGTTAAAAAATTTGATCATGCAATCATTGCTCTAAGAGTGAAATCGATTGCACTTTGAAAAACTTAGAAAAATTCTGTTTTCAAAAGCTTGTGAGAGTGTAACAAGTCATGAGAAATGTTTTAAAAGTTTTGAGCAATTACGACTTAAATGCTTAATGGATATTCTCATTATACCTTCAGATGAGAACATCTTCAAAGTTGTATCTTTGTCCTGATGCTTGATGGTTGATCATCTTTGCCTTCTTGAGTGATTTGTCTTCATCAAAACAAATGTTGATCTCTGAGAATCTTGATTTCACATTCTCCCCCTTTTGATGATGACAAAGCATTCTTCTTTTGTTGTGATGATTTCTTTCCGGTACGCTTTTCTCCCCCTCAATGTATGATGTGTTGAAAGTTTCTGAATTTGTATTGAGGTTCGAGATAGTCTTGAATTTTGAAAAATTGTACCTTTAAGGAAAGATAATAAACAAGAAAAGAGTAACATCCTTCTCCCCCTTTTGACATTATCAAAAAGAAGGGAAAGATGGATTAAGGCAATAATATATGAAAATAACGGACAAGCTTGATCATAAGTCAAATTAAAAAAGTACAATAAAGCTGGAAAGTACAGACTTCAAAAAATAACATAAATAAATAACAACAATAAAAAAACAAAAAAAACATACATTTCTAAGATAGATCCATGTTTGGGTCAAAGCTTGGTTGGTTGGAAAAAGTTGTCTGGACAGGTGATGGACGAGTAGGAGGAACAGCTGGGTTTGAAGGATCGTACGGCGGGATGTGTAGGTGAGAGTACATGTATGAGAATTGTTGGTTCACGTTCTCTTGAAAGTTGTTGATCCGAGTGTTGGTTGACTCTTGAATAGCATTGTATTGAGCATTAGTGGAATTGTTTAGATTCCCAAATTGTTGATTCATGTAGTCCATTAACTGTTGATTACTCGGACCATTTCCAGATGGAACAGGAACATCATCATCATCTTCATCCTCTTGTTCATCATTATCAGCCACACTTTAGCCAAGGTAAATGATTGTCTTGGTATCTGGGTTGTATTTGACACCCATCTGAGAGTCCACATTCTTGATTGAGATCTTGTTGATATTTTAAACCATGAGATACTTATCAAATCCTTCAAAGTCTACCTGATAATGTTCCAAGATCTTTGTAATGAACCATGCATATGGCAGAAACTTGGATTTTTCATTGATTCCGTGCATGTGAGTTAAGATCATATTTGCCCAATTTATCTGAATATTATTCTTAATAGTATATAGCATATGCATTTCTAGATCAGTCACGAGGCAATGATTTCCACCCCTTGGAAACATTATGTAAGCCATGAAATAATGAAATAATCGGTCATCAATGTTGAATATACCTGCCGACCATGAGTTACGAGATGGTTCCAAGCCGCCTAAGGATCAGACCCTTTTTGCATGGAATTCGGCTTCAGACATTCTGATGAGGCTCCAATAGAACTGTCTTTTGTAATACGCGTTCCAGACTTCTTCATGTTCTTCCGGAGTACTTGCATCAGGCATTGGAGTGTTGAGAATCCTACCAAGTGTCTTTGAGAAGAGCGGGATCCTTTTACCTTGGACATATGTCACTAGCTTGCCTTCTTCTTTATGTAGGTTGCAATAGAACAGTCTTACCAAATCCGGATAATATGGCCCAGATGAGGAAATTACTGGTTCCAACCCACATGCAATCAGGGTTTCTTGGAAAGAGAAACACTCTTTAGGGAAGGATGAAAGGATACCGTACTTGGGGGTCTGCACAACCTTCTTTTGGAAATACTTGGTGAATTTTTCCCGTTGGTCATTATCCAAATGTTGAAGAACAAGTGGAGTTTCGGAAGATGAGGAGGCTGTACCTTTGCCTTTGTCTTGTGCTGAAATCTTTCTCTTTGATCGTGAAGCCATTGAAAAAGATGAAAGAATTAGAGCTAGGGTTTATGAGAGAGTTTTATGGGGAGTTTTGGTAATTTAGAGAGATGGTAGAAGTAGGTTATGAGAGATGATTTTTATAATGGTTGATAGAAGACATAGAATTAAATGTGGGATATGAGTGGTTGAAGCTATTTAAGATTTTGGGAATATGAAAATTTATGGTCAAATCTTGAGACTAGGGCTAAGAAGTAATGGCTAATCATAGGTAGGTCAAAAAGTTTAATGAGGGTAGTTGGAAGGTTTAAGGATTCATGGATCTATTAAATAGAAACAGAAAAAATAGTTTTTCAGTAGGTGCAATCGATTGACACAGAGGTGCAATCGATTGACACAGAGGTGCAATCGATTGCTCCACCAACCAGAAACGAATTTTTTGGCAAAAGCTACAGAGTGCAATCGATTGCTGTAGGGGTGCAATCGATTGCTTGCTTTAAAATTTAAATAAAATTGTAAAACTTACAGTGAGCAATCGATTGCTGCAGGGGTGCAATCGATTGCTTGCAGTGAAATTTTGAGAAAACACAGCAGATGAAGTTCTTTTATGTTTCCACGTCAGTCTCATCCAATATTCCAAGTTCCCTTTGTATTTTGTAGAAAGACTCCTTTGCCAAAGGTTTTGTGAAGATATCGGCAAGCTGATTATGAGTATCTATGAATGTTATCTCGACATCTCCTTGAAGTACATGATCTCGAAGAAAGTGATGTTGTATGTCAATGTGCTTGGTCCTTGAGTGCATGACTGGATTTTTTGTTATGTTGATTGCACTGGTGTTGTCACAACGAAGAGGAATGCTGCCCAGGTCGAGTCCGTAGTCACAAAGTTGTTGCTTAAGCCAAAGTATCTGCGTGCAGCAACTTTCTGCTGCTATGTACTCAGCTTCAACCGTACTAAGTGCTACGCAAGCTTGATTCTTGCATGCCCATGAGACTACTGAATTTCCCAAGATGTGACAAGTTCCACTTGTGCTCTTTCTATCAGTTTTACAGCCTGCATAATCTGCGCTATAATATCTAATTAAATTGCATATACTACCTTTAGGTTACCATAAACCTACATTTGTTGTTCCTTTGAGATACTTCATGATCCGCTTGACTGCCATCAGGTGAGACTCCTTTGGATTTTCTTGAAAGTGAGCGCAAAGACAGACGCTAAACATAATGTCAGAGCGGCTTGCTGTCAAGTATAGTAGGGAACCAATCATACCTCTATATTTTGTGATATCAACCGATATACCGGATTCATCTTGATCTACATATGTTCCAGATCCCATAGGTGTAGATAAAGTTTTGCAATTGTCTATATCAAACTTCTTCAATAATTCTTTGCAATACTTCGATTGATTGATAAAGATCCCAGTCTCAAGTTGCTTGATCTGAAGTCCAAGAAAGTAGTTCATTTTTCCCATCATAGACATTTCGAATTCTTCTTGCATCATGGATGAGAATTCTTCGCATAGCTTGGTGTTGGTTGAACCGAAGATTATGTCGTCAATGTACACTTGTACCAAGAGAGTATCTTCTTTTATTTTCTTGATGAACAAAGTTTTGTCTACCTTTCCCTTTACAAAGCCCTTGTCACATAAGAAATTGCTGAGTCGATCGTACCATGCTCTTGGTGCTTGTTTCAATCCATAGAGAGCTTTCGTTAGTTTGAAGACATGAGATGGATATTTGTAATCTTCAAAACCAGGGGGTTGCTTGACATAACTTCTTCATTTATGAATCCATTCAAGAATGCGCTCTTCACGTCCATTTGGAAAAGCTGAAAATTCATGGAACATGCATAAGCTAATAATAATCTAATTGCTTCTAGTCTTATAACTGGAGCAAATGTTTCGTCAAAATCGATTCCTTCTTCTTGGTTGTATCCTTGGGCGACCAATCTTGCTTTGTTCCAAACTATAATACCATTTTCATCGAGTTTGTTCTTTAAGACCCATCTTGTTCCAATGATATGCTTGTTATTAGGCCTAGGGACAAGATTCCAAACTTGATTTCTTTCAAAATGGTTCAGTTCTTCTTGCATAGCTATAATCCATTAATCATCGCCTAAGGCTTCGTCGATTTTGGCTAGTTCAATTTGCGAAACAAATGCCATGTTAAGACAAGCATCCTTGAGATTTAATCTTGTTGAAACACCTTGATTGATATCACCAATGACTTTATCAATCGGGTGATCTCTATGAGTTCTACATTCCTTCGATAGATCATTGTGTACTTCATTTTATTGTGAATCCTCCTTCTGCTGATTTGGTTGATCACTTGCAATATCTTTGAGAGTGTTTTCTTGAGAGGTTTCTACTACATCGTCATCATCATTAACAATAATATCATCCTCCTTGGAGGGGTTAGATTCATCAAAAGAGACATGCATAGATTCTTCAATAGTTAAAGTTCTTTTGTTAAAAATTCTGAAAGCCTTACTTGAGAGAGAATAGCCGAGAAAAATACCTTCGTCGGATTTCTCGTCAAACTTACCAAGATTGTCTTTGTCATTGTTCAAGACAAAGCATTTACACCCGAATATGTGGAAGAAGGATATGTTTGGTTTTCTTCCTTTGAACAGTTCATAAGGGGTTTTCTTGAGAATTGGTCTGATGTTCACACGATTACTTACAAAACATGTCGTGCTTACTGCATCTGCCCAAAAATATTTAGGAAGGTTTGAATCACTAAGCATTGTTCTTGCAAGTTCTACCAACGACCGATTCTTTCTTTCTACGACACCATTTTGCCTTGGAGTTCTTGGTGCAGAGAAATTGTGAGAGATTCCATTTTCCTCGCAGAATTCTTCAAATAAAGCGTTCTGGAATTCTCCATCACGGTCACTTCTAATGGAGACAATTGAAAGTGACTTCTCATTCTGAATCTGTTTTGCGTACTTCTTGAATGCCTTGAAGGCTTCACTTTTCTGCACTAAGAAGAACGTCCATGTATATCTAGAGACGTCATCAACAATTACTAATGCATAAACATTACCTCCAAAACTTTTCGTTCTTGATGGTCCAAAGAAATCCATGTGTAACAACTGCAGTGGCCTAGTTATGGACACCACATTCTTGGATGTGAAAGTTGATTTGATCTGTTTTCCTTTTTGGCATGCGCCACACAATCTATCTTTGATGAATTTGATCTTTGGCAGACCAACAACTAAGTCATGTTTTATCAATTTGTTCAAATGCTCCATATGAATGTGAGCAAATCTTTTGTGCCATAACCAAGATTCGTTGTTGTTTGCCATAAGACATTTAACCTTCAAAGATAAGTTATCAAGGGAAATCATAAAAATGTTGTTAATTCTATTACCTTTTAACATTACCTCAGAAGTGACTTTGTTTTCTATCAAGCATTCATCTTTAGTGAAGTTGATTCTGAAACCTTTGTCACAAAGCTAACTAATGCTAAGTAGGTTATGCTTTAGACCTTCTACATAAAGGACATCTTCTATGGTTGTAAAAGGTGGTGCACCAATGCTGCCTATACCAAGGATCTTCCCTTTGTTGTTATCACCATAGGTTACAAATCCTTTGGCCTTAAGCGTTAGATGTGAAAATTTGGTAATGTCACCCGTCATATGCCTTGAACACCCACTATCAAGATACCACTGATATGAGGAGGTCTTCAAGCATACCTTTTTACAAGAAGCATGAAGTTTTCATCTTCAACCGGATCGTCTGCTTTCTCTACTTCTTTGGAATCAGTCTTTAACGCGATGTTTTTAGATTTCTTCTCTTGATTCTCATGTTTCTCCAATCGCCCGAGTTCTGTTTCATATTCTTGAAGTTTGTCGAACAAAGTGGCATATGTCATCGTGGCTAGGCTCTTCTTTTTAGAAATTGTTGTCACCTTGGGCTGCCATTCCTTGGACAAGGATCTAAGCACTTTGAGATTTAATTCATCGTTAGTTAGTGTCTTACCGAGTGCTATAAGATGATTTGTCAAGTGCACGAATCTCTTCTGCAAGTCAAGAATTGATTCTCCTAGCTGCATTCTGAACATCTCGTATTCCTGACTCAACGTGTTCAACCTTGATCTTTTAACTTCGATGGTTCCTTCATGTGTTTCCACTAATGTATCCCAGATTTCCTTTGCTGTTGTACATGTTGAGATGCGAAAGAATTCGTCCATGCTTAATGCACTTTGTAGAAGATTGATTTCCTTATTGTCATAGAGAACCTTTTTCTTATCATCGTCATCCCATGAGATTTTGGGCTTTGCTGATCCTACACCATTAACGACCGTCGTAGGAGTGAAAGGACCATTTTGAACAGCATCCCAAATTTCGTCTCCTTGTGCTTCTAAGTGAGCCTTCATACTGATTTTCCAGAAATCAAAGTATTCACCACAAAACAGTGGAGGCTTGTTGCTTCTACCACCGTCTTTGAATACACCTTTGTTATTTGCAGAAGCCATACTAGATCAAATAGGAACAGGTTACCCAAACCTGCTCTGATGCCAATTGTGAGTTAGTAATGTGCTTAATAGGGGGGGGGAGGGGTGAATTAGGTTCTTTGAAATTTTCTGGTTTTAAGAGGGCTATGTTACTTTCTTTTTAATGAAGTGATGATTTGAAAGCATGTAAAGGCAGAAAGTAAAAGAGACACAGAGAGTTATAGTGGTTCCCCTTACACCCCGAAGGTACTCCACTCCCCTTTCAACACGAAAGAGATTTCACTATAGTTAGGATCAATGTACAATTTGTTCTAACCTATAGGAGATCAAAGGTTCTTAAAACACCTTTAAGATCTAAACACTAAGTGCAATGAGAACAATCCTCTCTAATGCACACACTTGCTTTCAACAATCCTGAAAATAAGGCGAAACTAAAATACAATTCTGAGTTTGTAAGATTTGTAATAATGTATAATTGATAATCAATGCTGAGATTTAATCTTCTCTTTCAATGGAATTTCCACAAGTATTAAGACTTATTGCTCAAGTATTTTCTTTTCAAAAGATATGAAATTGATGCAGAAAATTCTTTGTGAAAATTGTTTAAAGAAAAAGTTCAAGAGTTTTTGATTGAAAGAGATTATAAATAATTGATGTAAAAGTTAGGGTTGTTTTGAATTTGAAAAGCTAGGTATTTATATTACATAAATATCTCTTGATGAAATCATACAAATCTTCAGAAAAATTGATGAACAATTGTTATGTTTCAAAGGAAACATTAAACAGACATTTGAATGAAGAGATGCAATTTTTCAGAAGGATTTTTCAAAAACGTTCAGTGAGCAACCGATTGCACCAAGGCAGCAATCGATTGCACTTCAAAACAGAAGTGAAAACTGAGAATTTTTTAAGCATGCAATCGATTGCACTAAGGCAGCAATCGATTGCTCTTCAAAACAAAATAAAAAATAGTTAAAAAATTTGATCATGTAATCATTGCTCTAAGAGTGAAATCGATTGCACTTTGAAAAACTTAGAAAAATTTTGTTTTCAAAAGCTTGTGAGAGTGTAACAAGTAATGAGAAATGTTTTAAAAGTTTTGAGAAATTAGGACTTAAATGATTAATGGATATTCTCATTATACCTTCAGATGAGAACATCTTCAAAGTTGTATCTTTGTCCTGATGCTTGATGGTTGATCATCTTTTCCTTCTTGAGTGATTTGTCTTCATCAAAACAAATGTTGATCTCTGAGAATCTTGATTTCACACTCTTCTTATGCACCAAAAAGCCTAGGAAATCTCCGACCTGCACACAGAACACACATTAGAGAAGATTCATCTTCAGACCATGCTTCCTCATCCTTTTGAACGACTGTCGAAGGTGATCTATGTGATTTTTTCCTGACACAGACTTGACAACTATATCGTCAATATAAATTTGCATAAATGTTTCTATAAAATCATGAAAAATGGAATTCATTGCTCTTTGGTAGGTTTTCCCAGCATTTTTCAAACCAAAAGGCATCACCACCCATTTATAGGTGCCTAAGGCTCCAGCACATCGAAATGCCGTTTTTGGCACATCTTCCTCAGCAACGAATATTTTATTTTATCCAAAATACCCATCGACCATACTAAGATACTTGTAGTCTTCGGTGGAATCAACAAGCATCTCTGCCACAAGCATTGGATACTCGTCCTTTGGGGTCGCAACATTCAGATCTCTGAAGTTAATGTAGACCTTCAAAGTCCTATTCTTTTTAATGATAGGAACTATATTAGTAATCCAGTCGGCATACCTTATTGTACGAATGAACTTACACTTGAGGAGATTTTTGACTTCTTGCTTAATCTTTGATAATGCAAAATGAACGAAACATAAGCCAATTACGGTTAAAAAGAAAGGGAAAATTTTGGGGTGCTACACCTATCAAGCCTAGAAGGAAGCTAATTAAATAGACTACAAGGAGATTTGGTTCCTGAGACATGGGATCAAGTGGTTTCTATGGCTCAAGGCTTTCTTTTATTTCAAGTTTAAGCAACATGCATAAGAGGCTTTAGCATTTATTTTGCTCAGTGATCGGGTACCTGTTTACTGTGCTTTTTGGTAAACAACCGCTGGTTTATCAATTTATAATAAATTGACTAACTTGCAGGATCGACCATACTAAATCCTAGAACATGTGCTAAGATGGTTCCAACTAAACGAAATTAAGAATGTCGAGTGCGGAAAGTAGGAATGTCATAAACGTAACACTAAGATTCTTGCCAAACTCTGCGTTCGACTCAAACCCCTTGAAATCTTAAAGGACTTTAAAATAAAGATGCAAGTAAATAAATGACTTGAAGGATAACTCTAATCAGAACTCCGCGTTCGACTAGGGGATCTTTGCAACGCAAATGGGCAGAAAAATGTAAAGGGCAGTTGGAAATGTAAAAACTGAAAGTTAAAAATGGCAAGTGAATTGTAAAGATAAATTGCATTGATGATAAAAAGTTTGGTGTTGTAGCACGTACATTATCGTTAAACTCGTTTCTATACACGCGGGTACTCAGTGTTGTATGAACTAGTACGGTAATGAATGAACACCCTTATTACATAAATTTTACATCTATTTATAGTGCTCTAGAATAACTTCTACATGGCGGTTGAGACTTCCTATTGTGCTTCTTTTGGCGCCCTCTTCGCCCTTCTAACCGTTCCCACATTTTCTCCTTGGTTTGAATTTTGAACATTTGGAAATTCCCTCCAATTTAGGTAAACTTTCTTCGCGTTCTCTTTGCTATAGTCTTCGTCAAAAAACTTAGCATTTTTTAGCTTCTTTTCCTCTTTCTTCGACTTGAAGCCTCTTGATGTTGGTCGAAAACTCTCTTGTATGCCAAGTGTTGAAGTTTTTATCTTCAGATAGATATGATCTTCGACTGGCGTCGAAAATTAGGAGTCAACAAATTGCCCCCAAAAATTGTCCTTTCGCCAATCTTGGGTTGGAAGATCAGTTTTTCTTTTGTTTTCGACGTGTCGCTTTACATGTCTTTGTTTCAAATTCCTTTATTTATTTAGTGGCTCAACTGTTCAGTTTTTTCCTCCCATGTTTATGGCACCCATTACGCCATTATGTCAAATTCAAAACGTCTTTTCATCCGTATTCATCATCACTTGTCTAGAAAACATGCGCTTGTACTCTGACCATCACTTTCTACACGTATCCTCAAACTAACACGTGTCCCATTTCGTGGTTATTTTCAATGGTGGATCTCTTTCCTTTGGGATTTACACATACTTATAAATACCTTTCTTCACCGTTTCGTGAAATCTTTACACTCTCTTGAATTTCAAACGTTTTTCTTCTTCTCTATTCTCCTTTCCTATCATTAACAATGGCTTCTTCTTAAACCACTGCTCAAGAAAAGAAAGCCCAGAAAGGACGCACCAGCCAAACAAAACAACCTCTCGCTTCCTTCATCAAACTAGCCGGTCCTCATGTGGTGGAGAATCGTCCATGTGTTCCGGAGCCTACCTCTGAGACTGCCAAAAGCATCTATCATTCTCAGGTAATACTTCCTTTAATTATTTCAGGTAAACCCTATGACATATTTGGTCCTTTAACTCATGTTGACCTTTTCGATCCACGGCTGAGTGAGTTCCTACCGTCTTACCGGAAAACCAGGCCTCTAGGGCAAAAAAGCTTTTCAGCTCCTTCTACCGGTACCGTTGATTCTACTTCATCACCATCTTTTGACTTGAGTTACCTTGCTGACAGTACTCGTTTACTAAGAGCTATTGGCCCTCTGAAGGATTTCGACCTTTGGATGTCAAAAATAGAGAAAGTCAAGGCTGATCACTGGAAATCTGTGGGAATTTTTGACCTCTTGATGTTGTCAAAAACTCCTCTTTACTATTGCCTCAATTTGCTAGTGGCTTCATTGTATTTATGGGACAACACCCATTATACATTTCACTTGCCATGTGGGATGGTTTATCCCACGCTCTTCGACATAGCCGCTATCGCCGGACTTTGACCTGACGGTACTTCTTACCAACCTTATTTAGACGCTGATGACTACATCCACCCTTCCATTCTTAAACTCACCTACACTTACTTCATCAACCACCAATTTGATCAGGATACTGACAGTGTGTCGATGAAGAACACGTGGCGTTTCTTTCTTTGTGGCTGTCGAGATATGTTTTCTGCACCAAGTCTCTCCAAGTGGCCAAAAAATATTTCCCCTTGGCCAATCAATTACACTGCAATACAGGTGTTTGTTTAAGTGAACTGATTTTGGCATCTCTCTATGAGTCTCTAAGCGAAACGGTCTCTCGACTAAGGTGTTTAAAATCCCGTGACACCGTATCTTTGGCTAGTCCTTTATGGTTACTTCAACTATGGTTAAACGCTACCTTCGAGACCAGCTTTCCTAGACAAAGACCCGCTGTCGAAATGTCTGCTAGAATTGAGGAGAGGCACGTCGAATGACCTCGTTTGGTTCAATTAACTCCCACCGGTTATGTCGTAACTGTCAAAGACGACTTTACTAGCTATGTTATGATGTTTGCCAGTTGTTCTAAATTTACCCCTAGTATGGCCCCTTTTGTTACTAGGTGTTTTGGCCCTTCATGGTTCAAAAGGCCATTTCCTGTTCCCCAAGGGCGCAGTGAGGATGATTCTACTACAATCTGGGAAGCCTTTTTGATTCCTAGATTTATTGTTAACATGCTTGATGCAAGGAAAGGCCTTACATCTCTGATTTCCTATCAGCCTAACCTTGTGTCGCGCCAATTTGGGTTAATTAAAAGCTTCCCCAAATGATTGTACGACAAGAAAGGCCAAGTGATCCATTTTACTGCCAGCTTTTATGAAGATCATTTTAGTGACATCTTCACTGAGTTTAGCCATAGATCAGGCATACTTTCGCTCGTGTTTTTCAAACCATCTGTTTTTTGTACTTCCTCTTTCCACCATTGATGGTCAAAACATTATGTTGAACATTTCCTTGATATTGCTGCGTTTTCTTCTCTGCTTGATCAAGCTTTTCTTGCCGTGCAGGACAAGTCAAAGAAAAGTAAGCTTACTCATATTCAAGAAATTTAAGCTTTCCAGAAGTACCTTGAAACTATTTATCGACCAGATGATCTTAGTCAGACCATCCATGAGGCTGCTGTCATTTTAAAACACAACTTCTCCCAAAAATTGGATACCTTAAAACTCCCCCCTAATGTTCCTCATGAGAAACGTTATGAGGTGGCTTTTAAACTCTTTCCTCCTAAGTTCCCTCGCTTGCCTACTGCTGATTTTGGAGTGGCATTTGCCCCTCCATTTCTAGATTGGTTCATGTGCGCTGAGGACTTAAAAGTTCTTCGACACTCACTCACTCTTTCTTCTATAAATCTCTCTTTCCTTGAATTACCGCTCCATACTCACTACTAATAAACATGAGTTCTAACTCAAAGAAATTTGTCATCCCAACTCAAACAAGAGAAGCAAGTGACCTTGTGGTGGTGGCACAACCCAGTTCATCAACACAGTCTGGAACCTCCCAAGGGGTGCCTCCTCCCTCAAAGAGAGCAGAAACTCGCATGAAGTTTCCTAAGACAAGATGTCCTCGTTCTCTCCCTTCGGATGATGAAGCTGATGAAGATTATATAGAGTACCTTAAGCCCATTGATTTGAGAGATTCTGAATAATTTCTTGAGCTATTAACCTTTTGTAAGGGTTTTTTTTGTAGGCCATGTTAGCCTATTTTGGCTCTTGACGTTAATTTCAATGAAATCTAATCTCTAATATGGACTTCTTGCAAGATAGGCCTGTATCTCTTTAAATAATTGCCATTTACTTTCAAGATTCTTTTGTCTTTGTCTAGTTCTTCAATATCATACGCTCCATTTTAAAATACTTGGATAACACGAAATGGGCCTTCCCATTTAGGAGACCATTTGCCTAAGGTTCTATCTCTCCGATCCATAGGCAAAATTACTTTCCATACGAAATCTCCTTCTACAAATGACTTAAACCTAACCCTTCTGTTATAAGAGTCTTCGACTCTCTGTTTCTGTCGCCTTAATGCTTCCAAGGATTCAAGCCTTTCTTCATCTAAGTCCACCAGTTCATCCATCATCATTGCCCAATAATATTGCGAAGGGATCTCATGATGTCTCTGGACTCTTACTGACTGTAAGCATATTTCGACTGGCAGTACTGCATCGTGCCCAAAGGTTAGCCTAAATGATGTAGTATTAGTAGCGTCTTTTGGTGACGTTCGACACGCCTAAAGGATTTGGTTTAACGTCTGATGCCAACTTCGAGACTTTTTCCTTATATGCCTCTTAATCAATCCATTTATCACCTTATTAGCAGCTTCAACTTGCCCATGTTCCTGGGCATAATAAGGCGTCGATGTTAACAACTTAAAACCCATTTCATTAGCAAATTCATGTATCTTTCGACCAACAAACACTGATCCTTGATCCGTCGTGATCGTCTCTGGAACGCCAAATCTGAATATGATATGGTTTTGGATAAACTCGATTAGGTCTTCTTGACCCACATTTACTAATGGTATTGCTTCGATCCATTTGGTAAAGTAATCAATTCCAACCAAAATATACTTTTGGTTTTTCGACGACGCTGGTCGAATCTCACCTATTATATCCAAACCCCACCCTCTAAAGGGCCAAGGTTTCACAATTGAATGTAATTCATTCACAGGGATATGTTGTATACCAGCATGTATCTAGCAATCTTGACATCCTCTAGCGAATTCTATATAATTTTTTAACATAGTGGGTCAATACAGACCTTGTCAAAATAATAACCATTTCATCTTCTGGCCAACTTAGTGTGCTTCACAAGCTCCACTATGCACTGTTGAAAGAGCGATGTATGCTTCTTCTTCACTGAGGCATTTTAGCAAAACCCCCCTCAGGGGTCTTTTTGAACAACTCATTTCCCATGAGTGTGTAACTCAACGCTTGTGTTGCGGTGGAAATAGGATACCAAACTATTAATTAGTTTGAATCACAATTTTTAATTCACAATCAACTTTGATTTATCCGAACTATTTAAATAGAATTATTAGTTTTAATTTTATTTTTTATTTATTCTAACTATTTAGACAAAAAATAAAAATAACCGAAACTCAAATAAATAAAAGTCGGACGCCCAAGTGCACGAAAAAATAAACCGAGTACACTAAAATGACCAGCGCAAAATATACGACTCGGAAAAATACCGTTTGGCCAGATTTTGAAATAAATTTTACTCGATAAAATGACTTAAGTTGTCCAAAATGCGACCGAAAAGTGGTCGAAAAATTTAATTGAACACGCCAGGTTAAACTACGACAAACGTAGATTAATATGACTGACGTTTGCAGGCTCGACTTTAAAATTTTTTGTCCGCTGATTTTTCACAAAGTTGACTTTTAGTTTGACTGATTCGGCTGTAATTCCGACAAGTTTATTTCAGCCAATAAATTGGGTATTATGAAAAATCACAGACATGATATGCTATACAGGCAATGCAAGAAAAATATAAGGGTAAAATTTGGGGTGCAACAATTTGGTACTTGATTTTTCGCTCCGTCGAACCTGTCGGGTTTTGCAGATACTCGACTATAACCTTTCTCCAGTCTTTCTCTGTTAAATTATCTATGGAAAAAATTTCAAAATTTTCGCCATTCTAGTATCCAAGTCTTGTAGACTCCAGATCTGATGGGCATATTCCTACAGTCTGTATCTTTTCTCTCGCTTCAATTGCTTCTTGAAATTTTCTGCTATCCACCTTATATCCAGAAGCGATTTGGGCTAAATCATTAGCAACTTGGTTTTCTATCCTCGGTATGTGTTGGATAGAAACTACTTCCAACTTCTTTAATAATCTATTTGCCACCACAAAGTATACAATGAGATTATCTTTAACACACTTATATTCCTTTGTAAGTTGTTTTATGACCAATTCAGAGTCTCCCATTATTTCGACTCTAGTTGCCCCCAATTCTAACAAAATTTCGAGGCCAACAATCAATGCTTCATATTCAGTCTCATTGTTAGAACACGGACTCTCAATCCTGAACTTAAATTTTGTTGGAATTTTCTCAGGAGAAATAATAACGATACCTACTCCTGTGCCATTCTTATGGCTAGATCTATTGAAATATAACTTCCAGGATGGTATCTCAACATAATACAAATCAGTCTCATTTATAGAATGGTCGACTAAAAAATCAGCCACGATTTGGCCTTTCATAGCTTTTAACGGTTGGTAAGTCAACGAATATTCCGTTAGAGCTAAAGCCCATTTACCAATTCGACTATGCAAAATAGGTTTGGATAGCATATGTTTTATAACATCAAAATGAGACGAAACATACACATCAACAGACCTTATATATTGCTTTAATTTAGTACAATAGAAATACAAACAAAGACACAACTTTTCAATCATATTGTATCTAGTTTCTGCATCATTTAAAACTCTACTTAGATGATAAATGGCTCTTTCGACTCCATTTTCATCTTCTTGAGCTAGCATGCTCCCTAAGGTTTTATCTGATGCAGCTATGTATAACCTCATACTTTTGCGGCTACAAGGTGGAGATAAAATTGGTGGGTGACTCAAGTGCTCTTTGATCTTGTCGAAAGCATCTTGCTGAAGTTGCCCCCACTCAAAATGATCTTTGTTGAAACGAAGTAATGGTGAGAAAACTTGTGTTTTTCCACTTAGGTTAGATATGAATCTTCTTAAGAAGTTGATTTTGCCTAGCAACGATTGCAACTCCTTCTTTATTGGTGGCGCTTTCGCTTCCATTATTGCTTTGGTTTTATTTTGATAGATTTCAATTCCTTTCTTGTGGACCACAAATCCTAAGAAATCTCCTGCTTGTACACAAAACGCACATTTAAGAGGATTCATCTTAAGACCAAAATTTCTCATTCTAAGAAAAGACCGTTTCAAATGGTCAAGATGTATTTGCCCAGAAACAGACTTTATGACAATGTCATCAATATAAATTTGCATGAAAGTTTCTATAAAATCATGGAAAATAGAATTCATGGCTCTTTGGTAAGTAGCGCCAGCGTTTTTTAGACCAAAAGGCATCACTACCCATTCGTAAGTGCCTAAAGCCCCAGGACATCAAAAATTAGTTTTTGAAATATCTTCTTCAGCGATGAATATTTGGTTATACCCAGAATATCCATCTAGCATACTTAAATATTTGTGTCCGGCCGCTGAATCTACTAGAGTTTCTGCTACTAGCATTGAATACTCGTCTTTAGGAGTAGCAGTATTTAGATCTCTAAAATCTATGCATACTCTTAAAGATCCATTCTTTTTTATGACAAGCACAATATTAGCTAACCATTCGACATACCTTGTTGTACAAATGAATTTGCACCAAAGTAGTCTTTCGACCTCTCCTTTAATCTTTGACAATATTTTTGGGGAAAACCGTCTTGGACCTTGCTTGACAGGCTTTTTCCCAGGTATCAAAGGTAACTTATGTTCAACCAATTCTCTGCCTAAACCAGGCAATTCGTCGTAGTCCCAAGTGAAACAATCTCTGAATTCTTTTAGCAAATGGACCACCTTGGTTTTGAGTTGGGGATCTATCTTTTTGCTGACGTATGTCGGCCTTTTGAGTTCCCCTTCACCTAAATCAACTTCTTCTAAAGGGTCCTGTGCTAGCATCTTGATAGGGTTTGCTAGTGGATCCTTTTCGAACCCCAAAGGTTCGTCATCATAAATGGCATCCAATCATTGATCTTGACTTCCATTTGAGTTCTTTACGTTGAATTCTTCTTTAGGACTTTCTTGATGAGACTTACAAATGGCTTCGTCAGCCATGTAATTGTTTACAGCCTCTAGGGCCGTCTGTAAATGTGTTTCAGCCACGTAGGCCGAAATTCTTTTCAATGTTTCGTATTCAGTCACTTTCATTGTATCCTTCCCCCCACCCAGTGGGATCCACTGAAGGCCCTGGTAACATTGGTAGCCTTTCTCCTGGGACTTCACTATCCCATCGAAAACCTTCGACGGGGTGTAGGTACAATGAGTGGAATGTTGTTTCATTTTGGGCAAATTCAAATCCTGCTGGGGGACATGGAGCTATATTCGCCAAATGTTTATCAAACTGATTCCCATCCACATGATTCACAGGGACTTTAAAATATCCTTGGTCAGCTTCGATGTTCTCAACAATTCCATCTGGACGCCAGATAACAATCCTCTGATGCATCGAAGAGGGTACCGCACCAACACCATGAATCCATTCTCTGCCTAACAGTAAGTTGTAATTGGCTTTGGTTTCGACCACCATGAATACTATAAGTCTTGTAATGGTTCCTATTGTAAGGCTGCCTTGTATCACTCCCAACGTCGAGCCTACTTTTCCTTCATAGTTTGACAAAACCATGTTGTGAGGCTTTGTGTCATCTTCATCTTTCCCGATCTTGTTTAACAAAGATCGAGGCATTAAATTGACTGTCGCACCACAGTCGACCAATATCTTGTTGATAGGCACATTTCCACCTTTTCAGTAATGAAAAGAGGTTCTAGGTGATTCTTCATCTCCTCTGTGGGACGTTCGAAAAACGCATTCTCTTCCTCGACACATCCATTATTCATAATATAATAGCATACATGTTTATGCTTCATCACTTCCAACTCAGCATTCTGGTCTATGTCTTCGACTTCAGTAATCTGGTTAAATTCTATGAGCATAACAGATACCATGTTGACTATGACATCGAAAGATGCAGCGGACTCACTGTCAAAATTATCGGTCATGTCGTCGTCATCTTCGATTAGCCCCACCGGCTCATTATTATGATCTCCAAACAACCTCCTTTTTATAGGTAACTTCTTTGTGATCTTCTCTCGTTCTTCATGATTTGTATTGGACTCTCCCTTATTAACACCTGAAGCCTCCTTAGCTTAGGCTTCCCTAGCAGCTTTTCGTCTCCTTTGTTCCCTTTGCCATTGGGATCTAGTCATGGGATGTTTTCCTTTGTAATTTGCTGATACATATGATGACTTGTTGGTAGTTTGGCTTTCTTTATGATATTCGAACGAAGAGCCTCTTTCTATATCAAACTTCCTCCATTTTTTCTGGCCTTGTGCTTCGACAGGTTTAACCCACTTTCCTATAGGTACATTCCCCATTGGTTTAAAGTACTAGGTTTGGCAGGGGTATTTACCTTTAGTTGAGGTTTCTTGGGGACTTGATTCTTCTTCTGCCCCCAGGCTTCGTTAGCTTCATTATTCTCTTCCAACTCTCGAGCGACACTCTCATCAAAAATAGAACTGCACCTAGGGCACAGCATCACACCTGACTTATTTTTCTGACAACGGTGTAGAAAATCAACAACGCTTTCATCTAGGTTAGGATATGCCACTGCATTAGGCTCCTCTATTCTTTCTGCCTTCACAGTTTCTTTAACCTTGTGGTCGTCAATTTTGACCATGTTGACGTGGACACTATTTTCAAGCTTCATTTTGGACAAGTGGTCCTCCAATTGTTCAACATCTCCAGAATTTTCATCTACGCTGGAATCTCCGACATCAAACCTCTCGACATCAGGAGAATTTTTGAAATATCTTTCTGCTGCCAGACAAATCCAATTCTCTAACGTATCACCATTGGCTTCAATAATCTCTCCTACCATCAGCAGGCGTTCTCTCTTCTGAGTTGTCTATGTATTGAGGACTTTTATCTCCCCTTTGTTGGCTTCAACACCATCAAAGCCAATGTCAGACCTTTGACTCATATCGACTACCTGGACCTTGTCAGTAGTATCCTTTCCCAATATGTTTCCTGACACATTCCATTCCTTCATATTATTGTCAAGCTGGATGAATTTTTCAGCGGTTGCCTTAGTCACCAGCATCAAACCATGGTCTTCATTCTTCTTATTACAGTCATCATCTCCGGTTGTGTTATCCGTCTTGGTTGTTATGGCAAAGTCCTTAGTAAATCTTCCCAAGTTGGCAAGATCATTTTTGATGGCTTCAACCATCTGGACTTCAGGTTCAGTGTAGTGGGCTTCCACTTTTTGCAATGGATCAGAATCAAATTTCATCTGAGCTTTTCCTTTATCCCCAAACTTCAACCTTCCTTCCTGGATGGCGTTTTGCACCAGATCCCTGAAAAGAAAACAATCAGAAGTCTTATGACCCAAGAAAGTGTGGTATTTACAAAACCCTATTTTCTTTCTTTGTTCCACAGGTGGTATTTTAGCACCAGCAGGTACTATTATTTGACCATCTTTAACTAGTAAGTCAAAGATTTCGTCACATTTGGTAACGTCAAAAGTGTATGTTCTTTTAGGAAACTTGTCATTCGACTCAGTAGGATTTTTCCCATTTGGTGGAGTTAAAAATTTACAAGCGTAAGGTGGACCTTGTTTCAATTCAGCAATGTCTACCTCATTCTCGTCGAGATAAAGTGTTTCGTCACACGTATTTTCGACGTTTTCATTGCATTCGACAAAGGCTACTTTTTTGCTCTTGCTAAACCTAGCCTTTTCTTCTTTCAACCTTTCTAGGCGGCGAATTCGATCCGCTAGCTGAGCCATATCCCTAAGATACTGGGTGTCTAATTTTTTCCTAATAGAATAGTCTAGACCCCCTGCAGCCATTTCAACTAATTTGTGTTCTGGCACTTGTGTGAAGCACCTGGCTTTAAGAAGTTGAAATCTATTTAGGTAGTCATCAATTGGCTCTGTAACTTTACGTTTAATACTAGCCAACTCTTTTAAACTAATCTTGGTCTGTCCCATATAGAACTGTTCATGAAATAACCGTTCCAATTGGGCCCAATTGTAAACTGAATTAGGTGGCAACGTAGTGAACCATGTAAAAGCATTATTTGTGAGGGAACTTGGGAAATATTTGATCCTAAGACTTTCATCTCCCGCTATTTCTCCTACCTCAATCAGGTACTAGCCACATGTTCGACAGTCGACTCAGTGGTGTCTCTTGCGAACTTACTGAATTTTGGAACTTTCATCCTCGGGGGTAATTCAGCCTGTAAGATATAATCCGCTATTGGCAAAGTGTAGTTTGGCCTGGTAAAGCCAAAATTCGCACCATTTCTGGTCATTATCCTTTCGACCATTGCCGCCAGATTATTTTCTTCTGTTACGTCCTGTCGTCAAACTTGTCTAAGCACTTGGTTAGCGTTCTAATTCCTATTCACTATGACCACTTCTGGCTCCTCCTCCACACGAGGAAATTCTTGATTCCTTCTATGGTCCATTCTGAAAGGTTCATCAACTCTGTGGCCTCTCATATTCGCCCCTTGATCATTCAGTTGCGGATATTGAGGAACATTTTCGACGACTACTGCCCTTTGTTCACATCCTGGCACCCCTAAAAAGTCAGCCATGCGGGCTAATTGCGTCACCACTTGTTGATTTGTTTGAGTAGTGTTTTGAATTAATGGTTGGAAAATTTCCCCATAGTCTGGGATAAAGTATGTACCATCTGCATGTTACTCTCGTCCATTTGTTGTCTTAGGCAGTTAATCGATGTAGTTGTAAGGCTAGGCATTTGTGTAGGATACCCCACACCTAAGCCTTAACCATTCCGACCGCCTGATCCAGATCCTTGTGCTGGTGAAGACGCCACATTATCTGAGAATACGGGTGGTGCGCTTTGCAAATTTTGCATGGTTGTTGTATGCATACCATATGATTTACTCCTCGACAATGGTTGTGAAAACCCTGGGGGAGAAATTTGTCTATATGCAGAACTTCCTGGAGGTGTTGGAGAATTAGGACTTTGTGGCCCTATATATTCCAACACGGGTTGGGTAAATGTTCATACACATGTCGACCCTGGATTAGGAACGGATTGCATTTGTTCAGTCCCAACCGTCGTGGGTGTTTGTCCTCCTGTTGAAGAGACTGAATATGGTATATTTTGAGATCCCATACTCGACTAAACATTTAAAATGCTCCCTTTAAGGTCCACTTGTTGACTGGCACTTATTGCCATTCTTTTATGAAACTTATTTTTTGGTACTTAGTCTTACGTCGTGGATAACTTTCCACTTCTTAAGATCATACAACGAAGTATTCAAAGAACTCTACTTAGCACTGGGTCCCACCAGGTGTGCCAATTTGTTTACTGTGCTTTTTGGTAAACAACCGTTGGTCTATCAATTTATAATAAATTGACTAACTTGTAGGATCGACCATACTAAGTCCTAGAACATGTGCTAAGATGGTTCCAACTAAACGAAATTAAGAATGTCAAGTGCGGAAAGTAGGAATGTCATAAACGTAACACTAAGATTCTTGCCAAACTCTGCGTTCGAATCAAACCCCTTGAAATCTTAAAGGACTTTAAAATAAAGATGCAAGTAAATAAATGACTTGAAGGATAACTCTAATCAGAACTCCGCGTTCGACTAGGGGATCTTTGCAACGCAAATGGGAAGAAAAATGTAAAGGGCAGTTTGAAATGTAAAAACTGAAAGTTAAAAATGGCAAGTGAATTGTAAAGATAAATCGCATTGATGATAAAACGTTTGGTGTTGTATCACGTACATTCTCGTTAAACTCATTTCTCTACACGCGGGTACTTAGAGTTGTATGAACTAGTACGGTAATGAATGAACACCCTTATTACATAAATTTTACATCTATTTATAGTGCTCTAGAATAACTTCTACATGGCGGTTGAGACTTCCTATTGTGCTTCTTTTGGCGCCCTCTTTGTCCTTCTAACCGTTCCCACATTTTCTCCTTGGTTTGAATTTTGAACATTTGGAAATTTCCTTCAATTTAGGTAAACTTTCTTCGCGTTCTCTTTGCTATAGTCTTCGTCAAAACACTTAGCATTTTTTAGCTTCTTTTCCTCTTTCTTCGACTTGAAGCCTCTTGATGTTGGTCGAAAACTCTCTTGTATGCCAAGTGTTGAAGTTTTTATCTTCAGATAGATATGATCTTTGACTGGCGTAAAAAATTAGGAGTCACCAATACCAGATTATATTTTTCAGCAGGTTATTTTGAGCACAGGAGACAATTCACGTTGTATTTTAGGCATTATACAAGTGAAATATCAAAAGACAAGTTTCAGAGGCCAAACTATGCTCCGAACAGGTGGCAACGGGCGATTCCCCTGGCTTCCCTTCTTGTGGCGCCAAAAGAATTCAAATGTTCCATGTGTTAATCGATTAAAACATTTTGCCTAGCAAATTGTTAATCGATTAACAAGTGTAAAATTTTCCCAAATTGTTTATTTTTCAACGATGCAGCTTGGGTTCCATTTTCAATCACTCAATTTCAATTTTCACACCAGTAGAAGGATCTAGAAGTGGTTCCAATTTGATTTATTTTCCAATTAATTCAAATTCCCTCCAAGATGTCAAACATTTCCATTCCTAATTCCACCCCTAATTTCCATTCCTCACACTAACTCACACTCCAAACCACATTTAATTCCAAACCTAAACCATAATGAAATCATTTTGCTCCAAACCACTCATTTTATGATTTTTCTACATATCTCACTCCAATTCTCTCAACTTTTCTCTCATTCCAATACCCTCACAAAAACTCCATAGCCAAAAGCTTCACAAATTTAACATTGCAATTTGTGAATTCTTGATCTAAACCTCAATTGCATCATCATCCTTGGTTCAATTTTGGTTTTGTAATTCATTTGGGTCTTGATTAAGTTGGTGGAATCACTTCTTGAAGAGCTTTTGCTTATTTGTGAATTATTACTTGGATCTTCAAGTTTTCTTGCTAGAGCTTCATAGATCCTTAGATATGTTAATTGCAGCTTAACAACACTCACCAAAGCAAATCTCAGCTTTATAGGTTGGTAAATTCTAGATCCAGCTTTTATTTTGCTTAATCTTGTAATTCACAATGTAGATCTTTGACTTTTTGGTGATATTTGACCCATTGCTCGTTTTGATCATTGATTTTGGTGTTTGTTGGATCTAATTGATGTTTGATTGCTGTGATTTGGTATAATTTTCGTGCATATTTGATTGCTTAAGCATGTGGTTAGATACATAAGTGATTAATTGCTGAAAAGTGCTTTTAAATTGGTGTTTTTCTGCTACTTTGTCAGTGTTAATCGCTTAACCAGTTGCAGTACAAAATTGGTTTATCGATTAACTAGTGCAATTTTCAGGTTTTTTTGGCTTTTTAAAAGGGGTTAATCGGTTAACCACTTTTTCCTAGCAAATTGTTAATCGATTAACACTGATGCAGAATGTATTTTATGTGCATTTTCAAGTTTGTTTTTATTTCTTTTCACTTCTAATCTTCATGGATTGATATGATGCATATTTATGGACTGTTTTTGATCTGTTTAACATTCTTGATAGCATGCTTGTGATTATTCGATGCACGACTTGTGGTTTTTGTGGTGTACATTCGTGACTTTTGTTTTGCATTCTTGGTGTGATGATCATGTTGCATAATCATTTCCACAATGATGATTGTTGTTTCTTGATGTTTATTTTGCTGGATGTATGTCACATGCTTATGTTTGTTTCCGATTTTGCAAGCGCATAATTATTATAATGATTAATTGGTGTTGGATATGCATGGTGTTCTCATTGAATGTTTAATTGTGCATCAAACTCATTTTATGCTTAATTGTTAATGCATGTTCATGATTGATCTTCACCATGTCATATGCATTTATTGAAGTGTTGATGCACACATGTTGCCTGAGCTTTTACACCTGTTGTTCTAGTTTTTAGCATGCTGTTAATTATGCATCTGTTATGCTTTCTACTTTTTACATTTGTTGTGTGCTGAAACATAAGCTGTTAAATGCTGATGTGCTTAGTTGTTGGGTTTTTATGGTTGTTCTGAAGCTGGAGCATTATTGTAGCTGTTGTTTTTTGTTTGTTTTCCTTGTTTCGGTTTGTTCTTGCATGCTCCCTTAAGGCCTCCTAGTCCAACTTAATTTTTTATTAATCTTGGAGTATGATAGACATTAGGAGTTAATACATGCATGATAACATTAGGTTAGTCCCTTTTTAACCTCAACCATAGGTCAACTTTTGCATGCTAACATTAGGATATAAATTCCTTTCGCATCCCGACCTTAGGGCCATTTTGCATGACAACGTTAGGACCGATTTTCCCCCTTATACCTTTCGTGCATCTTTATCTCATCTTTCTCAAAACAACATCAAAACACTTAATAAAGATAATGTGCATGGTATGCTACGAGCCTTAAGTACATGGGAAAAGATGAGCGGATGAATTTCTAACCTCATCTTAGGATACTTTGTGAGTGAGACACTTGGATCGTTAGCGCGAAGTATTTGATCCTATGTCATAAACTTTAATGTGATGAATATTCTAAATAAAGTCAATTCACTTCTCTAAAACTCGCAAACCAATTCAAATCATTTTCATCTTTTGGGATCATGTGTCAAATCATTTTCAGAAAGGGTACGTTATTTTTCCGTTCTACCACAAACAGACATCGACCCTAACTGCTGGAATGGGAACTTAATGTTGCTCATAAAAAACACGCATCGACTCGAACGCCGAACTACAAATGCTCTGATTTCTCATACCAGATGAGGATACATAGGCACAAGACGGCGATGTCTTAGCGAACAACCTTTCCCTCTTCACCCGTAGTCCTCCGAACTACGTGGACTCTAACTTTCCCATTGTATGAGGGAATACGTAGGCATAGTATGGTGAAGTCCTATCGAGTCTCCTTTCATTTTTCCTCCTTTTTCGTTTTCGTTTAGCAACAGGCATTAGATAACACACCCTTTTATTATACAAAAAGTGTGGATCTCGTTGAGTACAACAGACGCGAGGGGGTGCTAATAGCTTCATCTCGTGTAATCGACTCCCGAACCCCAGATTTGGTTGCGAGGCCATGTCTTCTCCCTTTTTAAATTTTTCTTCGATCGTTTCTTTTCCCCCGTCGGAATAAATAACGTTCAATGACGACTCTTCTGTTTTTTCCGCTGGGTGTTTTTCGCATTTGCGACAATATGCATCTTCAGTTCTACCAATTCTATACTCAATCTAGGCATCTCATCATAATCCTAAGCAAAGCAGTCTCTATATTCCTTCAGAAGTTGAATCACTTTGATTTTGAGCACTGGACCACATTTGGCACTTATATACATTGGTCTTTTGACTGTTCCTTCCCCTAAGTCAATTTCTTCAAGGGGGTCCTACGCTAGCATTTATATGATGGGTACCAGCGGGTACCTTTCGAATCCCAAAGGCTCATCATCATAGATGGCATCGGGCCTCTGGCTTGGCGCCTTGTCTTGAATCTTATTAGGTGGCTCTGGTTCGAAATCTATCCTAGGCCCTTCAAGATGCACATCAGTTTTGTTGGCTTCGAAAACCATGTACTTAACTTTGGCCTCTAAGGCCGCCTTTAGTGTGCTTTTGGCTACATAAGCCAAAATCTTTTCCAATATCTTAGACTCAGACATAGTCACCGTCTTCGTCTCCCTAACCAGTTGGATGGAGGCCTGACATCCCTTCAAATTCAAGGTCTTCTCCTACGACCTCTCTGTCCCATTGAAAACCATGGGTTGGGTGTAGATGAAGGGAGTAGAATGTTATATCAGTATGCGCAAATGCAAAACCAGCAGGACTGCATAGAGAAATGTTTGCTAGATTTTTGTCTAAATAACGCCTATCCACGTGATTAACCTCAGCCATAAATAGCTCTGATCCGCTTCAATGTTTTCCACTATACCATCGTTCCTCCATATATAGATTCTCTGATGGAGCGACGAGGGTACTGCCCTAATGCCATGTATCCATTCACGACCCAAAAGCAAGTTCTAGTTACCATTCAACGCAATAACCATAAACATGTTTGGCCTAGTGATAGTACCAACTATTAGGTCCACTTGGATTACTCCTAAAGTGTGGCCAATTTTTCCTTCATAATTCGACAACACCATGTTATGAGGTTTGAGATTGTTGTCGATTTTCTTAATTTCCTTTAACATAAAGTGTGGCATCAGGTTTACTGCCACACTATCATCTACCAAAATTTTATTCATTCCTACATTCTCCACCTTTCCCCTGATGAATAGGGGTTTCAGATGATTCTTCATTGCTTCATCAAGTATTTCGAAGAAAGAATTATTTTCCTTGACACAACCGTTGTTCATTATATAGTAACATACTGGCCTATGTTTGGCCATTTCTGCCTCAGTAGCTTCCTCGGACTCTCCGACCTTTGTGACTTGGTCATACTCCACAGGTAGCACAAAGACCATATTACAGTTGATGTCTAAAGAGGGCTCTGACCCTGTGTCGAAGTTATCTGTTATCATATCGTCATCCATTGTTTGCTGTTCCAATTTGTCTTCATAATCTTCCTTTTGAGTAAGGAAAAGCTCCCCCCTAATGGCTTTTTCTCTTCGCCTTTATCCTTTTTTGGAGGTTGGTTAGTGCTAGACTCCGCCATCGCTTTCTTGTTGGCTTCTCTTTTTGCTTTCCTCCTCCTCTGCTGCCTTCACCACTAAGACCTTGACATGGAATTTTTGCCCTTGTAATTCTCAGATCCATAAGTTTATTGTTTTGACACTTGGAACTCCCTTTGATAGGCTATTGAGAAGCCTCGACCCACTTCAAAACTCTTCCATTTCTCTTAGCCTCTCTCTCTCTCTCTTCTCAGCAGACTTCACCCATCTTCCTGCGGGAGTATCAACACATGGTTTGAAAGTAGATGGCTTGTTAGCCTAGAAGCTTTGACCTCCTTGCTTCGGCCTTCGAGGGACTCCCCTTTTGTCGAAGGTGTAGTGATTGCGAGTATCTTTCTAATTTCTTCTACGACTAGCCACTCAAACTCTTTCTATGATCTCTGCAGCCTTCTTGTCGAAAACAGAACTGCACCTAGGGCACATCATCACTTCATACTTATTTCATTATAAGCGATGGAGGAACTCCACTAAGCTTTAGTCATTCTTTGGGTAAGCCACCTTCACTTTCTCTTTGCTTCGTTGAGTGCTTTCCTCGTCAGCCTCCATCTCAGTTTCTTTGCTCACTTCGACCATGTTAAGCTCCAAGCTGGTGCCATAAGTGATCTTCAACTTTTTCAATTTGATTCTAAGGCCCTCATTAGCCTCAGTTATGTTGGTTTCCTTATTGAAACCCTCAGTGGTTTCGATCATAGTGGTATTCTTGTCACAACCTTCAGACGCCTCAACTATGTAGATAATGGAAGGCTTAGTATAATAGACATCCGCCACCTGGAGAGGGTATGAATCAATCTTCATATGGGACTTAGCTTTGTCCCTAAACTTTAGTCTCCCATTCTTGATCGCATTCTACACCAAATCCCTGAAAAGAAATCATTGTGAGGTTTTGTGGCTAAAAAGTTGTGATATTTACAAAAACCTGTTTTCTTTCGTTGTTCTAACGGAGGTATTTTAGCGCCAGGATACACTATCATTTGGCCATCTTTGACTAGTAAGTCAAAAATTTCGTCACACTTGGTGACGTTAAAAGTATATGTTTTCTTAGGGAATTTATCGTTCTTTTACGGTTCGACTGAATTTTTCCCATTTAAAGGTGCAAGAACCTTGCATAAATAGAGTGGCCCTTGTTTTAATTTGGTCAGGTTGATTTCACTTTCGTCGAAAATTAAAGGGTCACTATATATTTCTTGATCATCTTCATATAATTCGACATATGCTACTCTTTCTTTCCTATTATTCTTATTTTCTCTGGCTTTTTCAGCCTTCAGGCGCTCTACCTGTCGAACTCTATCAGCCAACTGGGCCATATCCCTCAAATATTGGGTATCTAATTTATTTCTGATGGAATAATCTAAACCACCACCAGCCATCTCGACTAACTTGCGCTCACGCACTTGTGTGAACACCTTGCCTTTAGCAAACATAATCTATTGAGATAATCATCTATTGGCTCAGTGAATTTGCACTTAATACTAGCCAATTCCTTCAAACTAATCTTCAACTGTCCTATGTAAAATTGTTCATGGAAAAATATTTCTAGACAAGTCCAATCATAAATCGAATTTGTTGGAAGCATAATGAACCATGTAAAAGGCATCCTTAGTGAGAGAGATGGGGAAGTATTTTATTCTCAAGTTTTCGTTATTCGTAATGTCCCCTACCTCAATTAGATACCTTACAACATATTCGATGGTAGATTCACTAGTGTCTCTGTTAGATGCCCAACTTTTCTTATTTGAACTATCAAATGTGGGCATCTTTCACTCCTTTTTGTAAAGAAAGTGTTAGAATCACTCTTGCTTTGGTTGATTTGCACCATTATGTGAAAATATCTTGGTTCCTTTTATTTGTGTGCTATTGTGCAGGAATTAGGCATGAAAAATTAAAGAGTAAGACACAAGAAGGATGACAAAGAAACCAAGTCAACATGCAAATAACAACAAGTTCGCACAGCGAACTTGCTAGCGAAGCTTACCAGAAAACTTCACAAAGTTCGCACAATGAAGTTTGCAGCGAAGGCCAGGAAACCAGATGTACTGTTCATCCAAAAAGAAAAGGGTCATAAGTTCGTTGTGCGAAGGGGGCAGCGAACAACTCACAGGAGCGAAGAGGCAGCGAAGGTCTAGCGAACACTCCCAGACTTGAGGCAGTAGGTATTTGGATAAGAATTCGCTGTGCGAAGTTTGCAGCAAAGCCTTCGCACTGCGAAGGATTCTTCGCACAATGAACATGTGGAAATCTATCAGGGGAGTCTTCACTGTACATAGGCACTTTAGGTGCCAATTTGAATGTTCGTTAGGCGAACACTTTGTTCGCACTGCGAACATGACTGCTCAGCAGGCCTTCTATAAGTAGTATGTGCCACTTTTTGGGGAAAATATCTTTTTCTTTGTACTTTCTTTTGAGAGGATTTTCATACCTAAAATCCTTGTTTCTCCATTTCTCATCATCTCTTAGCAATATTTCACAAAAAGAAGGTGGATTCCTATCCAATCTCGATTATTCGACTCGGATGTTGATCAACCTTCTTCCAAAACTTGTTGCTCAAGCTATCATGGAAATGGGTGGCTAAATCCCTCTTTTGTCAAGGTTAGAAGTAGCTAGTTTAGATTTTATGTATTCTTCTTGATCTTTTGTATGTGAACAATGCTTTGATCAATATAGATGAAGTTATTTGCTATCTTTTGTTATATCTATGGTTTGGATTACTTTAGACATGAACTTTTCAAGTCTTGACCTAATTTCTTCATCTATCAACTATACAAACTCTAGACATAGGTTTGAAAGTTGATATTCACTTTGTATTGATCTTAATGATTATTGTTTCGAGTGTTATTTAGAGAGATCATTTAACAGTCGAAACAATAACATTCACGAAACCGCTTTAAAAATGAATGTTTTTGCGAGGATACACGGATATGTTGGTTAAAACTACGTTCACATATTTGATCGGCTGGATACATTTAGGACGGATTAGTGAACTCTAATCTTGGCATGCTTTTATCAAACTTAGAACAAGTTTTATTTTGTTTTAGTTCTTGCAAACTCTTGTTACAAACATAGAAACAATTTTAAAACCCCCCTTCTTAAATCATTAAACCATTGAACGACAAGCATCTCATATTCTCATTAATCCCTGTGGATACGGTAAAACACTACCGCAAAATACTTTCTAACAAATTGGTGCCGTTGTCGGGGATTGTTAGTAGAATATTGCAAGCATTGTAATAGTTTAGTGATTTTAAGAGTTGTGTATAGTGAATCTCTTATCTCTGTAATTCTTTGTGCCTTTTGATCTGTTTGGTTCGTATGCAGAATTCGTTTATGCAAGGACAAGTCCGGCCTGAAAACCTTATTTTCGATCCTGAGATTGAGAGAACTGCTCGTCGTACCAATAGTCACACAAGGCGAAGAAGGAAACAAGATATTGAAAGACAAAAGCACAAAGAATCTTCTTCATCCATTTCACCTAATTCACTAATCATGGCAGCAGCAGCACCACCTCCACCTCCAGTTTCAGTTTCATGTATAAACAGTCCAACACACACCATTCAGTTTGCGTGTAATCTCCAAAATGGAAGGCAAGTTGAGATGAAAATGGGAATCCTTGCTCTCATTTATCAAAATCCTTTCACGGGGTTAGATCATGAGGATCCGTTTACATATCTTACCAAATTCTATGAGATTGCGGGTGCAACGGAAGCAACAGAAGTTGATGAAGAATCACTGTTCAGGAGGCTATTTCCTCATTCTTTGATCGGGAAAGCAAATGAATGGTATCTTGATCAGTCTACGACAGTTATGACAGATTGGAATTTATTAGAAGAGAAGTTTCTTGAATGGTTCTTTCCACATAATCGTTTCATGGAAGCAAAAACTGCGATAGCTGTATTTTCACAAGGAGGAAAAGAATCCCTCAATGAAGCTTGGGAGAGATTCAAGTCAATGTTGAGGAAATGCAAAGGACACGGTTTTGATGAACTTACGGAAGTTCACATTTTCCGCAAGGGTCTCCTCTCGGTTCACAAGACCTTGTTAGATGCTACGGCGGGGGGTTCTTTGATGTCCAAAAGTGCCTAAGATGCAATAGCAATTATTGACAAGATGGCGCTTAATGATCACCAAGGAAATCATAACCGTGGAGTAGCTCAACGAAAACCAGGAGTGCTAGAGTTAGGTACTAATGATGTTATTCTTGCTCAAAACAAACTTCTTTCACAATTAGTGGAGCTTTTAACTCAACAAATGTCGAAGCTTCCACAACAAATTAAAGAGATGCAAGAAGTTCCTATTAAAGCTCAAGTGGCAAGTTGTGAATTGTGTAAAGGCGACCATCCTGCCGGGTATTGTCCTCCGGTATTGGAAGAAGTTAATTATGCCAAAAATCAAAATCAAGGATACCAACAAAGACCACCTTATCAGTAAGAAAATCAAGGTTATCAAAGACCAAATCAAGGGTACCAACAACCTTGGAGGCCGCAAGAAGCAGGAACTTCAAATCATCAATAATATCAAAATTACACTTAACCACCACAAACTCAAAGTGCACCGTCAAAGATGGAAGATACTCTTACTCAATTTATGCAAATGTCAATGTCAAATCAAAAGAACACCGATGCCGCTATAAAGAATTTGGGGACACAAGTGGGTCAATTATCAAAACAATTGGCCGATCAACAAAAAGGACCTTTCACGGCTACCGCTCTTCCAAATCCTAAGGAGCATTGCAAGGTGACTCTCACAAGAAGTGGTAGAGAGATTGACATGGGTGTAGGTGAGGAGGTAGTGGCGGAAGAGGTTGTAGTTGAAAAAGAAATTGAAAATGTGGAGAATGAAGTAGAAAAAAATGTTGAGGGAGATTTAGCTGAAAAAGAGAGAATGAAAAAGAGTGAGGAAGAAGAGAAAAATAAGAGAAGAAAGAGTGAAAAAATCTAGGAAAGAAAAAGAGCAAGTGAGCACTATCCGCCATATCCACATTCTCCAACAAGGAAAGACAATGCAAGATACTATGCTCGGTTCATGGACATAATCAAGCAATTTCAAATCAATATTCCATTGTCCGAAGCATTGGAACAAATGCCCAAATATGCAAAATTCTTGAAGGACATCCTTACAAAGAAGAAGAGGTATACGGATCAAGAAACTATCATGGTGGATGCTAGTTGTAGCACAACTATTCAACATACTCTCCCGAGAAAAGAAAGCGATTCGGGACGAGTCACTTTGCCTATCACAATTGGAAACACTTATGTTGGCAAAGGGTTGATCGATTTAGGCTCTAGTATCAATTTGATACCCTTGTCCATTGTGAAGCGGTTGAGATACATGGAGTTGAAGCCCACTCAAATGACATTGCAACTTGCCAGGAAATCTACCACTCGCCCTCATGGTGTAGCCGAAGACATGTTGATAAAAGTTGACAAATTTTTGTTCCCAATTGACTTTGGGGTAATTGATATAAAAGAAGATGAAGACTCTCCCTTGATTCTTGGTCGACCTTTTATGAAGACCGCGCGCATGGAGATTGATATGGATGATGGTCTAATGAAGGTTAGAGTTCTAGATGAGGAGATTTGTTTCAATCTTTTTGAAGCCATGAAGCTTTCGAAGAACAAGACCGATTCTTTTAGAATTGATGCAACAGAAGTGGCGATCTAAGAAGTTAAGGATTTGTTGCAAGTTCCCACACTATTTCAACAAGTTCTTACCAATGCTCTTTCAAAAGTCAATGACAAAGAAGAAAGAGAGATTGGAAAGTGTTTACGGGAGCTTGAAGAATTAGAGGAAATCCCCCCTTTGAAAGAAAGGGTGGAAATTTTGAACAAAGAAAACAATGAGGAAGTCAAAATTGAGTTGAAGTTGTTACCATCTCATCTTAAGTATGTTTTCCTTGATGAAGAGAAAAACAAGACGGTGATCATAAGTTCGGATCTAACCATGGAGGAAGAAAGAAAATTAATTGGTGTTTTGAAGAAAAATCAAGAGGCAATGGGTTGGACTCTTTCTGACTTGAAAGGTATAAGTCCTTCCTATTGTATGCATCGAATATTCATGGAGGAAGATTTCAAACCGGTAGCTCAACCACAAATAAGATTGAATCCCACTATGAAATAAGTGGTGACGAAAGAAGTTGTCAAAATGTTGGATTCCGGCATGATTTATCCTGTTTCCGATAGTCCGTGGATTAATCCAGTTCAAGTGGTACCGAAGAAAGGTGGAATGATGGTTATCTGCAATGAGAAGAATGAGTTGATTCCAACAAAAACTGTAACGGGATGGAGGATGTGTATCGATTATCGTAGGCTCAACCAAGCTACAAGAAAAGATCACTTCTCTCTTCCTTTCATGGATCAAATGCTCGAGAGACTTTCCAGTCAAGAATATTATTGCTTTTTGGATGGATACTCAGGGTATAATCAAATCATTGTCAACTCGGAGGATCATGAAAAAACAACTTTCACTTGTCCTTTTGGAATCTTTGCTTATAGGAGGATGTCGTTTGGCTTGTGTAATGCATCGGCGCATTTTCAAAGGTGTATGCAAGCGATATTCTCAGACTTGATTGAAAAGACTATCGAGGTGTTTATGGATGATTTCTCAGTTTTTGGACCGTCGTTTGATCTTTGTCTGAAAAATCTTGATGTTGTCTTGGAGATGTGTGTGGATACTAATTTGGTACTTAATTGGGAGAATTGCAACTTCATGGTTACGGAAGGCATTGTGCTTGGGCACAAAGTTTCTTCAAAGGGTCTCGAAGTTGATAAGGCTAAAGTGGAAGTTATTGAAAAGTTGCCACCACCTCTAAATGTGAAGGGAATTCGAAGTTTTCTGGGTCATGTAGGATTCTACCGAAGATTCATTAAAGACTTTGCAAAGATAGTGAAACCATTGAGCAACCTGCTCAATAAAGATAAGTCTTTTCTTTTTGATGATTCTTGTATGACAGCTTTTGATTCTTTAAAACAAAGCCTAATCACCGCACCCATAATCGTTACACCAAATTGGAAAAACGATTTTGAACTCATGTGCGATGCGAGTGATTATGCGGTTGGCGCAGTGTTAGGCCAAAGAAAAACCAAAATTTTCCATGCGATACACTATGCGAGCAAAGTTCGTAACAATGCTCAAATAAACTATGCAACAACTTAAAAATAATTGCTTGCAATAGTTTATGCATTAGAAAAATTTAGGTCTTATTTGATCGGTTCCAAAGTTGTAGTGAACACCGATTATGCGGGGATCAAGTATCTGCTAACCAAACCAGATTCCAAGCAACGGTTAATTCGTTAGATCCTCTTATTACAAGAATTCAATCTCGAAATTCGTGATAAGAAAGGATCCGAGAATTCGGTAGCGGATCACTTGTCCCACCTTGTGAATGCTGATGTCACAAAGCATGAGCAGGAGGTGAGGGAAGAGTTCCCTGATGAAAATTTGTATATGGTGAAGGTTAGACCTTGGTTTGCTAACATGGCTAACCACAAAGTCACCAGATTAATGTTGGAAGGTCTAGCTAGTCACCTGAGGAAAAAAAATTGTCTGACGCCAAGTACTTTGTGTGGGATGAGCCTCATCTGTTCAAACTTGGTGTCGATAGCACTTTAAGCAGATGTGTATCTCAGGAGGAAGCCAAAGACATCCTTTGGCATTGTCACAACTCTCCGTATGGAGGTCATTTTAATGACACAAGAACGGCCGCAAAAGTCCTCCAATCGGGATTTTATTGGTCGTCCTTGTTCAAAGATGTGTATGCGTACACAAAAAGTTGTGACAAATGTCAGAGGATTGGTGGAATATCCCAACAAAATGAAATGCCACTGCAAAGTATGATAGAAGTCGAGGTTTTCGATTGTTGGGGAATTAATTTTGTTGGTCCGTTCCCACCGTCGTTTGGAAATGAGTACATTCTTGTTGCGGTTGACTATGTTTCAAAGTGGGTGGAAGCCATAGCTAGTGCTAAGGCAGATGGGAAAACCGTGATAAATTTTTTGAAAAAGAACATATTTTCTCGCTTTGGTACTCTGAGAGTGTTAATAAGTGATGGAGGATCCCACTTTTGTAACACTCAGGTAGCGAAAGCATTGGAACAATATGGTGTGCGACAGAAGAGTCGCCATCGTTTGTTATTTTTCCCAAAGAGAGGGAAAGGAAACGATCAGAGAAAACCTAACGAAAAAAGGGAAAGGCAGGTCACCGCAACCAAATCTTGGGTTCGGGAGTCGGTTACGCAAGGGGAAGGTATGAACACCCCTCACGTCCGTCGTACTCGACGGGATCCACGCTTGTTATCTATCTAAAGGGTGTTAATCTATCTAAGCTACAGGCTCACAGGACAAAAGAAAAGAAAAGAGACTCGATAGAGCATCGCCGCTCTATGCCTACATATTCCCTCGTGCAATGGGAAAGTCAGAGTCAACGTAGTTCGAAAAACTACGGGTGAAGGTGGGGAAGGTTGCTCGCCAAGACATCGTCGTCTTGTGCCTACGTATCCTCATCTGGTACGAGAAATCAGAGCAAACGTAGTTCGGGATAACACGACCACAGGTTGGTTCAAGTGTTTTAACCGAGTAGGGTTAAACCTTAGTTCTAGCAGTTAGGTGTATTGCTGCTCGACCATTGGAGACTTAGGCGTTACCTGTTTGCGGTAGAACCAAGAGTTAACAACACTCTCTTTGAAAATGATTTTCAATTAATCCCGAAGGATAAAAAGGTTTGATGTTTGTTTTTAAGTCTTTTCTAAAGAAGTGAATTGAATTGCGTTTGTAATTCATGTTGCACTAAAGACTATGACTTAGGAGGGAATGCGTCGCATATCGTCCAAAGGACATACGCTAAACACTCTAGACATTTGAGAGGAGGCCCCCCAATCATCATTTTCCAAGTACTTAAGGCTCGTAGCGTACAACACTTATTATCCTTTATTAGATGTTTTCAGATGAGAAGAGAGAAGACACAATTAAGGGGTAACTAACTCAACCCTAATGTTATCATGAAATGTGCTCCTATGATTGAGATTAAAAAGGGAAAATCTACCCTAACGTTAGCATGCTTGGATTGAACACTTAATGTCTCTCCTACTCTCATATAGACTAGGAATCCTAAGGGATCATGGCAAGGAAACCAAGAAGGCATAAGATAAATCAATCACAAGTGAAAAAGAAGAAAAGGATGCAAACATGAAATGCAACACAATGAAAAGTAGGAGGAAAAAGTGTGGGGAAGCAGCCACCACAAGCACATCTCGACCAAGCAATGCAAGCAAAAGAAACCATGCAAATGATCATCACTTTGAACCACATCCATAAGCATGCATTCAAGTGGAAATTGAACACGCGTGTCAAAGAAATCATGATTAAACAATCAAGAATAACAACACAATATCCAAAACATCTCACTCAAATGCATCATACTGATCCATGAAGATTCAAAGTGAAATGATACCTCAAACAAGTTCAAAAACAACAAACATGATATTCTAGTTCAGTGTTAATCGGTTAACACATATGGTTAACCGATTAACCAGTTGAAAATGTTTGAAAATTTGCACAAGTTAATCGATTAACCAGTTTGCGCTGCAACTGGTTAACTGATTAACACTGTACTAGAGGCAGAAAACAGCAGCTCAAAAGCACTTTTCAGCAAATAATCACTTATCCAATAACCCAAATGATCATATAATCAATTATGCATGAAATTAAACCAGAAAACAGTGATCCAACAGCATGTAAACACATTCAAACAGCAAGATCATAAATCACATGGATCAAACATCAACAAAATCAATCAAAAATAAAGATCAACACGATGATTGTACAAATAAGCTCAAAAACAGAATCGGATCTAGAATTTCCAACCTACAAAGCGGAGATTTGCATTTGGTGAATGTTGATTCACTTGAAATGAGTAGATCCAAGCAAGAAACTCAGAGATTCTTCAAGATCCAAGTGAGTTCTTGTAGTAGAAATGAAGATCCACCAAAATTAAGCCAGAATAATCCAAATAAGCTCCTCTAGATCAACTTCAAAATTCAGATCCACAATAGCACGAAATTTGAATGGAGAATTGGAGATGATATGGATGAAGGATGAAGATTTTATCTCTAGAATTCAATGATTCCAATGGAGAATCAAAGAATTCAAAGTGAGAAAAGCTTTAGTGGAGTTTTGGAAATGGAGAAGTTGAGAGCAAAATTCAAGAGTGTATGAATTCTGAAAAATGAAATGGAATTATGAGGATTGTGTGTGTGAGGTTTGGAGCAAATCATTTAAATATGCTCTTGGTTAGGATCCAAATGTGGTTTGGGGTGTGGTTTGTGAAAATTGGAATGAGATTATGAATGGGAAATTGGAGGGAATTTGAATTAATTTGAAAACTAAACAAAATTCAAAGTGGTTCTAGATCCTTTCCTTTGGTGTAAAATCAATTTCTCATGTGATCAAAATGGACCCAAAAGTGACCTCTATTGAAAATTCACGTGCAGAGCTGATTTCTGCCTTGGTTAATCAGTTAACCATATGGGTCAATTGATTAACACCTTCAAAAATTCAAATTTGACCTGATTTTGACTTGGTTAATCAGTTAACCATTTGGTTAACCTGTTAACACCTTAAAAATTTGAATTTTGGCGCCTTCTGGAGGGAAATCTGCACATTTGCCCATTTTCATCTGTTCTAAGCCTTGTTCCGCCTCTGAAACTTGTTCTTGAATACTACAACCATGAGAATGCTTGAGATAGCCTGAATGTTGTCTCTTAATCTGAAAATATCCTACAAAATAAAATAAAATCTACCGCTCGATCGCTGGGCAAAATAAATGCCGGAGCTGATGCTCGTTGTTTGGTCTCTCGCACTAAAGAAAACCCTGAGCCACAGAAAAACCTTGATCCCCTGGCTCAAGAACAAATGCTATGATATGCAGAAATGTGAAAATGCAAAGAAACATAAGTCAAGTACAAGAAATGGTTGGTCAAATTTTGGGGTACAACAGCTGCCCCTATTCAAGCGACTTGGACCTGAAGGGATGAAAAGCAAACGACTTTCAAACATTCAAGATAGAAGACGGTTGAATACCAAAGAACCCGAAAATTTTCCAACCACAGAAGTGGAACTGCAAACCTGTTACTGGGAAAAAATCTCTGGAAATAACTGAATTAATAGTTGCAAGGACAATGAGCTAACTCATTACCAATTAGACCACATCAACACGCAGTCAGGAGGAATATCGGCTAACACGCAGGCTGCGAACCCGAAGGCCGGCCCAACACGCAGTTGAGATTGTCTACTATTCAAAGCAGGCATTCGGTAAATAAAAGCGATCATCAAACCCTCAGGCCGGATCAACACGCAGCTGAGAAGTGAATATAACAATAATTCATAAGAAACCTCTGCTTGGGAAAGAGAAACTTAAACAAGCAACTTTGTTGGGGAATGAATGGTAAGATAAACACATCTGTCAAAATATTTCGCCATGGTCTGGATACCACACAAGATCAAGAACTAATTGATAATATGACAGGTCTGGATACCGCGCGCTACAGGGATATAATATCATTTGTCGGGGTCTGGATACCTCGCGGGTGAGAAAAGATTTTATAATCTGCCAAGGTCTGGACACCTTATAGGCAAAACGAGTGAACTGGTGGAAGCCGGAGTCTGGATACCACACGGGCTCTGGAAATAACTAACATCAGCCAGGGTTTGGATACGACACATGCGAACGAAACAATCCGATGTGAGCCGGGGTCTGGATACCACACGGGCTCGAGAACAAACCAACATTAGCCAGGGTCTGGATACCTCGCGTGCTAACGGAACAATCCGATGTGAGCCGGGGTCTGGATACCACACGGGCTCAAGAAAGTCATTAACCGAGGTCTGGATACCACACGGGTTAATAAAAATAAATTGGTGCGAGCTGGGGTCTGGATACCACACGGGCTCACTGAAATAACTGGAGGAAGTCAGGGTCTGGATACCGCACATGCTAATTGAAATAACCGGAGGAAGTCGGGGTCTGGATACCGCATGGGCTAACTGAAATAACCGAAGGAAGCCGGGGTCTAGATATCGTACGGTCTAACTAGAATAACCGGAGGAAGCCGGGGTCTGGATACCGCATAGGCTAAATGGAATAACCGGAGGAAGCCGGGGTCTGGATACCGCACAGGCTAACTGGAATAACCGAAGGATGTTTGGGTCTGGATATCACACAGGCTTGAGCCAACAAAATCGGTCTGCTGGAAATACACCTGAAAACAAGAGATAACAACTTGGCTTATGTTTCAAATGCATATGTTTGAAAATGGCATAATGCTCCATATGAAATGGAAATGCTACATGTTTGGTGGATGTTATGCACAATGCAAAATGCAACGGCGCCGAATCAGCAAAATAAATGCTGAAAAGATTAAGCCAACCCCGCCGGGGAGAAGTAACACGTGCCAAGCACGATTGGACTTAAGCTGGGAAAACAAGACCTGGATGGCTTCCTGGAATAGAAATTTCCGAGGTAATATTGTTCTGACGAGAACAAAAATCCACTCCACTAAGGATTAACCCAAAACCTGCTGAGGAAAACGCCCTGAACGGCCTTCTAGAGTACAATTCTTCTGGGGAATAGACGACCTGACTGGGTAAAGATACCAAACCAACTGGGATCAAATCCAACCTAACGGGGAAATCAACGACTCTGCAGGGGATAACAATCAACCACTGAGATTAATTTCGCTTCACCGGGGAAATCAGCTCTGAATGGCCTCCTAGAACACCGAAGTCCTTCTAGGGTACAAAACATGCATCTGAGAACAACTCCGCTCTGCTGAAGATCAAAAAGATCCAACCTGCCAGGGATTACTCAGCTGGGGATAACCAAACAAGATTTATCGAGGAACTATTCCAAACTCTCTCTGTTGAGGATAGAGAATAACAATCAACCATAATCTGCGGGGAAGAAATAATTGCTCTGTTGACTTCTCTAGGGATTTAAGCAAGAGGGAAAACAAGCTCGACCTCTGCTTAGGGATGAAATCACCACTTTAAGCTCTGAGTGGATACAAAGTCACAAATCTGGACTCTGTGGGGAAAACAAAATTCTGACCTTACTCCGCCATTGGGAAAAGTTCCAAACTTGCTTGGTGGAGAGAAATCCAGTCTCGACTTGCTAAAAAGTAACTGTATACCTACAATCCGCTGGGGATACGGGCACCTACCTGACCTGCATGGGGTATATCAACCTCGACCCTCTGGGGATTACTTACTTTGCCGAATAATCCAATCTTGAACTACCGAGGAATGAGTGCACACAGATATTCTGCTGGGGACACATGTACACACTCAATCACACACTCAACTGGTAGAAACAGGCCCTTGTCGGGGACAATGAGTCTCAACTACGCGTCTTCTTTCTTTGGGGACGGTGATCCTACCAGGGATACACCTATGGAAATTTCCCCCAAGGGTAACGACCCTGAAAATGAACAAACAAACAAGATATCCTGCACAAAGGGAGCTACCCCAGTCATCATCTGTGACATTGTTCAAATAAATCAAAGTTTTAATGATTATGGGCAAAGCCTGCAAGTTTATGTATGCAACATTTTATCAAAACATCGGGCGTTTTTTTGCAAACAAAACAGTAAAGGCTAAAGCAAAAACAACAATTCACTGAATAATATATGCTTTATTGACAAAGGGCTTATAAATAGGCAGATCTTACAACAGATGCAACCCCTGAAAAGAGGAAGCTGCGCAAAAGTTTACAGAAATGCACAAAAATATACAAAATGTCGGCAATGTGGCACAGAAAAACACCATGAACTGATCCATCTATGACTCGCCTAACTTCTATGCTCTTCCGATGCTTCGTCCTCTGCAGAGTTTGACTCGAACAAACGGCCCCCAGGTCCTCCCTTAGTCCACTACACTCTGAAGATCAATACGCAGACCGCATTCATTTACTTTTCAAATTCCTAACTTTTGCATGAATTTCCCTTGCGGGTTTTCAATTCACTGGGATACCCTTTTTTGCCAAAGTCGCCTTTCCAAGTTTTCGACTTTGCGAGTTTACATTTTTTCTTTTTATCCCTAACTTTTGCCCGAACCCATTCTTTTTGTGGTTCGTCGGGATGCCCCATTTTTTTTTCTGGATATTCTTTTTCTTTCCAACGGGTCTCTTTAAGCAAAGTATTTTTTAACTGCGTCTGCGTTCATAGGGGATGTGAAGTCCTCACCATCCATGGTTGACAACAGCAAGGCTCCTCCGGATAAAACCTTTCGCACGACATATGGACCCTCGTAGTTGGGAGTTCATTTGCCCATGTGATTTGTTAGTGGAGGGATAAACTTCTTCAACACCAGATCGCCTGTCTGAAAGCTTCGAGGGTGCACCTTCTTATCAAAAGCTTTCTTCATCCGACTCTGATACAGCCGACCATACACAATGGATGCCAGTCTCTTCTCATCCATCAGGCTGAACTGATTCGATCTGTTTCTTACCCATTCTGCCTCATCAAGCTTGACGTCGACCAGAACTCTCAAAGAAGGAATGTCGACTTCCAATGGTAGGACAACTTCCATACCATATACCAGCGAGAAAGGAGTTGCCCCGGTTGAAGTACGCACCGTGGTACGATATCCATGCAGAGAAAAGGGCAACATCTCATGCCAATCTTTGTAGGTCACAATCATCATCTGCAATATCTTCTTGATATTCTTGTTAGCCGCTTTAACAACGCCGTTCATCTTCAGACGATAGGGAGATGAGTTGTGATGCTCAATTTTGAAACTCTAGCACAGTTCCTTCATCATATTGTTATTCAAGTTCGAACCATTATCAGTAATGATTCTTTCAGGCACTCTGTAATGATAGATGATGTCCTTCTTGATGAACCGGGCTACCACTTGCTTGGTGATGTTAGCATAGGAAATTGCTTCAACCCACTTGGTAAAATAGTCAATTACTACCAAGATGAAGCGATGTCCATTGGATGTGGTTGGCTCGATCTCGCCAATCATGTCAATTCCCCATATGGAAAAGGGCCAAGGCGACGCCATGACGTTCAGAGGACTCGGCGGCACATGAATCTTATCAGCATAAATCTGGCATTTATGGCATTTCTTCGCATACTTGAAGCAATCCGACTCCATAGTCAACCAATAATACCCTTCTCTTAACAGCTTTCGAGACATAGCGTGCCCGCCGGCGTGCGTGCCAAAGGTACCTTCGTGGACCTCTTCCATAAGCATACTTGCTTCTTTCTCGTCCATGCATCTCAACAGTACCAAGTCATAATTCCTCCTGTAGAGTACACCATCTTGGTTCATATAGAATTTTCCAGCCAACCTTCTCAAGGTCTTCTTATTCCGGGTCGACGTCCCTGGCGGATACTCTTGGTTCTTGAGAAAATTCTAGATATCATAATACCATGGCTTGCCATCAGAAGGCTCCTCTACTGTGAATACGAATGCTGGCCTATCAAGGCATGAGATGATAATTCTTGGAGCATCATTCCAAAAATTCACCTTATACATTGAGGATAAAATAGCCAGAGCATCTGCCATTTGACTCTCCGCTCTTGGCACATGATGAAACTCTACTCGATCAAAGAAAGGTAACAGCCTCCTTGCATAATTCATGTAAGGAATCAGATTAAGCTGCCAGGTCTCCCATTCTCCCTTGATCTGATTAACAACTAGCTCTGAATCGCCGTACACGTCTAGATTCTCGATCCTCAGATTGATGGCTTCTTCCAACCCCATAATGCACACCTCGTATTCGGCTTCATTATTGGTGCAGGGAAATGTCAACCTGGCAGTGAATAGGATATGAGAACCATGGGGATTCGTGATGATTGCTCCAATTCCACTACCATAGGAGTTAACAGCACCGACAAGTATCATCTGTCATTGGGAACCCTTCTACGAACCTTCATCGGGTAATGGTTCATCGCAATCCTTCATTTTCAAGAACATGATGTCTTCATCGGGAAATTCAAACCTCATCGGTTGGTAATCATCAATCGGCTGTTCAGCAAGATATTCCGACAAAACACTCCCCTTGATAGCCTTCTGGGAGACGTATTGAATATCGTATTCTGTCAGGACCATCTTCCACCTGGCAATCCTTCCCGAAAGTGCTTGTTTTTCAAAGACGTACTTAATCGGATCCATCTTCGAAATCAGCATGGTTGTATGATTTAACATATACTGTCTTAGGCGTTTGGTAGCCCAAGCGAGTGCGCAACACGTTTTTTCTAACATTGAGTATATGGACTCACAATCTGTGAACTTTTTACTCAGGTGGTATATGGCATGCTCTTTTCTTCCAGTCTCGTTGTGTTGACCGAGAACACAACCCATGTTGTTCTCAAGAACCGTTAAATACATTATCAATGGTCTTCCAGCTACTGGAGGTATCAGTATCGGAGGTTCCTGCAAATATTCTTTTATTTTATCAAATGCCCATTGGCAATTTTCGTTCCATACGACCGCCTGATCTTTCATTAACAATTGGAACATGGGTTCACACGTGGCTGTGAGATGAGATATAAACCTAGCAATGTAGTTCAATCTACCCAAGAAACCACAAACCTCTTTCTCTGTTTTCGGCGCTGGCATTTCTTGAAATTCTTTTATCTTTGCAGGATCGACCTCGATTCCTTTTTCACTAACAATGAACCCCAGCAACTTTCCTGACCGTACACCAAAAGTGCACTTGTTCGGATTCAACCTCAGCCTGAACTTCCTTAGCCTTTCAAACAGCATCAACAGATTCACCAGATGTTCCTCCTCCGTCTGCGACTTTGCAATCATGTCATCAACATAGACTTCGATCTCATGATGAATCATATCATGAAAGAGCGTCACCATTGCCCGCTGATAGGTTTCCCCTGCGTTTTTCAACCCAAAAGACATTACCTTATAACAGAAAGTCCCCCACGTTGTAACAAAAGTTGTTTTCTCCATATCCTCCGACGCCATTTTAATCTGATTATATCTAGAAAAGTCGTCCATGAAGGAAAACACTGAATACTGTGCAGTATTATCAACCAACACGTCAATGTGGGGAAGCGGGAAATCATCCTTCGGGCTCTCTTTATTCAAGTCTCTATAATCAATGCACATCCTTACCTTACCATCTTTCTTAAGTACATGTACGATGTTAGCGACCCATGGAGGGTAAGTTGTCACAGCGAGAAATATTGCATCCAACTGCTTCTGCACCTCTTCTTTGATTTTTACTGCCATATTTGGTCTAGTCCTTCTAAGCTTCTGCTTAACAGGCGGACACTCTTCACGCAAAGGCAAGCGATAAACCACAATATCTGTGTCAAGACCGGGCATATCTTCGTATGACCAAGCAAAGATATCACTATACTCTCGGAGAATTTCAACTAATCTTTGCTTGACATCACTCTGCAATACGGCCCCTATCCTGACTTCTCTTCTGGCTTCCTCGGTACCCAATTTGACGACCTCAATTTCCTCCCAATGAGGCAGAATGACTTTCTCCTCCAATTTCAGTAGCCTGATGAGCTCTTTAGGTAGATCTTCATCTTCATCAATCTCTTCTTCGACTTGAAGTATCAGATTATCAAAGTCAAAGCAAGTCATAGACGGTTCTGGAGCGGTGTTATCTGCAATGTGAAACCTGCAACAATGATGATTTAATGCTTAAAATGATATGCAAAGAAGCACAAACCACATTGCCATTTTATTGTTAAAAATAAAAATAGGAAAGACAGAGATCACAATATTTGAATGCAAGAAAACTCCCTTTGATTAATTGATAAAATGATGTTTAAACATAAGCAAATTAGGCCCTGAAGACAAAGACCGCTATGCTCCGGGTAGAGCATAGGGCTATAGATAATCAAGAAAACAAATCATTACTCTTCTGTCGTCACTTGGATGGCTTCTTTGACAGTTCAGTTGTTTAGGCTCTGTCCAGGAGTACACTGCCAGATCCATGTATCCATGTCGCAATCATTGTCACCTTCTTCATCTGATACAACATTAATCTGCTCAATGATCACCCCACCGCTAGTGAACTGGACAGGTTCTTTATAGCACGGCGTGCTCTTCGAGAAGGGAGATAGGTTGTATCCCAATCCGAATTTATCCTGCTTGTTGGGGATGTTCAGAACTCGGCCCCAACCCTGAGATGCCCCAGCTTTCACCACAGCCTGTGCTTCTTTAAAGGATGACATGGCAACCTCAAGTGCTCTGCTTGCTCTGCGAGAAGGGAGATATGTTGTATCCCAATCCGAATTTGTCCTGCTTGTTGGGGATGTTCAGAACTCGGCCCCAACCCTGAGATGCCCCAGCTTTCACCACAGCCTATGCTTTTTTTAAGGATGACATGGCAACCTCAAGTGCTCTGGCCACAACCGGTGTTTTATCCTTGATTTGTACAGTCTCGAAAGCCTGACATAACGTCTCATGGATCTCATCGTCAACTTCGACATATTTGAACAAAGACAAATGACTTATCATAATATCTTCTTCCCCATAAACAATAACAACACTGCCACCCATCATATATTTCAACTTTTGGTGCAGCGTTGATGTTACGGCACCGGCCGAATGGATCCAGGGTCGTCCTAACAGGCAGCTATAAGCTGGATAAATATCCATGACATAAAACACGACATCAAAAACCTTCGGACCGACCTGGATTAGCAAAGTCAACTCCCTAAACACGGACCTTCTAGTTCCATCAAAAGCTCGAACCACCAAGTCGCTTGGGGTGCACATTATCCCTTGGGTATCTAGCTTCATTAAAGCTTTCTTGGGTAACACATTCAGTGATGACCCAGTGTCTACCAGCACGTGTGACATTACAGACACTATACATTCAATGGATATATGCAATGCCAGATTATGATTCCTTCCCTTGGGTGTCAAATCCAGATCAGTAAAGCCCAGCCCGTTACCAGCATTAACATGTGCCACCACACCCTCTAGCTGATTCACAGATATCTCCTGTGGCACATAAGCGGTATTCAGGATTCTTAAAAGAACATTTATGTGTGCCTCAGAACACAACAACAATGACAGAATGGAGATCTTTGACGGAGTTTGCTGTAAATGATCTACGATCTTGTAGTCACTCTTCCGAATCAAGCACATAAACTCTTCCGCCTCCTTCAACAAGGAATCCTTCTCACCAGCCTGGGAACTCTCTTCAACAACCGCTTTACATTTACCCTTGTCAAATTTTTCAGCAACCACTTCGGGAGGCGAAAATACTCTTCCACTCCGGGTTATACCACCGGCACCTACCAGATTGTCAACAGAATCCAACGGTGAGCCTTTCACTTCCTGCTTCTAACCGTTAGAATAAACTTCAGCTCCGTAGTTCCAAGTAATTTCCTTAGTGCTCTCATAGGGTACGGGTCCAGCTTTAGTAATAATGATGGTCGGCGGCCTTGGAAGTGCAGAAATAATGATAGTCTTGTATGGAATCGAAATTGTCGCAACTTCATTGTTTTCTTCATCACCTATTTTCTCCCATTTCTTCTCTGACACTCTGTCAAATTATAGAATACCATCGTTCATCAGCTTCTGAACATGACTTTTCAACTTCTTGCATCCCTCAGGATAGATCAAACACTCTACACAAGCTCTGTCACAACCCGGAAATACCCCTCCACTCAACAATTTGTCCTTTACAAAACTCAAAGGAGTCTTCAACTCTTCGACATCAGCTACCAAATTCAAACCCTCATCCTCAATAATGGCACTAACCCCAGCTTCCCCATGATTAGGCATGGGATTCTGCACGACATTGGGCGCATCATGAGAAAAGTTGATGGTTTTGCTATCTATAAGATCTTGCACCTTATGCTTAAATACTTTACAATTGTCGATGTTGTTTCCAGGAGCACCAGAATGAAAATCGCACTGGGCGTTAACATCATACCCTGGAGGTGGTGGGCCAGTTAAAGGAGCCAACGTCCTTTTCTGGACTAACTGCAACTGCATCAAATGTTGTAATAATTTAGGGTAAGGCATCAGTGGTGCGTCGAAGTGTCTGTTCACAGTCCTTCTCCGATTCTGAAACTACCTTGGTGTATAACTCTATTGTTTCTGCTGTTGTTTTTATGGTTGTGGTACTGCAGGTATGGTAATACTTGCAACTTGAGGTTGCTGTTGACGGTATTGACGCTGATTTTTGTTTCTTCCCCGGGAACTAGATAATGCATTGGTTTCTCCCTCCCTCTTTTTATTTCCAAAAGCCTTCTTAACTCCTCCAGCTGAGGATCCCTCACCAGCCTGAATTTTACCCAATTTGATTCCATTCTCGACTCTTTCTCCTGTAATGATTAGATCTGAAAAACTCCTCGACATGTTGCTGATCAGCTTCTCGTAATACACCCCTGGTAATGTGGCAACAAACATGTCTATCAACTCCCTCTCCACCATAGGCGGTTGCTGTAACACCCCATTTAAATTATTCAGTCGCTTTAGTATTTTCTCTGAGGTGTAGTTGTGTGGTGTCCTTAATTAAGGGTATGAGGTTAGGAGTAAGGGAGAGAGGTGACCTTAGTTGGGGTACTGTGGACCTAGATAAAGGAGTAAGTTAATTATGATATCGAGAGCATTATAATGATTAATATTATTCCAACTATTATTAATAATAATGTTAATGAGACTATTATTATTATTATTATTATTATTATTATTATTATTATTATTATTATTATTATTATTATTATTATTATTATTATTATTATTATTCGTATTAATAATATTATTTGGTGGAATATTATTATTATTCATATTATTACTATTAGTATGAATATTATTATTAGTGGGAGAATAATATTATTATTATTATTATTATTATTATTATTATTATTATTATTATTATTATTATTATTATTATTATTATTATAGGATTTAAATAATAAAATAAGAAATAAGGGATTAAAGGAAATAGAGAAGTTTTTTTGGGGAAAGAGAATTAGAAAACGATAAACTGCCAGAGAAAGGTTTTGGGAGAAAAAGTGAGAAGAAGAACAAGGAGGAAGAGAAGGAGGCTAGGGCTGTCAATCCTTCAAGATTCTTCAACGATTGAGCAATTAATCGAGGTAAGGGGGGAGAATGGATTTCAATATGGGTGAACTAACATGAGAGGGTAGTGAGAGGTCCTTTCTCTCATAGGAATTATGTGTTCTTGAGGATTCTTGATCTAATTTTTGTAGCATGATAAATTCCATAAAATTGTTGCTGTTCTTGAATGATTATTGTATAGAGAGTATTGCTTTTCATAGTTTTCTATGTATACCTTTCGGTATGTTGTGGTGATGTAAGGTTTAGGGATTTGGGTAAATATGTAAGAATGAATGTGTTATATACGATGGTCTAAGGTTTCCCTAAGGTTTCAGGATTTGGGTTAATTGTGGGAAATAGGGAAGTAATCGTAAGAATCTGAGGTTATGACCAAATGGCCAAATGATATGTATCGTTGAATATTAATATAGGAAAAACTTATGGGAAATTGAACCTTCGTGGCCAGAACCTTGACATTGTTATATGTCTGACCCTGAAGGGATTGAATATTAGATAGTGAGAAATTTAATGTTGTAGGGTGTAATTGAAGGAAAAATTGTAATATGTTGTCCCTATAGGAATAGGAATATTCAAATGTGAGTAACTCTGAAGTACTCAGAGCAATTGCAGGAAATAGTATTTTTTATGTGTTGCAAATGTTGCCAGATGAGCCTAATAAACCATAGAAGTTGTGCAGTTATTGTCGTATAACCTTAGGAATGTTTTAGTGATGTTTTGGGTGCTTTGAGTAAGTGATTCGCAAGAATAATTGAGTGAAAACCAGTTCCGGAGCGTAACAGCGTCTTTCTGTCCGTCACGGATGTTCATGTTTTCGGTCGAAACTGTTTTGGACGTAACTTTGGATCCGTAAGTCTGTTTTGACCTCTGTTCGAAGTGTTGGAAAGCTAATGAGCAGAGCTATAATATAGGATAGATAATGGAATTGTTTTCCAAATATTTTTATATCTAATTATGTTTGAGAAGTCAATTATGTATATGTTTTAGTAACAAATTATGTTCTGGTTCAATGTTGTCTTGGTGTTTTTATTGATGTGGGCCAAGATGGTCGAATATGGACAATCTTGTGCGATTGTGGTAATTCTCGAGAGGATTACGGTGAGCGGATGACTCGTGTGGTTCAAGATTGATCGTGAATTATGCATGATGTATTACATTGCATAATTGTGTTGACATGCATTTCATATCATGTGTCTTGTGGAGATGGCTAGGTGGGAATCCATGATGGGTGCATAGCTTCATCCAGACTTCGTTGTGGAAGTTGTTGTGGAGATAAGTTGTAGTTCAGAGGAACGTATATACGACTTATCCGGATTTCGACGGGAATCGGGTTCTAGTGTGAACCGTATGAGATTGTGTTGGTACCACATGCATTGTGTCGAGTTAGTGAGTCACATTGCATTATTGTAATTGAATGTGGGCTATGAATGCCAAGTGATTGAGGTGGCACGTGTATGTGCGTTATTTGTACTTATTTTATGTGTGGTGTGTAACTACTCCTTAGCATGTGTATTTCACCGTTTATTTATTGAATGTAGTTCTCACCCCTTTTTGTTGTTGTGTCTGTGCTCTCTTGGGAGTACAGGTGACCAGGTACCTGAGTAGTGCTTGGAGTGTGTTGCTATTTGATCGAGTCTTAGGAGTCGCTCTGATACGTAACATGGGATGATGGGATTACGTTGTTATTTGACTACTTTATTTGTTTATTGTTACGTATCTTTATTTGTTGGACTTATGTTGTATGACCTCATGTTGAGGAGAATTATATTGGAGAATTGATTTGTATTCCGCTGCTTAATTGAAAACTAAATAATATTGATTATCTTAATGAAATGAAGTGACTTAGTGTGATATCCCACTGTGTTGGAGAACTCTGATGAATTTTATGAATTATTTTTTATATTTATTATATTACGCGTACAGGGTAAAGTGGAGTGTTACAATTGGTATCAGAGAAGGTTGGTCCGTCTGGCCAGTGTTGTAGTAGAGTCTGACAATAGAATGTTTATAGTCATGTGTGTGTTTGAATTGTCCAGTGTCGATCTTTGGTAAGGATTTTGGAGTGGACTTGATTTGTTTACCACTCAGCAAGTTGGATGTTATTTTAGGAATGAATTGGCTTGAGAGTAAGATGCGAGAGTCGTATCCGGAACCGTTCTCATCAGATACATTTTCGAGGATGAAAATATTTTAAGTGGGGGAGAGTTGTAACACCCCATTTAAATTATTTAGTCGCTTTGGTATTTTCTGTGAGGTGTAGTTGTGTGGTGTCCTTAATTAAGGGTATGAGGTTAGGAGTAAGGGTGAGAGGTGACCTTAGTTGGGGTACTGTGGACCTAGATAAAGGAATAAGTGAATTATAATATCGAGAGCATTATAGTGATTAATATTATTCCAACTATTATTAATAATAATGTTAATGAGATTATCATTATTATTATTATTATTATTATTATTATTATTATTATTATTATTAATAATATTATTTGGTGGAATATTATTATTATTCATATTATTATTATTAGTATGAATATTATTATTAGTGGGAGAATAATAATAATAATATTATTATTATTATTATTATTATTATTATTATTATAGGATTTAAATAATAAAATAAGAAATAAGGGATTAAAGGAAATAGAGAAGTTTTTTTGGGGAAAGAGAATTAGAACACGATAAACTGCCAGAGAAAGGTTTTGGGATAAAAAGTGAGAAGAAGAACAAGGAAGAAGAGAAGGAGGCTAGGGCTGTCAAACCTTCAAGATTCTTCAACGATTGAGCAATTAATCGAGGTAAGGGGGAGAATGGATTTCGATATGGGTGAATTAACATGAGAGGGTAGTGAGAGGTCCTTTCTCTCATAGGAATTATGTGTTCTTGAGGATTCTTGATTTAATTTTCGTAGCATGATAAATTCCATAAAATTGTTGCAGTTCTTGAATGATTATTGTATGGGGAGTATTGTTTTTCATAGTTTTCTATGTATACATTTCGGTATGTTGTGGTGATGTAAGGTTTAGGGATTTGGGTAAATATGTAAGAATGAATGTGTTATATACGATGCTCTAAGGTTTCCCTAAGGTTTCGGGATTTGGGTTAATTGTGGGAAATAGGGAAGTAATCGTAAGAATTTGAGGTTATGACCAAATGGCCAAATGATATGTATCGTTGAATATTAATATAGGAAAAACTTATGGGAAATTGAACCTTCGTGGCCAGAACCTTGACATTGTTATATGTCTGACCCTGAAAGGATTGAATATTAGATAGTGAGAAATTTAATGTCGTAGGGTGTAATTGAAGGAAAAATTGTAATATGTTGTCCCTATAGGAATAGGAATATTCAAATGTGAGTAACTCTGAAGTACTCAGAGCAATTGCAGAAAATAGTGTTTTATGTGTTGCAAATGTTGTCAGATGAGGCTAATAAACCATAGAAGTTGTGCAGTTATTGCCGTATAATCTTAGGAATATTTTAGTGATGTTTTGCGTGCTTTGAGTAAGTGATTCGAAAGAATAATTGAGTGAAAACCAGTTCCAGAGCGTAACATCGTCTTTCTGTCTGTCACGGATGTTTATGTTTTCGGTCGAAACTGTTTTGGACGTAACTTTGGATCCGTAAGTCCGTTTTGACCCTCGTTCGAAGCGTTGGAAAGCTAATGAACAGAGATATAACATAGGATAGATAATGGAATTGTTATCCCAATATTTTTATATCTAATTATGTTTGAGAAGTCAATTGTGTATATGTTTTAGTAACAAATCATGTTCTGGTTCAATGATGTCTTGGTGTTTTGATGGATGTGGGCCAAGATGGTCGAATGTGGACAATCTTGTACAATTGTGGTAATTCCCAAGAGGATTACGGTGAGCGGATGGCTCGTGTGGATCAAGATTGATCGTGAATTATGCATGATGTATTACATTGCATAATTGTGTTGACATGCATTTCATATCATGTGTCTTGTGGAGATGGCTAGGTGGGAATCCATGATGGGTGCCTAGTTTCATCCGGACTTCATTGTGGAAGTTGTTGTGGAGATAAGTTGTAGTTCAGAGGAACGTATATACGACTTATCCGGATTCCGACGGGAATCAGGTTCTAGTGTGAACCGTATGAGATTGTGTTGGTACCACATGCATTGTGTCGAGTCAGTGAGTCACATTGCATTATTGTAATTGAATGTGGGCTATGAATGCCAAGTGATTGAGGTGGCACGTGTATGTGCGTTATTTGTGCTTATTTTATGTGTGGTGTGTAACTACTCCTTAGCATGTGTATTTCACCGTTTATTTATTGAATGTAGTTCTCACCCCTTTTTGTTGTTGTGTCTGTGCTCTCTTGGGAGTACAGGTGACCAGGTACCTGAGTAGTGCTTGGAGTGTGTTCTATTTGATCGAGTCTTAGGAGTCGCTATGATACGTAACATGGGATGACGGAATTACGTTGTTATTTGACTACTTTATTCGTTTATTGTTACGTATCTTTATTTGTTGGACTTATGTTGTATGACCTCATGTTGAGGAGAATTATATTGGAGAATTGATTTGTATTCCGCTGCTTAATTGAAAACTAAATAATATTGATTATCTTAATGAAATGAAGTGACTTAGTGTGATATCCCACTGTGTTGGAGAACTCTGATGAATTTTATGAATTATTTTTTTATATTTATTATATTACGCGTACGGGGTAAAGTGGGGTGTTACAGTTGCACTCTAGCTGCCAACTCACGCCACCTCTGGGCGTATTCTTTGAAGCATTCATTATTCTTCTGAGATAAGTTATGCAATTGGACCTTGTTTGATGCTAGATCACTTTTGTATTAGTAATGCTTAACGGATGCCTCAGCCAAATCCCTCCAACTTCGGATGTTGACTGGTTCCAGCCCCATGTACCACTCTAGAGACAGACCAGAAAGACTGTCCTGGAAAAAGTGCATAAGCAGCTTCTCATCAGAATAGGCGGACATCTTACGATATTAAGAACGAAGATGAACCCTCGGACAGGTTGTCCCCTTATACTTATCAAAGTCTGGGACTTTAAACTTCAGAGGAACCTTCAAATCTGGAATCAGCCCTAAATTTGCCATATCCAACCCCGTAGAGTTCTGATTTTCAAAGCTCTTCATCTTTTCCTGAGCAACTTAAACCTCCTACCTGCGTCAGATGGCAGACCAGCACCAATATCCCTCATAGAGAACACATCCTCTTGATCATCTTCCTCCCACTGAGGGACAATATTCCCATGCAAAGCACACGTATGTCCGGGAATATGAACTCCTGTCTGATTTCCTCTGCCCGGAGGGATAACAACTGTAGGACCAGTATTAGCATGTGGTGTACCACCATCATTACGAGGAGGAACGAAAACAGTTCCACCGTAAAGCACACCACTCTCGTCAACCCTAGCAATTAACGGTTGCACCAAAGTCCTCAGTTGTTCTTGTCCATTTGCAACACCTTGCATCATATCCATGAACTGGGCCATCCTATCACGAAATTCTTGAAGTTCAGCCTGAATCTGATCCATAATCCTGCGTTGATTTCCCCAAGTGGCGTAACGATGAGTCGTTTGGTTGTCAATCCTGAAACAAACTGAAGCAAACCATATAAAAGATAAGGTTAACGGTTCCGGAGCACCTGCGATGCAAATGCAAAATGATGCAGTATGCAGACATGTAAATATGCATTAGGGAAACTTTCCCCTCGATTCTAGTTTTGCAAGAATAGCAAGACGATGGGAAGCCAACAGATAATCATAGCAAACTCCTCATAAATAACAATGAGAGCTAAGAGTCAATATACAGCATAACACTGAATACAACATAATCAAAATGACCTCATCCAACAAATCTGGTGATGGTCAAGATACATTATAACAACAAACTACAATGAGAGAAAAACATCAAATATGAGGGCGAGCCTGGAAATCCTCTAACAACTCTCTCGTATCTGAATGATCTGACCTGTCTACCAACCCCTGGATGAGCAACTCTCTCTGGCTGATGACGCTCTGCAAGCTCTAAACATAATCCTCCCAAGCGCCTTCACCAAATTCTTCCTCAAGCTTAGATCTTTTCACATCTGCTCTTGCCTTATAGTCCTCCAAGGTTGCAAGAGCTTCATTCAATCTACAGTTGCTTTCACACCGAAGTGAGGATTCAGCTACAATATTCTCATCACTCACCTGGATCTGAGCCTTCAACTTAGCAATCTGTTGCCGCAGTCCGTCTTCTCGCTCCTTGTTGTTAGTCAAAATGGCGTTCCATTGGTCGTTAAACTTGGAGATCTCTACATATGCTATGTCCAGCTCTTTCTTCTTAGAACTAAGAACATCACTGACGCTCTTCAAATCTAAGCCCACACGTTCTCGAGCGCGAATCTCTGCAGTTAGCTCTCTACCCAACTTGTTCACCAATTCAGTTTGCTTCTTAGACGAAAAAGTGGCTTGACTTCTCTCGCTTCGGAGCTGAGTAACTTCTTTTTCCAACTACTCGTTTTCCTTACGCATCTCCTTCTTCTCGGCCCATAGCTGATTATATCTTTGAATATCAACAGTAGTCGGCTCTTCAATCATCAAAGGATATAAAGGCTCACAAGGTGGGAATGGCATCAATAACCTCTCAGCTCTCTCCTGAATCCAGGTCACATAAGGATCATAGGCTTTACTATTGCTCTTTCCCAAAGAAGACTTCCCCTCTCGGTGAATCTTATTCCAAGCCTTCTCTACTCTAATCAGGGTCTCATTCTCAATCAAACCAGTGAAATACAGAGATTCCTGTATTTCTTCCTCCCTCGGAGGTTCCCTCAGAGCATATCCAAACTGCCTCACTGCAAAGGCTGGGTTATAGTTAATACCACCCCTTCTTCCAATTAACGGAACATTGGAAAAATCCCCACAGCTGAAAACAATATCCATGCCCAAGAGGTTTTAGTCAAACCATACAATATTCTCCGATCTTAAGCCCATAAGCCTTTCTGGCCACTTAATAGTGCTTGCAAGGTCAACAAAAGATCCACTCTTTGGCAGATGTGAAATAAACCATCTGTACAACAACGGAACGCAACAGGAAACATTCTTGCCTTGCCTGTTTTCATTCTTATAATGCACAGAATGATACACATCTCCTAAGAGTGTGGGCACAGGATTCTTCGAGACAAGATGTGGAAAGTATCCAGGTCCACAAAATCTGGAATGTTCGGGAACAAGATTATGCCGTATATGCACAGGGCCAATATAGCATTAAAGACAATCCAACAACCTTCTTTCGCAAAGTGTTGAGCTCTATCCACCAAGAAAGGCAATGGAAAACCAGGCACTCTATTCCTTTTAATCAACTTCCCTTCCAATTCAGAAGAATCTAAATGAAGAGAATTAGCAAGCCTGGTCAAATCAGGCTCTGCTTCAGTATGATAAAAAGGCATCTGATCCCGAATAGGAACTCCTAATAACATAGAAAACTCCTCCAAAGTAGGCATCAACACATAACCAAGGAAAGTGAAACATCTTAACTGTGGGTCATAGAACTGAAGCAAGGCGTGAAGACCTTCCAACTCAAATACTGAAGCTTTACAGACACATCCCAGAAGCTTCTCGTATTCCTTATTGAAATCTTCCATTACATTACGATTAGCAACAAAAATCAAACTGAGAGAGGTTCTATATCAGGGGTAGGAAACTTGTACACAACAGCCTTCTTCAAACTGGGCTCCATGTCAGAAGTGGGATAAGATCACTAGAATCAAGAGGAAAATAACACCTGCAACATAAATACATGTCAATGTTAAATGCAAATGAAAATGCAAATGCAACAGGGGGTCAAGATTGTTGTGCTGTTGACTGAGATGAACAGCGCTTTGCTTCGGCAAGATAATAACACATCACTGACATAAGGACCCATTGTATCAAGGACCAAAAGCTCATACTGATGAGAAAACCGGGCAGTTTGAAGGTCAAAGTTTCCTGCATAACCCTCCCTACTCACAGGTATGAACCTATCTCTGACAAGGTCTGGCATCCTATGCGGTCATCAGTGTCACAAACTTTTGAGAAACGATGATGCGTTCACCATTTATGGTTTGGCATCATAGTCTAACAAAGCAGCCTCACTTAGCTGACTCCCAAGTGATCGGTCTCCAGAGTCGACAGTTTTCAGATCCAACATCCCGGTCCTGCCAGCAGGATGAGATGTCTTCAAAGAAAACTTCGTCTGAACGCGAATTTCGTGAGGACTAGTGCATGTCTCCATACAGGTCCTCACTACTCTCCACTCTAATTCTATGGATATCCTTAAGCCTAGGTTTTGACTTATCACTCAGTGGAACAGTCCCCCCAACAGCACAACAATAATGATATATAAAGTGCTGAAAGTAAAATGCAAATGTAATATTGTACAAATGCAACACATATACACACCCAAAGATAAACACACAAGCGCTAGGATTGACTCACATAGGGGATGGGAAAAGCTCCCCAGCAAAGTCTCCAGCTGTCGCAATGCTGCGAAGAGGGCCGATAAGGACAGAAGAGTCGCCATCATTCGTTATTTATCCCAAAGAGAGGGAAAGTAAACGATCAGAGAAAACCTAACAAAAAAAGGGAAAGACAGGTCATCGCAACCAAATCTTGGGTTTGGGAGTCGGTTACGCAAGGGGAAGGTATGAGCACCCCTCACGTCCGTCATACTCGATGGGATCCACACTTGTTATCTATCTAAAGGGTGTTAATCTATCTAAGCTACAGGCTCACAGGACAAAAGAAAAGAAAAGAGACTCGATAGATCATCGCCGCTCTATGCCTACATATACCCTCGTGCAATGGGACAGTCAGAGTCAACGTAGTTCAAAAAACTACGGGTGAAGGTGGGGAAGGTTGCTCGCCAAGACATCGTCGTCTTGTGCATACGTATCCTCGTCTGGTATGAGAAATCGGAGCAAATGTAGTTCGGGATAACACGACCACAGGTTGGTTCAAGTGTTTTAACCGAGTAGGGTTAAACCTTAGTTCTAGCAGTTAGGTGTATTGTTGCTCGACCATTGGAGACTTAGGCGTTACCTATTTGCGGTAGAACCAAAAGTTAACAACATTCTCTTTGAAAATGATTTTCGATTAATCCCGAAGGATAAAAAGGTTTGATGTTTGTTTTTAAGTCTTTTATGAATAAGTGAATTGAATTCCGTTTGTAATTCATGTTGCACTAAAGACTATGGCTTAGGAGCGAATGCGTCGCATATCGTCCAAAGGACATACGCTAAACACTCTAGACATTTGAGAGGAGGCCCCCCAATCATCATTTCCCAAGTACTTAAGGCTCGTAGCGTACAACGCTTATTATCCTTTATTAGATATTTTGAAGAAGTTTTGAGATGAGAAGAGAGAAGACACAACTAAGGGGAAACTAACTCAACCCTAATGTTATCATGCAATGTGCTCCTATGATTGAGATTAAAAGAGGAAAATTTACCCTAATGTTAGCATGCTTGGATTGAACACTTAATGTCTCTCCTACTCCCATAGGGACTAGGAATCCTAAGGGATCATGGCAAGGAAACCAAAAAGGCACAAGATAAATCAATCACAAGTGAAAAATAAGAAAAGGATGCAAACATGAAATGCAACACAATGAAAAGTGGGAGGGAAAAGTGTGGGGCAGCAGCCACCACAAGCACATCTTGACCAAGCAACGCAAGCAAAAGAAACCATGAAAATGATCATCACTTTGAACCACATCCATAAGCATGCATTCAAGTGGAAATCGAACACGCGTGTCGAAGAAATCATGATTAAACAATCAAGAACAACAACACAATATCCAAAACATCTCACTCAAATGTATCATACTGATCCATGAAGATTCAAGGTGAAATGATACCCCAAACAAGTTCAAAAATAGCAAACATGACATTCTAGTTCAGTGTTAATCGGTTAACACATATGGTTAACCGATTAACCAGTTGAAAATGTTTGAAATTTTGAAAATTCGCACTAGTTAATCGATTAACCAGTTTGCGCTGCAACTGGTTATCGATTAACACTGTACTAGAGGCAGAAAACAGCAGCTCAAAAGCACTTTTCAGCAAATAATCACTTATCCAATAATCCAAATGATTATATAATCAATTATGCATGAAATTAAACCATAAAACAGTGATCCAACAGCATGTAAACACATTCAAACAGCAAGATCATAAATCACATGGATCAAACATCGTCAAAATCAACCAAAAATAAAGATCAACATGATGATTGTGCAAATAAGCTCAAAAACAGAATAAGATCTAGAACTTCCAACCTACAAAGCGGAGATTTGCTTTGGTGAATGGTGATATAATTGAAATGAGTAGATCAAGCAAGAAACCCAGAGATTCTTCAAGATCCAAGTGAGTTCTTGTAGTAGAAATGAAGATCCACCAAATTAAGCAAAAATAATCGAAATAAGCTCCTCTAAATCAACTTCAAAATTCAGATCCATAATAGCACGAAATTTGAATAGAGAATTGGAGATGATATGGATGAAGGATGAAGGTTTTAGCTCTAGAATTCAATGATTCCAACGGAGAATCAAAGAGTTCAAAGTGAGAAAAGCTTTAATGGAGTTTTGGAAATGGAGAAGTTGAGAGAAAAATTCAAGAATGTACGAATTCTGAAAAATGAAATGGAATTATGAGGATTGTGTGTGTGAGGTTTGGAGCAAATCATTTAAATATGCTCTTGGTTAGGATCCAAATGTGGTTTCAAGTGTGGTTTGTGAAAATTGGAATGGGATTAGGAATGGGAAATTGGAGGGAATTTGAATTAATTTGAAAACTAATCAAAATTCAAAGTGGTTCTAGATCCTTCCTTTGGTGTAAAATTAATTTCTCATATGATCAAAATAGACCCCAAAGTGACCTCTATTGAAAATTCACGTGCAGAGCTGATTTCTGCCTTAGTTAATCAGTTAACCATATGGGTTAATCGATTAACACCTTCAAAAATTCAAATTTGACCTGATTTTGACTTGGTTAATTGGTTAACACCTTAAAATTTTGAATTTTGGCGCCTTCTGGAGGGAAATATGCACATTTGCCCATTTTCATCCGTTCTAAGCCCTGTTCCGCCTCTGAAACTTGCTCTTGAATACTACAACCATGAGAATGCTTAAGATAGCCTGAATGCTGCCTCTTGATATGAAAATATCCTGCAAAATAAAATAAAATCGACCGCTCGATCGCTGGGCAAAATAAATGTCGGAGCCGATGCTCGTTGTTTGGTCTCTCGCACTAAAGAAAACCCTGAGCCACAGAAAAACCTTGATCCCCTGGCTCAAGAACAAATGATATGATATGCAGAAATGCAAAAATGCAAAGAAACATAAGTCAAGTACAAGAAATGGTTGGTCAAATTTTGGGGTACAACATGTACCATCCGCAAGATAACGGACAAGCGGAAGTATCAAACCGAGAAATTAAAAAGATTTTGGAAAAAACTGTGTCTACCTCGAGGAAGGATTGGTCAAGCAAGCTTAACGATGCTTTGTGGGCCTATCGAACAACTTTCAAGGCTCCGATTGGTCTCACACCTTTCAAAATGGTCTACAGTAAAAACTGTCACCTCCCGGTTTAATTGGAGCACAAAGCCTTGTGGGCATTAAAGTTGCTAAATTTTGATCAAAACTTGAGTGGTGACAAAAGAAAAAGCCAACTTCATGAGTTGGAGGAAATACGCCTCCAAGCTTATGAATCAAATAAAATTTACAAAGACCGAGTGAAGGGGTATCATGATAAGAAGATCATGATCAAGAAGTTTGAGGTAGGACAAATGGTGTTACTTTTCAATTCTAGGTTGAGATTGTTTCTCGGGAAGTTAAAGTCTAAGAGGTAGGGTCCGTTTCGGATTCGCAACATTTTGAGTTAAAGGGAAATTACTATCGAAGACATAAAGACCAAAGAGAATTGGATAGTTAACGAAAAAAGATTGAATATTTGCTTAGGTGGTGATTTCGAGCGGGACACCGCCTTTGTGCCCTTTTGCGATCCGTGATCGGATCGTACTGTCGAGCTCCAACGAAGTTAAACAAAGCGCTTGTTGGGAGGCACCCCAACATTGTAACTATTTACTGCTTTTTGTTGTGTAATTTTTGCGCATGATGTGGTAGACTAGTACTGAAAAATTGATCTGAATTGAAAAGTGAAAAACCAAAACCTGTTATGTTCGCTAGCACCTTCGCCGTGCGAAGAGCTTTGCGAACATGTTCGCTAGGAAGTTCGTAATGAGAACAAAATGAATCAGGTATGCCACATCAGTGTTATTTTTAAATTTCAGTGGGCCACCCATTTGGGCCCAAGTTTTCTTTTGGTTCTCAGCAGATTTTGTGTCCCACTTCACTTCACTTATATATTTTCACTCTTCACTCTCACATCACTTTGAACTTCTCCATTGCAAACCCTAAATTATGTCTAGCAATTTCAGTCAAGCTTCCTCAACCAGGTATGTTTTCTTTTTCATTTCTTCTATTGATTAGGTTGTGTCGTTTATATAGAACATACCATATGGGTTGAATTAGGGTAGGTCAGAATTGATGAAATTTTGGTTGCATGTGTGTTTAGAATTGTCCCTAGCATGACTAAGACTGATATCTATGACTTATTAGCATTGAAATCAGATTGTCTTGCATAAGGGTTGAAAACAAGGGTGAAATTCAAAAACCCGCAGCCTTCACTAGCTCTTTCGCAGTGTAAACCTGGGGCGAGTATTCGCCAGGTCTTCGCACAGCGAAGTGTGCAGCGAACATGACAGTATTTTGTTTTCTTATTCTGTTTGTTGAACTGATCTGTTATGTGGTTTTTGTTTTTCTTCTCCTATGTTTTTTGTACAGATGGCATCCAGGTCGATAGCATCCAAGAAGCGAAAGGTCGGTAGCACCTCACGGCCCCAACAATTGCAATATGATAACGAGAGATTTGTGGGTCCAAAGCAAGCCGCTCGATACGTGGCTTTGGAAAAGCGAAAGATTCTGCTAGAAAAAGGTTCCTAATTCATCTGGAAGGATCATATAGAACTTTTGCAGGACTCATAAACAACAAAAAATGGGATGTGTTGGTGACGCCAACAAACATCTACAACACGGAGGTAGTACAGGAGTTCTATGCCAACGCTCTTCCAAACAATGATGAGCCATTCACCTGGACCACAAGGGTATTGGGAAGACCGGTCAGCTTTGATAGAGATACCATCAATCAGGTACTCGGAAGACCGTTTAGCTTAGGTGAAGATGAAATTGATGATTACCATCGAGATCTGAGACTTCACAAAAATACAAATTTGTTTTCTGATGCTCTTTTGTTGGAAGGAAAGACTGTAGAATTGAACCCATATGGGGTTCCAAGGCGGTACCATAGGGAAGACATGAAGTTTTTGCCTCAGTTAGTGTTGTTGTTGATTTTGACGAACATTAAGCTGAAATCACATATGTCTACTGTGTCGATCCCAGTGGCACATTTGGTCCACTCTATTCTTACTAATGTCCAGATTGATATGGCCCGGATCATTGCTGATGAGATGTGATCCATGGTGGAGAGTGGGTTGAAAGCGGGGGCGAGAGTTAATTGTCCCCTCGCTTTTCCTTGTCTCATCATGGCGTTGTGTGTCCAGGCGAGGGTGAAACTACCTTCACGTTGACAGGTGACGATTCTGGCTTCTATTGAATACAGATATATGGACAAATACTGTCGGCCTAAGGGTTTTAAAGGGAGTTCAGCTGCTGCGGATGCTGGGGCTACTGAGGGCCCTAGTGCTACATTCAGGCAGAATTTTGACCCGTTTCATTAGGCTTTCTGCAATTACAACTAGGATTGGATGGCGGCTACTCAGCGTGCCATGATTGATATACATGACTCTATGCAGGTACTCCAGTTGCAGTGTCGAGATCCCTATGTGGAGCGTAGCATGATGACTCGGGAGTAGTTCCTGGAGCATGCGAGCTGGCTTGAGGTCAGACCTACTTTTAGAGAGGGGGCGGGTGCTTCTGGCCCTGATGGTGGCAGCGCTGAGGATGATGATGAGGAGTCCTTTTTAGAGAGTGTGGAGGATATTGAGTCCGACGAGGACTGCTTTTGTGTTATTTGATTTTGTGAGCATGATATTAAGCAACTTCCTTTGGTCTTCAAAGTGAAGTATTTTTTGTGCTTAAATCATTGCTTTTGTTAGTTTTATCATACTTTGTTTCAGTTTGGATATTGTACTATTTTAAGGTGTTTTTACACCTATGCACATTTTATTAAGTTTAATTAATGTCAATTTTTATGTTTAAATTTTTTTGTTTTTTCTTTTCAAGTGGTAATTAATATCTTCTTGATGTTGAGTTTTACTAAACTTCTAGATTGGTTGCTCTCTGAAAAGAAGTATCTAATAAAGATGCATCCGAGTTTGGATGGCAATGATAATATTAAGCAAGCAAATAATGTCAAGGCACATGGTTACCTTTGGTTAGAATTTTAGAATGCTTAAGAACTTAATTCTTATTGTAAATAAAAATACTTCTTTTAGCAACCTGTTGAATGAATGTTTCACTTAGGACTAAGAAACCATAAATTGTGAGAAAACCTCCATTATGTACTAAATGTTGGGTTTCTAATAGACTTTGTTGATTCGTTCGGAAAAAAAATGTTATGTGAATATGAATGTAAAAACAAAAAAAACAAAAAAAAAGAGAAAAAGAATGCTTGCTTGGAAAAGAAAATAAAAATAGTGAAAGAAGAAGTTGTGAAAAAGAGTTGGGAAGGTTTTCAATTGAGAAACAAGTGGAATGAAGTTGGGATGTGTAAATAACTTGTACAGTGAATGTCTCTTTTGCATCGACAATTTCATTTCAATGGCCTGAGAAATGTCCCTTGTTTGTAAACCCGACCAAGCTACAACCGTAAAAGACCTTAGTGATTGTTGCACCCTAAAATTTGACCAACCTTTTCTTAACTTCGTTTATGTTTCATTTCATTCCTTTCTAGCATTTGCATTGCATAGCATTTTTCATTGAACAGGGGATTAAGAGGTTGTGCATAGCAAGAGGGGTCTACTCAGAGGATTGCGCCTAAGCAAGGGATGTTACTCAAGTTTGAATGGTCATCAGGTCATCTAGAAGCGGGCAATGGTCTTGAGAAAGGATGGATGGATGTATGTGGGTCAGCTCCTAACTTGGAGGCTAGTTCAAGATCATCAGAGGCTTGTGAATGCATGATTATGGATATAATATATTGAGAGAGCTCATTGAGTGCTTTGAGAGCCATTTGGAGCTTATTCAAGTTGTTGTGTGAGGTGGATGAAGCCACAGTCAAGAATGTTGCATCTAGGGTTTTCATCTGGTCAACCCTCAGTCAACTGTGAGATTGAAGGAGATTAAAACTCAATTCCAAGTCTCTATGGTCATGGAATGTAATGTTGATATGTCTAATATATCATTTCAAGATCAATTCATCAAGAATCGAGACTGTGAGAAGTTACTAAATTAGGGTTCTCAGTGTAAAATCCCCTGTTTAGTCCTCAGCTTCAAGACCACCTATCTCAAGATACAGGTTTCACCTAAAATTTTGACCAACATCAAACTTGTAGAGCATGTTCTTAGCTTTCTTTTGAGTACTATAAGTCATTCATCTGATTTCTAGAACTCAAGTTATGATGCAGACAAGTTACAGGTCATCAGATGAATGTGATTTTGGTCAACAAAAGTCAACCAACTTCCAAGCTATTTTTGACCTAGAATGATGTTTCTCCTCAACTTTTGATGCACATGAAAGTTGTAGGTATTGGTCTTAGCTTTTCAAAGAGTACTAGAAGTCTTTCATCTGATTTGTAGAACTCACGTTATGAGGCTTGCAAGTCAGGGGTATTTTAGGAAAGTGAGATTATAGGTCATAAAATTATAGGTCCATTTCACCAACTTGCACACTTCAAATGAAGATTTTTACTACATCAAATGTGCTCCAAATGGTGTCAATTGTTTAACCAAGCCTTGAGAAGTCATGAATTTGGCTTGGAATGTTGATTTCCTAAATTGATTTGCATGGAAAAGGACTTAAAAGGAGAAAATTGGGTTTAATTCATCATGGATCATTTTTGTGCAAATAGATACAAATTTTGAGTGCAAACTACATTTCAAGCATAATGGCAATAATAGAATTTGAATTTGGTGAGTTTTGGTGAGCCATTTTCAAGCTTTCTTCAAGCTTAAGTTACACTTGAAATGTCAACCATTGAGATCAAACAAGGATCAAATCCCAGCCATTCACACTCCTCATGTTACCAGCAAGTGATTTGCATCATTTTGGAGCCAAATTGGTACAAAATTCGTGCACATGACAAGTGAAAAAACTCAAATTCCATGGATATGCAATTGGGCTCTAGGGGCTGCCATTGGGCTTAATTTCTTTCCAAATCCATCACATAAAAGCTTTCCATGATGAACAAATGCTCAGAACATGAATTGGGTGAAGAATTGGAGCTAGAGCATTTTGAAAAAGTGAAGGAAATTCAAAATTTGAATTCTGAGATCCAAGCCATTTCAAGCCAAATTGTGAATTGCAAAAGCTTTATTGAAGTTTGTGGAACGTTTCTGGATACTTTTCTTCAAGCTTAAGCATCAATTGAAGGCTCAGTGGAAGTTCTCCACTAGGTAATTATAAATCAACCTTACTCTTTGAATATGAACTGATTCTCTGCCATTTTTACATATTTGAGACCTAGACAACATGTAGATCATTAATCACTAAAACGAACTGGCTTTTGTGATGATTGTTGGATGAAGCTCAAAACTGTTTAGATCTGATATGGCTTGTTCTTGTGTTGTTTTGATTAATTGTTGCTTGATCTGTGATCTCCATAACCTCTAGATGAGTTCTTGACCAAGTTGAGTGAAGTTTGTGAACTTTTGTTCTTGGTGCACATTTCTGTTTGGCTTCGATTTGAGTTTGTTGTGAGGAATTAATGGAAAATAAGCATGCCAGGTTGTTGTACATGGAGAGAGGAAGATATTGATACTGGTTTTGTTGAATTTGGTTAGGTTTGACATCAGAGCACTGTAGCTCTCGCCGGAGAAGACGACCGGAGTCTTCTCCGACCACCACCTGAACTTTCCCTCCATCTGAGGATTTGAATAAGGAAGATGACCTTCTTTCCGTTAGATCAGGTTGACTCCCTTGACTTGGAAGGGTTAATCCAACGTGTGAGATTTTTCTTGAGAGTGTTGACTAGGGTTTTGATTACGTGGCCATGTGTGGATGTTAGATTTGATTACTTTTGGAATGAACACTCAGGATTAATACCTATGGTATGATGTAGTCAATGAACCACACCCAATCCCCCAGTGAAACGCTCCGTTTCACTTAAGTGTCCCCAGTGCTACGTGGCGCGCTCTATAGCCTTGGATTAGTTGACTGGTAGCCTGATCCAGTGGTTGGTGTTTTTTCTTATTTTTTTATTTTCTTTTATTCATTTTAATATTTTCCTTTACTCTTGTTTGAATTTAATTAATTAAAAATAGCTCCAATGTTCTAAAAAATTCACAAAAATATTTCTTACAAACCTTGAGATGTCTATTATTTTCAAACATTCTTTTATTTTATTTTTCAGATTATTTTTCATTTTTAAATATAATTAAACATTGGAGGTGTTTTTAAATGATTAAATTCTAACTTTGCTTGTTCTTTTATTTGTTTCTCTCATTTCCTTTGGATCCAATGAATGAAAATTGATCCTCATATCCATAATGAGTTGAACAATTTTTTAGGACCATTTTTCCCCTGGTTGGTTGACTTTAGGGTTGACTTTTGGTGCTTTTCTTTTGACCCTCGATTCTCCCATTTCAAAGTGGTACATCTTGAATTTAATTTTCTTTTGATGGTGCTTTGAGGGGATATTGGCTTTGTGCTTTCGGCCTCTGTTTGAAAACATGTTTAGCTACCTTGTGCATTTTATTTGTTTATTTTTGAACTATTTTCCTATTTTTGAGGTAACTTGCAAGTCAAGTTACCTCCAAGGGAGGTTCACACATGTACCCTGACCTAGTTTGACTTGGATGTGACATTTTTGGATCCTTTGAACCCTCAATGCCTTTTGTTTCATGTTGCTAACATGTTAAGGATGATGTTGGTTCAATTTTAGGTCATGATATTGTTTCTTCCTTGTTCATTTGTGTGTTTCCTTTTAAGCTTTCAATTAGGGTTTCATTGTGATATATGCTTGCATCCTCTTATGCTTTGGTTTGCATTTCCTTTTGAATTGAATTGCTATTGCTTTTGAGATCTCTTATCTTCATCTCCCTTCTGTACAATGACCTTGGAGTGTCATTTAAGGTGGCTTGGTCCCTCCTTTGGAGGTATTTGAAGCATACCTAGAATGATGAATCCTTGAGGACACTTTTGGTGTTTCTTTGTTTTTTATGAGTGATGCTTATGGTTGAGTACTTATTATGGGGTCCTTGCTGTCCTCCTTTGGACTCCCATCCTCTCTTGGCTTTGGGTTTTGTTTTGCCTGTTCATTTGGTTTAGTTTTGGTGGTGTGGTTGATGTTGTTTGACTTAGGTCATTTCATCCCACTTTTGATGCACCTTTGTGTGGTTTGCTCTTGTTTGATTGATTTTCTTCTTGTGCACTTCTTTTTCTTCTATTTTCTTGCATTTCCATATGCATGCTTGGTTTAGATGAGCTTGTGGAGGCTACTTCCCCATACTATTTTCCTCCCACTTTCATTCTATTTGTGCATCTTATGTTTGCATTTTCATTTGCATATGCATTCTTCTTCTTTTTCTTTTTCTTTTTCTTTTCTTTGCCATGCTCCCCATAAGTTCTCTAACCTCTTGAGGTTATGATAGACATTAGGTGCCTAACTATGCATGATAACATTAGGTAGTTCCCTTTTGAATCCCAATTTTAGGTTCACTTTGCATGATAACGTTTAGGATTGATTAGTCTCCCATTAGTGTCCTTTCTTCTTCTTCTCATCTTCAAACATTCTTAAAACATCTAATAAAGAATGACAAGTGTAGCACGCTACGAGCCTTAAGATACTTGAGAAATGGTAATTGAGGGGCCTCCTCTCAATGACCTAGAGTGTTTAGTGTACACCCTTTGGGTGATATACGACGCATTCGCTCTTGGGTCATAGTCTCTAGTGCGACATGAGTTACAAATCAAATTCAAAACACTTCTTCTCTAAAAAACACAAAAACACCTCAAACCCTTTTTCATCCTTCGGGACCTTAATCAGGAAAATCTTTTCAGATAAAAGAGTGTCATTAACTCTTAGTTCTACCGCAAACGGTAACGCCTAAGTTTCCAATGGTCGAGCTGCATACACCAACTTCTAGAACTACTTGTTAACCCTACTCGGGCCTAAAAATTGTTGAGCCAACCTGTGGTCTTTTGAGCCCAAACTACGTTCGCTCTGATCTTTCATACCAGATGAAAGTACGTAGGCATAAGACGCGATGTCTTGGCGAGCAACCTTCCCCCTTTCTTTACCCGTAGTTAGTCGAACTACGTCGACTCTGACTTTCCCATTGCACGAGGGAGTACGTAGGCACAGAGCGACGATGCTCTGCCGAGTCACTTCTCTTTTCTTTTCTTTCGTCCACAAGCCTTTAGCTAGATAGTTTCAACACACCCTTTTAGATAGACAACAATGCGTGGATCCCGTCGAGTACGACGGACGTGAGGGGTGCTAATACCTTCCCCTTGCGTAACCGACTCCCGAACCCAAACATGGTTGCGATGACCTTGTCTTTCCCTTTTCTCGTTAGGTTTTTCCGATTGTTTCCTTTCCCTCTCTTTGGGATAAATAACAAAAGTAACGACTCTTTTGTTTTCCGCCGGTTGTTTTTTTTCGCAGTTGCGACAGCGATCTTCTTGCTTCGATATTTTCATTTATGATTGTTAGATATTGTATGAATTAGATTGATATTGGCATTGTTTGTTAGGTGAGTGAAATTATCCCCGCGGTTGCAAACGCGTAATTTCTTCAATCTTTATTCGAAGAGGAGAGATAGGGTGATTCATTCAAGAAGACATAGTTGTTGATTGATGCATGTTTTGAATTTCTTTAAGACTTTAGTTCTTGTGCATTATTTGATTCTCATCTTGTGTAACCTGTGTCTGGCGGCATTCCTTGTGTTTGAGCCATTTAATCCATTCTTAGAAAAATCTTATTCTTGAGCAAATCCTCTTGTTTCATCAAGAGGCATACTTTGCTTAAGGGAAAGCAAAGATCTATTTGGGGAGAGTTGTTAGATGCCCAACTTTTCTTATTTGAACTATCAAATATGGGTATCTTACACTCCTTTTTGTAAAGAAAGTGTTAGAATCACTCTTGCTTTGGTTGATTTGCACAATTATGTGAAAATATCTTGGTTCATTTGATTTGTGTGCTATTATGTAGGAATTAGGCATGAAAAATTGAAGAGTAAGACACAAGAAGGATGACAAAGAAACCAAGTCAGCATGCAAACAACAACAAGTTCTAACAGCAAACTTGCTAGCGAAGCTTGCCCAAAAACTTCACAAAGTTTGCACAGTGAAGTTTGCAGCGAAGGCCAGGAAACCCAATGTACTGTTCATCCAGAAAGAAAAGGGTCCTAAGTTCGCTGTGCGAAGGAGGCAGCGAACAACTCGCTGGAGCGAAGGTCTAGCGAACACTCCCAGACTTGAGGCAGTAGGTATTTGGATAAGAATTCGATGTGCGAAGTTTGCAGCAAAGCCTATTATTTTGCAAAGTTTGCAGCAAAGCCCATTTAATCCTTGATTATTTTGCAATTGTATCGCATGCTTTAAGCACTTTTTGCACATTTTTTCTTATGTGTTAACATGAAAATGCTTAGAGATGCATGATAGCTTGTTCTAGTTAATGCTTTGCTATTCAACTTGATCCATTAAATTTGCTCTTTGAGAAAATTTAATCTTGTTCAACATTATTTCCCACACTTGCCTTGATAATATTTCGATTCGCTTGAAAGATTATTAGAATTTTCTTCCCTTTGATTGATCAATCAAAACCTTGTTTTTGATTGATTAATTGCCCATGCACTCTTTAGGATCTCTTTAGAACCCCTTCTTTCTTGATCCTGTTTCGAGCTAGACGACTGAGCACTAAGCAGGAGCATTATACAAATCACGTCGTTACTCTGTCAATCTCAATTTTCGCACTACGCTTTGAGTAAAAAAGAAGGAATGAGAATGGAGAGTTCCTACCCTCATTCTAACTAATTTTGGTAGGGGACAAATGACCCTGTGCCTGGAATAGTCACTTCTATCCCCAGACCGTAGTGTCTCTTGAGTCGATCCTGGATCACTCATTCCTTTCCCCGAATCTTTCTCCTTCCTTTGGGTTAGAAACCTTCTTTTATTTCAATCCCCCTTTTCTTGGTTAACCACTGCCCGTCAGTTAAAAGACCAGTTTTCTCTTTGCTTTCGGTTAACCAATGTCTATCAGTTAAAATACTGAATCCCTGCAGCAGTAAGCAACCTTCTCCTGGTCCAACTTCCTTTTCTTCGGTTAACCATTGTCAGCCAATTAACATATGGAGTCTCTATTGAGTTAATCACCTTGCGGTTAAAACACCCATTAACTTAGTTAAGCATCATCCTTTGGTTAAAAGACCAATTTTCTTCTGCCCCACCAAAGTCGTAACCTTCTCTTGATTCACCTTTCTTTCTTTGGTTAACCATTTTCTATCAGTTAACATACCGAGTCCTTTCTGGGTTAATACCTTCTCTTGGTTCAACACCCTTTTCATTAGTTAACCATTGCTTGTCAGTTAAAAGACCAATTTCCATTTCTTTTCCCCTCCCTAGTGGATTCAACCTCTTTCTTGGTTAACCACTGTCTGTCAGTTATAAAACCAATTTGATGTTCCCCAATGCCATCTTTCTTTTCCATAGTAGAATCATGTCTCCATTCCTTGGGTAAACCACCGAGTCTCAGTTAAAATACCCTACTCCTTGCCCCTATCCCTTTTCCTTGTTTTGGTTTTGACATCACTTATATGCTTCTCTCCTTTTTCCGTCTTAGTTCTCTAAACTACGTAGGCTCTAAATTTCTCATTGCACTTTGAAGATACGTAGGCACAAGATTGTGAAATCTTGGCAAGCCACCTTCTCCTTTCTATTCCCTAGTTCCATGAACTACGAGGCTCTGAATTCCTCATTACAATATGAGGATACGTAAGCACGAGGGCCCAAATTTTCTGTGAACACTTCCTTTATTCCTTTTCCTTCCCTCTTCGCGAGTAGCCTTTAGATAAATCACCCATCCGAGCCTAGAAGCATTCATAATAGTTCCCTTCGAGTACGACGGATGCGTGGCATGCTAATGCCTTACTCTCGCATAACCGACTCCCTTACCCGTTCCTCTTTTCCCTGGGGTTTTATCAATATTTTTTCCTTTCCTTTTGGAGTAAATAATGTCCGGTGGAGACTCTGTTATACATCGAGCGTGTGATGCGCTCGGGTATAATCCCGCTCGCTTCAGCTGGCGACTCTGTTGGGAATTTTTTCTCTTGCAAGTTGGAGACTCTCCTAGTTTTGTTTGTTTGCTTGTTTGCTTGGGTGTTTATCTTTATGCTTTACTTGTTTTATCTTTATGTTATTTACCATATTCTTTTATTTCTTTAAATATTCATATGCTGCATACTTTGGATTATCTGCTATATTTTCTACTGTTGTTGGGATGGGCTGATGTTACTTGAGAGAAGCTCTATACCCGTGCTTGAGCATACACACAGGATATAATCGTGGATAGTCGTGTTGCCTGCGTTTCACGCATTGGGTTGTCATGAGAGCCACACCCAAACTAGTATCACTTGAGAATCTTTTATCCTGCAAGAATTCTCTATGACAAGGTATTTTCATATGACTTCATGACTCTGGGAGACCTTCTAGGGACCACCTTTGGAAGACTAGAACACACTTGTAAGGGGGATATTGGGTTTTTCTGCAGGAAACCATAGACCCTACATACCTTTGCTCTCATACACGTAAGACCTTTGAACCTGCATCGAGCAGTATATGCAGACTACACAGAATGTTTTGTACTTCTATACTAAATTATTGCATATTGTCAATGCATCATTATGTATGCCGAACTTTTGAACCTGAGTTATTGCATTGTGTATATGCCAGACTTTTTACATCATCAAACCTTAGAATCAATGGATGTTGCATATCTTATTTTCATTTCCATCCACCTAAACAACATAAGCATACATTTGCTTTGCATGCATACAAACCAGAAAAAAAACTCACCTTCTTCCTTTCATCATCCAGAAGATAACGATTCTTCGACGCCGATTACCAAAGAATCATGGGATAGTTTAAGCATAAGAACACAATAATAAAGGAAGGCAAGGTTGACATGGTTTTGGAACTACTTCTGGACAGTATGACAATGGACTTCTCGTATCAGGATGTGATTGATGAACATGCAATGAATGGACGAAGGGCGGGTGAAATCATGAATGCAACTGCAAGCAATTTGTCGGTTTATCCCTTAACTAATTAGAAGCTCACTAAAAATAAAAAACAAAAGCATAAGCAAATTAGCAAAGGAATAGTAATCAAGGGAGGAAACGTCCTCGCTTTGATCCAATTTTGATCTCTTACACACATCTACTTCCTAATTTGATTCATATTGGGGGAAATTGTTCCCAAAGCGATCGAGTCAGCCAAGTTTCCCTACCACACTAAGCATGATCCTAATGCCACAGGTGGATATCATGCTGGATATGTGGGGCATTCAACAGAAGCCTGTATCATCTTCAAGAACAAAATTCAAGAGCTCCTTGATCTGAAGCTGCTATGCTTTACCGAGAACCCTTGCCAAAATTTTGTGTCGGTAAGTGTTGAAACAGCTGCTGAAGCAAAGAATGGAGGTCCTCCTACTCATATACAGATTCCTTCAGCCATTCAACCTACTAGGCAATACCTTGTCGCAACTGTGAAAAACACCCAGCGGAAAACAGAAGAGTCGCCACCTTTCGTTATTTATCCCAAAGAAAGGGAAAGGAAACGATCAGAAAAACCTAACGAAAGAGGGAAAAGACGAGGTCATCTCAACCAAGTCTGGATTCGGGAGTCGGTTACGCAAGGGGAAGGTATTAGCACCCCTCACGTCCGTCGTACTCGACGGGATCCACGCTTGTTGTCTATCTAAGGGTGTGTTTAAACTATCTACGCTACAGGTCTCAGGGACAAAAGAAAAGAAAAAGGGACTCGACAGAGCATCGCTGCTCTGGGACTACGTATTCCCATCTGGTACAAGAAATCAGAGTCAACGTAGTTCCGCTAACTACGGGCGAAAGGGGGGGAGGTTTCTCGCTAAGACATCGCATCTTGTGCCTACGTACTTTCATCTGGTATGAAAGATCAAAGCAAACGTAGTTCGGCCTAAAAAGAACACAGGTTGGTTCAAAAGTTTTTAGGCCCGAGTAGGGTTAACAAGTAGTTCTAGCAGTTGGTGTATGCAGCTCGACCATTGGAGACTTAGGCATTACCGTTTACGGTAGAACTAAGAGTTAACAACACTCTTTTATCTAAAAATATTTTCCTTGATTAAAATCCCAAAGGATGAAAAAGGTTTGAAGTGTTTTTGTGTTTTTAGTAAAGTGAATTGAATTTGATTTGCAACCCATGTCGCACTAGAGACTATGACCTAGGAGTGAATGCGTCACATATCACCCAAAAGGTGTATACTAAACACTCTAGGCAATTGAGAGGAAGCCACTCAATCACCATTCCCCAAGTAGCTTAAGGCTCGTAGCATACAACATTTTTTATTCTTTATTATGTGTTTTATGAGTGTTTGAAGATGAGAAGAGAAAAGGCACTAAAGGGAGACTAAATCGATCCTAAAATTTGTCATGCAAAGTGGACTTAAAGTTTGGATACAAAAGGGAACTACCTAATGTTAGCATGCTTGGATTGAACACCTAATGTCTCTCCTACTCTCACCCTAAACGGAGGGACTAGGAACCCTATGGGGATCATGGCAAAAAGCACAAGAAAGCACCAAGCAAATTCAATCACAAGCAAGAGAGGAAAACATGGAAAACAAACATGCAAAGAGGGAGGAGAAGAAGTGCGGGGCAGAAGCCGCCACAAGCGCGTCTCGACCTCTTGAAAGCAAACAAAATGCAATGCAAAAGAATACATGCAAGCAAACAAACGAATACGAAAAGATGCGATAACACAAAAGCAATGCAACACACAAGCAAGGGAGGAAAGAGTGTGAGGCAGTAGCCTCCACAAGCACATCTTGATCTTTTATTAATGCTGTAAAAGAATGCGCACAAAGCGGAATAATGCGGGACAGCAAGCAAACATGAACATGCAAGCACACAATCACTTTGAACATCAACACATAAGTGTGCATCCGAGTGGAAAATAAACGCGAGTCGACGAAGTCTCGATTAAATAATCAAAACAGCGACATATATCCCAAAATATTTCACTTTTAATGCATCATATCGAACTACGATGATTCGAAGTGAAACGGTACTCAAACAAGCAAGCAAAACAGCAAAACAGGCCTGGTGGAACAGTGTTAATCGGTTAACCATATGCGTTAACTGATTAACCACCTGAAAATGTTTGAAATTTTGAAAGTTTGAGTTGGTTAATCGATTAACCATATAGGTTAACCGATTAACACTGCTCCAACAGCAGCAAACAGCAACAGAAAAGCACTTAACAGCAACTTATCACTTAGGCAAACTTCCACATGATCTCATAATCAATTGTGTACGAGATTTAAACAGCAAATCATGATTCCAACAGCATGTGAACAGATCAACACATCCAAATAATAAATCAAACAGATCAAATTAACCAATATTCAATCAAAGATGAAGATCCACATGATTAAAGCAAATAAGCTAAAAACAGATTCGGATCCAACCTTCGGAGCAGAGATTTGCTTCGGTTAATGTTGATTCAACTGTAATTGGACAGATCCGATGCTAGAAATCTGGAATACTTCAAGATCCACACCAATTCTTGTAGTAGAAATGGAGATCCTTCAAGATTAATCCAAAATAAGCCAAATAATCACTTCCAAAATCACTTTCAAAATCACTTCCAGATCTAGATCCAATTGTGCATGAAAATTGGATGAAGAAATCACTTCAATTGGGATGATGGATGGAGGTTTGAGCTCAAGAGTTCATTGATTCCAATGAAGAATCAAATAATTCAATGAAAAAGAGCTTTGAGTGAAGGTTTTTGGAATTGGAGAATTGAGAGAGAATTTGAGAGAATGGAGATGAATTCTGAAAAATGAGAGTGAAAAATGAAGATTGGATCCCTTTGGTTTGGAGTGAATCACTTAAATATCACTTAGGTTTGGATCCAAAGGAAAGGCTTGGAAGTTGGTTTGTGAATTTTAGTTTGGAATGAGGAATGGGCATTTGGTGGGAAATTGAAATTAACCAAATTTCAAATGAGGTTCTAGATCCTTCCCAAGTGTAAAAATGAAACTCAAGTGATCAAAATTGGACTCCAAAAGTGGCTGGACTTGAAAATTCACGTACAGGGCAAAAATTACACATGTTAATCGGTTAACGCATATGGTTAACCGGTTAACATTGTGAAAACCTGCAAAATTAGCCTGATTTTGATTGTGTTAATCGGTTAACAATATGTGTTAACCAATTAACACCTTCAAAAAGTTGAATTTGGCGCCTTTTGGAGGGAAACATGCCCACTTGCCCGTTTTCAACTGTTTGGATATCTGTTAAGCCTCTGAAACTTGTTTTCGATCATCCTGACTGTGAAACTGCTTGAAGTAGCCTGAACTTTGGAAATTAACCTGCAAAATAAAATAAAATCGACTGCTCTATCGGGCAAAATAAATGCCAACTGCTGATGCTTGCTGTTCAGTTGCTTGCACTGGGACGAAAACTGAGCCACGGGAAAACCTTGATCCCCTGTCTCAAGAATGAATGCCATGATATGCAGAAATGCAAAATGCACAGAAACAAAAACCAGTTGCAAAAACCGATTGGTCAAATTTTGGGGTGCAACATACCCCTACCAAGGTTTTTAGTCAGTTGACTCTAGAATGCCTTCTGCCTATCCTGGGGCACCTCGTGTTGCTGTACATCCACATGCTTATCATGGGGTACCCTACGTTCCATATAGGATCTAATTTGGTCATACTGCTAATCAGATGAATAATCCTAACTTGATGTACCCTGATCAAGTGCTACCATAATGTGATACTCCTCAGATTCATCCTCAATGCCAAGTTCTGCTGGTTCCCACGTTGTACTACTCATTCTCGCACAATCTTGCAGCCCAATGTCAACGACCTCCTCAAGGTCAGATTTTGCAAAGTCAACAAACTGCACAACAAAACAGAAATCAAGGACAGAGACAAAGGATACCAATCTGGGGTGGACACAGAGGCTAATCACACGAGCAATCACATTGCATTTCAAACTTCTCATTTGTAATTTTTTATTATTTGTCAATATATTATTCAATTGAGAACTTGTTTGTTTTTAAATATGAATGATAAAGAAATGAATATGCATGTTTTGAACAAATTCATTCGTGTTCACTCACACTTTTTATCAGTATCAAACATTTGATCAATCAAAAACAAAAGGAGAATGATGAAATAAAAAAAACATGAGATCATTGTCTGTATGCTTTGAATAAAACCTTACTGACGATGTAAGGCATTGTTTCAAATCCCCAAACACCGAAGGTATAAAGAAGATAATCCCTAGTCAACCCCTTTGGGCTTTGAAGTAGGAATTTCTTTCTGTACACAAAAAAACTCTCAATCTTAACCAGGGGCAGGGTAGTCTTAAGTTAGTTTGACCATGCACTCAAATTTCAAAAAGAGTACCCCATTTGAGGATCAACCACATCCTATCCCTCACAAGAGGTCAAAAAACCACAAATCCACAATGGCTGTCCCCTACTGACCAAAGCAATGAGGCTGTCACGATCCTTATAAATCAAACGAACAAATGTCATATGATTTGTTCTAAAAAAACGAGAAAATCAAAATAAAAAAAGAGAGAGAAGAGAGTATGCTAAGTCAAAAACTCAAAAACAGGTGACTTAGGCAAAAATTAGGGCATCCCGGTAGACTGTTGTCGCAACTGTGAAAAAACAACCGACGGGAAAAAAATAGGGTCACCATTGAACGTTCTTTATCTCGACAAGGGAAAGGAAACAATCGAAGAAACCTCAAAAGGGAGAAGACATGGTTTCGCAACCAAATCATGGGTTTAGTAGTGGATTACGTGAGAGGAATGTATTAGCACCCCTCGTGGAAACAAAAAAGGGAAAAACAAAAAGGTGAATTGATAGGACTTCGCCGTCCTATGCCTACGTATTCCCTCGTGCAATGGGAAAGTAAGAGTCAATGTAGTTCGAAGGACTACAGGCGATGGAGGAAGGTTTCTCGCTAAGATTTCATCATCTTGTACCTACGTATCCTCATTCGGACGAGAATAAGGAAATCATAGCATTCGTAGTTCGACTTACGAATTGTTAAGTGTTTTTTAATGAGTGATGCTAAGTTCGTGTTCCAGGAGCTAGGGTCAATGCATGTTTGCGGTAGAATGGAAATAAGATGCTCTTTTTGAAAAAGGTTTAACAAACAATCCCAAAGGATAAAATGATTTGAATTTGTTTAAGAGTTTTAACAGAAGTGAATTGATTTTATTTGAGATTCGTATTGCACTAAAAGTCTATGACATAGGAGCGAATGCGTCGCAAGATCGCCCCTAAACGGGACGTATGCTAAACACTCTAGAAGAAGTAAGGAGAGACTCCCCACTCATTATTTCCCATATACTTAAGGCTCGTGGCGTACAATACTCATTGTATTTATTACGTGTTTTAATTTTGTTTTGAGAAAGAATAGAAACTCAAAGGGCAAAGAGAAAATCTAAGGGAAACTCACCTAGATATTGTCATGTATTATGGTCCTATAGTTGAGGATGAGAAAGGGAAAGTCTACCTAATTTTTAATATAAAAGATGGACCTAAGGTTGAGGTTAAGAGGGATCTAACCGAATGTTGCCATGAAAAGGATTGAGAGCCTAATGTTTATCCTACTCCAAACTTAATCAGAAACTAAGTTGGACTAGGAGCCCTAAGGGAACATGTGATCAGGCACAAATAAACATTATACAACTCAATCTCAAACAAAAAATAGGAACCCGAAACTCAAAGGAAAAGAAATGAGATGAAGAGGGGAAGGATGTCAAAGCAACACAATGCAAGAAGAATCAACCAACAATTCTCAAGTGTCAAACATCAAGGCTAAAGTCAAAGCATGTTTATCATATGAATAAAATCAATCAAAGATGGATAAATCATACAATCAACATACCTATTCTCAATCATCACAAGAGATGATCAAAGTGTTCACACATTAAAATTCAAATAGATAAGCAAAATCAATCAAATAAATGCACAAGTAAACATGTCTTAGAATCATAATCAAGCACTATTGATCAACATACAAAGACAACATGAGTCAAAAAATATAAGAATCAAGCAAGGTCATAACTCAAATCACTTCATTATCAAATCATTTCAAAGACAAAAAGAGAAGCACAACACCATCCAACATGAACCACAACAAAGTGTATGCATTTGTAAATCATTATCTCATGAAAACAAGTCACAAATGGTTCAAGTGATAAAGTTAAGGCATGGTATCAAGATGAGGCAGTAGCATGAACATGAATATCAATTCAAACATAAAATCATGTATAACAAGAATAGTAATCAAGGATCAAGTTCAAAACATGCATCAAAATCAGGCAAGCATCCACCATAATCATCTTTAAAGGAAGGTAAGTATTCAAGTAAGGTATAAAGACCAATTGATCAATTAATAAACACCATAACATGAAGGTCAGAAGAATACCCAAACAATTCAATTCAAAACCAAATCCAAGATATCAAGCAAGATCAACCAATACCATATCTAAAGAGTGCACAAACAATCATGTATTCATCATCCAATATCACTCTCAAAAGGAAGTAAGCATTCATGAGAAGAAACACTGGAAAGTGACCATGAAATTAAGCATTAAAACATGTCCAGGCAATAGGTATTCACATCATGTAAACATTTCAAACATCACTCAATCACAAGTAAGCAAAAGGTCTCAAGACTGGTCAATCATCCTACACATTCATCTCAAAACAATGTCACATTTAAGCATCAATCAAAAATAGATAAAGATCAAATAAATGTGAATCCAAAGCTCTAATTCAATTTAAGATAATCAATATTAAGCATGAAAAATATCCCAAAAGGATTGCATAAATGCAACACCAAACCAAGTCAAACAAGATCGTGAAGGTCACTAATCGAGCATGTATCAAGGATCAAATAAAACCAATTGAGAAGAAATTAAAAATACATCATCAAGGCACCAAAACAACATTCAAACATTCATAATTTAAGTTTCAAAACATGGTTGTTACGGTGAGAATCGTGATACCAAGCTATTGATTAACTTGAATCTTAATTCTTACAATTCACAACCGAACTTTAATTTATCCAAAAGGAAATGTTTAAAGAAAGAAAGACCTATAAAAATACAAAGCAAAAGGCAAGGCCTAAAGCTGAGCAAAGAGAGATCTAAAGGTTCGGGGGTTAGTTATGCATAGGGTGGGTATTTCACATCCTAAACATCTGTAGTACTCTACAGGAACCTCTTGTTAGTATTTGTGTTTGCTAAAGTTTTCTTGCTAAAGGGAAAGTGCTAAGGTAAATATCTAAAGTATATAAAGTATGTACAAAGTTTGCTCGCCAAGACATCACATCTCGTGCCTACGTATCCTGACGGGAATAGAATCAGAGCAACCGTAGTTCCCCTAACTAGGAGTGAGGAACTCTTGAATGTGATCAAGGTTCCAAAGGGATGTAAGCATTCATAGGGAAGTACTTACATGGAGTGCGGCGACTCCTGAATCTACGTTGAGATTGTTATGGTATAGAATGTCCACGGCGGGACGCTAAACATGAGTACGGCGACTCAGATCCTAAGGTTAGGATAAATGGTAAAGGATGTCCACGGCGGGACGCTAAATAGAGCACGACGACTCCAATCCTAAGGTTAGGATAAAGGGTAAAGAGTTATGATACATAAACCAATAATTTCATAACGATGTAAACCTGAAAATTATGGCCACCCCAAGATGGATGTTCTAACAGAAGTTATAACATCCACTGTGACATTCACTACAGACCTACTATTATGCAGTAATAACAAAGCAGTAAATAACATAGTTAGTTGTTGACCCAGTTTAGTGCAACACACTTACATCTGGGGGCTGCCAAGCCAGGGAGAAATTTCACTATCAGCAGTATCAATTCAGAGTCAAACCTCCTGTTTGCACTCCTCACTTAATCACTACCCAATGACAATTTAACTTAGAGACACTCTACACCTGAGTGTACCCACTCACTCCCTACAATCACACATCAGTGATATCAAACACTAACAAATTAAGCAGTAGAATAAAGAGACACTTTAACTACACACACACCTTGATCTTGCTTCAAAGCTTTGATCAAGTGACACACACTCTTGCTTAACAGCTTCGAGTGGTACACAGCCTAGAAACTACCTGACCAATGCAATCAATAGTTTTTTGGATTACAAGTGTTCCTAAGACACAATCGTGAAGAACAACCTCTTCACTTCTAAACCACTATGGTGATTTCTCCTCTTCTCTATTTCTAACAGCGGCCTTCTAGGATTCCTTTTCCTGGTATTTATAGCAGCAGATCAGTCCTTGGGCCTGGGCGCATACATTAGGTTTTATCCATCATAAAACCTCTCTTTTGTATTCTGCACATTTTCCACTTTAATCAGGTACATATTAGTTCCCCTAGGGCGTCTAAAATGTCTCCTGCTTTCCAGCTTGAGCTTCTGAGTTGTTTCCTGAGTTATAGCTACCAGAATAACAAACTTCCGCTTGATGTCATACGACCTATGTCATAACATTGAGTATGACATCCAACTTAACTTATAGTTAGCTTAGTTAACTTACCCTACACAGTCTATATTATGAATGTAACAACATCAGACATGACATTCATACATATACTAATATTTTGCCACAAAATGCAGCCAATCAAGAGCACTTACAAACTCCCCCTTTGGCAAATTTTTGGCTAAAACACTATGTACTTACATCAGAGATTTCCACACAGCAGAAGACTTAACATAGGTCTTGTCATGCAGGTAAGTCACGTGCTGCTCAAGCTCTCAGAATCCTCACGGTTGGCTTTCAGCCCTGTTAACACTCACTTTGTTAACTCTCTGTAGGCTTCTACTCCAGATGTCATCCTTTGCTAGTTGAGTAACAGAGTTACTCCCCCTCAACTGATGCACATCAGTTGTACACTTCACCTACAAACAGCCTGCAGTTACATATATACCTCCAGCCTGCTCTGGATGTTATGACATTCTGGATAACATCATGTCACACAGTTGTGCAACTCCCCCTGAAGAAATGCACTATGCTAAGTTGTGCACCTCCCCCTGAAGGGATGCATTCTGCTCCTTGCAGACATACACAGAACTCCTAAGCACCTTGTTAGGATCACCCATGTTAGTACCAACAACATGTCAGTCCTAGATCTAACATACATGGCATACATATCATATCAATAACAGCCCAGACAGCTGTTATCACACACATAGATCTCATTAGTAGCACCTGTAGTTACACATATATCACAAGCACTATGGTGCATATGCACAAGTACAGTTCATGACTGTCTTGTTCTTCCACCTACATCTGTTGTACCTGCTGTTACAAACTGTTCTCACACTTTGAACTGTTCTCACACTTTGAGCACTCTCCCCCTTTTTAGCCATAAATTAAGATGCAACTAACACATAGCATAGATCATAGCATAGACCATAGATTGTACCAATACATAAGTATGGTGTGACATTACAAAACTCCTCACAAAGAGCATTACGAAATATTCATGCAAGAGCAAATAAAAATTGAACAGCAGCATGTTGCACCCCAAAATTTGCCCTCACAATACAAGACTTTGTGTTCTAAGAAGGTTCACAAGGTTCACAAGTTCTCCAACAACTTGCATAACCTTTCATGAAGTTCATAAAGTCCACAAGCTACTTTATGAAGGTTCACAAGGTTCACAAGTCCCACAGTGCTTTCAATACCTTTCATGAGGTTCATAAAGTCCATAGGTTGCTTCTTGAAGGTTCACAAGCTTCACAATACCTCCCATGAGTATCACAAGATATCTTATGAAGATTCACAAGGTTCACAAAGTTCACAATTGGTCAGAAGAGTTGACAATTCCCTCAGACAATGCACCTCCTAAGCAGTGCATCCAAAACTAGGGTTTTGACTTTAATCAGGCTAAATGGACTTCCAAGACTTCAAGTGAGCTTCATAACATCTTATATGTGTATAAGAACCCCCATGTCAAGTTTCAAGACTTTTCTCAAAAGTTTGCTCAGTCAGATGATCAGATAAGTCAAAAGCAGTCAATGCAGTTAAAAAGTCAAACTGAGGTCAACTGTGGTCAAACCAAAGTCAAACTTCATGATTTTTTTTGCCAACATCAAAGAGAGATTTGGTCCCAGGGGTATTTTGGTCATTTTACACAAATTCTACCAATTCCTTGAAGATGGGCTGTTATTAAAATTCTGAGGCATTTGATACGTATTGGTTTCGAGGCATTTATCTATCACCAGTTCTGATCATATTGAGATTTTAGCGGTTTGGTCAGTGGAATTTAATTACGATTAGTTTTACTGTTGATGCTGAAAATGTTGTGATTACGGTGCCCATAGGTGTTTGGTTATGAAATGGTTGGTTAACATTTTAATCGGATGATGAGATTAGGATTACAAATGAGACGAGTGCACCAATAAGAATACCACTTGGGAATATTTATGTTTTATGCCTATGTTAACGAATTTAAATACTTGTGGATTTATTCACAATTGTTTATATTTTTTAACTAAGAATAAAATATAAATAAATTCAAAGTGTTGGGAATTTTATTTCATAAAGATTGCATTATACAAAAGGGAGATTGTTTCACATTTTTGCTGTTACAAGGAATTACATTAAACCTAAAAATCCTAAGTCCTAAAAATGATAAGTGTCTTCATGTTGACCCTTGAGCTTCGCCGCAAATCTCGACTAACCTGCACATCAAAGCAAAACAAACAATATAGAAAAAAAGGTTAGGAGTTTTTTCGACACTCTCAGAACAATGTCATCATCGAGTGCCGGGAGTGGCACAACCGAAGCTGCGTCCTACCCCCGTTACCGATCCGCGCCGTGGGCGTCAGATCAGGTAATACATGTTCTTATCCATATGGGATATCCGGGAGATAGAAAAAAATAAATGAAGTGGAACTGATTCGTTTCGCCGCGATTGGATTTCCAAACTGATATGAGAGTATGGCAGCATAGTCAAGCGGGATTCAGACCCGGATGCCGGCAGGTCTAAATCACTTGGTGCTCATTTTTTCCAAACCTGAAATTCCACAACAGCATCAGCACAAATTGATGACAGAAACTCAGAAACAAGATAGCTCATAAGCTGCCATGAGTAAATGGAAATTCAAATTGAAAATGCACAACCAAAAGCAGCATCAGTTCTGCAACACATAGGCAAGTTCATGAAGAACCCAGTTCAAACAGAACAAGTAGAGTGAAATGAAGCCAAGGCTGCATCAAATCGCAACAAGCTGCACAAAATTGGAGCAGACAACTCAATCCCTAAAACAGCTCAGGTTCATAAAAAAAGAAGAAGAACCAGCCATATCAGAAAGCAAATCAGAGTCATCATGAATGACTGAAAACCAACAATCAAGTCAGTTCATAAAACCATAACAGAAAGCAAGATAGGTTCAATATCATCACGCATCAGCACAGAGTAAACACCGACCAAATGTGCAGGCCACATTGGAAAAGCAAAGCACCAAACAGGGGCTCAGTTATGAACATCATCGCCCCAACAAACGAAGTCACCAAAAACAAGTTATCAAAACCATACTCGGTCCATAAAACAAACAAATACATGGCTCAGTTCATCGACATCATAGCCAATCATCATCACCAATTCAATCAGAAGCAGCAATATGATCAGAAGCTAGGACGTAGTATCTTGCTCCATCAGGCTCAGAACAAGGTCATCATTGCCGTATACCTTCCTCAGCAGCGTTTGACGCGATCGAAACCATAGTACCCATCCTGAAAAAAGAAGAGGAAAAATAAGTGAATTCTAGCTGATAACCAAACTGAACGAAACAAGTCCATCAAAACCAAACCAGTTCAGATATCAGAATCCAAAGCAATGTCCAAATGAAATCAAAACAGATCAGTTCAGGTTATCAAACAAATCGAATAGGGTCAAGTGACGTTCAATCAAGGAATTCTGAAAAGAGAAAGATCCGAATATCATCAGAAAAATGAAAACCCAATTCGATCCAATCAAGGAAACGAAGAAACTGGATATCCACAAATCAAGACAAAGCCGTTCAGTTATCAAAATCAAATGAAAATCTGGGCAAATCTATAACCAAGAATAGGGAATCCTGAAAAAGGAAAGTTCAGATCAAATGAGATCAAATATATCAGAAAAAACGAAGTCCAATCTCACCAAAATCCCAATCAAATCTGTAAAGAGGAAACAGGATATATCAGTATCAGAAAAATCCAGGAAGTTTCAAAATCCAATCCGAATCACAAATTCGAAATCGAGATATATCAGAATGCAAATCAAAACGAACTGAAAATCCTGAGTTTGAAAAGGGAAAGAATCCCAAGTGGATTCAATCAAATAATTCTGAAATCAAATCAAATCAATTTGTATCAGAAATCACAAAAATAAAACGCAAATCCAACAACATCCAAGGCCCAAAAAGAGAAGATATAAAGGGACGATCTCACCTCAGAGAAAAGGGCGGACGGACCAATCGCGAACAAACCCTAGGCGGCGCAAACAAGGAGAACAGCCAAGACTCAGAGGAACCAATATCCTCGTCATCGTCTTCGTAAGAAAGAGGAACGAAGATCGCAAACCCTAGTGACCGCGCGATTGAAGAGAAGAAGAGGAACAACGAAACCCTCGCGCAAAGCTCCCGTGATCACCGCGACTGCCTTCACCGACGGCGGGTAATCAAAGGCGATCACCGTCTGGCCTCAGACAAAGAGTCATCACCGACCATTGAAACCTCAGAGACTCACCGTAAAATCATCATCGTTCAAAAACGTAAGCGACGAGTGCATCGCCTTTCACATTTGACGGTTTAAGTTTGTGTGTTTTCAGGTTTTTAGGGAACCAGATCGCAGCAAAACGAAGCAAAGGAGATGAAGAGAGTGGATCGGCGCCATTCGAAAGGAGATTGGGGGTCTCAAACCCTAAGTCTCAATATTGCTGATTGCCACGATTGGGGTTGGGTCCGGGTTGATCACCGGCCCAATTCCTCTTTATTCTTTTTTTTATTATTTTACAATTTTTTCTTATTATATTTTAATTTTATTATTTTAAATCTTATTAGGATATTTATTTAAAAATAAAATAAAATAAAGCTTTTAATTAAATTAAACTTTTTTTCTTTTTTTTATAATAATAAATAAAGACCTTTTTTTATTTTTAAAATAAATAACTTAAAATCTCTTTGTTTAAAATAAAAATTAAAACTTTTTCTTAATACAAATTAAAACCTTTTTTTAAGGTTAAAATTAAAGTATTTTTTAAAAACTAACATTGTTCTTTCTTTTATAAAGTAAATTAAAATCTTTTTTTTTTTTTTTCAAAACAATAAAAACTCTAAATTTGCATCTTTTTCTGCACTATCTCATTATCCATTGTATTTATGCCTAACCCTACTAACAGCCTCTTGTTTTCTGTTGTTCAACTGATTGTTTTAAATTCGTTTATCATTGATTAAATTTTTCATCATCATATTGTATCTGCTCCTATCATGTAACCTCGCGAACTTAACAATCGCGCTTTGAGTTCCGTCTTTTAAATTCCTGCTTGTATGGCTTTAATTTCTGTAGTTAATTCTCTGTTTGTATGATCTTAAACTTCACCATTATTTCTGTCACATTACACACATCCGAAGGTTAGGCCTAACCGTTTGGCCGCCGTGCCAATAGTCCATAAACCTTCAAAACCCTAAAAGACTCTTTTGATCACAATTGCTTCCACCGGGTTGAGTCCGGAGGTAATGACCGGCCCAACCCTTTTATTTTTTTTACTTTCTTTATCAAATTTTTAAAAATATTTAAGTTGGTTCATTTTCTATAATATAAAAATTAAAAACATTTTCTTATAATATTAAAATAAAAAAAAAACATTTTTTTAAAATATTAAAATTAAAAAAACATTTTAAAATATTAAAATTAAAACAATTGTTTATTCATATTTGTTTTTTTAGTTGATTATATTAAAAAATTGTTAATTTCTTATTATTATAATATTTGGATTAATTTCGTTTATTCCTATTTACTAACCCATTTATATTCTAATCATGCTTATTATTTTGTTAAATATCGCTTACTAACCCCCTTTATTATTTATTATTGCTTATTTATATTTTATTTATCTTTGCTATTTAATTATTTTGCTTATTATTTTGTAATTGTTTCTTGGATGTAAAGTTGTTTAATTATTTAATTATTATTATGGTTAGTAATTAGGGAGTGTAACAACATGTATGTAATATTAAAATAAATTTAGATCACTTTTAAATAAAGATAATTAAAATAAACACGTCACACACGTAAGTCGATTTTAATCGCCGTCTCACTTCCTAAGGATATCCCTCAAGTTGCCTACGAATAATGGTTAAGTGGGGTGTATAAAGCAAGTCCCTCAAATGGAAAAATCATCAAAGTCCCTTATGGTTGCCTTTACGAATCGAGTCCCTTTCGAAAAATGATGATGGTCCCTTATATGTGCTTATTACATCCCACAATGGCCTTCAAAGTCAAATTGTCCCTCACATGTCCCTTAACATCCAAAGTAAGGACTACCTACTCCATTATAGTAGGGATAGTCTTACTAAAGGAAAGAATAAAGAATAAGAAAGACCTTTAAACATTAGGGTAGGTTACTCCTAGGTGCTTGCTCACTTCAAAACTGTTTCACACTTAAACAAATTTTCAACAAGTTTTCAAACAAGTTCTTAACACATCCTTACATGGATTATTTATTAACTATTCTGAAAATTTTCTATTCACACACTACACTTTCAAAACAATTCAAAAGTGAGCTTAAGTACCTAAGAGCCCATGGATAACCATGGATGAAAAGGGTGCTAACACCTTCCCTTTTCATAACCTACCCCCCGAACCCAAAATATTCTCTAAGGTCTTTCCTGTTCTTTTATAACCTTTCCTTATGGATAAAATAAAAGTCGGTGGCGACTCTTGCTATCCGCAACATTGTTTAAAGTCAGTTCTCCCACCGTGTTACAGAACTGGCGACTCTGCTGGGGATTTATTTAAGAGGGGTACCCTTAGGAATTAAGATCACTTTAAATTGTTTGCCTTGTTTGCTTTATTATTATATTGTTGGGGTGCTCTTATGTGTGAAAGGTCCTAACCCGGATCTAGTGTACCTTAGGTAAATGGCAATAGACCAAGGAAACTGTACGACGTATATCGATACGGTTGATCTGGTGGCCATAGTTAGTGCGACTTCTTGGTTGGTGCTTATATTCCTTAAGTCAAGTTGAGGATAATATTGAGGCTGCCATATGTTGTCAATGCACTAACTGACTTTTAGAACCCTAGTTAACTCATCTTGGCCTTTAGAAAGTAGTGAGGTAACCGGCCTTGGTGCAGACTGAAGTTGGTTGACACTCGATACTACGCTCATTGAGATCTTAAACTTGGAGGGTTTTGGTTGGCAAGTAAGTTGCCTTCTGAACAACCACCCTTGTGAAGGATCAATGATATTGAGATCCCTTAGAACCTGGTTACTTTTGTAGGACAGGATGAACCATCTAACTTCAGGGGAGGGTACTTGCCTTTGAACCTCATGCAAGCCTTTAAACCTAGGGCTATGGTGTGACTTGTTTGTGTGTGCCACATGTTTGTGATTGAGCATGACATCATGACATCATCATGCATCATAAGCATATCATTTTCCCTAACCATTTCAAGGACCAAAGGATTTATCTTTGTTCTTTGTTGCAGGTCATGGCTTCTGCTCGTAGAAACACCATCAGGATCAACTTTGTAGGGATACCTGCTAAGCTCAAGGAGTTGGTTTCCCTAGTGCCTGATCATTCCCAGTTCAACAAGAGACATGGTCACTTATTGGATCTAGTTACTTCAGGGTTCAGTGAAGACATGATGAGTGTGCTGTTTCAGTTCTTTGACCCTAAGCACCATTGCTTTACATTTCCTGATTATCAGCTGGTTCCAACCATGGAGGAGTTCTCTAAACTTCTGGGTATACCTGTTCTTGATCAGAAGCCATTCACAGGCTTAGAGAAGGAGCTTAAACCAGAAGTTATTGCTGCAGCTCTACATCTGAAGAAGTCTGACATTGTTCTAGAGACGAGAAGTGGAGTTAAAGGTATTCTTGCCAAGGTATTAGTGGATAAAGCTCAAATGTTCTTGAAGGCTATGAGCTACGATGCTTTTGAGGAGATCTTAGCCTTATTGATTTATGGCTTAGTGTTGTTCCCCAATCCTGATCAGTTCATAGACGTTCATGCCATCAACATATTCCTGAGTCACAATCCAGTGCCTACCTTACTTGGAGACATCCTACATTCTCTTCACACCCGTACTACAAGGGCAAGAGGAACTTTGATGTGCTGCATACCTTTACTTTCTAGGTGGTTTATTTCTCACCTTCCTCGCTCAGTAATGAAGAATGAGCAAGGGTTCAGATGGTCCAAGAGGATCATGTCACTTTCTCACTCAGACATCCATTGGTGCTCCAGATCTATGGAGAATGTCACCATCATTGACCGTTGTGGGGAGTTTCCTAATGTGCCACTTCTAGGCATAAGAGGAGGCATCACCTACAACCCATCTCTAGCTTTACGACAGTTTGGTTACGCCCGGAGCGATGGTCCACATGACATGTTGATTCAGGGCATTGTGTTTGATTACGACAACGATCTTCAGGGTTACCGTCAGAGATTCATCCGAGCTTGGGGAAAGGTAAACAGGATTGACAGCAAGACACTGGAGCCTAAGTACACTATTCCTATGGAGGCTTATCTCAGATGGGTACGATCTCGTGCTCAGACACTCATGATGCCATATCCTGCCGTCCTACCAGTTACCATGGAACCTGTTGCTGAAGGAGACACAGCTTATACCATCCTTCACCCAGACATGCCTACTGATATGGAAGACTTGCAGAGATCATGGATCCAACTGAAAGAGCAAAGGGATACTTTCGAGGCTCATTACAAAGCAAGCCAAGCAAGGATCCTAGAGCTAACAAAGCTACTTCATGAGGAACGAAACCTCAACTCATACCTCAACACAAAGAGGAAACGTCCATGGGAGACTTAAAACCCCATCTTTTGTACTTATTTCGTTTTCATTTTTTGTAAGCCTAAAAGGCAAAACAAGTTATTACTAATAAAAAGTTACTTTCTTGATTGTTTAAGCAAATTTAAATCCTGCGGTCCTTGAAAACATTGCATATGCATTCCCATATCATTGCATCACAGGTTTATAATTGTGCACAGGTTTCTCATCTTCTCGCTGTTTATTTCAGCAATGGCTCTTGAACAATCAGTTAAGGATCTCCAGGCATAGAATGCACAGTTCCAAGAGCTGATCCTGAACCTATCCAAGGGGCAGGATGAATTGAAGACACTGCTGGCCAAGAAGACTAAGAAGGCTAGAAGGTCTGCTGGGCTGCTCAACATGGGAAGAAGGTTCAAAGGTCCTGTCAAGACCAAGGAACATGTTGAAGACTATGAATCTGAAGAATCTGAGCAGGAGAGAGGCAGTCTCCACAACACTATGGGGGACTCTGATTCTGAGGCTAACTACTACCATGAGCCTAACGAAGACAAATTCAAGATGCTGGTGGATAGAATGGATGCTATGGAATTACAGAAATCATCTGGGCTGGATTTTGAGGATTTGAGCTTGATATCTGGGGTGGTCATACCCATTGGGTTCAAAGTTCCTACATTTGTTGTCTATGATGGGGTCTCTTGTCCCAAATTGCATCTGAGGTCTTATGTCAGAAGAATGCAACCCCACACTGCTGATAAAAAGTTGTGGATCCATTTCTTTCAAGAGAGTTTATCTGGAGCTCAGCTAGAGTGGTATTATCAGTTGGAGAGTGTCAACATCAGAGATTGGAATGACCTTGCTGAAGCTTTCTACAAGCAGTATCAATACAATGCTGACTTAGCCCCCACTCGCATGCAGCTTCAAAGCATGTCTATGGGTGCCAAAGAAAGCTTTAAGGAGTATGCTCAGAAGTGGAGAGACTTAGCTGGAAGAGTTCAACCCCCTTTGACTGATAGGGAGTTGGTTGATATGTTCATGTGTACGCTGAATGGTCCGTTTTACAGTCATCTCATTGGAAGCTCATCATCTGGCTTCACTGAGTTGATCATGACAGGAGAGCGAGTAGAGAATGGTATCAAGAGTGGTAAGATCCAAGTGGGCACTTCTTCATCAGGTGCTGCAAAGAAGCCTCCCACTGGGAAGAAAGAATCTAATGCTGTGTATGGTCAGCCTAATCGTAACAGAAGGCATCAGTCTGTTAGTGCAGTTCATATTTCAAATCCAACTCCTGCAACAACAGAGCAGCCTCAAGGCAACCAACAGAGGGCTAGAAGACAGTTCACGAAGATCAACATGTCAATGGCTCAGGCATTGCAACACTTGTTGAAAGCTGAACTTATTACCCTGAGGGAGGCCCCTCAGAATCCCAATGTTACCTCTCCCAAGCACAATCCCAATGCACGATGTGCATATCATTCAAACTGTCCAGGACATGATACTAATAACTGCTGGGTCTTGAAGAACAAAATTCAGGATATGATTGATGCTGGAGAAATTGAGTTTGATCCACCAGGTACTCCAAATGTGATTACAGCTCCAATGCCAAATCACGAGAAGACTGTCAACGCCATTGATGAAGATATTGATGAAGATCTGCATGTCTATTCAGTTATGGAGTTGAGCACACCATTGTCTGTTATCAAAAAGAGGTTAGTACAAGCTGGGATCTTTCCAGGTTGTCATGAAGATTGTCTATATTGTACCTATAAGCCGGATAGTTGCTTCATTTTGAGAGATGGGATTCAACGTCTCATGGATAAATATACTATAGTGTTTGAAAGAAGACCAGCATCTGTAGAAAGTATGGTGGATCATCTGACTCAGGGTAAGAAGATTGAAGAGGTTGACATGGTTGACAAAGTACCACTAAGAATCACTTCAAAGGGTCCCATTAAAATCACTCATCAGGGCCCAATCAAGATTACTGCTGAAGGTCCTGTGAAAGTTGTTGCTGAAGCCAGAGTAGCTCCTCTGATCATTACCACTCCTGGTCCTATTCCTTATACATCTGACAAAGCTGTGCCTTGGCACTATGGGTCTGATGTTTACATCCATGGTGTCAAGCAGGAGCCTTTACCTGATATGCCTGTTGACATTGATAATATTGCTGGATCTAGCAAGATCACTCGTAGTGGAAGAGTCTTCTCTCCTCCAGTTGCTTCTAAGAGTGCAGTTACCCCTGCTGTTACTTCCACCACTGATGCTCGGGGCAAGGGTCCTGTTATTGAGCCTGTATCTACTGATGTGCCAGCTGCTGATGACCTCTCTAAGCAGATGGAAGAAGTATTGAAAATCATTCGCAAGAGTGATTATGATATTGTTGATCAGCTGGGGCATACTCCCTCAAAGATTTCTATGCTCTCCCTGTTATTATGTTCTGAGGCTCATGCCAAGTCATTGATCAAGTTTCTAAAGATGGCTCATGTACCCAGTGCAATTTCTGTGGACCAGTTTGAGAATTGTGTTGCTCACCTGACTTATGACAACGGGTTAGGATTTTCTGATGCTGACTTGACCCCTGCCAAGAGGGATCATAACAGGGCCTTGCATATTTCAATTGAATGCAGGGGCACTACCCTGTCTCATGTGCTGATAGACAATGGTTCCTCTCTGAATGTGTTGCCTAAGGAAGTCCTGAACAAGCTGAGTCCTGAAGATACGGTATTGAAGCCCAGTAATATTGTGGTAAAGGCTTTTGATGGTTCTAGAAGAGTAGTGCATGGGGAAATTGATCTTTCAATCAAGGTTGGCTCTCAGGTGTTTACTGCTACATTCTATGTGATGGATATTCGTCCTTCGTACTCATGTCTGCTTGGTCGTCCCTGGATCCATGGGGCAGGTGCGGTGACCTCCACATTACATCAAAAGTTGAGATATCCGGTGAATGGAAAAGTTGTTACTGTCTTTGGAGAGGAAGAATACTTTGTCAGCCATGTAAACACTTTCAAGTATCTGGAAGTAGAAGGTGAATACATTGAAACTCCATGTCAGTCATTTGAAGTGGTTCCCTGGGCTGTTAAGGATTGTGTGACTCCTCCTGCTGTGAAGAAGGTTCCTGTGGTCATCAGAAACCCTCCAACAATGGCAATGGCCTCCCTCAATGATGCAAAAGCTATGGTGGAAGAAGGTGGTTGTACTATTTGGGGTCAGCTTCCTGATATTCCATACAAGTCTGACAAGTTTGGTTTGGGTTTCACTGCAGAGTCCCAGAAGGCTGTTCGTCGTGCTCGTGCTGTTCGTATCACCAATCAAGGGGTTATCAATGCTGTGGGAGATCAAGATGAAGACCACAACTTGGAGACATGGATTTTTCCTACTGTGGGTGCTGGACTCAATAATTGGAAAGCTGAAGATGTTATCCCTATCTCCTTTAGTCAGGAGTAAATACTATTACTGTGTTATGTTTTTAAATTTGTAATTTCTGGAACAATTAAAACTTTCAAGCCATGTGCCTTACCCGGGGCACAATGGTGTGCTTGTTACGGGTTGTCATTTCATTTGCATACTTCATTCAATAAAATCAATGGACGTTTCGTTTTCGTAAATATTGTGTTCCTTGTCTTTCTTTTTCTTTTATTTTTGCTTTATCAGCTATGTGTTCTTACACACACCCACGTCACTAAAATGCAGATCCTCATCCACTCTGGATCCAGTTGATAACAGTTCTACTATTGCCAATTACAATTTCGAGAATCCGATCTATCAAACTGAAGACGGAGACGAGGACGATTGTGAAATACCTGTAGAGCTTGCTAGGTTGTTACAACAAGAAGAGAAAGCTATACAGCCACATGAAGAGCCAGTCGAAGTTGTGAATCTGGGAACTGAAGAAAACAGAAAAGAGGTCAAGATAGGGGCTGATTTAGAGGACAGTGTCAAGAGCAGGTTGGTTCAGATGCTACGTGACTATGTGGAGATCTTTGCTTGGTCTTATGAAGATATGCCAGGGTTGGATACGGACATTGTGGTTCACCGTTTGCCAGTGAAAGAAGATTGTCGTCCAAAGAAGCAGAAGGTTCGTCGTATGCGTCCTGAAATGTCAGAAAAGATCAAAGCAGAGGTAATGAAACAGTTCAATGCAGGGTTCTTGGCCGTAACTTCTTATCCTCAGTGGGTTGCAAATGTGGTACCAGTTCCTAAGAAAGATGGTAAGGTACGTATGTGTGTAGACTACAGAGATCTGAACAAGGCTAGCCCTAAAGACGACTTTCCACTTCCTCATATCGATATTCTAGTAGACAACACTGCTCAGCATAAGGTATTCTCTTTTATGGATGGTTTCTCTGGTTACAATCAAATCAAGATGGCACCTGAAGATATGGAGAAGACAACATTTGTGACACAGTGGGGCACCTTTTGCTATAAGGTAATGCCATTTGGTTTGAAGAATGCAGGGGCAACATATCAGCGTGCTATGGTGGCTTTGTTTCATGATATGATTCATCATGAGATAGAGGTATATGTGGATGATATGATAGCCAGATCTCAGAATGAAGAGCAACATCTTGATCATCTGCACAAGTTGTTTGAGAGGTTGAAGAAATACAAGTTGAGATTGAACCCAAACAAGTGTACTTTTGGAGTTAGATCTGGAAAACTCTTGGGTTTCATTGTCAGTGGAAAAGGTATTGAAGTGGATCCTGCAAAAGTGAAAGCTATACGAGAGATGCCAGCTCCCCGTACTGAGAAGGAGGTTAGAGGTTTCTTGGGACGATTGAACTACATTGCAAGATTTATTTCCCAATTAACTACCATCTGTGAGCCAATCTTCAAGTTGTTGAAGAAAGATCAGGTGATGGAATGGAATGATGAGTGCCAGACTGCCTTTGATGAAATCAAGAGATATTTGCTAGAACCTCCAATTTTAATGCCACCAGTTGATGGAAGACCCTTGATTATGTATTTAACAGTATTAGACAACTCAATGGGGTGTGTATTGGGGCAACATGACGAGTCTGGTCGAAAAGAGCAGGCAATATACTACCTTAGCAAAAAGTTTACCGACTGTGAAACAAGATACTCACTGCTCGAGAAAACTTGCTGCGCTTTGGCATGGGCTGCTCGCCGACTAAGACAGTATATGTTGACCCATACTACCTTGTTGATTTCGAAGATGGATCCAATCAAGTACATATTTGAGAAACCTGCTCTTTCCGGAAGAATTGCAAGATGGCAAATGATCTTGACGGAATATGATATACAGTATACTACTCAGAAGGCCATTAAGGGGAGTGTTGTTGCTGATCATTTGGCTCATCAAGCAGTAGATGATTACCAGTCAATGAATTTTGAGTTCCCTGATGAAGACATTATGTCTGTTACCAAAGAACCTGGACAATATGACGGACCTGAACAAGGATCCCGATGGACTATGGTTTTTGATGGTGCCTCCAATGCACATGGTAATGGTGTTGGTGTTGTGATTAGTTCCCCTGAAGGTTGTCATACCCCGATTACTGCCAGACTTTGTTTCTATTGTACCAATAACATGGCTGAGTATGAGGCATGTATCATGGGTATGCAAGTTGCTATTGATATGAAGATTCAGTTCCTTGAGGTGTATGGAGATTCAGCTCTGGTAGTAAGTCAGATTAAAGGAGATTGGGATACAAAGCATGATAATCTCATTCCTTACAGAGAACATGTGTTGTCTTTGATCCCACATTTCAAAGAGATTACTTTTGGACATATTCCACGAAGAGAGAATCAGTTGGCAGACGCATTGGCCACCATGGCATCTATGTTTGAGATCAGCTGGGATGATGAAGCTCCCAAGATTACCATTGATAGATTTGAGAAGCCTGCATACTGCAATGAGATTGACACTAAAGGGGCAGAGGAGAAGCCTTGGTTCTATGAAGTGAAAAACTATCTTGAAGCTCAGGAGTTCCCTGAAGGGGCATCTGTCAAAGATAGGAAGTTCCTGAGAAGGTTTTCTGCTAAGTTCTTTCTGAGTAATGGCGTTCTGTATAAGCGTAATCATGATTCAACTATGCTTCGTTGTGTGGATAAGAAGGAAGCTACAGAAATTATGGAAGAGATGCATGATGGGACCTTTGGCACTCATTCTAGTGGTCATACCATGGCAAAGAAGATTTTGAGAGCAGGTTACTATTGGTCTACCATGGAAGCTGATTGCTATCAACACTCCAGAACATGTCACAAATGTCAAATCTATGCTGATAAAGTACATGTACCTCCATCTCCATTGAATGTGCTGACTGCTCCTTGGCCCTTTGCCATGTGGGGCATTGATATGATTGGTGAGATCAAGCCTACTGCTTCTAATGGGCACCGTTTCATCCTGGTTGCTATTGATTACTTCACGAAGTGGGTAGAGGCAGCTTCATTTGCATCTGTGACTAAGAATGTTGTGGCTCGGTTCATTAAGAATAATCTCATATGTAGGTATGGTATCCCTGAAAGGATTATCACTGACAATGGCTCTAATCTGAACAACACTATGATTACTGATCTCTGTACGCAGTTCAAGATTAAGCATCACAACTCTTCTCTGTATCGTCCAAAGATGAATGGGGCAGTTGAAGCTGCTAATAAGAACATTAAGAAGATTGTACAGAAGATGACTATTACTTACAAGGATTGGCACGAGATGTTACCATTTGCTTTGCATGGTTATCGTACTACAATACGTACTTCAACAGGGGCAACCCCATTCTCCTTAGTCTATGGTATGGAAGCAGTTCTGCCTATTGAAGTTCAGATCCCCTCCTTGAGAATTATGAAGGATGCAGGCTTGGATGAAGATGAGTGGATTCAGACTCGACTTGACCAGATAAATTTGATTGATGAGAAAAGGTTAGCAGCAGTTTGTCATGGCCAGATGTACCAGAAACGGATGATCAAAGCTTTTAACAAGAAGGTTAAGCCAAAGGTATATCAGGCTGGTGACTTGGTAATCAAGCGTATCATATTACCACAGGGTGATCCTAGGGGCAAGTGGACTCCAACATATGAGGGACCATTTGTAGTCAAGACAGTGTTCTCAGGAGGTGCCATGATACTGACTACAATGGATGGTGAAGACTTCCCACAACCTGTAAACGCAGACATAGTTAAAAAATACTACGCATAAAAAGAGACCCGCTAGGTTGACAGGCCTAGGCAAAAATAAGGGCATCCCGGCAAACCAAAAGGGTTTGGGCAAAAATTAGGGATATATATATAAAAAGATGTACACCCGGCAAGTCGAAAACCTGAAAAGGCGGCTTGGGCAAAAAAGGGTATCCCGGTGGATTGAAAACCTGAAAGGGCAATCCAGGCAAAAGTTAGGGATTAAAGCGTATGACTATGTCTCGTTTGGATCACTCATGAAACTGCAACCAGTTGTACTACTTACTCAAGCTCAAACAGATAAAGCTCAATCCAATCGTTTCCGTCTCAACAGCAAGAAGATGAGATACTTGAGTGGCAATAGTAGAATTGAAACTCAATAGGATTATTTCCCACATAGCTGATTCTTTTTGTAAAACTTCATGACAAAATTCTCTTACTAGGGTTTATGTCTCCTTGTACAAACTTACCCGTGTATGGGTCACTTTTGATATAAATAAATTCCATCTTTTGAATCCAGATTTACTTTTACCCTATTTACATAAGCGAAACGTCCATTGGTTATATTTGAATGTATGTATGCCTTTGAATATGATTGATGTTTACCAGAAATGCATGTATGCTTTTAATATGATTGATGAAATGCATGAAAATGCAGTAATAGTATTTACTAAGGACGAACGAGGGAAGGATTTCAACGAAGCTTCGCCGGTTCATCTTTACAAGACAGTTACAAACCATCAGTAGGACTAATCCATTTTCACAAAGTCTAATCTCCCCTGGAATTTATATCTATCTCTTTTATCCTCATACGGATATACGGGAAATTACTTTCCAATAAGGGCACGATGAACGAAGATGGGATGTTATACTTATCCTACTATCAAGCGAAAACGAAGGTTATCTATACCCTACTATCCCCAACAACGGGAGGTTATCTATACCTTGTTATCCCCAACAACGGGAGGTTATCTATACCTTGTTATCCCCAGCAGACGGAGGGTTATATATTCTTCAACAAATCGGGATTTATTTTCCTTGGCCAGCAGTTGTTATACAAGGATATCCAGACACTTCCAGCAGTGTCATATCATACATACATCATTTACATCATACCATAACATATATGTCTATAGTACATTACCTAAGTGCATCATGTCATACATGCATACATAAAGCATAAAATAATGTTGTTATACAGAATGCTACCTTGTTTTCAGGTTAATTATCCAACAAACAAGCTTATGATCTTTGGGACTGCTTTATTGTAACCTCAGGGTTACTTTATCCTCCTGATGAGCTTCTTATTACTTTGGGACTGCTTTATTGTAACCTCAGGGTTACTTTATCCTCCTGATGAGCTTCTTATTACGTTGGGACTGCTTTATTGTAACCTCAGGGTTATTTTATCCTCCTGAAGCCATCTAATTATTTCAAGACTGCTTTAGAGTTATCCATTGCTCTATCCTCCTGAAATTACATTATTATTTCAAGACTGCTTTAGAGCTATCCATCGCTCTATCCTCCTGAAATCATTACTTCAAGACTGCTTTAGAGCTATTGATTGCTCTATCCTCCTGAAGACATATCACATTATTATTTCAAGACTGCTTTAGAGCCATTCATTGCTCTATCCTCCTGAAATTACATTATTATTTCAAGACTGCTTTAGAGCTATCCATCGCTCTATCCTCCTGAAACCATCTAATTATTTCAAGACTGCTTTAGAGTTATCCATTGCTCTATCCTCCTGAAATTACATTATTATTTCAAGACTGCTTTAGAGCTATCCATTGCTCTATCCTCCTGAAATCATTACTTCAAGACTGCTTTAGAGCTATTGATTGCTCTATCCTCCTGAAGACATATCACATTATTATTTCAAGACTGCTTTAGAGCCATTCATTGTTCTATCCTCCTGAAATCATATCATTGCTTCAAGACTGCTTTAGGGTTATCACTATTGATTGCTCTATCCTCATGAAGACATGCTGCTACATCATTATTATTCCAGACTCCTGACAGCTTTCATCATACACCCATATTTTGAACTGCTCCCCCCCTAGTGGCATCTTTAAGCCCACTCAATCATATTCAACTAGCCATCTGTACCACTCTAGTGCACTGGTGAGTGCAAATTTTTGGGCTTTTGTGTTCAATCCCCTTCAACCTTCCAGGTTACGACTGGCAAATATACCAATCTAACCCCTCAGGTCTCAGAAAATTGAACAGGGGCAGCTGTTGCACCCCAAAATTTGCCCTCACAATACAAGACTTTGTGTTCTAAGAAGGTTCACAAGGTTCACAAGTTCTCCAACAACTTGCATAACCTTTCATGAAGTTCATAAAGTCCACAAGCTACTTTATGAAGGTTCACAAGGTTCACAAGTCCCACAGTGCTTTCAATACCTTTCATGAGGTTCATAAAGTCCATAGGTTGCTTCTTGAAGGTTCACAAGCTTCACAATACCTCCCATGAGTATCACAAGATATCTTATGAAGATTCACAAGGTTCACAAAGTTCACAATTGGTCAGAAGAGTTGACAATTCCCTCAGACAATGCACCTCCTAAGCAGTGCATCCAAAACTAGGGTTTTGACTTTAATCAGGCTAAATGGACTTCCAAGACTTCAAGTGAGCTTCATAACATCTTATATGTGTATAAGAACCCCCATGTCAAGTTTCAAGACTTTTCTCAAAAGTTTGCTCAGTCAGATGATCAGATAAGTCAAAAGCAGTCAATGCAGTTAAAAAGTCAAACTGAGGTCAACTGTGGTCAAACCAAAGTCAAACTTCATGATTTTTTTGCCAACATCAAAGAGAGATTTGGTCCCAGGGGTATTTTGGTCATTTTACACAAATTCTACCAATTCCTTGAAGATGGGCTGTTATTAAAATTCTGAGGCATTTGATACGTATTGGTTTCGAGGCATTTATCTATCACCAGTTCTGATCATATTGAGATTTTAGCGGTTTGGTCAGTGGAATTTAATTACGATTAGTTTTACTGTTGATGCTGAAAATGTTGTGATTACGGTGCCCATAGGTGTTTGGTTATGAAATGGTTGGTTAACATTTTAATCGGATGATGAGATTAGGATTATAAATGAGACGAGTGCACCAATAAGAATACCACTTGGGAATATTTATGTTTTATGCCTATGTTAACGAATTTAAATACTTGTGGATTTATTCACAATTGTTTATATTTTTTAACTAAGAATAAAATATAAATAAATTCAAAGTGTTGGGAATTTTATTTCATAAAGATTGCATTATACAAAAGGGAGATTGTTTCACATTTTTGCTGTTACAAGGAATTACATTAAACCTAAAAATCCTAAGTCCTAAAAATGATAAGTGTCTTCATGTTGACCCTTGAGCTTCGCCGCAAATCTCGACTAACCTGCACATCAAAGCAAAACAAACAATATAGAAAAAAAGGTTAGGAGTTTTTTCGACACTCTCAGAACAATGTCATCATCGAGTGCCGGGAGTGGCACAACCGAAGCTGCGTCCTACCCCCGTTACCGATCCGCGCCGTGGGCGTCAGATCAGGTAATACATGTTCTTATCCATATGGGATATCCGGGAGATAGAAAAAAATAAATGAAGTGGAACTGATTCGTTTCGCCGCGATTGGATTTCCAAACTGATATGAGAGTATGGCAGCATAGTCAAGCGGGATTCAGACCCGGATGCCGGCAGGTCTAAATCACTTGGTGCTCATTTTTTCCAAACCTGAAATTCCACAACAGCATCAGCACAAATTGATGACAGAAACTCAGAAACAAGATAGCTCATAAGCTGCCATGAGTAAATGGAAATTCAAATTGAAAATGCACAACCAAAAGCAGCATCAGTTCTGCAACACATAGGCAAGTTCATGAAGAACCCAGTTCAAACAGAACAAGTAGAGTGAAATGAAGCCAAGGCTGCATCAAATCGCAACAAGCTGCACAAAATTGGAGCAGACAACTCAATCCCTAAAACAGCTCAGGTTCATAAAAAAAGAAGAAGAACCAGCCATATCAGAAAGCAAATCAGAGTCATCATGAATGACTGAAAACCAACAATCAAGTCAGTTCATAAAACCATAACAGAAAGCAAGATAGGTTCAATATCATCACGCATCAGCATAGAGTAAACACCGACCAAATGTGCAGGCCACATTGGAAAAGCAAAGCACCAAACAGGGGCTCAGTTATGAACATCATCGCCCCAACAAACGAAGTCACCAAAAACAAGTTATCAAAACCATACTCGGTCCATAAAACAAACAAATACATGGCTCAGTTCATCGACATCATAGCCAATCATCATCACCAATTCAATCAGAAGCAGCAATATGATCAGAAGCTAGGACGTAGTATCTTGCTCCATCAGGCTCAGAACAAGGTCATCATTGCCGTATACCTTCCTCAGCAGCGTTTGACGCGATCGAAACCATAGTACCCATCCTGAAAAAAGAAGAGGAAAAATAAGTGAATTCTAGCTGATAACCAAACTGAACGAAACAAGTCCATCAAAACCAAACCAGTTCAGATATCAGAATCCAAAGCAATGTCCAAATGAAATCAAAACAGATCAATTCAGGTTATCAAACAAATCGAATAGGGTCAAGTGACGTTCAATCAAGGAATTCTGAAAAGAGAAAGATCCGAATATCATCAGAAAAATGAAAACCCAATTCGATCCAATCAAGGAAACGAAGAAACTGGATATCCACAAATCAAGACAAAGCCGTTCAGTTATCAAAATCAAATGAAAATCTGGGCAAATCTATAACCAAGAATAGGGAATCCTGAAAAAGGAAAGTTCAGATCAAATGAGATCAAATATATCAGAAAAAACGAAGTCCAATCTCACCAAAATCCCAATCAAATCTGTAAAGAGGAAACAGGATATATCAGTATCAGAAAAATCCAGGAAGTTGCAAAATCCAATCCGAATCACAAATTCGAAATCGAGATATATCAGAATGCAAATCAAAACGAACTGAAAATCCTGAGTTTGAAAAGGGAAAGAATCCCAAGTGGATTCAATCAAATAATTCTGAAATCAAATCAAATCAATTTGTATCAGAAATCACAAAAATAAAACGCAAATCCAACAACATCCAAGGCCCAAAAAGAGAAGATATAAAGGGACGATCTCACCTCAGAGAAAAGGGCGGACGGACCAATCGCGAACAAACCCTAGGCGGCGCAAACAAGGAGAACAGCCGAGACTCAGAGGAACCAATATCCTCGTCATCGTCTTCGTAAGAAAGAGGAACGAAGATCGCAAACCCTAGTGACCGCGCGATTGAAGAGAAGAAGAGGAACAACGAAACCCTCGCGCAAAGCTCCCGTGATCACCGCGACTGCCTTCACCGACGGCGGGTAATCAAAGGCGATCACCGTCTGGCCTCAGACAAGGAGTCATCACCGACCATTGAAACCTCAGAGACTCACCGTAAAATCATCATCGTTCAAAAACGTAAGCGACGAGTGCATCGCCTTTCACATTTGACGGTTTAAGTTTGTGTGTTTTCAGGTTTTTAGGGAACCAGATCGCAGCAAAACGAAGCAAAGGAGATGAAGAGAGTGGATCGGCGCCATTCGAAAGGAGATTGGGGGTCTCAAACCCTAAGTCTCAATATTGCTGATTGCCACGATTGGGGTTGGGTCCGGGTTGATCACCGGCCCAATTCCTCTTTATTCTTTTTTTTATTATTTTACAATTTTTTCTTATTATATTTTAATTTTATTATTTTAAATCTTATTAGGATATTTATTTAAAAATAAAATAAAATAAAGCTTTTAATTAAATTAAACTTTTTTTCTTTTTTTTTATAATAATAAATAAAGACCTTTTTTTATTTTTAAAATAAATAACTTAAAATCTCTTTGTTTAAAATAAAAATTAAAACTTTTTCTTAATACAAATTAAAACCTTTTTTTAAGGTTAAAATTAAAGTATTTTTTAAAAACTAACATTGTTCTTTCTTTTATAAAGTAAATTAAAATCTTTTTTTTTTCAAAACAATAAAAACTCTAAATTTGCATCTTTTTCTGCACTATCTCATTATCCATTGTATTTATGCCTAACCCTACTAACAGCCTCTTGTTTTCTGTTGTTCAACTGATTGTTTTAAATTCGTTTATCATTGATTAAATTTTTCATCATCATATTGTATCTGCTCCTATCATGTAACCTCGCGAACTTAACAATCGCGCTTTGAGTTCCGTCTTTTAAATTCCTGCTTGTATGGCTTTAATTTCTGTAGTTAATTCTCTGTTTGTATGATCTTAAACTTCACCATTATTTCTGTCACATTACACACATCCGAAGGTTAGGCCTAACCGTTTGGCCGCCGTGCCAATAGTCCATAAACCTTCAAAACCCTAAAAGACTCTTTTGATCACAATTGCTTCCACCGGGTTGAGTCCGGAGGTAATGACCGGCCCAACCCTTTTATTTTTTTTACTTTCTTTATCAAATTTTTAAAAATATTTAAGTTGGTTCATTTTCTATAATATAAAAATTAAAAACATTTTCTTATAATATTAAAATAAAAAAAAAACATTTTTTTAAAATATTAAAATTAAAAAAACATTTTAAAATATTAAAATTAAAACAATTGTTTATTCATATTTGTTTTTTTAGTTGATTATATTAAAAAATTGTTAATTTCTTATTATTATAATATTTGGATTAATTTCGTTTATTCCTATTTACTAACCCATTTATATTCTAATCATGCTTATTATTTTGTTAAATATCGCTTACTAACCCCCTTTATTATTTATTATTGCTTATTTATATTTTATTTATCTTTGCTATTTAATTATTTTGCTTATTATTTTGTAATTGTTTCTTGGATGTAAAGTTGTTTAATTATTTAATTATTATTATGGTTAGTAATTAGGGAGTGTAACAACATGTATGTAATATTAAAATAAATTTAGATCACTTTTAAATAAAGATAATTAAAATAAACACGTCACACACGTAAGTCGATTTTAATCGCCGTCTCACTTCCTAAGGATATCCCTCAAGTTGCCTACGAATAATGGTTAAGTGGGGTGTATAAAGCAAGTCCCTCAAATGGAAAAATCATCAAAGTCCCTTATGGTTGCCTTTACGAATCGAGTCCCTTTCGAAAAATGATGATGGTCCCTTATATGTGCTTATTACATCCCACAATGGCCTTCAAAGTCAAATTGTCCCTCACATGTCCCTTAACATCCAAAGTAAGGACTACCTACTCCATTATAGTAGGGATAGTCTTACTAAAGGAAAGAATAAAGAATAAGAAAGACCTTTAAACATTAGGGTAGGTTACTCCTAGGTGCTTGCTCACTTCAAAACTGTTTCACACTTAAACAAATTTTCAACAAGTTTTCAAACAAGTTCTTAACACATCCTTACATGGATTATTTATTAACTATTCTGAAAATTTTCTATTCACACACTACACTTTCAAAACAATTCAAAAGTGAGCTTAAGTACCTAAGAGCCCATGGATAACCATGGATGAAAAGGGTGCTAACACCTTCCCTTTTCATAACCTACCCCCCGGACCCAAAATATTCTCTAAGGTCTTTCCTGTTCTTTTATAACCTTTCCTTATGGATAAAATAAAAGTCGGTGGCGACTCTTGCTATCCGCAACATTGTTTAAAGTCAGTTCTCCCACCGTGTTACACAGCACACTTCAATTCTCAAGGTTCTTCGTCAGAGGAAGAACTGGAATCACTGCTATCCAAGTCTGAGAGAGATATATGTCTTGGTTTCCATCATACGAGTCTTCTTCTGGAAGATCTATTTTGTTCCTATGATATTGGTTCCTTCAGGTCTAGGCACCAGTTCCTATACCTCATTCCTCTTGAATTGTTCCAATTCATCTTGCATTGCCTTGATCCAGTATTCATCAGAGAGGGCTTCCTTTACAATTTTAGGTTCAACCTTGGACACAAAACATGAGTTTGATATTCCATCTCTTGTTCTGGTCCTTACTCCACTGTTGAGATCTCCAATGATCAGGTCTTTTGGATGATCTTTCAGGAGCCTAATAGAAGGTTCCTTGGTGGCTGTATCTGATTCAGTACTTGGACTTGCTTGGGAATCTTCAGTCTCCTCAGATGGAGTCTCAACCAATGTTTCTACATCCTCTATGACATTGATTTCATCAATCTGATCATCAATGACAACATTTATGGATTCCATTAACACTTTAGTTCTGGAGTTATATACTCTGTAGGCTTTGATGTTGGTAGAGTATCCCAAGAATATTCCTTCATCACTTTTGGGATCCATTTTCCTTCTTTGTTCACGATCTGCCAAGATGTAGCATTTGCTTCCAAACACATGAAAATACTTCACATTAGGCTTTCTTCCTTTCCACAATTCATATAGAGTGGAGGATGTTCCCTTTCTTAGAGTTACCCTGTTGTGTACATAACATGTTGTATTCATAGCTTCAGCCCAGAAGTGCATGGGCAGCTTCTTTGCATGGATCATGGCTCTAGCAGATTCTTGAATGGTTCTGTTCTTCCTTTCAACTACCCTATTTTGTTGAGGGGTGATAGGCGAGGACAATTCATGGATTATGCCTTCATCTGCACAGAACTCAGCAAACTTAGAGTTTTCAAACTCCTTTCCATGATCACTTCTGATCCTGATAACCACACTCTCTTTTTCTCTTTTGATACACAGTTCTTGGAAGACTTCAAACACATCATACTTTTCTCTGATAAATCTTATCCAGGTGAACCTGGAGTAATCATCAACCACCATATATGCATATCTTTTCCCACCAAGGCTTTCTATTTGCATTGGTCCCATCAGATCCATGTGGAGTAGTTTCAGACTTCTGGAGGTGGTTAGATGTCCAACTCTAGGATGAGAAGTCTTGGTTTGTTTTCCCACTTGGCATTCCCCACACACTTTTCCCTCATTAATAGTCAGTTTAGGTATCCCTCTCACAGCCTCCTTGGAGATGATCTTCTTCATTCCCCTTAAATGAAGATGTACAAGTTTTTGATGCCACAATTTTACTTCCTTTTCCTCTCTTGCCATAGCGTAAATTGTGGATTTGTTCGTGTCTTAAGGCTGCCACAAATAGCAGTTATCCTTGGATCTATGTACTTTCATGACTTTTTTATTTCCATCATTTGTGACCACACATGCTTCCTTAAAGAACTTCACACTTAGTCCTTGATCACATAGTTGGCTGATGCTGATTAAGTTGGCAGTTAGCCCTTTTACCAACAACACATTGTCTAGAGTAGGGACTCTAGGGCACTCCAGTTTTCCTACACCTTTGATATTTCCTTTTGCTCCATCACCAAAAGTCACATAACTGGTGGAGTGTGGTTGATGTCTCTCAACAGATTCTTTATGCCAGTCATGTGCTTAAAGCAGCCACTATCAAAATACCAGTCTTCTTTGGCTGATACTCTTAGTGAAGTGTGAGCTATGTGTGCAACCGTCTCGGCTACCCATTTACTTTGCTTGTTAGGCACTTCCCTCATTGGTTTGGCATGATGATGCCTGTTTCCATGCATACCCTGTTTGGTTTTTCTTTGGCTGGGGAATTCATTCAGCCAAAAGCACACAACTTTAATGTGCCCAAGTTTTCCACAGTGGTAGCATCTATGCCCTTGGAATTTTCTCTTGATTAGCTTCCAGTTTCTGTGTGTTGAATGTTGTGTCATTGGTCGTTACATCCTGTTTAACATTTGAGACTCAGGCTGCAACCTCTTGAAGTTCAAGACAAACTTTTGTTTCTCAACAAATCCTATGCCAGACCTATTTCCTGCAGTCTGCCCACTCTAAAGGATTTCCTCTAGGGTGTCAGTCCCATAGTTGAGCATCCTTATGGATTTAGCCATTTGATCCTTCTCATTTTTCATATCATTTACCTCACCTCTGAGGGAGTGTATTGTGGCTAGGTGCTCTTTCCTTTCAGCTTCTAAGACCTTGATGATTTCCTTCTGCAGCTCTCCTTGTTGGTACAGTTCTACACTTCTGATGTGAAGCTTCTGATATGAGGCTGTAGGGTCTTCAAAACTCAATTCCTCTTCACTTGAATCACCATCAGATAAGTACACCCTGGTGGGAGTAGTGACATGTTTGGCTGTTTCTTCTTCTGATTCACTGTCAGAATTAGTCCATGTGACATTCAGACCTCTTCCCTTTTTCTTGAGGTATGTTGGACATTTCTTTCTGATATGCCCATACCCTTCACATTCATGGCACTGAACTGTACTGACTTTTTCCTCAGCTTTTTCTTTGTCAGCAACCAAGCTTTTGGAATGAAGTTTAGACTTGGCATCTATCCTTTTGACCAGTTTGTTGAACTGTCTCCCAGGTAGGGCTATTGCCTCTAATAGATTTTCCACTTCTTCATCATCTGACTCCTCTGCAGAGTTTGTGACAAGAGCTATACTTTTTCTCTTTTTCTCCATAGCCTGATCACACATTGTTGCACCCTAAAATTTACTCAACCTACTTCACTTAGTTTATGTTTCAATTGCATTCTCATTTGCAGATTAGGTCATGTACATAATTCATTCATCTGCATAGCATAGCATAGACAAGTCATCCAACAAGGGACCAAATTCACTTCTTATCTCTATGAGCATATCAATAGGTTCTTATTCAAATTCAATCTTAGCCAAGTCATCATCTGAGAAGTTAGTGGACCAAGCAGTGGATCTATCTCCTATCTTGAGGGTATTTGAAGATCATCAAAGAAGTTGTGAGCTGTGAATTGAGAGCATGGAGGGTATATAGACATCATGGAAGACATGGAGAGTCATTTTGAAAGTGAGACAAGTCATTGATGTGATTACAAGAGTTGCAGTTGAAGACAGTCAACTAGGGTTTCATCTGGGTCAACCCTAGGTCAACCCTAGGTCAAATGATTGATAGAAAGGCATCAAGGTCTATTTGAGAGAGGTGGGGTTCATCATTTGACATGTAGATATGGATGTGGTGTTGTTCCAAGGAGAAATCAAGAGAAATCAAGAAGAAGAGGAGTTTCTAAATTAGGGTTTCTGTGTAAAATCCCCTGATTTAGGTCAAACTTCCAAGCAAGATAATTCAAAATGCAAGCTTCAAATGGATCCTTGGACAACATGAAACTTGTAGAGGATCTCAAGAAATTTAATTTGAGTGGTTGAAGGCATCAAGGAGATTTATAGAACTCAAGTTATGGTTCTTGCAAGTTACAGGTCATCTGAGGCATCTGAAATTTTGTCTGTGAAAGTTACTTGTCTTCCAAGCAACTTTTACCCCTCAAGGAGCTTTCAAATGGATTTCTGGTCAACATGAAAGTTGTTCCTAATTGTCTTAGCTTTCTATAAAGGTATTGTATGCCTTCATCTGATTTGTGGAACTCTACTTATGACCTTGGCAAGCAAAGGGTATTTTGGTCATTTGCAAATTACAGGTCATTTCAAGCACATGCCCAAAACTCATACAAGGAAGCTTCAAATGAAAAACTTCACAACATAAAACTTGCTCCAAATGACATTTTGAGTCTAGAAAAGTGATCATGAAAGTTTGGAAATTCTCATAGCTCAAGGTTCCAAATTTGGTCAATTAAAAGGTGAATTTAATGAATAAAAGTGACCTAAAAATGAGATTTTTCATAACATGTCCAAATGGGATGAAATTATAGGTCATTTTGATTGGAAAGAATGTTTTGAGATCATTGGCAATAGTGGATTTTTGAGTTTAGTTCAAAGTTTGAGAGATATCATTGGTTGCTTATGTATGAAGTTACACATGCCAAAACACAAGGGATTTGTGCACAAGTGTTGCACCCTAAAATTTGCCCAACCTTATTCCCTTGGTTTATGTTTTAATATCATTAGCATTTGCATATAGAGTCATGTACATAGTCCAATCATCTGCATAGCATAAGCATAGCAAGTCATACAACAGGGGGATCAAGCATTATTCTCATCTCTAGAGGCCTATCAAGAGGTTATTATCCCAATTCAATCTCATTCAAGTCATCAGGAAAGAATTTGAAAGCAAAGAGTTCAGCAGATCAAGCCTTGAGTCCATCTCCTAGCTGAGGGTATCTGAGGGTCAACAAGAGGGTTGTGAGCTGTGAGTTGAAGGCATGGAGAGTATCTAGACCTTCTGAGAGGCTTAGAAAGTCATTTAAAGAAGGAGACAAGTCATTGATGAGAGCACAAGAGCTATAGCTGAAGGCAGTCAACTAGGGTTTCATCTGGGTCAACCCTAGGTCAACCCTAGGTCAATTGACTGATTTAAGGGGCATTCAAGTCTAGTGGAGAGATGTGGGGTTCATCATTGGACATATAAAAGAGGATATGGAGATATGCCAAGAAGAATTCAAGAGAAATCAAGGAGAAGGGGAGCTTCTAAATTAGGGTTTCTGTGTAAAATCCCCTAGTTTAAGTCAAATTTCCAAGTAAGATAAGTCAAAATGCTAGCTTCAAATGGCTTCTTGGCCAACATGAAACTTGTAGAGGATCTCAAGACCTTTAATTTGAGTGGTGGAAGACATCAAGGAGATTTATAGAACTCAAGTTATGGTCCTTGCAAGTTACAGGTCATCTGAGGTATCTGAAATTTTGTCTGTGAAAGTGACTTGACTTCCAAGCTAGTTTTACCCCTTAAGGAGATTTCAAATGAATTTCTGGTCAACATAAGAATTGTTCCTCATTGTCTTAGCTTTCTAGAATGGTATAGCATGCCCTCATATGATGTGTGGAGCTCAACTTATGGTCTTGGCAAGCAAAGGGTATTTTGGTCATTTGTGAATTACAGGTCATTTTAACCTATGTCCAAAACTTATACAAGGAGGCTTCAAATGGAAACACTTACAACATCAAACTTGCTCCAAATGACATTTTGAGTCTAGAAAGAAGGTCACAAATTGTTGGAAAAGCTCATAACATGAAGTTGCATGATTGGTTAAATTTGAACTAAAATGGCTTATAACTTGAATAAAGTCAAAGTGAAAAATGGTTTGGGAGATTTATAAGTCCAAATGGGGACTTCCAATATATGATTTTGAATGGAAAAGACATTTCAAAGACAATGGTTCAAGCACTTTTTTGAGTTTAGTGGAAAAAATCAAAGTTATTCATGATTACTTGCATTTGAAGAAACATTTCAAAAATCAATCAAAGTTGGAAGGCAAGGGAAGTTGTAAGATGGATCTAGAAGTGTCCATTGAGCCCTATATATTCATGAAATCAGAATTGAGCAAGGGTTGGATTCATTTTTCACCAAAATTTCCCAAAGTTTTCTCATTCTTTCTCATTGCAATTCCCTCCAAATTTCCCAAAATCTTCACCAATTCTCATCAACATTGATCCTCCTACATTCAATCATTATCCTGGATCAGAATTGAATCAAAGATTTGGTGGTTAGAGCTCAATTTCGTGCACTTCCATCAAGAACACACAAATTGCAATTTCCATTGTACAGCAAGATCCAAGCCAAGTTTCATCCAAGTATTGCAAACAGAATCAAGTATATCAAGAATGGACTAAGATTGAAGCATACAAGAGCCTGGATCCACGTGATTACTCAGCCTCCATTAGAGCTTGCTCAAGGTGCAAATCTTTCTAACTTATTCAATCTAGGGAGATTTAGGTAGTTTTACTAGTATATTCATGGCCTATGATGTTAGGAGGTTAGTTTAGATGAATTTGAGGCTGAATAGAGACAATTCATAACAGGTGTACCAAACTGTTTGGATCGAGAACTCGTAGGATCTTGCATGATAACCTTAGCTTGTTAGTTTAGAATGATCACCATTATGCATAGAGTAGATTAGTATAGGTTTGGTTGAGAATTATTGTGATGCATCTCAGTGTATTTTCATGGAGTCAGAACTTGTCTCGATCGGTTTGAGTGATTTGTTGAATTTCAGAACAATCTATGACCATAGACGTGTAGAGGGAGAGATTTAGAGTATTTTTCATGTTTGGATCGTGATGTTTCGTGCACTGTGGAGAGAGAACCGAGGGCTTGAAGTTGGTTCGTGCATGGCTTCCATGGTGGAAACCCTAGTTCTCACAGATTCAAGGTTGAAGATGAAATCGTGGCTGTCCATTTCGTGTTGGACCTTTGACCTCCAAGCCAATCCTGTGGCTCTCATTTAAAGCTGATTTTGGAGGGAGTGAATAGGTGCCCTAAACGCACCGTTTCATTAATTGAAACGGGCGGGCCTAAGAGTGCTTTGCTAATCCCACCACCCCAGTACCAAGCCCATCAGAATCTGCACGTGAATCCTTTCCTTTTCTCACCCCCTGCGTTTTTTTATTTTCATTGTTTCTGACCTTGTTCTGGGCCTAATATAATTTGCTACGCGCACCCCCACTGCCTGGCCCATCCAAGAATATGAACTGAGCGTGTCTTCTATTCAAACCCCCCTCCCTTTATTTCATTATATATTCTTTTATTTTCTTTAAATTTTTTATGCATTTTCTAAAATTCATAATAAATAGATAAAAAATCATTTTTAATTCATTCTTTTTACATCATTTTCATTAGAATGTCTAGAAAATTATAAAAAGATAAAAATTGCATTTTAGTTTTATTTGATATTTTTCCCATATTTTCTAAATAAATAGCATTTTAAATAGTTTCATTTCATGCATGATTTTATTAATTTTTGTTCTATTAAATGCTTTCATATTTTTTGTTCATTATTTTTAGGTTGCTTAGATGAGATATTGAACTTGTAGATTCAATTTAGTTCCCATTTTTAGGAATTAATTTTTAGGTGCTTAATGTAGGTTTGAACAACATGAACAAATTAGGGTTTTTAGGTGATGACTTAAGAAGTTTGATTCTTTCCCTTAGGACTTAGGGTTTGACTAGATTAGTTATGGGACTATAGGGGCTATGGGTAGTTATTAGATCCCTTAGAAAAAGTCAGGATTCCCCTACTGCTATTAATATTCTGTGTATGTCTGATTGTCTGGTGTGGTGTGCCCTCTGGGGTTTATTGCTTGTTTGTGTGGGTATTGGGATTGTCTGGGAACTTGGGAGAGCTGAAGACTTGAGGAGATGAAGACCATTGGAGATCCAGAGATTGGAGATCAACTTCCAGAGTTGAAGAGGAGGTTCTTGCTAGCAGCTGCTGAGGAGACTAGGGTTTAGGAGCTAGGCAGAGCTCTAGATTAGAAAGCTTGTTTCTCAAACATGGAATGCCTTGTCTGCATCCATCCTTTCTCTATGATTCAAAGTCTCTTTCAAATATCCACCTCCTTCCTTTGGAAGGATCAGTGAATATATTTGAAAGATAGAACTTTTGAGAGGAAACTTTCTGTTAATGTTAACAGTTGATGAACCACCCTTGGTAGGTAATTAACTGTCTAACATTCATTCACTTCACTCTTGTGACTGATTCCTCATCCTGGAGGTTTGAACTTGAAGAAAAGCCATTGCAGATAGAAGACTGATGGTCAAAGCCCTTGCCTGAAGGCCATGAAGATGGAGATTGATGCTTGTTGAAGCCTGTAGCTGATTGGAGATTACTTGAAGCTAGATGTTGATTCAGAGCTGCTGATGCTGTTTCTTTTGCTGTTGTATTTCATTGTTGATGTATTGATTGGTTTTCCGGACTGTATTGTTTGCTGTTTAACCTGTGGGGTTGAAAGTGAATCCTGTTCACTTTTGCCTATTGTTTTCCAGGTTCGAGGTTGAGTGGGACTCCCTTGCCTCGCTTGTACTGTTGCATCCATGCATTTTACTGCTTTACCCTATATATCTGTTATTGTTTCTGTTTCTGCCTATCCCGTAGGATCTCTGTTTCTCTCTGTGCAAGAGAGGAGCATGATAGACACTAGGTCTTAACCCATGCATGATAACATTAGGTTAGTTTGATTCCCCTCGCAACCATAGGTTAGAGTTCTATCTCTTCTTCCTCAAAACAAACAGAAAAACACATAAAGATTTCAAACACAATAAAAGACACTTCTTCCGTAAAAGAATATGAACTCATCAAGACGTCATTTTTATCCGCTTGGACTGCTAATCAGAAAAACCTTTTTCAGAAGGAATAAAATCAATCAAGGACAGACTTATGTCGTGCGTGACCCGAACTACGTTTGCTCTGATCTTCCATGCTGTGTGGAAGTACGTAGGCATAGGATGCGATATCCTAGCGAGCAACCTTCCCCTCCTTTCCCGTAGGTAGGCGAACTACGTTGACTCTGATTTCTCGTTCCAGGCGGGAATACGTAGGCATAAAGTGCGATACTTTGCCGAGTCATTTTTATTTTCATTTTATTTTCTTTTTAACCCCAGACCTTTAGCGTAGATAGAATAACAATCCATACCCGAAAACAAGCGTGGATCCCGTCGAGTACGACGGACGTGAGGGGTGCTAATACCTTCCCCTTGCGTAACCGACTCCCGAACCCAGGTTTTGGTTGCGACGACCATACCTTTCCCGTCTTTGCGAGGTTTACTCTGAGCGTTCCCTTTCCCTCCCGTGGGATAAATAACGCACGGTGGCGACTCTTCTGTTCAGCCGGCGCCGATTTTCGCAGTAGCGACAGCTGGCGACTCTGCTGGGGATCCAACGTCCCCTGGCTGCTAAGAACTGCGATGGTTCTTATGCATTTGGGATCCAACGTCCCTTTAAGAGAGTCAATCCTAGCGCTTGTTTTCCCGTCGAGGATTTTGTTTGGAGTTATTGTATATTTCTAACCTTGTATTTTCAGCTTTGTATATGGATTATTATTGCTGTATTTGGGGTGTGACGGGTGTTCTGATATTGAGAGATAAGCCGGACCTGGGCTTGAGTGCACCTAGAATTAGAGTAGAAAGTAGTGGGCGCGTGCCGGCTTTGCTTGCATTAGTGTCTCATGAAATCTACACTCGGATGAGGTTCTTCTGGTTGGCTTCTTTTTCTACCCTTTGGGTCGAAGGGGTTGTTGGTCAGCTGAATTGTCGACTCCGGGGACCGATCATTTGGAAGTTGGCTGAGTGAGGCCTCTTCAGGATTTGATGATGCCACTCCTTCTGGGAATCGTATCATCAACCCTGAAAGTCTGTGACGCCGACGACCGCATAGGATGCCGTACCTTGTGCCAGTTATAGGGCCACCCACCTGTGAGGGGATTTGGGGTTATGCAGGTAACTAGACCTTCAGATACCGGTTATTTCTTGATCAGAGATCCCGGTTATTTATGGAGAGTTATGAGGTCTGTCAGAGACCATTTGGAGATGTGTTCTGAGGTCTGTCAGAGACCAATTAGAGATGTGATTTGAGGTCTGACAGAGACCAATTAGAGATGTGATTTGAGGTCCACCAGAGACCAATGGGAGTTATGGTTTGAGGCCTGTCAGAGACCAGTATTGGAGCTTTGTTTTAGGTCTATCTGAGACCAGGGTTTGAGGACTTCTGGATGGTCTATCTGAGACCTTTCTTGATTGGGTTCAGGCTATTCAGCTACAGCTTTGGTCCCTGTTGCATGTTACTTGCATTGCATTGCCTGCATATCCATTACCATTTGCATTTCACTAACGTGTGTTTGTGCTGCAGGTGCATTTGCATTCCCCGGTTCTAGTGCCCGGACTTCTGAGTATTGATTATGGCTGGTTTAAGGAAAACAGTTGCGTATAAGCTGCCTTCACCTGATATTACTTCTTTGCTTGGTCTGATATCTCTCGCTAATGAGGAGGTTAGGAGGAGCTTCAGAATGAGTCATGGGAGATTACTGAGATTAGTCTGCAAGCCCACTGCTGATGAGATGAATGGGCTATACACCTTGATGCAGTTCTATGATCCCGCATTGAGATGTTTTACGTTTGCTGACTTTATTCTAGGGCCTACCATTGAGGAGTATGTGGAGTTTACCGAGCTTCCCGTGCAGAACGAGGTTCCCTTTATTCATTCTGCCGCTGAGCCCAAGTTGGAGGACTTAGCCAAAGCCTTACATATGGACGCTGCAGAACTGTTATTGACTTCTTGGCTTGGGGTTTCAGGTTTCTCTCTTGATTTCTTAGTTGTCAAAGCTCGAGAATACGCCAAGAACGGTTGTTGGGTGGTTTTCAATGCTATTTTGGCTTTATGCATCTATGGAATTGTGCTGTTTCCTAACTTGCCCAACTTTGTGGATTTGGATGCTTTCTATCTGTTTGCTGCAGGCAACCCAGTGCCAACTTTGATTGGAGACTTCTATCATTCATTGCACTATAAGAATGAGAACCGAAGAGGAAAGGCTGTGTACTGCTGTGCTCCTCTGTTGAATATGTGGTTCAAGAGTCACCTTCCCATGAAGGGACCATTTGTGGACAGTGCAACCTCAGCCAGTTGGTCAGAACGCCTGATGAGGCTATCTTCCGAAGACGTTGTATGGTTTGATCGAGATTTGTTGGGATCCGAGCTCATCTTCATCTGTTCTGGGTACCCTAATGTGCCGCTGATAGGAAGAAAAGGGTGTATCAATTACAACCCTTCTCTATTCATTCGCCAGTTCGGATATGCACTGAAGAATCCACCTCAGGAGGAAGAAGTACAGGAATCTCTGTACTTCACCGGTGACGTGAAGGGGGAGTTATTAGCCAAGTTGCAACATGCCTGGACACGTATTAACCGCAAAGGGAAGCCACTGTTAGGTAAGAACGATTGCCAGGCTTATGAACCTTACAGGGTTTGGATCCAGGAACGAGCAAGTCAGTTATTAATGCCATTTCCAGCTGCACCCGTCATTGTTCCCGTCCCGGCAGAAGAGCCAACTACTGTTTCTAGGGAGGCCTACGAGCAAGTTGTGAAGGAAAAAGAAGCCTTGATGAAGATTAATGAAGGGTTAGAGCAAGAGTTAGCCCAGGTACGCAGTGAGAAAAACAAGGCCGTGCATGCTTTCCAACAACAGATCGAGCTGCTAAACAGGTTAGGGGCTGAGTTGACTGAGGAAAAGAAGAAGCGCGAACGTCTGGGGCAAGAGTTCAGAAGCTCCCATGACATGCTTGAATCCAAGAAGAAGGCGCTTGACATCGCTCACCGAGAGATCTCTTCTTGCAATAAGACTTGGAATGCCACACTCACCAACAATAAGAAGAGGGAAGATAAGCTGAAGCAGCAAATTTCCGACCTCGAAGAGAAGTTGAAGTCTAGCATCAAGAAGTGTGAGGAGGAAGTGATGACCCGGTATAGTGTCCAGCATGCACTGAACAAGGCAATCAAATCCAGAGATGAAGCAGTGTCTCAGAAGCGAAAGTTAGAAGATTGCTTCGGAGAAGCAACATGGGAAGAAACTGCTGAAGACGTACGCCGTGTCCTTAAGAGGAGAAACCAGCTTGTTGAAGGGCTGCTCGATCGACCAAGTCATCCGGAGACCAGGAAGTTGATAGAAGAGTACCAGACTTTTGGGAGGATTTGATCATTTCATATAGTAACTTGTGTGCTTTATTTGCATAGTGCTGACCATCACCAGGATTGTTGGTTGAGGTCATGCCCTCTTTGTACTCTCAGTGATTTTGTACCTTGGGCTTATTGATTCTCCCTGCAATATATGAGGCTTTCTATGATTCAGCTCCGATATTCCTATTGTCAACACTATCACTGCACCGGCACCTTCGCACTAGAACTGGGGGAATGAACTTCCCTAATGCACAGACACATTGCATTGCATTCATATTCATATTGCATTACAGGTAATCTTTGGATGATGTCTTATTTCCTGCTCTGTATCAGGTACTTTCCAGGATTGCAGATCAACATCCGCACCGCTATTCTACACGCTCCAACTGTCGAAAAGTCATGGACCAAATGCAGAACGAGATGCAAGATGTGCGCGAGAAGCTCGCCCTCTTCATGCAGACCATGGAAGCTATAGCAAAAGGGCAGGAGAATTTGCAGGCCATGGTCCAGCCTCTGTTGGCCCGAAACGCTGGTCATAGTAATGAAGATCATCAGTCTGTCCGGATCGATACTGCTCATGGAGACGGCACTCCCACGCCAGTGGCGCCGCCTGTAATCAATACACCTGCTGCTAATGTCAACAACGCTACCGCTGCTGTGAATGGTAACGTTGGAGTGGGGAATGAGACTGCTGTCCATAATGCTGGGCTGGGTGATGTCAATTTGGGAGATAATCTAGGAGGCAATGGCTTTGTCAATACTGGGTTCGGATTCAACGATCAGGGATTCGATAACACTGGGAAGTATGGCTTTAATGCTCAAGGCTTTGGGCAAGATGGTTATGGTATGGTCAATCAGGGTTACGGAGGCTTTGGAAACGGAAATGGTACTGGATTTATGGCTTTTGGTCCTGCTGGAGGTGTTCAAGGGTACGACAACAGAGGCCGGGGTCCGGGGATGAATCAGATCAGAGCTGGACGTAATAATGGATATGATGGGCACGGGGCTGGAAACGGTATGTGGCAAGAAGATCAGCAGGAGGACGCCTTCTCCGGAGGAGGTTTTGAGGGGCCGATGGATGATTCCCAAAAGATTAGAATGCTGGAAGAGCAGATGAAGGGAGTCTTAAATCAAAGTGCTGTGGGATTGGACATGGCAACAATGGGTTTGGTACCTGGTTTGAGGGTGCCAATTAAATTCAAAGCTCCTGCATTCGATAAGTATAAAGGAGACACATGTCCGAAAGTGCATGTACGAGCTTATTACAGAAAGATGTCTGCATACTCCACTGATGAAAGAATGCTAATGCATTTCTTTCAGGATAGTCTGTCGGGCCCTTCCCTAGAGTGGTACATGGGGTTGGAGCCAATTGATATCAAGACATGGAAGCAATTGGCGGAGGCGTTTGTAGCCCATTACAAGTATAACAGCGACCTGGCACCCAATCGGGTCCAGTTGGCCGGGCTGTCGCAGAAGAAGGGGGAGAGCTTTAAAGAGTACGCGCAAAGGTGGCGCGATATGGCTGCCAGGGTCCGTCCTCCTGTAGAAGATAAGGAAATGAATGACATGTTTGTCGGCACATTCACAGGGCTGTTTCATGATATGCTGTTTCATACGTCTCTGGCCAGTTTTTCAGACCTGATTCTAATGGGAGAAAAGATTGAACGTAACATTAAGCAAGGAAAGTTCCAAGTCGAGGAATCAACTGCATCTGGCAGTAATAGGAAAGCTTATGGTGGGCACCGTCAGGGCGAAGCCAGCGCAGTATTTGGAGGCCGAGGCCGAGGCCGAGGCAGGGGACGAGGTCAATATCGTCAGCCGCAGCAGGTGGCGAGTGTTACTATTCCCTATCAGCAACAACCACTCCAGCAACAACAACCGGTTCAGCAGCAACCGATGCCACAGCAGCAGCAGCCTCAGCAGGGGGCACAGCAAGCTCAGCGAAGATTCCAGGGTAGTAAACCGAGAAGAGTGTTTGAGAAGCCTCCCTCAACATATGCCGATTTGTTGCAGACATTGTTGGGATTGAATCTGGTAGAGAAAAGAACCCTGGCACCGATAACGGGAGCTCCCCCGTTCGGCTATGATGCAAGCAGGCACTGTGAGTTTCATTCTGGGGCCCCGGGTCACGATATAGAAGGTTGCCATGCTTTTAAGCACGTGGTGCAGGATCTCTTAGACAACAAGACTATCAATTTCGGAACGGCAGGTCCGAATATAGTCCAGAAACCCATGCCTAATCATGGGGCTAACGCCATTCTGACTGAGGAGGGTCTGAATCTTATTATGAATGTTGAAGATTTAAAGACGCCGCTGAGCGAAATAAAGAGCCGACTGTTACAAGGAGGTGTTTACCCAGGATGTAACGAGTATTGCTTAGATTGTTGGACCCTAGCTGGGGGGTGTGAGGATTTGAAGAAAGGCATTCAGGCTTTAATTGATGAGGGCATATTGCAGTTTGATCGAGCGGCAACTGACGAGCCTGCAGGGGCAGTAGTGGATAATCGGAGTGATGTGGCCACGGTAACGATTCCTCGGAAGACGATCACTATTGCAGCACCAGCTCAGCGACCACCGATCACCATAACTAAGGTCGGGCCAATCCCGTACGAGAACACGAAAGCAGTCCCATGGTCATATGGGTTAGAGGTGTATTGTGATGGGATAAAGATTGATGTTAACAAGCAGCCAGCGGAGGTAGTGGATAATGTTGTTGGTTCGGGAGGCATGATGAGGAGTGGCAGGATCTTTATATCTCCTGAAGTGGAGGCTGAAAGACTAGCGAAAGGAAAAGGGAAAGTGGTTGAAAATGTTCCGGTACAAGCAAATGAAAAAGAAGCAGCATCGAAGGATGTAGAAGAGTTCATGCGCTTAATTCGGAAAAGTGATTATAAGATTGTGGAGCATCTGCAGCAGACACCGTCCAAGATATCTATTCTGTCATTGCTGTTGTGTTCGGAAGCCCACAGAAACGCTTTGCTGAAAGTCCTGGACACTTCTTTTGTACCTCAAGACGTCTCCGTGAATCAGCTAGAAGGAGTATTGGCACATGTGAATGCAGGCCACAGTCTGGGTTTTACCGATTTTGACTTGACTCCGAAAGGGAGAGATCATAATATGGCATTACACGTATCTGTTGAGTGTAGAGGATCAGTAATGTCGCACGTATTGGTCGACACCGGGTCATCTTTGAATGTGTTACCCAAGAAGGCGATGATGAAGCTGGATGTTCGAGGAATTTTGTGTACACCCAGTGATTTGGTAGTCAGAGCATTTGACGGCACGCGGAGAACAGTCTTCGGATCGATTACCTTGCCTCTGCAAGTAGGGCCGGAAGTGTTTGCAACGGAGTTTTATATCATGGATATACAGCCTGCGTATAGCTGCTTGCTTGGAAGACCCTGGATTCATGGGGCAGGGGCAGTCACGTCCACCCTGCATCAGAAGTTAAAATATATGGTCGGAGACAGCGTAGTCACCGTGTGCAGAGAAGAAGACATCCTGGTCAGCCATTTATCTTCATTTAAATATGTGGAAGTCGACGGAGAGATCCATGAAACACCATGCCAGGCATTCGAAGGTTTGCGCATCAAGGACAAAGGTCCCGGGCCGAGCAAAGTGCCAGAGATAGCTGTCTCATCGTATAAGGAAGCTCAAGCTCTAGTGAAAGCAGGAGAAGCCAAGGGCTGGGGCAAAGTGCTGGACATTCCTGTGAAGATGGACCGGTTCGGACTGGGGTACCAACCGTCGTCATCAACTCCTTCCGTGGGGGCCCCCCGTTTCAGGAAGCCAATTACCATCTCTGCCAGTGGAGTATGTCATGAAACTGTCAATGCTGCTTCAGAGTCTGATGAAGGAGACAGCGACTGTGATATGGATGCCTGGATTCAGCCAAGCACGCCAGGACAAGGACTGTGCAATTGGTCTATTCAGGAGCTTGTTCCTGTGACTTTTAAACAGTAATGCTTTGCTTTATTAATTGTTGAATAATCTGATGTCTTGCCCGGGGCATCAGGATTTGCTTAGGGCTGTGTTGTTATAAACATTGCGTGTTAATCATTAAATAAATGGCGTTTTTTCATGTGCAAATACCGTAATCCCTGTCTTTCTTGTTTTATATTTTTCAATAAAATGGCAACGTGGTTATTCGCTTTATACGCATTTTGAAGCACTTAACCATTCCTTTTGCAGGATAACATTTTCAGATGACATCCTTGAACCACCTATGACTCGTCCCGACTTTGAGCACCCAGTGTTTCAGGCTGAAGGAGAGGTTGTCGAAGATGGCGACGTTCCTGAAGAACTGTCTTGGTTAGTAAAGCAAGAGGAAAGAGCCATTCTGCCTCACGACGAGGTCATCGAAATTATCAATTTGGGGTCGGAAGGGGTTGAGAAGAATATTCGTATCGGAGTCGCACTGCAGAGTGATATCAAGCGAAGACTGGTTGAAATGCTCCGAGAGTATAATGATGTATTCGCTTGGTCATATGAAGATATGTCGGGGCTCGATACAGATATGGTTGTGCATCGCCTGCCACTGAAAGAAGATTGCCCGCCGGTCAAACAAAAGCTTCGCAGAACTCGACCAGATATGGCAATGAAGATCAAAGAGGAGGTTCAGAAACAGTGGGACGCTGGTTTCCTGGCTGTGACGAAGTATCCTTCATGGGTTGCCAACATCGTACCAGTGCCGAAGAAAGATGGCAAGGTTCGAATGTGCGTGGATTATAGAGATTTGAATAAAGCAAGCCCAAAAGACGATTTTCCACTTCCTCATATTGACGTGTTAGTTGATAATACCGCTCAATACTCCATATTCTCCTTCATGGATGGCTTTTCAGGCTATAATCAGATTAAAATGGCGCCAGAGGATATGGAGAAGACTACTTTCATAACGCCGTGGGGAACATTTTGCTACAAAGTGATGCCCTTTGGTTTGAAAAATGCTGGGGCAACATATCAGCGTGCGATGACGACTCTTTTCCATGACATGATGCATAAAGAGATCGAAGTTTATGTTGACGATATGATTGCCAAATCCCAGACGGAGGAAGAGCATCTGGTGAATCTGCTGAAGTTGTTTAAAAGACTTAGGAAGTTCAGGTTGAGGCTGAACCCTAATAAATGCACCTTCGGGGTGAGATCGGGTAAACTGCTGGGGTTTATCATAAGCGAAAGAGGAATAGAGGTCGATCCTGCTAAAATAAAAGCAATACAAGAAATGCCGACGCCTAAAACAGAGAAAGAGGTGCGCGGGTTTTTAGGGAGGTTGAACTACATCGCCCGGTTCATATCTCACCTAAATGCCACGTGTGAACCGTTATTCAAGCTCTTGAAGAAAGATCAAGCTGTAACGTGGAACGAAAATTGTCAGAAGGCGTTCGATAAAATAAAGAAGTATCTGCAGGAGCCTCCTATTTTGATACCCCCAGTGGCAGGGAGACCCTTGATCATGTATTTGACGGTTCTTGAGGGAAGCATGGGTTGTGTTCTCGGTCAACACGACGAGACGGGGAGAAAAGAGCATGCGATCTATTACCTGAGTAAGAAATTTACAGACTGTGAATCTCGATACTCAATGCTGGAGAAAACTTGTTGCGCGCTAGCCTGGGCCGCCAAGCGTTTGAGGCAGTACATGCTGAATCATACAACCATGCTCATCTCGAAGATGGATCCTATCAAATATGTATTCGAAAAGCAGGCGTTGTCAGGTAGAATTGCCCGTTGGCAGATGGTCTTGACTGAATATGACATTCAATACGTCTCGCAGAAGGCTATAAAGGGGAGTGTGCTGTCTGAGTATCTGGCGGAGCAGCCTATTGAAGAATACCAATCGATGAGGTTTGATTTTCCTGACGAGGATATCATGTACCTAAAGATGAAAGATTGCGAAGAGCCGTTGCCAGACGAAGGACCAGAGTTGGGGTCCCAGTGGAAGATGATTTTTGACGGAGCTGTGAATGCTTACGGTAGCGGGATAGGGGCAATCATCACCACGCCACACGGGTCGCACATCCCGTTTACTGCCCAATTGACCTTTGCCGTTACGAACAATGAGGCCGAATACGAAGCTTGTATAATGGGGCTCGAAGAAGCCATTGATTTGCGAATCAAACATCTGGACGTATACGGAGACTCAGCCCTGGTGGTGAATCAGATCAAAGGGGAATGGGAGACACGGCAGCCTAATTTGATACATTACATGAATTATGCAAGGAGATTGTTGCCTTTCTTCGACAAAGTTGAATTGCATCACGTACCGCGGGCAGAAAATCAAATGGCTGACGCCCTCGCCACTTTGTCTTCCATGTACAAGGTCAACTTCTGGAACGAAGCTCCCCAAATCACTATCTCTCGGTTGGACAGGCCAGCTTATGTGTTTGCTATCGATGAAGCATCTGACGACAAACCGTGGTATTTTGATATCCTTAATTTCCTGAAGAATAAAGAGTATCCGGCTGGGGCATCCAGTCAAGATCAGAAGACTCTCAGGAGATTAGCGGGTAATTTCTACTTGAATCCGGATGGCGTCTTGTACAGAAGGAACCACGATTTGGTATTGTTGCGTTGTGTAGACGAGAAAGAGGCAAAGCTTCTCATGGAGGAAATTCACGAAGGTACCTTTGGTACGCATGCTGGTGGGCATGCTATGACGAGAAAGCTGCTGAGGGCAGGTTACTTTTGGCTGACGATGGAAACTGATTGTTTCAAGTTCGCGAGGAAGTGCCACAAGTGCCAAATCTATGCTGACAAGATACACGTGCCTCCGAGTCCTCTAAATGTGATGTCATCTCCATGGCCATTCTCGATGTGGGGAATCGATATGATTGGAAAGATCGAGCCGACAGCTTCTAACGGGCACCGGTTCATCCTAGTAGCAATTGATTATTTCACCAAGTGGGTGGAAGCGGCGTCTTACGCGAATGTAACGAAGCAAGTGGTGGCCAGATTCATTAAGAGAGATATCATTTGCCGATATGGGATTCCCGAGCGGATAATCACGGATAATGGTTCAAATTTGAATAATAAAATGATGAAGGAGCTCTGTCAGAATTTCAAGATCGAACATCACAACTCCTCCCCTTACCGACCCAAGATGAATGGCGCTGTTGAGGCGGCCAATAAGAATATCAAGAAAATTGTTCAGAAAATGGTGGTGACCTATAAGGATTGGCATGAAATGCTACCTTTTGCTTTGCACGGTTATCGTACGACGGTACGCACATCAACCGGGGCAACTCCGTTCTCGTTGGTATACAGAATGGAAGCGGTATTACCATTGGAAGTTGAGATCCCTTCTCTGAGGGTATTGCGAGACGTCCAGCTGGACGAGGCAGAATGGGTAACGAATAGATTGAACCAACTGAGTTTGATGGATGAGAAGAGGCTAGCTTCTCTAGCATACGGTCGTTTGTACCAGAGCCGAATGAAGAAAGCGTATGACAAGAAGATACTTCCGCGAAGCTTTCAGACGGGCGACCTTGTGCTGAAAAGGATTCTCCCGCCGCAAGCAGATCACAGGGGCAAGTGGACCCCCAACTACGAAGGGCCATACGTTGTCAGAAAAGTCTTTTCAGGAGGAGCTTTATTGTTGTCCACCATGGACGGAGAAGACTTTGCGTCACCTGTGAATTCGGACGCAGTTAAAAAATACTTTGCTTAAAATAGACCCGCTGGACAGAAAAAGAGAGTCCAGGCAAAAATGGGGCATCCTGGCGAACCAAAAACAGAATGAAAGGTTCGGGCAAAAGTTAGGGATAAAAATTGAAAAAATGTACACCCGCGAAGTTGAAAACCTACACTGGGCGGCTTCGGCAAAAAGGGGTATCCCGGTGAACTGAAAACCCGTAAAGGGCGGTTCACGCAAAAGTTAGGGATTTGAAAAGCAAATGACTGCGGTCCGAATTCAATGAGTATCAATGCGGGAGAATATGTTGGAGGAGCCAGTTATCGGATACAATCTCTTCAGAAGTGGGGATACCGGGAAAGCATTAGAGTCGGGCGAGTCATGGGAGGATCAGTTCGTGGTGTTCATCCGCATCCCGTTGCCGACATGTGTACAAATTTAAGTTGTCAAAATATTCATGCTTCTTGTGCATACTTATGTATTTGCTTTGCGTAGCTTCCTCTTTTCAGGAGTTACATCCCATGTACAAAAACTCCGCCCATTCAGGGGCCCAATCAATAAAACACGTTATTCAGTACTTGATGCTGATTCTTTACTGTTTTGTGCATGATTAACGCCTAAGTTTGATGAAGCTAGTATGAGTATAACATCACTGGCCCTTGCCGACAGTTGCTAAAGCTTTGAATTAACTGAAAATAACGTCACTAACCTGAATTGATTTGATTGCATAGGCTTGTCGTGTCTTGTTTGTGTTGTTACAGGTTTCATAACCATACGAGGAAGATGATCAAAAGATTGCGATAACGAAAGACTTAGTCCCCACGCAGGGCATGCATGTTCTTCCTGAAGAAGGATAGAATTCCCCAGCTAGCCGTAGCTTACCCAAAGGGAGCAGAAAGGTTATTCGTCCTCAATAGAGTTTGGCGATTCCAAGATCGTAAGGCTGTATTCAGACAGGTTCATAGTCCCCCGCAGGGTCATGCACTCTCCCCCAGCGGAGTCAGTGGATTTTCCCCGAGAGAATCATCCTATCCCCAGCGGAATTCTCTTTGCAAGTGTTTTCATTCCTTCCAGTGGAACTCGAAGATCAAGACTCTCCAAAGCAGAGTTGATGGTGGGTCCTGTCATTTATTTTGTCAGAGATACTGTGTAATATCAGTTCACGTTCCAGCAGAAAGTCCGATCGTACTATGCACATCTGCTATTCCCCAGCAAAGTTATATTCCCCAGCAGGGGGTTACCTCAACAAGGCGTTTGGTTTGAGTTCCCAATTTCCCAGCAGGGTTGACTTCACCATTCCAGCATTTATTTTGTTGGAATAATTCTGTAGCATCTGGCTATCCCCGGCGGAGTCGGCATTATCCTTCCAGCATTTATTTTGCTGAAGCAGTTCCTGTATTTTAGCAGTTCAGGTAGAGAGAGTTCTTGCTCAAATGAACTACCAAACAGTCAAGATCTCGGCATGAGACATTCAATGATAATGTCAGTTTCGGCAGTATTCCCCACAGAGTTACCAGGATAAGTTTCTCTTTATTCCCAGGCAGAATTAGTTGTCATCAGAGGTTCCATGAATCAGAATGGCAGAGGCCACCGCCGGTTATCAGAACAGGCGTCCGATAGTTTGGTTTCCAGACATCCCCAGTAGAGTCCGCCTCAAAGTCGCTGTCACGTTGGTGCTGAGGAGTTTGTGGGTGAGGATCATTGGAGAACTAAGTCCTGACGTGGACAATTTACTCCTAGATTGACGGGATTTCTTCAGAAGTGGGCGTCCTAACGTGGACAGGTTTATTTCCCCGGAGTGGTGAGGTGTGTTAGTCCTAACGTGGACAGATTCGGGTTCTCGAAATTAGTGAAATGGGAGGTCATGACGTTGACAAAAGTGATTACTCTTTGTGTTGGTGCCCTGACGTGGACAGATCAGACCAGCGTGTGAGTCCTTATGTGGACAAGTTTTATTTCCTCAGCGGGTCAAAGACGCCTGAGTCCTAACGTGGACAAATCAAGACGAGATCAGTGTCCTTACGTGGACAAATCAAAGAGATTATTATTCCTAACGTGGAGAAATGGGTCCTAATGTGGACGATGTAATCCTTACGCGGACATATCAAGTTGGATTCCTTACGTGGAAAGAGATGATTCCTTACGTGGAAAAAGATAGTTTCCTTACGTGGAGATGACAGCATTCCTGACGTGGAAAGAGTGGAGTCCTTACGTGGACAGATTAAGATGGCATTCCTTACGTGGAAAAATGTAGTCCTGACGCGGACAAATCGGAAGGAATTGGTTGCTTTATGTGGAAAGGTTATGTTTCCTTGCGTGGAAAACGGATAGCATTCCTTACGTGGAAAGAGGCTTGTATTCCTGACGTGGAAAGAAAGAGTGTATTCCTGACATGGAAGGGGTTTAGTTCCGATGTGGACAGACTCAAAAGAAGATCTATTCCTTACGTGGAAAAATTGGGGTCCTTACGTGGACAGATTCAAGAAAAGTTGATTCCTGACGTGGAAGAATGATGTACTCCTTACGTGGAAAGTTGAGTCCTGACGTGGACAGGTTCAGAACCAAAGTTGAATTCCTTACATGGAAAGATTGGAGTCCTGACGCGGACGTGTCAAGTGGTATTGGAGTCCTTACGTGGACAGATTGATATAGTTCTCCTTATGTAGAAAGAAGATTGCTTCCTGACGTGGAAAGATGAAAGGGTTAGTCCTGACGTGGACAGATACAGAAGAGATGATTCCTGACGTGGACAGGTGTTACTCCTAACGTGGACGATGATTCCTAACATGGACAGATGTTACTCCTAACGTGGAAGAGTTTTATTCCTAACATGGACGATTCAGTTTATGGAAATGCAGACGAACTATCCCCAGCGGAGTTGCCGAGATTTTTCTGGGTTAATAGCAAGTGGAGTCCTAACGTGGACAGGTTTTAGTTGAGATTTCTTCATATTGATGACAGGCAGAGTCCTAACTTGGACAAGCAGGCAATCTGTTATGATAGAATCCTCTTCAGAACGGTAAAGACAATCCCCAGCACGGTCGCGCGAGATCAGTGGGTTGCCGTAACAGTTAAATTCAGCTGGTGAATGTCGTTCCCCAAGCAGGAGCGCAATTTAGTTTTGCGGTTGGCAAATTTCTGGTTTCACTAGTATTCAACCGTCTCGTACCGCGAATGTCTGAAGGCTCCGGACTCTTCACCCAATCGGGTCCAAGCCGCTTGAATAGGGGCAGCTGTTGCACCCTAAAATTTGCCCAACCTTATTCCCTTGGTTTATGTTTTAATATCATTAGCATTTGCATATAGAGTCATGTACATAGTCCAATCATCTGCATAGCATAAGCATAGCAAGTCATACAACAGGGGGATCAAGCATTATTCTCATCTCTAGAGGCCTATCAAGAGGTTATTATCCCAATTCAATCTCATTCAAGTCATCAGGAAAGAATTTGAAAGCAAAGAGTTCAGCAGATCAAGCCTTGAGTCCATCTCCTAGCTGAGGGTATCTGAGGGTCAACAAGAGGGTTGTGAGCTGTGAGTTGAAGGCATGGAGAGTATCTAGACCTTCTGAGAGGCTTAGAAATTCATTTAAAGAAGGAGACAAGTCATTGATGAGAGCACAAGAGCTATAGCTGAAGGCAGTCAACTAGGGTTTCATCTGGGTCAACCCTAGGTCAACCCTAGGTCAATTGACTGATTTAAGGGGCATTCAAGTCTAGTGGAGAGATGTGGGGTTCATCATTGGACATATAAAAGAGGATATGGAGATATGCCAAGAAGAATTCAAGAGAAATCAAGGAGAAGAGGAGCTTCTAAATTAGGGTTTCTGTGTAAAATCCCCTAGTTTAGGTCAAATTTCCAAGTAAGATAAGTCAAAATGCTAGCTTCAAATGGCTTCTTGGCCAACATGAAACTTGTAGAGGATCTCAAGACCTTTAATTTGAGTGGTGGAAGACATAAAGGAGATTTATAGAACTCAAGTTATGGTCCTTGCAAGTTACAGGTCATCTGAGGTATCTGAAATTTTGTCTGTGAAAGTGACTTGACTTCCAAGCTAGTTTTACCCCTCAAGGAGATTTCAAATGAATTTCTGGTCAACATAAGAATTGTTCCTCATTGTCTTAGCTTTCTAGAATGGTATAGCATGCCCTCATATGATGTGTGGAGCTCAACTTATGGTCTTGGCAAGCAAAGGGTATTTTGGTCATTTGTGAATTACAGGTCATTTTAACCTATGTCCAAAACTCATACAAGGAGGCTTCAAATGGAAAAACTTACAACATCAAACTTGCTCCAAATGACATTTTGAGTCTAGAAAGAAGGTCACAAATTGTTGGAAAAGCTCATAACATGAAGTTGCATGATTGGTTAAATTTGAACTAAAATGACTTATAACTTGAATAAAGTCAAAGTGAAAAATGGTTTGGGAGATTTATAAGTCCAAATGGGGACTTCCAATATATGATTTTGAATGGAAAAGACATTTCAAAGACAATGGTTCAAGCACTTTTTTGAGTTTAGTGGAAAAAATCAAATTTATTCATGATTACTTGCATTTGAAGAAACATTTCAAAAATCAATCAAAGTTGGAAGGCAAGGGAAGTTGTAAGATGGATCTAGAAGTGTCCATTGAGCCCTATATATTCATGAAATCAGAATTGAGCAAGGGTTGGATTCATTTTTCACCAAAATTTCCCAAAGTTTTCTCATTCTTTCTCATTGCAATTCCCTCCAAATTTCCCAAAATCTTCACCAATTCTCATCAACATTGATCCTCCTACATTCAATCATCATCCTGGATCAGAATTGAATCAAAGATTTGGTGGTTAGAGCTCAATTTCGTGCACTTCCATCAAGAACACACAAATTGCAATTTCCATTGTACAGCAAGATCCAAGCCAAGTTTCATCCAAGTATTGCAAACAGAATCAAGTATATCAAGAATGGACTAAGATTGAAGCATACAAGAGCCTGGATCCACGTGATTACTCAGCCTCCATTAGAGCTTGCTCAAGGTGCAAATCTTTCTAACTTATTCAATCTAGGGAGATTTAGGTAGTTTTACTAGTATATTCATGGCCTATGATGTTAGGAGGTTAGTTTAGATGAATTTGAGGCTGAATAGAGACAATTCATAACAGGTGTACCAAACTGTTTGGATCGAGAACTCGTAGGATCTTGCATGATAACCTTAGCTTGTTAGTTTAGAATGATCACCATTATGCATAGAGTAGATTAGTATAGGTTTGGTTGAGAATTATTGTGATGCATCTCAGTGTATTTTCATGGAGTCAGAACTTGTCTCGATCGGTTTGAGTGATTTGTTGAATTTCAGAACAATCTATGACCATAGACGTGTAGAGGGAGAGATTTAGAGTATTTTTCATGTTTGGATCGTGATGTTTCGTGCACTGTGGAGAGAGAACCGAGGGCTTGAAGTTGGTTCGTGCATGGCTTCCATGGTGGAAACCCTAGTTCTCACAGATTCAAGGTTGAAGATGAAATCGTGGCTGTCCATTTCGTGTTGGACCTTTGACCTCCAAGCCAATCCTGTGGCTCTCATTTTAAGCTGATTTTGGAGGGAGTGAATAGGTGCCCTAAACGCACCGTTTCATTAATTGAAACGGGCGGGCCTAAGAGTGCTTTGCTAATCCCACCACCCCAGTACCAAGCCCATCAGAATCTGCACGTGAATCCTTTCCTTTTCTCACCCCCTGCGTTTTTTTATTTTCATTGTTTCTGACCTTGTTCTGGGCCTAATATAATTTGCTACGCGCACCCCCACTGCCTGGCCCATCCAAGAATATGAACTGAGCGTGTCTTCTATTCAAACCCCCCTCCCTTTATTTCATTATATATTCTTTTATTTTCTTTAAATTTTTTATGCATTTTCTAAAATTCATAATAAATAGATAAAAAATCATTTTTAATTCATTCTTTTTACATCATTTTCATTAGAATGTCTAGAAAATTATAAAAAGATAAAAATTGCATTTTAGTTTTATTTGATATTTTTCCCATATTTTCTAAATAAATAGCATTTTAAATAGTTTCATTTCATGCATGATTTTATTAATTTTTGTTCTATTAAATGCTTTCATATTTTTTGTTCATTCTTTTTAGGTTGCTTAGATGAGATATTGAACTTGTAGATTCAATTTAGTTCCCATTTTTAGGAATTAATTTTTAGGTGCTTAATGTAGGTTTGAACAACATGAACAAATTAGGGTTTTTAGGTGATGACTTAAGAAGTTTGATTCTTTCCCTTAGGACTTAGGGTTTGACTAGATTAGTTATGGGACTATAGGGGCTATGGGTAGTTATTAGATCCCTTAGAAAAAGTCAGGATTCCCCTACTGCTATTAATATTCTGTGTATGTCTGATTGTCTGGTGTGGTGTGCCCTCTGGGGTTTATTGCTTGTTTGTGTGGGTATTGGGATTGTCTGGGAACTTGGGAGAGCTGAAGACTTGAGGAGATGAAGACCATTGGAGATCCAGAGATTGGAGATCAACTTCCAGAGTTGAAGAGGAGGTTCTTGCTAGCAGCTGCTGAGGAGACTAGGGTTTAGGAGCTAGGCAGAGCTCTAGATTAGAAAGCTTGTTTCTCAAACATGGAATGCCTTGTCTGCATCCATCCTTTCTCTATGATTCAAAGTCTCTTTCAAATATCCACCTCCTTCCTTTGGAAGGATCAGTGAATATATTTGAAAGATAGAACTTTTGAGAGGAAACTTTCTGTTAATGTTAACAGTTGATGAACCACCCTTGGTAGGTAATTAACTGTCTAACATTCATTCACTTCACTCTTGTGACTGATTCCTCATCCTGGAGGTTTGAACTTGAAGAAAAGCCATTGCAGATAGAAGACTGATGGTCAAAGCCCTTGCCTGAAGGCCATGAAGATGGAGATTGATGCTTGTTGAAGCCTGTAGCTGATTGGAGATTACTTGAAGCTAGATGTTGATTCAGAGCTGCTGATGCTGTTTCTTTTGCTGATGTATTTCATTGTTGATGTATTGATTGGTTTTCCGGACTGTATTGTTTGCTGTTTAACCTGTGGGGTTGAAAGTGAATCCTGTTCACTTTTGCCTATTGTTTTCCAGGTTCGAGGTTGAGTGGGACTCCCTTGCCTCGCTTGTACTGTTGCATCCATGCATTTTACTGCTTTACTATATATATCTGTTATTGTTTCTGTTTCTGCCTATCCCGTAGGATCTCTGTTTCTCTCTGTGCAAGAGAGGAGCATGATAGACACTAGGTCTTAACCCATGCATGATAACATTAGGTTAGTTTGATTCCCCTCGCAACCATAGGTTAGAGTTCTATCTCTTCTTCCTCAAAACAAACAGAAAAACACATAAAGATTTCAAACACAATAAAAGACACTTCTTCCGTAAAAGAATATGAACTCATCAAGACGTCATTTTTGTCCGCTTGGACTGCTAATCAGAAAAACCTTTTTCAGAAGGAATAAAATCAATCAAGGACAGACTTATGTCGTGCGTGACCCGAACTACGTTTGCTCTGATCTTCCATGCTGTGTGGAAGTACGTAGGCATAGGATGCGATATCCTAGCGAGCAACCTTCCCCTCCTTTCCCGTAGGTAGGCGAACTACGTTGACTCTGATTTCTCGTTCCAGGCGGGAATACGTAGGCATAAAGTGCGATACTTTGCCGAGTCATTTTTATTTTCATTTTATTTTCTTTTTAACCCCAGACCTTTAGCGTAGATAGAATAACAATCCATACCCGAAAACAAGCGTGGATCCCGTCGAGTACGACGGACGTGAGGGGTGCTAATACCTTCCCCTTGCGTAACCGACTCCCGAACCTAGGTTTTGGTTGCGACGACCATACCTTTCCCGTCTTTGCGAGGTTTACTCTGAGCGTTCCCTTTCCCTCCCGTGGGATAAATAACGCACGGTGGCGACTCTTCTGTTCAGCCGGCGCCGATTTTCGCAGTAGCGACAACAAGAAGTTTCTAACAAGTTCTAGATGGTTCCATGAGCATCTATATAAACCCTAGAGCTGATCCATGAAGGGGTTGCACTTCATTTTGATCCAAAACACCAAGTTTTACTCCATTTTGCATTCTTGCAAATTCATTCCAATCTCCTCAATTCTTCATCAATCATTCAATTTCATGATCCAAATCCACTCAAGAATCATCCCTGAGTACATTGCAAGCAAGATTTGAAGAAGAGATCACAAGAATCGTGCTATACAAGTTCATCCTCCAAATTGCAAAAAGAATTGGTTATGGCAATCCAAAGCATTTGAGCAAGAATTTCTGCATCCAGAACCAAGAACCAAGTCCATTGATCAAGTCCAAAGCATTGCAAGCTGTGAATCCAAGGATTTCTCCATCTGTTTTCAAGATTACACCAGGTTAGTAATCTCATCGAATTGTCTAGAAATAGATAGCATGATAGAGAATCTTTAGGTTAGAATTGTTAGGAATAGGTAGATGAATAATTCTGGTGAGTTTAAGAGCATTTCATGGAGTTTGTTACATGAGCACCAAAACTATTTGGACCTAGAACTAAGAGGATAGAGAGTGTTAATTCATGTGGATTAGTTTAGAATGATCAGTGATGTTTGGTGGTTGTGTTGATGCCAAGAAATTGGAGAAAGAAGAAGTTGGAAGTTTGAGCATCCATGGATGTAGAGCTATCGGGTTTGGCTTTCTAGGGCGTGTCAGTAAGAACTAGTGATGTATTATTGTTCAGCTTGAGAATTGGAGCAACTTTGCTTTTTATTGATCTGAATTTCATGGAGAAATGAGGTTGTATGAGGGTGTTGAAGTCTGGTTCGTGCTAGCTTGTTTATGGCAATCATGGCTGAAACCCTAGCTTCTCATTGGGGAAGAAACATGATGAGCGTTGGATGAAGTCTTTTTGGTTGACTGAAAATCAGATCGCACGGCTCAGATTCAAAGATGAAACGCGAGGGAATTCTGAAAAAGCAAAACACGGTCGTTTCACTTAAACTCAGTCATGGGCTTAAGTTGCTAATGCTAATCACACCCCTAGTTTCCAGGCCCATTCATTTTTGAACTAACATAGTTACTATTTGCACTGTTTTTCATTTTTATTTTCTTTTTGGTATTTTCTGATTAACTGGGCCCAGACGCGCCTTGCTATGCGCACCCCCAGTCTGGGCCCATCCTCCATTTTTTTAACTGAAATCACTACTAACTGCACCCCAACCCACTCTAATTCATTTTAATTTCATTCATTTTTTTTAATTCTTTGAAAAATCATAACAAATTGAAAATTCCATATTTTTGAGTGGTTGTTTTTGCATCTTTTTTATATTTCTGTTAAGAAAATTGTCATATAATAAAATTAGCATTTTATTTTATTCTTGCATTTTTAGTATATCTTTCTTTTAAATAGGTTTTAAATGATGTTTAGTTTAATACTTGATCTTGTTGATTTTAGTTTAGCTAGATCCTTTTATATCTTGGACCCATTCTTTTTAGAGTGCTTCACTTAGGACTTCAAATTTCATATGAGATTTAGTTCATGATTTTAGGACTAAATTTTAGATGGTTTGTTTAGGTGTGATTAGGGTAATCAAAATTAGGGTTTAGGTGTGACATAGGTGTGATAAATCATTTCTTTTAGGAGTTGTAGTTTGAATTTTGGGGTATGGGATTATAGGGGTATTAGGGGTAGATAATAGATCCCTTAGAAAATATTAGACTTCCCCTATTCTACTATTACTACTAGTATATTTCCTGTATTTGCTTGATTGTGTGGTGTGCCCTCTCTAGGGTTATTATTTGACTGTGTGGGGTTTTGGGCCTGCTTGGGGTTTGGGTTTGAGCTGAAGACTGTGCTGATGAAGCCCATTGAAGATTAAAGGAATGAAGACTCAGTTCAGGAGCTGATGAAGAGTATCTCTTGCTGGCAGCTGTTGAAGGTTATAGGATCTAGGAGTTAGGCAGAGCTCTAGAGTAGGAAACTTGATTCACAAACATGGAAGGTCTTGTCTGCCTCCATTCTTTCTCTATGATTCAAAGTCTCTTTTAAATACCCACCTCCTTCCTTTGGAAAGATTAGTGAATGTATTTAAAAGATAGAACTTTTGAGGGAAAACTGTCAGTATCATGTTAACAGTCAGTGAGCCACCCTTGGTAGGCAATTGACTGTTTGACATCCATTTCATCTTGTTGACTGATATTCATCTTGGAGATTGGGACTTGAAGAAAAGCCATTGAAGATTGAAGATAGAGACCTTGCTTGAAGGCTGTGAAGATGAAGACCGATGCTTGCTTGAAGCCTGTAGATGGTTGAAGATAACTTGAAGACAGATGTTGATGAATACTGCTTTTGTTGTTTATGATTCTTGATGTATGGTTTGAATTTCCCTGACTGTATTGTTTGCCTTTAACCTGTTAGGTTGAAAGTGAATTTTGTTCACTTTTGCCTATTGTTTTCTAGGTTCGAGGTTGAGTGGGACTCCCTTGCCTCGCTTGTATTGCTGCATCCATGCATTTTACTGCTTTATTGTATATATGCTATTGTTTCTGTTTCCGTTTATCCCTTAGGATCTCTGTTTCTCTCTGCGCAAGAGAGGAGCATGATAGACATTAGGTCTTAACCCATGCATGATAACACTAGGTTAGTTTGATTCCCTTTTCAACCGTAGGTTAGAGTTCTGTCTCTTCTTTCTCAAAACAAACAGAAAAACACAATAAATATTTCAAACACAATAAAAGACACTTCTTCCGTAAAAGAATGTGAACTCATCAAAACGTCATTTTTGTCCGCTTGGACCAGTAATCGGAAAAACCCTTTTTTCAGAAGGAGATAAAAACAATCAAGACAGACTTGTGTCATACGTGGCCCGAACTACGTTTGCTCTGATCTTTCATGCTGTATGAAAGTACGTAGGCATAGGATGCGATATCCTAGCGAGCAACCTTCCCCTCATTTCCAGTAGGTAGGCGAACTACGTTGACTCTGATTTCTCGTTCCAGACGGGAATACGTAGGCATAAAGTGCGATACTTTGCCGAGTCATTTTCTTTTCTTTTAACCCCAGACTTGTAGAGTAGATAGAATACCAATCCGTACTAGAAAACAAGCGTGGATCCCGTCGAGTACGACGGACGTGAGGGGTGCTAATACCTTCCCCTTGCGTAACCGACTCCCGAATCCAGGTTTTGGTTGCGATGACCATTCCTTTCCCCGTTTTGCGGTAGGTTTACCTCGAGCGTTTCCTTTCCCTCCTTTGGGATAAATAACGCACGGTGGCGACTCTTCTGTTCAGCCGGCGCCGATTTTCGCAGTAGCGACACACATCCCCATCTCAAAAGTTTGAAGAGATCCAATGAGTTCATCCATTTTCATGTGGCATATGTCTTGAGCTTCTTCAATGGCTATTACCTTCATTGCAAACCTTTTAGGTAGTGACCTTAGTATCTTTCTTACAAGCTTTTCTTCAGCCATCTTCTCTCCCAAAGCTCCTGAGGTGTTAGCTAGTTCAAGAACATTCATATAAAAGTCATGAATGGTCTCATCTTCCTTCATTCTTAGACTTTCAAATTTTGTGGTCAGCATTTGTAGTCTTGACATTTTGACCTTGGAGGTTCCTTCATGAGTAGTTCTGAGAGTGTCCCAAACATCCTTTGCTAGTTCACAGTGGTGGACCAGTCTAAAGATGTTTTTGTCTATGCCATTGAAGAGTGCATTCAATGCTTTAGAGTTTCCAAGAGCCAATGCCTCTTGCTCTTTGATCCATTCCTCTTCAGGAATTTGCACAGATACTCCATCCTTGTCAGTCTTCACAGGATGTTCCCAGCCAGAGTTTGCAGCTCTCCAAGCCTTGTTGTCTAAAGACCTTAGGAAGGCACGATGGATGTTCTAACAGAAGTTATAACATCCACTATGACATTCACTACAGACCTACTATTATGCAGTAGCGACAGCTGGCGACTCTGCTGGGGATCCAACGTCCCCTGGCTGCTAAGGACTGTGATAGTTCCTTATGCATTTGGGATCCAACGTCCCTTAAGCGAGTCAATCCTAGCGCTTGTTTTCCCGTCGAGGATTTTGTATGGATTTATATTTCTGTCATTTTACTTTCAAGCATTATATTATTGTTATTATTGCTGTATTGGGGTTGTGACGGGTGATCCTATGATTGAGAGATAAGCCGGACCTGGGCTTGAGTGCACTTAGAATTAGAGTAGAAAGTAGTGGGAGCGTGCCGGCTTTGCTTGCATTAGTCTCCCACAAAATCTACACTCGGACGAGGTTCTTCTGGTTGACTTCTTTTTCTACCCTTTGGGTCGAAGGGGTTGTTGGTTAGCTGAATTGTCGACTCCGGGAACCGATCATTTGGAAGTTGGCTAAGTGAGGCCTCTTCAGGATTTGATGATGCCACTCCTTCTGGGAATCGTATCATCAACCCTGAAAGTCTGTGATGCCGACGACCGCATAGGATGCCATACCATTGTTAGTTACTAGGACACCTACCTGTGAGAGGGGTTTGGGGTTATGCAGGTAACTAGACCTTCAGATACCGGTTTGTTTCTTGATCTGAGATTCTGGGTATTTATGGACAGTTGAGAGGTCTATCAGAGATCGGTTGAAGTTATGATATGTGGTCTGTCAGAGACTAGTCAGAGTTATGATATGAGGTCTATCAGAGACCAGTGTTGGAGCTTTGTATTGGGTCTGTCCAAGACCAGGGTTTGAGGGATTCTGGAGGGTCTATCGGAGACTTTTGATATGGTTCAGGCTTCTCAGCCATGGCATTTGGTCCCTGTTGCATCTATTTGCATTGCATTGCTCACATAACCATTATCATATGCATTTCATTAACGTGTGTCTGTGCTGCAGGTGCATTTGCATATTCCCTGGTTCTAGTGCCCGGACTTCTGCTTATTGATCATGGCTGGTTTGAGAAAGATAGTTGCGTACAAGTTACCTACACCTGACATTACTCCCCTACTTGGTCTGATGTCCCTTGTTGATGAGGAGGTTAGGAGAAGTTTCAGGATGAGTCATGGAAGATTGTTGAGACTGGTCTGCAAGCCAACTGATGTTGAGATGAATGGGCTGTACACCTTGATGCAATTCTATGACCCTACATTGAGATGTTTCACATTTGCTGACTTTATTTTGGGGCCTACTATGGAAGAATACGTGGAGTTTATCGAGCTGCCAGTACAGAATAAGGTTCCCTTTATTCACTCTGCCGCTAAGCCCCAGCTGGGGGACTTAGCAAAGGCCTTGCACATGAGCGCTTCTGAACTATTAGTGACTTCTTGGCTTGGGGTTCCAGGTTTTTCCCTTGATTTTCTAGTTGGCAAAGCTCAAGAATACGCCAAGAGCGGGTGCTGGATAGTCTTTAATGCTATCTTGGCTCTATGCATCTACGGAATAGTGCTGTTTCCCAACTTACCCAATTTTGTGGACTTGGACGCTTTTCATCTGTTTGCTGCGGGCAACCCGGTACCCACTTTGATTGGAGATCTCTATCATTCATTGCACTACAAAAATGAAAATAGAAGAGGAAAGACTGTTTACTGTTGTGCGCCGCTGTTGAATATGTGGTTTAAGAGCCATCTTCCCCTGAAGGGACCTTTTGTAGATAGTGCAAATACAGCTGACTGGCCAGAGCGCCTGATGAGACTATCTTCTGAAGACATTGAGTGGTTTGACCAAGACTTGCTGGGGTCTGAGCTTGTTTTTAGTTTTTCTGGGTATCCTAATGTTCCGTTGATAGGAAGAAAAGGGTGTATCAATTATAACCCATCTCTGTTCGTTCGCCAGTTTGGATACGCATTGAAGAACCCACCTCAGGAGGAAGAAGTACAGAAATCTCTGTACTTCACCGGTGATTTAAATGGAGAGTTACTAGCCAAGCTTCAACACACATGGATGCGTATCAACAGAAGAGGGAAGCCACTGTTAGGGAAGAACGATTGTCAGGCTTATGCATCCTACAAAGTTTGGATCCAAGAGAGAGCAAGTCAGTTGCTGATGCCATTTCCAGCTATACCAGTCCCTGTTCATATTCCGGTGGAAGAACCAACCACTGTCACTATGGAGGTTTACGAGCGAGGTGTAAAAGAAAAAGAAGCCTTGATGAAGATCAATGAAGAGTTAGAAAAGGAGCTGGCTCGGATGCGTAGTGAGAAGAACAAGGCTGTGCATTCTTTCCAACAGCAGATCGAGTTAGTAAGCAGGCTAGGTGCTGAATTGACTGAAGAGAAGAAGAAGCGTGAACGCCTGGGGAAAGAATTAAAAAGCTCTCATGACATGTTGGAGTCCAAAAAGAAAGCACTCGATGCCGCCCACCGGGAAATCTCTTCTTGTAACAAGACGTGGAATGCTACGCTAACCAACAACAAAAAGAGGGAAGACAAATTGAAGCAGCAAATTTCTGAACTTGAAGAACAGTTGAAGGCTAGCATTAAGAAGTATGAAGAAGAGGTGATGGCCAGATACAGTCTCCTGAATGCATTGAACAAGGCCATCGAGGGCAAGAAAGAAGTTGTGTCTCAGAAGCGGAAGCTAGAGGATCGCTTCAGCGAAGGGGCATGGGAGGAATCTGCTGGTGATTTGCGACGTGTTCTCAAGCGGAGAGACCTACTTGTTGAGGGTCTGCTTACCCGACCAAGTCATCCAAAGACTAAGAAGTTATTAGAGGAATACCAGGCATATGGGAGTACTTGACCATTTCATATATTAATGTGTATGCTTTATTTGCATAGCGCTGACCATCGTCAGGATTGTTGGTTGAGGTCATGCCTTCTTATTGTACACATCGATAGTGTATTCTGGGCTTAATGGATTTCTCTGCAATATATGAGGTTTTCTATGATTCGGCTCTGAACGTCGTATTGCTAGCACTGTCACCACACTGACACATTCGCACTAGAATCGGGGAATGACATTCCCTAATGCACAGACACATATTGCATTGCATTCCCATTCATATTGCATTACAGGTGATTATTGAACGGTATCTTATTTCTTGCACTGTACCAGGTCTTTTCAGGATTGAAAGTCAGCGCCCGCACCGATACTCCACTCGTACCAACTGCCGAAGAATTATGGATCAGATGCAGAATGAAATGCAAGACATGCGTGAGAAGCTGGCGCTATTCATGCAGACAATGGAGACCATTGCGAAAGGCCAGGAGAATTTGCAAGCTTTGGTGCAACCTCTGTTGGTAAGAAATGCTAGGCACGGAAATAAGGATCATCAGTCTGTGCGAGTCGACACTGTTCACGGGGATGGTACTCCCACACCGGTGGCTCCACCTGTGGTAAACATACCTGCTGTCAATGTGAACAACGGCGCTGCTGCCGGGAACGGTAACGTTGGAATTGGTAACGAGACTGTCGTCAACAACGTTGGGCTCGGAGATGTCAACCTGGGTGATAATATGGGAGGCAATGGCTTCGGTAATAATGGATTCGGCTTCAATGACCAGGGGTTTGATCACGCTGGGAAGTACGGCTTCAACACTCAAGGCTTCGGACAGGACGGATTTGGTATGACTAATCAGGGTTATGGCGGATTCGGAAATGGAAATGGCGCTGGGTTAATGGCTTTTGGACCTGCAGGAGTCGCTCCGGGGTATGGCAACCGGGGGCGAGGCCCTGTAATGAATCAGATTAGAGTTGGCCGTAACAACGGGTACGATGGATACGGAACTGGGAATGATAATTGGCAAGGAGACCAGCAAGAGGATGCTTTCTCCGGTGGAGGTTTCGAAGGTCCTATGGATGACTCTCAGAGAATCAAGATGCTCGAGGAGCAGATGAAGGGGGTCGTGAATCAAAGCGTTGTTGGCTTAGATATGACAACAATAGGTCTGGTGCCTGGCCTGAGGGTACCAATAAAATTCAAACCTCCTACATTCGACAAATATAAGGGGGACACCTGTCCAAAGGTGCACGTGCGGTCATATTACAGAAGGATGTCGGTGTATTCAAACGATGAGAGGATGCTAATGCATTTCTTTCAAGATAGCTTGTCTGGTCCCTCCCTCAAGTGATATATGGGATTGGAACCAACTCAGATAAAGACATGGAAGCAGCTGGCTGAAGCATTTGTGGCTCACTATAAGTACAACAGTGACTTGGCACCCAACCGGGTCCAATTGCAGGGGTTGTCCCAGAAGAAGGGCGAGAGCTTCAAAGAGTATGCGCAGAGATGGCGCGACATGGCTGCTCGAGTTCATCCTCCTTTGGAGGATAAAGAAATGAATGATATTTTCATAGGAACATTCACTGGCATGTTTTATGACAAGTTATTTCACACTTCTTTGGGCAGTTTCTCAGACTTAATCCTGATGGGAGAGAAGATTGAAAGCAACATTAAACAAGGAAGGTTCCAAGCTGAGGAATCCACTGCAGCTGGCAGTAACAGAAGGGCTTTCGGTGTGCGTCGTCAAGGTGATGCAAGCGCAGTGTTTGGGGGCTGAGGCCGAGGCCGAGGCAGAGGTCGAAACCAGTACAATCAGCCGCAGCAGGTGGCAAGTGTTACTATTCCATTTCAACAACAACCACAGCAACAACAGCCACAACAGGGGGCACATCCTGTCCAGCGCAGAGCCCAGGGGGGCAAACCAAGGAGGGTGTTTGAAACGCCTCCTTCAACGTATGCAGAATTGCTACAGACGTTACTGGGTTTGAACTTGGTGGAAAAGAGAACTCTGGCGCCAATAACAGGCACTCCTCCATACGGTTACGATGCAAGCAGGCACTGTGAATTCCACTCCGGGGCTCCTGGCCACGATGTAGAGGGTTGCCACGCGTTCAAGCATGTGGTGCAGGATCTATTGGATAGTAAGGCTATCAATTTTGGACAGGCGGGTCCGAACATAGTGCAAAAGCCCGTGCCCAACCATGGGGCAAATGCCATTTTAACTGAGGAGGGTTTGAACTTGATTATGAATGTTGACGACCTAAAGACATCGTTGTGTGAGATAAAGAGAAGGTTATTGCAAGGAGGTGTGTATCCAGGTTGCGACGAGTATTGTTTAGAGTGTTGGACCCAAGCTGGGGGTTGTGATGAATTGAAGAAGGGTATTCAGACCTTAATGGATGGAGGCACATTACAATTCGACCGAACGGCAGTTGAAGAACCTGCAGAGGTATTAGCAGACAAGCAAAGTGATGTAGCTACTGTGACGATTCCCCGAAAAACGATAACTATAACGGTGCCGGCCAAGCGACCGCCGATCACTATCACTAAGGCAGGACCAATCCCTTATGAGAGCACTAAAGCAGTCCCCTGGAAGTATGGGTTGGAAGTATACTGTGATGGGGTGAAAATTGATGTTAGTAAGCAGCCAGTTGAGACTGTAGACAATGTCGTCGGTACCGGAGGTATGACAAGAAGCGGGAGAATCTTCATATCGCCTGAGGTAGAGGCTGAACGACTGGCGAAGGGAAAAGGAAAGATGAATGAAACTGTCCCTGTGCAGAGGAACGACAAAGAAGCGTCATCGAAAGATGTGGAAGAGTTCATGCGCCTTATTCGTAAGAGTGATTATAAGATTGTTGAGCACCTTCAACAGACACCGTCAAAGATATCCATACTGTCGTTGCTATTGTGTTCTGAAGCTCACAGAAATGCATTGTTGAAAGTTATGGATACGTCCTTCGTACCCCAAGATGTTTCCGTGAATCAGCTGGAGGGGGTGTTGGCGCATGTGAACGCAGGCCATAGCTTGGGGTTTACAGACTTTGATTTGACCCCGAAGGGGAGAGAACATAATATGGCGTTGCACGTCTCAGTGGAGTGTAGGGGCTCAGTCATGTCTCATGTACTGGTAGATACCGGATCGTCCTTAAACGTGCTGCCCAAGAAAGCAATGATGAAACTAGACGTCAGGGGAATCCTCTGTACGCCTAGTGACTTGGTGGTCAGGGCATTTGATGGTACACGAAGAACAGTCTTTGGATCCATAACATTACCTCTACAGGTGGGGCCGGAGGTTTTCGCAACTGAATTTTATATTATGGATATCCAGCCAGCATACAGTTGCCTTCTCGGACGACCTTGGATCCATGGGGCTGGGGCAGTCACGTCTACCTTGCATCAAAAGTTGAAATACATGGTAGGGGACAGTGTGGTCACAGTCTGTGGAGAAGAAGATATATTGGTTAGCCATCTGTCATCATTCAAGTATGTGGAAGTCGACGGCGAGATTCATGAAACACCCTGTCAAGCCTTTGAAGGGTTGCGCATCAAAGACAAAGGTCCCGGGCCGAGTAAAGCGTCAGAGGTAGCCGTCTCGTCATACAAGGAGGCTCAAGCTCTAGTGAAGACTGGTGAGACAAAGGGATGGGGCAAGGTGCTAGATATTCCTGTGAAGATGGACCGATTTGGGCTGGGATATCAACCGTCGTCATCAACGCCTGCTGCTGGGGCACCCCGATTCAGAGGACCGATAACCATCACTGCTAGTGGAGTGTGTCACGAGGCCATCAACGCTGTTTCAGATTCCGAAGAAGGAGACAGCGACTGCGACATGGACGCCTGGATTCAGCCAAGCGCGCCAGGACAAGGATTATGCAATTGGTCTATTCAGGAGATTGTTCCTGTGACTCTCAAACATTAATACTTTGTTTTCTTAATTGTTGAACAATCTGGTGTCTTACCCGAGGCATCATGATTTTGCTTAGGGTCGTGCTGTTATGTACATTGCGTGTTTAATCATTAAATAAAAGGCGTTTTTTCATGTACAAATATTGTGATCTCTGTTTTTCTTGTTTTGTGTTTTACAATAAAATGTCAACGTGGTTATTCGCTTTATACGCATTTTGAAGCATTTAACCATTCCTTTTGCAGGATAACATTTTCAGATGACATCATTGAACCGCCTATGACTCGTCTCGACTTTGAGCACCCGGTATTTCAGGCCGAAGAAGAGATTGTCGAAGATGGCGACGTTCCCGAAGAATTGTCTTGGGTGGTAAAGCAAGAAGAACGAGTCATTCTGCCTCATGAGGAGGTCATCGAAATTATTAACCTGGGGTCGGGAGGGGTTGAAAAGAACATCCGTATAGGAGCCGCGCTGCAGAGCAATGTCAAGCGAATACTGGTTGAAATGCTCAGAGAGTATAGTGATGTGTTCGCTTGGTCGTATGAAGACATGCCTGGGCTTGATACAGATATGGTTGTGCACCGCCTGCCGTTAAAAGAAGAATGTCCACCGGTCAAGCATAAGCTTCGCAGAACTAGACCCGATATGGTAGTGAAAATTAAGGAGGAGGTCCAAAAGCAGTGGGATGCTGGGTTCCTGGCTGTGACAAAATATCCCTCATGGGTCGCTAACATTGTACCAGTGCCAAAGAAAGACGGTAAAGTGAGAATGTGCGTAGATTACCGTGATTTAAATAAAGCGAGCCCGAAAGATGATTTTCCGCTTCCTCACATCGATGTGCTGGTTGACAACACTGCCCAATTCTCCGTATTCTCCTTCATGGATGGCTTCTCGGGCTATAATCAGATTAAGATGGCACCAGAAGACATGGAGAAGACTACTTTCATAACACCTTGGGGAACATTTTGTTACAAAGTGATGCCCTTTGGATTGAAGAATGTTGGGGCAACGTATCAGCGTGCGATGATGACTCTTTTCCATGATATGATGCATAAAGAGATCGAAGTTTATGTCGACGATATGATTGCCAAATCCCAGATGGAGGAAGAGCATTTGGTGAATCTGCTGAAGTTATTCAAAAGGCTTAGGAAGTTCAGGCTGAGACTGAACCCTAACAAGTGCACCTTCGGGGTGAGATCGGGTAAACTGCTGGGGTTTATCGTGAGCGAAAGAGGAATAGAGGTTGATCCTGCAAAAATAAAAGCAATTCAAGAGATGCCGACGCCTAGAACAGAGAAAGAGGTGCGCGGGTTTTTAGGGAGGTTGAACTACATCGCTCGGTTCATATCTCACCTAACGGCTACGTGTGAACCATTATTCAAGCTGTTGAAAAAAGATCAAGCTGTAACGTGGAATGAAAATTGTCAAAAGGCGTTCGATAAAATAAAGCAGTATTTGCAGGAGCCTCCTATTTTGATACCCCCAGTGGCAGGGAGACCCTTGATTATGTATTTGACAGTTCTTGAGGGAAGTATGGGTTGTGTTCTCGGTCAACAAGACGAGACAGGAAGAAAAGAGCATGTGATCTACTACTTGAGTAAGAAGTTTACTGAATGTGAATCTCGATATTCAATGCTCGAAAAAACTTGTTGCGCGCTAGCCTGGGCCGCCAAGCGGTTGAGGCAATACATGTTGAATCATACAACCATGCTCATCTCGAAGATGGATCCTATCAAATATGTATTCGAAAAGCAGGCGTTATCGGGGAGAATTGCCCGTTGGCAGATGGTTTTGACCGAATATGATATCCAGTATGTCTCGCAGAAGGCTATAAAGGGGAGTGTATTGTCTGAGTATTTGGCAGAGCAGCCTATTGAGGATTACCAATCGATGAGGTTTGATTTTCCTGACGAGGATATCATGTACCTAAAGATGAAAGATTGTGAAGAGCCGTTGCCAGACGAAGGACCAGAATTGGGCTCCCAATGGAAGTTGATCTTTGACGGAGCTGTAAACGCCTATGGTAGCGGAATAGGGGCAATCATCACCATTCCACACGGGTCGCACATCCCGTTTACCGCTCGATTGACCTTTCCAGTTACCAACAATGAAGTCGAATACGAAGCTTGTATCATGGGGCTTAAAGAAGCCATTGATTTGCAAATCAAAAATCTGGATGTATACGGAGACTCAGCTCTGGTGGTGAATCAGATAAAAGGGGAATGGGAGACACGTCAGCCCAATTTGATACCGTACATGAATTACGCAAGGAGATTGTTGCCTTTCTTTGACAATGTTGAATTGCATCATGTACCGCGATCAGAGAATCAGATGGCTGACGCCCTGGCCACTTTGTCTTCCATGTACAAAGTCAACTTCTGGAATGAGGCTCCCAGAATTGTTATCTCTCGGCTTGACAGACCTGCCTTCGTGTTTGCCATTGACGAAGCATCTGACGATAAACCGTGGTATTTCGATATCCTTAATTTCCTGAAGAACAAAGAGTATCCGGCTGGGGCATCCAGTCACGATCAAAAGACTCTCAGGAGATTGGCGGGTAATTTCTACCTGAATCCGGACGGTGTCCTGTACAAAAGAAATCACGACTTAGTGCTACTACGTTGTATAGATGAGAAAGAGGCGAAGCTGCTCATGGAAGAAATACATGAGGGGACATTTGGTACGCATGCGGGTGGGCATGCTATGACGAGGAAGCTGCTGCGGGCAGGTTATTTTTGGCTAACTATGGAAATTGATTGTTTCAAGTTTGCGAGGAAGTGTCATAAGTGCCAAATATATGCAGATAAGATCCATGTGCCTCCGAGTCCTCTGAATGTGATGTCATCGCCATGGCCATTCTCGATGTGGGGAATTGATATGATTGGAAAGATCGAGCCGACGGCTTCTAATGGACACCGGTTCATTCTAGTAGCAATCGATTATTTCACCAAGTGGGTGGAAGCGGCGTCTTACGCAAATGTGCTAAGTAGGTGGTAGCCAGATTCATCAAAAGAGATATCATTTGCAGATATGGGATCCCCGAGCGGATAATCACTGACAACGGTTCAAACCTGAATAACAAAATGATGAAGGAGCTCTGTCAGAATTTTAAGATCGAGCATCACAACTCCTCCCCTTACCGACCCAAGATGAATGGCGCTGTTGAAGCGGCCAATAAGAATATAAAGAAGATCGTTCAAAAGATGGTGGTGACCTATAAGGACTGGCATGAGATGCTACCTTTTGCTTTGCACGGTTATCGTACGACGGTACGTACATCAACCGGGGCAACCCCATTCTCTTTGGTATATGGAATGGAAGCTGTGCTACCACTGGAAGTTGCGATTCCTTCGCTGAGAGTATTACGAGACGTCCAACTAGACGAGGCAGAATGGGTGAAAGACAGGTTGAACCAGCTGAGTTTAATGGATGAGAAGAGGCTAGCTTCTCTAGCATACGGTCGTTTGTACCAGAGCCGAATGAAGAAAGCATATGATAAGAAGATACGTCCTCGGAGCTTTCAGACGGGCGACCTTGTGTTGAAAAGGATTCTCCCGCCGCAGGCAGATCACAGGGGCAAGTGGACCCCCAACTACGAAGGGCCATACGTTGTCCGAAAAGTCTTTTCAGGAGGGGATTTATTGTTGTCTACCATGGACGGTGAAGACTTTACGTCGCCTGTGAATTCGGGCGCAGTTAAAAAATACTTTGCTTGAAATTGACCCGCTGGACAGAAAAAAGAGAGTCCAGGCAAAAATGGGGCATCCTGGCGAACCAAAAACAGAATGAAAGGTTCGGGCAAACGTTAGGGATAAAATTGAAAAAATGTACACCCGCGAAGTTGAAAACCTACACTGGGCGGCTTCGGCAAAAAAGGGTATCCCGGTGAACTGAAAACCCGTAAAGGGCGGTTCACGCAAAAGTTAGGGATTTGAAAAGCAAATGACTGTGGTCCGAATTTGATACTGCAGTGAGCATTGGCGCGGGAGAATATACTTGAGGGATCGATTATCAGATACAATCTCTTCGGAAGTGTGAATGCCGGGAAAAGCATTAGAGTCGGGCGAGTCATAGGAGGATCAGCTCGTGGTGTTCGTCTGCATCCCGTTGCTGACATATGTACAAATTTGATTTGTCATTATATTTATGCTTCTTGTGCATACTTGTATATTCGTTGTGCGTAGCTTCCTCTTTTCAGGAGTTACACCCCGTGTACAAAACTCTGCCCATTTAGGGGCCCAATCAATAAAACATGTTATTCAGTATTTGATGTTGATTCTTTACTGTTTTGTACATGATAAACGCCGGAGTTTAATAAAACTAGCAAGTGTATAACGTCGCTGGCCCTTGCCAATAATTGCTAAAACTTTGAATTAACTGAAAATAATGTCACTAACACTAACTTGAATAGATTTGGTTGCGTAGACTTGTCTTGTCTTGTTTGTGGTGTTGCAGGGTTCATAGCCGTATGAAGTGGACGATCAAAAGATTACAGTGTTGACCAGAAGCTCGTAGCGGAAAGACTCGATCCACACGCAGGCCGCGCTTCTGAGATAACAATGTTCCTTACTGAAGAAGGATCGAATTCCCCAGCTAGTCGCAGCTTAGCCGAAGGACATTCTCCAACAGGGTTGTTTACTCTCAGCAGAATTGACGATTCCTAGACCGAAGGCTGTATTCAGACAGTGCATCCCGAGCAGAGTGGTTTAGCCTAAGAATATTAGCATTTCCAACTCGTGAGTGGTGATTAGACAGTCTACCCTTCCCAGTAGGGTCATTTACTCTCCCCCAGCGGAGTCAGTTGATTTTCCCCAAGAGAATCGTTTCGTCCCCAGCGGAATTCTCTTTCCAGCAAGTGTTTTCTTTCCTCCCAGTGGAACTCGAAGATTACAACTCTCCCCGGCAGAGTTGGTTGTGTGTCCCAGCATTTATTTTGTCGGAATACCGTGTGATACCCGTTCACTCCCCAGCAGAAGTCCAATCAGGATTGGCGCATTCAATTATCCCTCAGCGAAGTTGGCTTCACTCTTTCAGCATTTATTTTGCTGTAATAATTCTGTGGCACCTGGTTACCCCCAGCGGAGTTGGCGTTGTCTTCAGCATTCATTTTGCTGAAGCGGTTTCTGTATCCCAGCAGTTCGAGTCTGCATTTGCATCGGCATATAGTTTCATACTTGCATCCACCAAATAAGAAACGCGTAGCATTTCCATGTCGTACGGAGCATTACGCCATTTTCAAACATACGCATTTTTGAAACATAAATCAGGTTAGTTAACCTTTCGCTTTCAGGTATGTTTTCTTAGCAGGAGTATGGAGTTCTAGCTGACCAGACATTCGAGGTCTCGCCATGAGACGTGTGATGATATGGTTCATCTTACTATTTTCCCCACAGAGTTATTAGGTTAAGTTTCTCTTTGTCCCCGAGCAGAGTTATTTGTTTAAATTTCTTTTGTTTTCCCCGCCAGAGTTGCTTGTTGAAGTGTCTCTAGTCCGGCCAGCGGATTATTTTCTTCAAATTTGTTGTTACGTCAGCATCAAAGGGTTTCATGAATCAGAATTTCAGAGGCTGCCGCCGGTTATCAGAACAGGCGTCTGGTAGTTTGATTTCCAAATATCCCCAGTAGAGTCCGCCTCAAAGTCGCTGTCACGTCAGTGCTAAAAGGTTTGTGGGTTGGGACCAATGGAGTTAGTTACTGTGGAGATAAGCAGAGAAACTGTATTCAGAGTATCTTCCCGTAGGAACAGACGAATGTATTTTCTTACTGGTTGACAGGAGTATTTCCCCAGAGTCGTCAAAATTTTATTGCCTATATTGATAGGAGTTCCTCGCGTTGACGAAATATGAGTCCTGACGTGGACAATTTATTCCTATATTGACGGGATTTCTTCGTGCTAGATGTGCTAGTCCTAACGTGGACAAATTCGATTTCTCGGTATTGATGGAATGTGAAGTCCTGACGTGGACAAGTTTTATTTCCTCAGCGGGTCGAAGATGTGAGTCCTGACGTGGACAAATCAAGACGAGGTGTGAGTCCTAACGTGGACGATGTATTCCTAACGTTGAAAGTTTATTCCTAACGTGGAAAAGTTTAGTCCTAACGTGGACGACGTATTCCTAACGTGGAAAGTTTATTCCTAACGTGGAAAAGTTTCGTCCTAACGTGGACGATGTATTCCTAACGTGGACGATTTATTCCTAACGTGGACAATTCATTCCTATGTTGATAGGATCCCCTCGTGCTGATGAAATGCAGACGAGTCATCCCCAGCGAAGTCGCCGAGATTTTTCCATGTTGATGGCAGGTGGAGTCCTGACGTGGACAAGTTTTAGTTGAGATTTCTTCGTGTTGACGAAACAAGCGTCCTAACATGGACAAAGTTCTATTCCTGTGTTGTTGAGATGTGAGTCCTGACGTGGACAGATTTGTGTATTCGTGGTTTGACGAAATTTGGGTCCAGATGTGGACAAGGTTACTACTGTGACAACATAATCTCTATTCGTGTTGAAGAATTTGTCCCTCTTCTTGTGTTGATAAGGTTAGTCCAGTGGCAGACAGATGTGTTTTGCAAAAAGTGTTCAGTACCTGTGGCGTTACATAGGCGGTTGAAGTTGAAATCAGAATCATCAGGAGTCGGATCAGTTGTTGCCGTAACAACCAGATTCAGTTGGTGGATGTTGTTCCCCAAACAGTGGTGCAGTTTATTTCTGCGATTGGAAAATTTCCGGGTTCTTAGTATTCAACCGTCTCGCACCTCGAATGTTTGAAGGTCGTTCGCTCTTCACTCAATCGGGTCTAAGTCGCTTGAATAGGGGCAGCTGTTGCACCCTAAAATTTACTCAACCTACTTCACTTAGTTTATGTTTCAATTGCATTGTCATTTGCATATTAGGTCATGTACATAATTCATTCATCTTCATAGCATAGCATGGGCAAGTCATCCAACAAGGGACCAAATGCACTTCTTATCTCTATGAGCATATCAAGAGGTTCATATTCAAATTCAATCTTAGCCAAGTCATCATCTGAGAAGTTAGTGGACCAAGCAGTGGATCTATCTCCTATCTTAAGGGTATTTGAAGATCATCAAAGAAGTTGTGAGCTGTGAATTGAGAGCATGGAGGGTATATAGACATCATGGAAGACATGGAGAGTCATTTTGAAAGTGAGACAAGTCATTGATGTGATTACAAGAGTTGCAGTTGAAGACAGCCAACTAGGGTTTCATCTGGGTCAACCCTAGGTCAAATGATTGATTGAAAGGCATCAAGGTCTATTTGAGAGAGGTGGGGTTCATCATTTTACATGTATATATGGATGTGGTGTTGTGCCAAGGAGAAATCAAGAGAAATCAAGAAGAAGAGGAGTTTCTAAATTAGGGTTTCTGTGTAAAATCCCCTGATTTAGGTCAAACTTCCAAGCAAGATAATTCAAAATGCAAGCTTCAAATGGATCCTTGGCCAACATGAAACTTGTAGAGGATCTCAAGACCTTTAATTTTAGTGGTGGAAGGCATCAAGGAGATTTATAGAACTCAAGTTATGGTTCTTGCAAGTTACAGGTCATCTGAGGCATCTGAAATTTTGTCTGTGAAAGTTACTTGTCTTCCAAGCAACCTTTACCCCTCAAGGAGCTTTCAAATGGATTTCTGGTAAACATGAAAGTTGTTACTAATTGTCTTAGCTTTCTAGAAAGGTATGGTATGCCTTCATATGATTTGTGGAACTCTACTTATGACCTTGGCAAGCAAAGGGTATTTTGGTCATTTGCAAGTTACAGGTCATTTCAAGCACATGCCCAAAACTCATACAAGGAAGCTTCAAATGAAAAACTTCACAACATCAAACTTGTTACAAATGACATTTTGAGTCTAGAAAAGTGATCATGTAAGTTTGGAAATGCTCATAGCTCAAGGTTCCAAATTTGGTCAATTAAAAGGTGAATTTAATGAATAAAAGTGACCTAAAAATGAGATTTTTCATAACATGTCCAAATGGGATGAAATTATAGGTCATTTTGATTGGAAAGAATGTTTTGAGACCATTGGAAATAGTGGATTTTTGATTTTAGTTCAAAGTTTGAGAGATATCATTGGTTGCTTATGTATGAAGTTACACATGCCAAAACACAAGGGATTTGTGCACAAGAAGTTTCTAACAAGTTCTAGATGGTTCCATGAGCATCTATATAAACCCTAGAGCTGATACATGAAGGGGTTGCACTTCACTTTGATCCAAAACACCAAGTTTCACTCCATTTTGCATTCTTGCAAATTCATTCCAATCTCCTCAATTCTTCATCAATCATTCAATTTCATGATCCAAATCCACTCAAGAATCATCCCTGAGAACATTGCAAGCAAGATTTGAAGAAGAGATCACAAGAATCGTGCTATACAAGTTCATCCTCCAAATTGCAAAATGAATTGGTTATGGCAATCCAAAGCATTTGAGCAAGAATTTCTGCATACAGAACCAAGAACCAAGTCCATTGATCAAGTCCAAAGCATTGCAAGCTGTGAATCCAAGGATTTCTCCATCTGTTTTCAAGATTACACCAGGTTAGTAATCTCATAGAATTGGCTAGAAATAGATAGCATGATAGAGAATCTTTAGGTTAGAATTGTTAGGAATAGGTAGATGAATAATTCTGGTGAATTTAAGAGCATTTCATGGAGTTTGTTACATGAGCACCAAAACTGTTTGGACCTAGAACTAAGAGGATAGAGAGTGTTAATTCATGTGGATTAGTTTAGAATGATCAGTGATGTTTGGTGGTTGTCTTGATGCCAAGAAATTGGAGAAAGAAGAAGTTGGAAGTTTGAGCATCCATGGATGTAGAGCTATCGGGTTTGGCTTTCTAGGGCGTGTCAGTAAGAACTAGTGATGTATTATTGTTCAGCTTGAGAATTGGAGCAACTTTGCTTTTTATTGATCTGAATTTCATGGAGAAATGAGGTTGTATGAGGGTGTTGAAGTCTGGTTCATGCTAGCTTGTTTATGGAAATCATGGCTGAAACCCTAGCTTCTCATTGGGGAAGAAACATGATGAGCGTTGGATGAAGTCTTCTTGGTTGACTGAAACTCAGATCGCACGGCTCAGATTCAAAGATGAAACGCGAAGGAATTCTGAAAAAGCAAAACACGGTCGTTTCACTTAAACTCAGTCATGGGCTTAAGTTGCTAATGCTAATCACACCCCTAGTTTCCAGGCCCATTCATTTTTGAACTAACATAGTTACTATTTGCACCGTTTTTCATTTTTATTTTCTTTTTGGTATTTTCTGATTAACTGGGCCCAGACGCGCCTTGCTATGCGCACCCCCAGTCTGGGCCCATCCTCCATTTTTTTAACTGAAATCACTACTAACTGCACCCCAACCCACTCTAATTCATTTTAATTTCATTCATTTTTTTTAATTCTTTGAAAAATCATAACAAATTGAAAATTCCATATTTTTGAGTGGTTGTTTTTGCATCTTTTTTATATTTCTGTTAAGAAAATTGTCATATAATAAAATTAGCATTTTATTTTATTCTTGCATTTTTAGTATATCTTTCTTTTAAATAGGTTTTAAATGATGTTTAGTTTAATACTTGATCTTGTTGATTTTAGTTTAGCTAGATCCTTTTATATCTTGGACCCATTCTTTTTAGAGTGCTTCACTTAGGACTTCAAATTTCATATGAGATTTAGTTCATGATTTTAGGACTAAATTTTAGATGGTTTGTTTAGGTGTGATTAGGGTAATCAAAATTAGGGTTTAGGTGTGACATAGGTGTGATAAATCATTTCTTTTAGGAGTTGTAGTTTGAATTTTGGGGTATGGGATTATAGGGGTATTAGGGGTAGATAATAGATCCCTTAGAAAATATTAGACTTCCCCTATTCTACTATTACTACTAGTATATTTCCTGTATTTGCTTGATTGTGTGGTGTGCCCTCTCTAGGGTTATTATTTGACTGTGTGGGGTTTTGGGCCTGCTTGGGGTTTGGGTTTGAGCTGAAGACTGTGCTGATGAAGCCCATTGAAGATTAAAGGAATGAAGACTCAGTTCAGGAGCTGATGAAGAGTATCTCTTGCTGGCAGCTGTTGAAGGTTATAGGATCTAGGAGTTAGGCAGAGCTCTAGAGTAGGAAACTTGATTCACAAACATGGAAGGTCTTGTCTGCCTCCATTCTTTCTCTATGATTCAAAGTCTATTTTAAATACCCACCTCCTTCCTTTGGAAAGATTAGTGAATGTATTTAAAAGATAGAACTTTTGAGGGAAAACTGTCAGTATCATGTTAACAGTCAGTGAGCCACCCTTGGTAGGCAATTGATTGTTTGACATCCATTTCATCTTGTTGACTGATATTCATCTTGGAGATTGGGACTTGAAGAAAAGCCATTGAAGATTGAAGATAGAGACCTTGCTTGAAGGCTGTGAAGATGAAGACCGATGCTTGCTTGAAGCCTGTAGATGGTTAAAGATAACTTGAAGACAGATGTTGATGAATACTGCTTTTGCTGTTTATGATTCTTGATGTATGGTTTGAATTTCCCTGACTGTATTGTTTGCCTTTAACCTGTTAGGTTGAAAGTGAATTTTGTTCACTTTTGCCTGTTGTTTTCTAGGTTCGAGGTTGAGTGGGACTCCCTTGCCTCGCTTGTATTGCTGCATCCATGCATTTTACTGCTTTATTGTATATATGCTATTGTTTCTGTTTCCGTTTATCCCTTAGGATCTCTGTTTCTCTCTGCGCAAGAGAGGAGCATGATAGACATTAGGTCTTAACCCATGCATGATAACACTAGGTTAGTTTGATTCCCTTTTCAACCGTAGGTTAGAGTTCTGTCTCTTCTTTCTCAAAACAAACAGAAAAACACAATAAATATTTCAAACACAATAAAAGACACTTCTTCCGTAAAAGAATGTGAACTCATCAAAACGTCATTTTTGTCCGCTTGGACCAGTAATCGGAAAAACCCTTTTTTCAGAAGGAGATAAAAACAATCAAGACAGACTTGTGTCATATGTGGCCCGAACTACGTTTGCTCTGATCTTTCATGCTGTATGAAAGTACGTAGGCATAGGATGCGATATCCTAGCGAGCAACCTTCCCCTCCTTTCCAGTAGGTAGGCGAACTACGTTGACTCTGATTTCTCGTTCCAGACGGGAATACGTAGGCATAAAGTGCGATACTTTGCCGAGTCATTTTCTTTTCTTTTAACCCCAGACCTGTAGAGTAGATAGAATACCAATCCGTACTAGAAAACAAGCGTGGATCCCGTTGAGTACGACGGACGTGAGGGGTGCTAATACCTTCCCCTTGCGTAACCGACTCCCGAATCCAGGTTTTGGTTGCGATGACCATTCCTTTCCCCGTTTTGCGGTAGGTTTACCTCGAGCGTTTCCTTTCCCTCCTTTGGGATAAATAACGCACGGTGGCGACTCTTCTGTTCAGCCGGCGCCATTTTCGCAGTAGCGACACACATCCCCATCTCAAAAGTTTGAAGAGATCCAATGAGTTCATCCATTTTCATGTGGCATATGTCTTGAGCTTCTTCAATGGCTATTACCTTCATTGCAAACCTTTTAGGTAGTGACCTTAGTATCTTTCTTACAAGCTTTTCTTCAACCATCTTCTCTCCCAAAGCTCCTGAGGTGTTAGCTAGTTCAAGAACATTCATATAAAAGTCATGAATGGTCTCATCTTCCTTCATTCTTAGACTTTCAAATTTTGTGGTCAACATTTGTAGTCTTGACATTTTGACCTTGGAGGTTCCTTCATGAGTAGTTCTGAGAGTGTCCCAAACATCCTTTGCTAGTTCACAGTGGTGGACCAGTCTAAAGATGTTTTTGTCTATGCCATTGAAGAGTGCATTCAATGCTTTAGAGTTTCCAATAGCCAATGCCTCTTGCTCTTTGATCCATTCCTCTTCAGGAATTTGCACAGATACTCCATCCTTGTCAGTCTTCACAGGATGTTCCCAGCCAGAGTTTGCAGCTCTCCAAGCCTTGTTGTCTAAAGACCTTAGGAAGACACGATGGATGTTCTAACAGAAGTTATAACATCCACTATGACATTCACTACAGACCTACTATTATGCAGTAATAATAAAGCAGTAAATAACACAGTTAGTTGTTGACCCAGTTCAGTGCAACACACTTACATCTGGGGGCTACCAAGCCAGGGAGAAATTTCACTATCAGCAGTATCAATTTAGAGTCAAACCTCTAGTTTGCACTTCTCACTTAATCACTACCTAATGACAATTTAACCTAGAGACACTTTAGACCTGAGTATACCCACTCACTCCCTACAATCACACACCATTGATATCAAACAGTAACAAATTAAGCAGTAGAATGAAGAGACACTTCAACTACACACACACCTTGATCTTGCTTCAAAGCTTTGATCAAGTGACATACACTATTGCTTAACAGCTTCTAGTGGTACACGGCCTAGAAACTACCTAACCAATGCAATCAACAGTTGCTTGGATTACAAGTGTTCCTAAGACACAATCGTGAAGAACAACCTCTTCACTTCTAAACCACTATGGTGATTTCTCTGCTTCTCTATTTCTAACAGCTGCCTTCTAGGATTCCTTCTCCTGGTATTTATAGTAGCAGATCAGTCCTTGGGCCTGGGCGCATACATTAGGTTTTATCCATCATAAAACCTCTCTTTTGTATTCTGCACGTTTTCCATTTTAATCAGGTACATATTAGTTCCCATATGGCGTCTAAAATGTCTTCTGCATTCCAACTTGAGCTTCTGAGTTGTTTCCTGAGTTATAGCTACCAGAATAACAAACTTCCGCTTGATGTCATACGACCTATGTCATAACATTGAGTATGACATCCATCTTAACTTATAGTTAGCTTAGTTAACTTACCCTGCACAGTCTATATTATGAATGTAACAACATTAGACATGACATTCATACATATACTAATATTTTGCCATAAAATGCAGCCAATCAAGAGCACTTACAAAACTAAACGGTTCAAAATCTCATGGGGATAATCAAAAGTTTTTAAAGATGAACCACTTAAATGTGTACAAACAAAGTTGAAATTCAAACTTAAATGTACAATGAAACTAACAATCCCAGTTTATGTTATCTTCAAATGAAACTCAAAGAAGAATAAAATCAAAGTTTTGAAAATGAAGGAATGAGAAATAGGAGGGTACAAAACCCTAAAAATGAATTACAATTTTCCCATAATGAAAAGTGTTTCTAAAATAAGAATTTTAGAATTCTTTAATCATCATATGAAAATACACATTAAAACAAGAATTTGGAAAAAAGAACCACTTAAAAAAGAGTAAAAATGAAGAAGTTATGTAAAATTGAAAGTTAAATGAAATTAAAGTAAAATAAAATAAACTAAGTGCTAAAAAAATAAGGAAATGTCTCACCCAAGGCTTGAACCCAAGACCTTGGGGTCATAGGTGTTGCACCCCAAAATTTGCCCAACCTTTTCTTAACTTGGTTTATGTTTCATTTCATTTCTTTCTAGCATTTGCATTGCATAGCATGTTGCATTGAACAGGGGATCAAGATCTTGTGCACATCAAGAGGAGTCTACTCAGAGGGATGAGCCTAAGAAATGGGTGTTACTCAATTTTGGATGGTAATCAGGTCATCTAGAAGTGGGCAGTGTTCTTGTGAAAGAAAGGATGGATGTATGTGGGTCAGCTCCTAACTTGGAGGCCAGTTCAAGATCATCAGGGGATTATTAATTCATGATTATGGATATAATATATTGAGAGAGCTCATTTAGTGCCTCGAAGGTCATTGTGGAACTCGTCTAAGTGTTTATACCAAGTGTTAAGAGTTGCAGTTGAAGGTGTTGCAATTAGGGTTTCATCTGGCTAGTCCTCAATCAACTGTGAAATTGAAGGAGATTAAAACTCAATTCAAAGTATCTATGGTCATGAGATGTGGTGTTAAGATATATTAGACATCATTTCAAGTTCAATTCATCAAGGATCAAGTGTGTGAGAAGTTACTAAATTAGGGTTCTCAGGGTAAAATCCCATATTTAGTGCCTAACTTCAAGACCACCTATCTCAAGATACAAGTTTCATATCAACTTTTGACCAACATGGAACTTGTAGAGCATGTTCTTAGCTTTAATTTGAGTACTAGAAGTCCTTGATTGGATTTATAGAGCTCAAGTTATGATCCAGACAAGTTACAGGTCATCAGAGGGATGTGATTTTGGTCAACAAAAGTCAACCAACTTCCAAACAATTTTTGGCCTAGAAGGATGTTTCTCCTCAACTTTTGGCTAATATGAAAGTTTTAGATCTTGGTCTTAGCTTTCCAAAATGTACTAGAAGTCTTTCATATGATTTGTATAATTCAATTTATGAGGGTTACAAGTCAGGGGTATTTTGGGAAAGTAAGATTATAGGTCATAAAATTATAGGTCCATTTCACCAACTTGCACACTTCAAATGAAGATTTTTTCAACATTAAACTTGCTCCAAATGGTGTTATTTGCCTATTCAAGCATTGAGAAGTCATGGTTTATGCTTGGAATGAAGATTGGATTTGTGAATTTTCATGGAAAAATGTTTAAAAGGGAAAATTGCAATTATTTCATTTTTTATCAATTTGGTGCAAATAAGTACATTTTTTGAGTGCAAACTTCATTTTGAACACATTGGCAATTTTACATTTTGAATTTGAGGTGTGTAAGTGAGCCAGTTTCAAGGTTTCTTCACTATGAAGTTACACAACCACATGAGCCGTTGAGATCAATTAAGGTCTTAATCCTGACCATTCATACTCCATGTGGTACCAGCAAGTGTTTTCAATCATTTTGGAGCCCATTTTGATGCAATTTTCATGTACATGAAAGCTTCAAAAAACTCAATTCCTTGGATTTTGATATGGGATGTTAGAGGCTGAGTTTGGGCTCAATTATCATCAAGATCCATTGCATATAAGGTTTTCAACCTTCACAAATGATCAGAAGTGGAAATTGGAGCCAAATTGATCAAGTTCAGTTTTCAAAAAGTGTTAAAAATTCAAATTTCGAATTTGGAGATTGAGGCCATTTCAAGCAAAATTGTGAATTGAGAAAGCTCTATTGAAGATCAGTGAACGATTCTGGACAATTATCTTCAAGCTTAAGCTCCACTTGAAGGCTCAGTGGAAGTTCTCCACTAGGTAATTGAAATTCAACTTTACACTCTTGTTAAGCATCAATTCACTGTCATTTTTGCATATTTGAGACGTAGAAACAATGTAGATCATTAATGTGTAAAATGAACTGGCATTGGTTGTGATTGTTGGATGATGATAAAAAATGTTTGGATCTGTTTTGGCTTGTTTACGCATGTTCTTGCTTGTTTGATGCTTGATCTATAACCTACGTGACTTCTAGATAAGTTTTAGATCAAATTGGAGAGGTTTTGATGAACTTTGAATTTTGGTGTGTGATCTTGATGGCTTTGGGTTTGGAGTTTCACGCATGTTTAATGATTTTTAAGGCCAGATATGAGATCCTCGTGATCTCTAGATGAAGTTTAATAATAAATCCACATGATCTATTTTAAATTTTCATTTATTTACTGGCAGATTTACAACCCTTTGATTGATGACTTTTTGATCAGACGCTCCTCATTGAGTGTCCATGATACACTCAGTTTGACTCCTCACGTGTGTCACACCCTCATTTTCTCCTTTAGCCTATATACCCTACATTCGCCATATGATACATCATTTTATTGCATATCGATCATGTGGGTACGAATTGGGTCAATTTGTCATTTTCCGTTTCAAATGAGATAACTTGTCTATCTTGGACTACATGGAGAAAAAGGTTCATCACCTAAGGTTTGATCTAAGTTGGAAAGTATACTCATGTGGATTTCTTCAAGAAGAAGTTACTTGACAAAATATTAGGATATGCAAGATATATTCCTAATGACCATGAAATGCAAGGCATAATTCAAGATTGCTTTACCCAATTTTGTTTCAAATTCTTGATCAAGTGGAGATCAAATTTGCAAAGCATGATTCAAGATCACAAGTGCATAATTCAAAGTTCAAGATTAATGAAGTCAAGAATAGATTTAAGAATATGACAAAGAAAAATTTCATGACATTTGCAAAAATGTCACATTTATTGCAAAGTCTCAAGCACTTGATAATGCTTAGAAAAACAAGCTACTTCTAGTCTTAATCCAAGATTCTAATCAAATTCATGTTATGGTAATGCCACACCAAGTCCACATTATGCTTATAAACATCCAAGAAATATGCAAGAATTAAATCAAGATTGGAATGTTTTAAGACCAAGATTATGCATGTTTAATCATGGCAAAACAGTCCCATGCAAGAGGAAGCAAATTACCTCATGTCACAAAATTTACATGTCACAAAATCAAGAGAATAGCATATGATAATACATTTAATTATCAGATTTTGAAAATGCTGTCAAGAGGTAGTAGCTTTGACCAAGAGGAGTTGTCCAAGCACAAGCCAACAAAATGGGTGCAAGGCACAAAGTGCTGCAGAAAAAACAGCATAGGCAAAGTGCAACAGCAAAAATGCAGCATAGCTCTTGCATGGAAATGGAAAGAAAGAGAGTGGCATGAGAAAAGGTGGTAAGAGACACCACTCCATGAAAAATCTTATACGTGGGGAGAAGAGAAAACCCTATAGGAGCTGAGATAAGAGGAGGGGGCTGTAAACAAAAAGTGGACACTCTTGATTCATTCAACATTCATTCTAGACACACATTGCAAAACCAGAAAAAGATAGAGAGAGCAAACAAAACCCTAAAAACCAGAAAAATAGAAAGCTTTGCAAACCAGAGAAAAAGAGAGTGAGATAGAACCAAGAGGATCATTGAGAAACAAAACCTTCACAACATAGAGTGAAGAGGAGTGAAGTACATTCAAACAAGACCAAGGAGGACTTGCAAGAAGGATAGAAAGCTATTGGGTATCCATTTCCACCAACCTTTCTCCCTTTTTTTTTTGCTCTTACATTCATTTTGTTTACTCTTTTATGTGTTGTTGTATTGTATGTATCATGTAAGGTTCCAAAGGGACCCAGAAACCATTATCAAGAAACCACAAAAACGAAAGAAAAACATAGAAAAAATTAGGTTTTTTCACCTGGTAGCTTGACACGGGCCGTGTCACACGACACGGGTGCCCGTGTCACACTTCTGTTGGCCTTTTCAATGTCCAAAAACCCCATGCCTCACAACACGGGCCGTGTCACATAACACGGCCACCCGTGTTGCACCTCTGTTTGAGGTTTCAATGTCCAAAAACCCCAGGCCTCACAACACGGGCCGTGTCACACAACACGGGCCGTGTCACACAACACGGCCACCCGTGTTGCACCTCTGTTTGCCCTAAAAAATCATTTTTCTCCCAGACTTTATGACACGGGCCGTGTCACACAACACGGCCACCTGTGTCACACCTCTGTCAAGCCCTAAAAACTCCTTGTTGCAGGCACCTCCTGACACGGGCCGTGTCACACAACACGGCCACCCGTGTCACACCACTGTTTATTTATGCGACTAACCCGATATGTTTGTATGTTTTTCGTATGTGAATGTTGTTGTGGTCCTTGTTGGCCTTTGATTCCAAAAAACCTTTTTTAAAAACAAACTCTTGATTTTGTCGAGCCATTTTAACCTTGTAAGTCGGTTGCCTTGCGCACCACCATCGACCTTGTCCGTATCACTTCAAATGTATCTTTACAAACAATAAACCTTGATCCAACATCAAGTGATCATTTTCTCAATAAAAAATTTCAAAACACAATAAATCTATGGTTAGGACTATACACCATGGACTTTAAAGTGGTGGAAAAGGAATGAGAATGGAGTCCTCCTGCACTCGTTCCGAATGTTTTGGATACAAGGCGCTCGACTTGGTTATTCGAAACATTCATTTCTATTCAAAGTCTTTTGTGTATAATCCTAATCAAGAACAATTTCTCTTAAGAAACTTAAAAATCACATCAACTCATCAAAATATTTTTCGCCTTAGGGCATCAATCGGAAAACCCTTTTTCAAGGTATAAAATCAACCAACAAACAACTATTTCGTAAGCCTCCGAACTACAGAGCTTTGATTCTTCACTTCTTTTAAGTGAGGATACGTAGGCACAAGGGCCACAATCCTTGGCGAGCATTAAAATAAATAAACCAACCCCTCTTTTCCTTAAGCAAGCAAACTCTTAATAAAAACACCCATTCACGCTAAATAACCTAGGAGGTTCCCATCGAGTACGATGGATGTGAGGGGGTGCTAACACCTTCCCCTCGCATAACCGACTCCCGAACCCTAAGATTTGGTTGCGATGACCACGCTCTTTTCCCAAAGGTTTTATCGCTATTTCCCTTTCCCTCCTTGGGATAAATAAAATTCGGTGGCGACTCTGTGTCATTTTTCACGTAGCGACAACATGCAATTCCCAGATTTTATTTTATTTTGTGGATGTTGCTGATGGGCTTTGGGCGCCTTTGCTAAGCGCACCCCCCATAATGGGCCCAATTCTTTCTGAACTGATCTTAATTGCTATTTGTCATGCCATTTTATTATTTTCTTTTTATTTCTTTTATTTTTTATTTTCTGTTTACAATTTTAATTAATTAAAATAGCTCCAATATGTTAAAAATTATGTTCATAGCTTGTTGATTGATGCTTTTCTTTTTGTGCTTTCAACTTGAACTCCTATGTGATGCATGTTTGTTTCCCTTGTGCTATTGCTTGCATTTCTTCTTGTTTTGTTTTGATATTGCTTTTGAGCTCTCTTCATTTCATCTCCCTTCTATTCGATCCTGAGTTTAGAATTTGTTATAACATACATTATAAACACTCTAATTCAAAACACTTCTTCTCTAAAAAACACAAAAACATTTCAAACCTTTTTCACCCTTTGGGGTTCTTAATAAGGAAAATCTTTTCACAAAAAGAGTTTCGTTAACTCTTAGTTCTACTGCAAACAGTAACGCCTAAGTCTCCAATGGTCGAGCTGCATGCACCAACTGCAAGAACTATTTGTTAACCCTACTCGGGCCTAAAAAACTGTTGAACCAACCTGTGGTCCTTTTAGCCCGAACTACGTTTGCTCTGATCTTTTGTACTAGACTAAAGTACATAGGCACGAGACGCGATGTATCGGCGAGCAACCTTTCCCCTTTCTTGGCCTTAGTTAGGCGAACTACGTTGACTCTGAGTTTCCCATTGCACGAGGGAGTACGTAGGCATAGAGCGGCGATGCTCTGCCGAGTCACTTCTCTTTTCTTTTTCTTTTGTCCTTAAGCCTTTAGCTAGATAGTTTCAACAAACCCTTTTAGATAGACAACAATGTGTGGATCCCGTCGAGTACGACGGATGTGGGGGGTGCTAATACCTTCCCCTTGCGTAACCGACTCCCGAATCCAGACATGGTTGCGATGACCTTGTCTTTCCCTTTTTCTTTAGGTTTTTGCGATCGTTTCCTTTCCCTCTCTTTGGGATAAATAACGAAAGTGGCGACTCTTCTGTATTTCCGCCGGTGGTTTTTCCCAGTTGCGACAATAGGCTCAATATTAAACCAACTCAACCACCTGAAGCATTTGATATTGGATGGAAAGAGATGAGTAAAATGTGAAAACATGAAAAATCATTAAAAAAAACACAAAAAAGCGCCCTCGCGGAGGGTTGAACTCGTGTCCATAGGCATGGCAAAGTACTTATGAGCAAGGCAATAACCACTGGGGTGACGATACATCCATTGTATCAAGCCACCCCAGTTTAAGATATACCAAAAAGGGCGTGTTATTCTGGGCAAAGAACATGGTAAAACCAAATGAAAGTGTGAAAACGGTTTCGACATAACTTCTTCAATCCTCAACCAAATCTCATGAAATTTTAGTCTAACCTTCTTGATGTTTTGAGAGGAACATGATGGTGCAATCCATTTTTTAAAATATTGTACATAAAGGAAAACACGAATGCTCATGCAAGGAGAGACATTGAGATGCATTTTGAGTTTTATTGATCAAAACTGATGCAGAGAAGACCAAATAAAGGTATGCACCTCTTCTAAACAGTTTGGTAATGAGATTCAACCAAAGACTTAGTTCAAATTCTTTCTAAATCAGTAAGTGACTACCATGTTGCAAACTATTAAAATGATGTTGAAGGAACAAAAACAGTCATGACACATTACCAATGAGAGATCCCAATTGTCAATTTCAAAACTAATTGAAGGCTTATATGTTGCTTAATTCCCTCAAATGCTAAGAAGATCCAGGTTTGGCTATGAATCAGAACATGGTGGTCAAGTTACAATATTTATGAAATGGTTTGAACTAGATTTGTGCATACATAGTGTTAAATTAAAGATCCATGACAGCCACTGCTATCAGTCCACATTGCACCAGGTCATGAATTTCATATACACAAAAATGTAACAACTTAAACAAGCAGCTTGAAAGCAATCACAGGTTAACAAACCCTTGGCACTGGCACCAGACCAATGCACCAACACTGATGTTCTAACAGCAACAGAAACTTGTGCAGACAGCTTACCAATCACACCAACTGGCTTAGGAAAACATGCCATGAGTCTAAAAGGCCAGATGGAATTCTGCTAAGGATTCCAGGTTGAAAATAAAAAACCTCCACAAGTTTGGGCAGCATGAAAACACTATGTCCACCAATTGAAACCAAACTGTCCTAAATCCTAACAGATCTATATTAGCAGCCCCCTCCATACTACATCAAAACAAAACAGCAGAGAAAACTTACCAGCCTCAACTAGCCTATCTAAAACACAACCTTAACAATGCCAAAAAAACCACCCTAAACATAAGAGAATGTTGGTTGCATTAACCATAAGTCCCTCCCCCTCAATCATAAAGGCTAACTTGTAAGCCCTTCAACGGTAGGAAATGGAACACAAAAGAATTTTCTAAACACCAATCAATCTAAGAAAAGCAGCCCCTAATGCATTGCTTTAAAAATGACAGTAGCATCTTATGAAATCAAAGCATCAAATTCTAATCAGTTCATAATAGCATGAGTAATATAGGTTGAGCAAATTCAAACCAGAACAGCCCTACCAACATGGTTGTGAGTTTAAAATATAATAATGTTCAAACATCCCAACTCAAACTCAAGACCAATCAAAATCCACACAGACCAAAGTAATGAAGAATCTCAAAACAGCTCTTGGAAATGGTTTTACAAATCAAAACAAATTGAAAACAAGCTTACCAGCCACACACCAAATGCTTCAACAACACCTACATATTCTGATTAGAATGTGTTGTATACTAGCAAATCTTGGCATAAAGGTGGATCTTAACATGACAGTTCCTTTATCCTTATCATACATTCAACAACATACACACCAAACTAAAAGACATTCCAAATGCAACCATATATGGTTCACATATTTTTGACAGCATAATTGACAAACTAATTCATCATGGCAAATGCATAAACATATTCGTCAAAAATCAATAAACACGTGATGCATAATGATGAGGAGGTTCAAAACTACATACCTCTTGTAGTCTAGCTGCAAAAGATCAAGAATTCCTTCCCTTTGCACCGGCTTGTGGAGTTGCTTCCTCTTGAAGAAAGAATACAATCTTGTGGACAGATCTCACAAATGAACTTCAGGATGTGGTTTGAGGTTTTTTACAGTTAAAATGTCATAGACATGAAGTGTTCCAAGTGTTAAATTGGTGGAAAAAGGTTTATGTAGTGATTTGGCTTGAAATGTGCATAAAAGTCAAACTTGAGTGTGTGGACAGTTGACTTTTTGATTCATGGTTCTTTTGATGAAACTAACTATTGTAATAGCTTCAAATGGTGACTTTAAGGGTGTGTATATGGTTTTTGTGATGGTTTCACGGCTAGAAATGATGCTGGTGTGAAAAATGCAAAGAGGCAATTTTTGGTGATTTTGTGAAGTTTCTTCACTTTCAAGTAAAAAGAGAAAGAGTGAGAGTTGTGTGTTCCTTGTGTTTTGGATGGCTATGGTGTGTTGTATACAATGGTATGAAGCCTCTATTTATAGGCTAAGAGAAGAGTTGGGGCAGATTTGGAGTCTTGGCCTTTGGAGGGAAATCTTGGAAGAAAATCCATCCAAGATCATGTGGCAGCTGTACACTCAAGATCTTGGCTCATTGCAGGGAAAAACTCAAGTGAAATAAAGGGCATGAGGTGACTGAAGTGAGGCTAGTGTGTAGGGAGGCTGCAGCTGTACCTTCCATCATAAAGTTTCTCTTTCTTCTTTGTTTTTTTTATTAAAATATTATCACATGTCTTGCATCTTGCCATGTCTACCAAACCCTTCTTTAGTCTGCATTTCTACTCATCAAACCCTATCAATATCAGATCAAGACTTGATCAAATGGATGAGAATGGCTTGAGTGGTTGGAAAGTGGATTTGTGAAAAAGTGGAAATGGTGCACTCAAGTGTGGAGACCCCGACTTTCTGGATTCATAACTCTCAACTCACAAGGGCTATGGAGGAGTTCTAGTACTTTTTGGAAAGCCCTCATGGATCTCTACAACTTTCATGTTTTCATGATCTTCAGATTCCAAGTGAAACTAGGTCAAAAATCCCTTCAAAGTTGACTGAAAACATGATTTGCAAGGCCAGAAAACTTAGAAATTTTCCAAGTGTTTTCCCCTCTTGTAATGGTTTTGATCATAACTCCAAATCCATAGCTTTTTTGCACATGGACCCCTGTGATACTTTTGTAGGAATTGTCAAGACCTTTCCAACAAGCTTTGAACCACATCATTTGGATGTGTGGTTAGGAAGTTATCGTCTTACCCCTTTCAAAACCCTAATTCCCGACTTTTTTTATTACTCCTCAATCCTTGATCCAATGGTCATGAAACTTCATGGATATGTGTAATATGTAATTAGGAACATTTTTTCTTCCCACCTTGAGGTCAAATTCCTTATGGTTGAAGAGTTGACGTTTCGGTCAACTGAACGATCGATCGATGACTACCGAGTCGTCTGTTGACGTTCTGGGTCTTCTGAGGCCTTGAAACTTCTTGAGTGGACTACCCTAAGCCATATTATATTAATGGACCATAATTCCATCATTGGAGCAGCTTTTAAATCAAAAGTCAAACCACCATTGACTTTTCTTAATTAGAAACCCTAATCGGGGATCCTGAACTGCACTGTTCCTGATCTTTGTGTGACAACCTCAAATTGGACTCATGTTTGACCCAATGGAATATCTTTGATGATGTAGAGTCTTGTTTCATGGAGAATCAATCCAATACATTGACTGATTAAACCGTCGAAACCTCGATTTCCGACTGTACGGAACCCTAATTCACCTGTAACTTAACAAAGACAAACTTGAAGTAGGTTAAGGTTAGATAAACAAATGAAGATGATCCTTGAATGATGATGAATATTTAAGGGGTCAAAATTTGGGGTGCAACAGATGCCCCTATTTAAATATCTTCACCAGATGGCAATGAGGGATGATAATCCTCATAGAATCATAATGAAAGGTATTTAAATATAGCAAACCAGAAATTTTGTCCCTTAGATCGGATGATATGTAAAAGGAAAAATGCTGAAATGCAATGAATACTAAATGATGCTTGGATGCAAGACAAATGCAGACATACGAGCAAAAATTAAAGAACGACAATACGACGAGTAATTACTCACAGGTGACCCGACACACTAGGGAAACAACAGACATCATCCATGAACAGAACTAGATGGAATAGAGTCACAACATTCAAAATATCAATGAATGAGGTAAGGAGAAACCTGAGAAATATAACAGGGACACAGAAACAAACATCAGAGACATTCGGAAGAACATCGAATGAACTCTGAAATATACCAGAGATACTCGAAAAAACATCGAATAAACTCCAGGACATATCCAAAGAAGCACATTGAAGACATATATTTTGAAGGTTCATATGAAACATTTTAGAACGGTATTAAAATGTACGGGGAAAAGGTTTGAAGACATATCTGGGAGAACATCAAATAAGCAACAAAGGAGTTCTGGAAGAACATCAGAACAAAGATATATATATCCGGAAAAACATCAAAAAGATTCTGGAAAAACATCAGAATCAAGGTAAATATCTGGAAAACCATCAGATAAGTTCTGGAAGAACATCAGAATAAAGACTCAATCTGGAAAAACATCAGAGAGAGAAACATATCCAGAAAAAACATCGGATAGATTCTGGAAAAACATCAGAATCAAGGTAAATATCTGGAAAACCATCAGATAAGTTCTGGAAAAACATCAGAACAAAGACTCAATCTGGAAAAACATCAGAGAGAGAAACATATCCGAAAAAACATCGGATAGATTCTGGAAAAACATCAGAATTAAGGTAAATATCTGGAAAACCATCAGATAATTTCTGGAAAAACATTAGAACAAATACTCAATCTAGAAAAATATCAGAGACAAAAACATATGTGACATCTAAGAATGGCATTGGATAAAAGGGATACCCGACATCCAATAATGGCTTTGAATGAAAGGTATAATCATAATAAATAGTATTCTATGTATACAGGAACAAAGATATCTGGAAAAAACAATCGGATAAGAAATGTTATATCTGGAAGAACATCAGATAAGCCAAGACAAAAATTGTTTGGTAGGTGCCAAGTGAGTTGGGCTTTGACCACAAGGTAAGACACGGATAAAACACGACCTCGGGAGAAATGCAAATGAGGATGAAATACTCATGTTATGCATATGTATATGAATTATTAGCAAATTTGCTTAGCAGATACAGTTCCCCATGAAACATGGCATTGATTATAAACCATGGCATTGAGTATAAACCTAGTATTAGAGTGGAGACTAGTGAGGGGCCTATTTGCTTAGCAGATACAATTCCCCATGAAATTCACACTCGGACGAGATTTTCTTTGATGATTTTCCTTCATATCCTTAGGATCGGTTGGGATTTTGGATTTTAGAATTGTCGACTCTGGGAACCGATCATTTGTGAGTCAGCTAAGTGAGGCCTCTTCAGGAGATGATGATGCCAAACCTGAAATGGTGAACGTATCATCATTTCTTGAAAGTCTGTGACGCTGATGAACGCATAGGATGTCGAACCTTGTCAGTGGATAGGTCCACACCTGTGAGGGGGATTGGGTTATGCAGGAAACTTTAGCCTTCAGATCACCCGGTTCTTTGCAAGTGTGAATCTGTGTTCATGATATTAGTGGATCCTATTGTCAGTACTTTCTTCTTGCTAAGGCAAAGCTCTGGTTTTTCTCGACCGACAGCACAACAGTCATGATCCCTTGTTTGCATTTGCATTTGCATTTTCATCTGCATCTCATTAACATGTATTTTTGTTGCAGGTGCATATTTCTCCTTTGGTTCTAGTGATCTTTGCCCTCATTGCTGCTATGGAGTCCCTGAAGAGTACCGTGGCCTACAAGTTTCCCATTCCGGATGTGAGTATTTTGTTGAGTCTGATTGCCTTGGGTGAGAAAGCAGTAATGAAGGATTTCAAGAAGTCTTATGGGAGATTATTGAGATATGTCCGCAAGCCGTCTGAGTATGATATTAGTGGTGTCTATTCTCTCTTACAGTTTTATGATGCCCAATTGAGATGCTTCGTCTTTCCTGACTATGTCTTGGCTCCTACATTAGAGGAGTATTCTGAGTTTTTAGGAGTACCTATTCTGAATCGGATGCCGGTTGTTCATGTTGATACTAAGCCTGATATGGCCAAACTTGCCGCTATTTTGCACCTTGAGGCTTCAGAATTGGATGGGAAGATGATCCGGAGACTTGGGATGTATGGTTTTCCATTGCCTTGCTTGATTGAGAAAGCTCAGCAGTGCGCTAAGGATGGTTGTTGGATTGTGTTTAACGCCATCTTGGCTCTGTGTATATATGGCATTGTTCTGTTTCCTTATCTTCTAGATTTTGTGGATGTTGATGCATTTTATATCTTAGCCTTAGGCAACCTAGTGCCCACCTTACTTGGAGACGTTTATCATTATGTGCACTACAAGAATGAAAAACGAAGGGGTAAGAACGTAGCATGTTGTGTTCCTTTGTTGTATGCATGGTTCAGTAGTCATCTACCTCAGACATGTCTGTTTGTTGCCACTGCCAGTACTTCAGAATGGTCAAAGAGATTGATGGGATTATCTGCAGAGAATATTGTGTGGTTTGATCGAGACTTGCTGGGTAAGGATATTGTTTATAGTTGCAGTGGTTTTCCTAATGTTCCTTTGATCGGAAGGAAAGGTTGCATCAACTATAATACTTCTTTATATGTGAGACAGTTCGAGTATGCATTGAGAGAGCCTCCTAGAGAAGAGGAGATACAGGAATCTCTGTATCTTACTGGCTTATTGGAGGGCGAAGCTCTGGGAAGACTTGAGCATGCATGGAATAATATTCATCGGAAAGGGAAGTTAGCTTTGGGGAAGAGTAACAGTCGAGCGTATGACCCTTACTTGACTTGGATTCGTGCTAGGGTTGTGAAGTTTATGATGCCATATCCTTCAGTTGCACCACTGTATCCTCTCACGATCGAGGAACCCACTACTGTAGATATCCAAAAATACAATCAGGTATTGGTGGAGAAGGAAGAGATGAGAAAAGCGAATGAAGAATTGGAGAAAGAGATTATCCAGCTTCTCATTGAGAAGATAGATGCAGTTCATTCTTTCAGGAGACAGACCGAGCTTGTCAACAAACTGAGTACGGACTTGACTAAAGAGACTAAGGACAGAGAACGCACAGGCCGAGACTTGAATGCCACTTATAGTGCTCTTGCCACGAAGAAGGAAGAGTTGGATAAGGCTTACACGAGGATATCCAAGTTTGAGTCGATATGGAACGCCACGCTTACCAACAACAAGGAGCGCGAGGACAAGTTAAAACTTCAGATCAGCAAGCTGAAGGCTCAGCTTAACGCCAAAGATGGAGAGATTGCAGTAGAATCGTCACGTAGACGAGACAGTGAGTGCAGGCTGAATAAAGTGATCGCAAACCTGAAGGATCTCAAGCTGAGAGCTGGTTCCAAGAGACACAGACTTGAGGCATGTTTCAGAGAGAGAGCTTTGGAGGATCACGTTGATAGCCTACAGCATACTGTGAGTCAGCATGATTTGCTTATCCAGGGGTTGCTTGCCAGGCCGGATCATCCTGAGACGTTGAGGTTGTTAGAGGATTTCCGATCACGTCATCCTACTTGACCTGTTTTGTCTATTTCGGTTGTAGTTTTTGCTATTTATTTGTTGTATTTGACCATCGCCAGGCTTGTTGGCCGAGGTATTGTCTTTATTGTACTCAGTTGGAGTTTGTACTTTGCCTGATGGCTTTTTGATCCATATATGAGGAGTTAGTATTCTATGCTTGTCCGCAGGTTCTCCTTTGTTACATTATTCCTGGAAACTGGAATCGAGGGGGAAATATCCCTATTGCATAAATACATGCCTGCATTTTAGCATTTTTCTCGCATTTGCAGGTGCATCGGAACGGTTAACCTTATTTTCTCCTGTGGTTTACTAGTATTTCAGGATTGCTGACGTGACAACTCACCGGTACGGTACCAGAGGAAACCAGAAAAGGCTGATGGATCAGATGCAGGTAGAAATGCAAGAGATGAGAGATCGTATGGCATAGCTGATGGAGGTCATGCAAGGGGTTGCTAGTGGTCAGGCTCAACTTCAGACTTTGGTGCAACCTCTGATTGCGCGAGTGGATAGTGATGGTGTGCTGCACGGTGGGATTGCTTCTAACCCTCCTCACCAGGAAACTCCTCGGGTAGACAATTCTATGCCAACTTTAGTCATCCCCACTGCTGGAGGGGGTGGTCACGCTGTTGGTGCGGGAAATGTGACAAGTTTTAATCATGCTGGTTTTGCCAATGGTGGTAATGGTAACGGAAATGGCTATGGCTATGGTCTCGATACTACAGGTGCTGTACATGGTAGTATGGACCACACTTGGAATGAGTTTAGGCAGGAAGATTTGTTTTCTCCAAGACTTGTGAATGCTGAAATATCTTCTGAGGCTGACAGAAGGATTAAGATGATCGAAGAGAAGATGAAATCGCTTGAATGCCAAAACTCTATGGGGTTGGATATGTCTAATCTGGGGTTGATTCCAGGCTTGAGGGTACCTCCAAAGTTTAAGGTCCTGGATTTCGATAAGTACAAGGGTACCACTTGCCCTAGGGTTCATCTGAGGTCTTATTATCGCAAGATGTCTGCACATTTCGAGGACGAGAAGCTCCTGATGCACTTCTTCCAGGATAGTTTGTCCGGACCATCGCTGGAATGGTATATGAGCTTAGAGCCTGCTAATGTCCGTAGCAGGAAAGACCTAGCCGAAGCTTTTGTAAGGAACTATAAGTACAACAGTGACCTTGCTCCGAATAGAGTCCAGTTGCAGAATCTCTCTCAGAAGAGCAATGAGTGCTTTAAAAAATATGCCCAGAGGTGGCGAGAGCTTGCTGCTAGGGTACAACCACCAATGGTAGAACGAGAACTTGTGGATATTTTTGTTGCTACCTTACCAAGAGTGTATTATGAGAAACTCGTTGGCAATATGTCTCGAAGCTTTTCTGATCTGATAATCACCGGGGAAAGGGTGGAGAATAGAATTAAGATAGGAAAGATCAACGCTGGCGAAGGATCCTCAGCTAAAGGAGGGAACAAGAAAGTATTTGGAAACAAAAGGAGAGAGGGAGATGCTAACGTTGTATCCAGTTCATAGGGAAGAAATAGAGGTCAGAATCGACAGAATCAGCAAGTTGCCAGTATCACTATTCCAGCAGTTCAACAACCACAACAACAACAGCGTCAGCAACAACAACAACAACAACAACCTCAGCATAATCAGTAGGCGAACATAAGATACCAAGATAGAGGCCGGGCAGCAGGGAACAGACATTTTGATGCCCTTCCCATGCCTTACTCCCAGTTATTGCAAGCGTTGCTACAACTTCAATTGATTCAGAAAAGAACTATGGCTCCTTTGACCGGACAACCTCCACCTGGGTACGATGCAAATGCCCACTGTGAATTCCATTCGGGTGCTCCAGGACATAATATAGACAACTGTAAAGCCTTCAAACATAAAGTGAAAAATATGATTGATAGTAAGGCTATCAATTTTTCTAATGATGCTCCCAATGTGGTGCAGAATCCCATGCCGAATCACGGGCAGGCTGGGGTTATTATCGAGGAAGAGGTGTTGAATTTGGTGACGAATGTTGATGAACTGAAAACACCATTAAGCTTTGTGAAAGCCAGGTTGCTAAAGGGAGGTGTTTTCTCGGGATGTGTTGAAGGCTGTGTTGAATGTTCTATTGATCCTGAGAGAGGATGTGGACTGTTGAGATGGTGTATTCAAGAGATGATGGACGATGGAGTTTTACAATTTGACCGTTCTGCGAGAAGAGAATTTGAGGATGTGGTGACTGAAGAGAAGGATGAGATTGCGACAATCTCCATCCCGTACAAGACTGTTACTATCTATGCACCGAAGCCGCCAACGGTAACTATCACCAAAGCAGGTCCTATGCCGTTTGAAAGCACTAAGGCCATTCCGTGGAACTACGGAGCCGAAGTGTATTGTAATGGGCAGAAGATAAACTTGAATGATACCCCTGCAAGTTCAGTTGACAATCTAGTGGGTGCAGGAGGTATTACTTGCAGTGGCCGAGTCTTTTCGTTGCCTGAGGTGATTGCTAATAAGGTGGATAAGGGGAAAAGACTGGTAGTGGAGGAGACTTCTCAATCTGGGGAAAGAAAATCTTTGCTGAAGGATGCGGAGGAATTCATGAGGCTGATCCAGAAAAGCGACTACAAGATAGTCGATCACTTGCAGCAAACTCCGTCCAAAATATCCATACTGTCGTTGCTCCTTTGCTCTGAGGCGCATAGGAATGCATTGTTGAAGATACTAAACACTTCTTACGTTCCACAGGAAATCTCAGTCAATCAACTGGAAGGAGTGGTGGCGCATGTAAACGCAGGCAATGGTTTAGGCTTTACGGACCTGGATTTGACACCCAGAGGTAGAAATCATAATTGTGCGCTGCACATATCTTTAGAATGCCGAGGGGATGTCATGTCTCATGTGCTTGTGGATACGGAATCTTCTTTAAACGTGCTTCCCAAGAAGGCTTTGATGAAGTTGGATATGAAGGGGTTGATTTGCACGACAAGTGATTTGGTGGTGCGTGCGTTTGACGGAACCCAAAGATCCGTGTTTGGGGAGGTAACTTTGTCGATTCAGGTTGGACCTAAAGTCTTTGATGTTGTGTTTTACATCATGGATATCCAGCCGGTCTACAATTGTTTACTAGGTCGCCCTTGGATTCATTCAGCTGGGGTTGTTACATCAACGCTACATCAGAAGCTGAAATACATGGTTGGTGGTAGCGTTGTGATGGTATGCAGGGAGGAAGATATCATGGTCAGCCATTTATCATCCTTTACGTATGTTGAAGTGGATGGAGAGATCCATGAAACCCTCTACCAAGCCTTCAAAGCGGTCAAGATCAAGGACAAGTCTCCGGTTGTGAGTAGAGAGCCTGAAGTGGCTATGTCCTCGTTTAAAGAAGCCCATGCAGTGGTGCAAACTGGGGCAGTGCAGGGATGGGGCCAACTGTTGGAAATTCCCCACAAGCAAGACAAATTTGGTCTAGGGTATCGACCGTCGTTTTCCTCTCCTTCAGCCTCGCAGAGCGCACCGCGCTATAAAGGGCCCGTGCAGTTCACCAAGGGGGAAGTCATCTTCGAGAGAATTAATGATGTATTTGATGAAGATGGAGACAGTGAATGTGACATGGATGCCTGAATCAAGCCATGTATTCCGGGGCAGAGCCTATGCAACTGGTCAATTGAAGAAGTCATTCAAGTGACGACCCAACAGTAATGCTTTGTTTTTCCAATTATTTTACTACCCTATGTCCTACCCGGGGCATAGTGGTATTTTATTTCAGGGCCTTACTTGTTTATGTCTGAACATTGTTTATCAATTAATCAAAGGGCGTTTTCTCATTCAAATTTTGTGATCTCTGTTTTTCTTATTTTGCTTTTCCCAATAAAATGGCAACGTGGTTTATATTTGTTTGCAAATTGTTTGAAACATTTAACCATTTTCATTGCAGGATTCCTATTGCAGATGACACCGATCCAGAACCTTCTATGACTCGCTTCGACTTCGATTAACTGATATATCAAGCCAAAGAAGAGATTGATGAGGATGAAGACTTGCCTGAGGAATTAGCCAGACTTTTGAAACAAGAAGAGAAAATCATTCTGCCTCATTAGGAGGAAATTGAGGTCATTAATCTGGGTTCTGAAGAAGTGGTCAGAAATGTACGGATAGGGGTTGCGCTACAGAGCGACATCAAGCAAAGACTGATCGAGATGCTTCGAGAGTATAGTGACATCTTTGCTTGGTGGTATGAGGATATGCCCGGGCTTGATACTGATATAGTGGTTCATCGCTTACCGTTGCGTGAGGAATGTCCGCCGGTCAAGCAGAAGCTTAGAAGAACGAGACCAGATATGGCGGTAAAAATCAAAGAAGAGGTCCAAAAGTAGTGGGATGTTGGATTCTTAGCTGTGACTACCTACCCTTCGTGGGTCGCTAACATAGTGCATGTACCGAAGAAAGACGGTAAAGTGCGTATGTATGTTGATTATCGGGATTTGAACAAGGCGAGCCCTAAGGATGATTTCCCGCTCCCTCACATTGACGTATTGTTCGACAATACGGCTCAATTTTCGGTGTTTTCCTTCATGGATGGTTTCTCGAGTTATAATCAGATAAAGATGGCACCGGAGGACATGGAGAAAACTACCTTCATTACACTGTGGGGAACTTTTTGCTATAAGGTGATTCCTTTTGGCTTGAAGAACGCTGGAGCAACATATCAGCGTGTTATGACAACGCTCTTTCATGACATGATGCATAAAGAGATTGAGGTTTATGTTGACGATATGATTGCTAAATCCCAAACAGAGGAGGAGCATCTGGTTAACCTTTTGAAGCTGTTTGAGAGGCTTCGAAAGTTCAGACTGAGGTTGAATCCGAATAAGTGCACTTTCGGAGTTCAGTCCGGAAAGTTATTTGGGTTTATTGTCAGCGAAAAAGGAATCGAGGTCGATCCTGCAAAGATAAAAGCCATACAAGACATGCCAGCACCGAAAACAGAAAAAGAAGTCTGTGGTTTCCTGGGGAGATTGAACTATATTGCTCGGTTCATATCTCATCTCACAGCCACGTATGAGCCAATGTTTAAGTTGTTAAAGAAAGATCAGGCGGTTGTCTGGAATGAAAATTGTCAAAAAGCATTCGATAAAATAAAACAGTATTTGCAGGAGCCTCCGATATTGATACCCCAGTAGCTGGAAGACCTTTAATCATGTACATAATGGTTCTTGAGAATTCCATGTGTTGTGTTCTCGGTCAACACGACGAGACTGGAAGAAAGGAGCATGCGATTTATTATTTGAGTAAAAAGTTCACAGATTGTGACTCCCGTTACTCAATGCTCGAAAAGACGTGTTGTGCACTCGCATGGGCTGCCAAACGTTTGAGGTAGTATATGCTCAATCACACAATCATGCTGATTTCGAAGATGGATCCGATTAAGTATGTCTTCGAGAAGCAGGCGCTTTCAGGAAGAATTGCTAGGTGGCAGATGGTACTGACAGAGTACGATATACATTATGTTTCTCAAATAGCCATCAAACGAAGTGTTCTGTCAGAATACCATGCTGAGCAGCCAATCGAAGATTATCAACCGATGAAGTTTGAATTTCCTGACGAGGATATCATGTTTCTCAAAGCAAAAGATTGTGAAGAACCACTCCATAGTGAAGGTCCAGAGAAGGACTCTCAATGGAAAATGATATTCGATGGTGCTGTCAACTCTTATGGTAGTGGAATTGGGGCAATTATCACGACTCCTCATGGCACTTATATCCCGTTCACTGCCAGATTGACGTTTCCAGTCACCAACAATGAAGCTGAGTACGAAGCATGTATCATGGGTCTGAAGAAGCTATTGATCTGAGGATCAAGAATCTCGATGTATATGGCGATTCAGCGCTAGTTGTTAATCAGATCGAAGGAGAATGGGAAAATCGTCAACCGAATCTGATTCCTTACAGAGATTATGCAAGGAGGTTGTTACCATTTTTCGATCGTATAGACTTCCACCATGTGCCAAGAGCGGAGAATCAGATGGATGATGCTTTGGCAACACTGTCTTCGATGTACAAAGTGAATTTCTGGAATGAAGCTCCCAGAATTGTCATTTCTCGCTTAGACAGACCCGCTTTCGTATTCGCCATTGAAGAGGCTGCTGATGGAAAGCCATGGTTTTATAATATACAGAACTTCCTCAAGAAGCAGGAGTATCCACCAGGGGCTTCAGTCCAGGATAAGAAGACGCTGAGGAGGTTGTCTGGCAACTTTTACCTAAACCCAGACAGTGTACTCTACAGAAGGAACCATGATTTGGTGCTGTTGAGATGGGTGGATGAAAAAGAAGCAACGTTGCTTATGGAAGAAGTCCACGAGGGTACTTTTGGTATGCATGCCGGCGGACATGCTATGTCTCGGAAACTCTTATGAGCGAGGTATTATTGGCTAACAATGGATTCAAATTGTTTCAAATTTGCGAAGAAATGCCATAAATGCCAGATTTATGCTGATAAGATACATGTACCGCCGTGCCCATTGAATGTTATAGCGTCCCCGTGGCCTTTTCTCCATGTGGGGCATTGATATGATTGGCAAGATTGAGCCCACCGCATCCAACGGTCACCGTTTCATCTTGGTAGCCATCGATTACTTCACCAAGTGGGTTGAAGCAGCTTCATACGCTAATGTGACCAAGCAAGTGGTAGCAAGATTCATACAGAAGGACATCATTTGCAGATATGGAATTCCCGAGAGAATCATTACTAACAATGGTTCGAATCTGAACAATAAGATGATGAAGGAGTTATGCCAGAACTTCAAGATTGAACATCACAACTCATCACCCTATCGGCCGAAGATGAATGACGTTGTCGAAGAGGCCAACAAGAATATCAAGAAGATAGTGCAAAAGGTGGTTGTCACTTACAAAGATTGACATGAGATGTTGCCCTTTTCTCTTCACAGTTATCGTACGACGGTACGCACATCAACCGGGGAAACTCCTTTCTCGCTAGTGTACGGTATGGAAGTTGTCCTACCTCTAGAGGTCGAGATTCCTTCTTTAAGAGTTTTGGTCGACGTCAAACTTGATGGCGCAGAATGGATTAAGAATCGTTTGAATCAGCTCAGCCTGATGGATGAAAAGAGGCTAGCATCAATCGCATATGGTCGTTTGTACCAGAGTTGGATGAAGAAAGCTTATGTTAAGAAGGTGCACCCTCGAAGCTTTCAGACGGGCGATCTTGTGCTGAAAAAGATTCTCCCACCACAATCAGATCACAGGGGCAAATGGACTCCCAATTACGAAGGACCATATGTCGTTCGAAAGGTCTTCTCCGGAGGAGCCTTGTTATTATCCACCATGGATGGTAAAGATTTCACATCCCCTGTGAATGCAGACGCAGTTAAAAAATACTTTGCTTAAAAGAGACCCGCTGGACACAAAAAGAAACGTTCAGGCAAAAATGGGATATCCCGGCGAACCATAAATAAGAAAAAGGTTCAGCCAAAAATTAGGGATAAAAATGAAAAGATGTAAACCCGCAAAGTCGAAAACCTGAAAAGGCGACTTTGGCAAAAATGGGTATCCCGGTGAATCAAAAACCCAAAAAGGGCGGTTCAGGCAAAAGTTAGGGATTGAAAAAGAAAATGATTGTGGTCTGTGTTAGGACTTCATTGCTTAGTGGATTGGGAGAACCCGAGGGTCGTATTCATCCGAATCAATCTCTTCTAAAGACGAAGCGTCGAGAAAGCGTTAGAGTCAAGCGAGTCATAGAGGGATCAACTCATGGTGTTTGTCTGTGCCATGTTGCCGACATTTTTGTACACTCTTGTATATTTCTGTACATATCTGTATTTGTTTTGCGCAGCTTTCTCTTTTCAGGAGCTGCATCTGTTGTAAAACTTTGCCTATTTACAGGCCCTTCTTCAATAAATATATGTTATTCAGTACTTGATATGTGTGCTTTGTTTTAACTTTTATTGTTTTGTTTGTGAAAACATCCAATGTTTTGATGAACTCGTGCTAACATAAACTTGCAGGCCTTGGCCAATAATTGTTAAAACTTTGAATTAATTGAACAACTTCACGAATGTTGACTAAGATGATTCTGTTACGTAGGATATCTTGTCTGTTTGTTCAGTTTTGCAAGGTCGTTACCCTTGGGGCAGAGGTATGGACGAGGTTTGTCCTATCCCCAGCTTGAGTCCTTCGCCAAGCAGTGAAGTTCACATCTCTACCCCCAGTAGAGTTGTTGCACATTTAATCCCCACAAGGTGCATGCTTGTAGGTACTCTCCAACGAGTCGTGTTTGGATCTTCTCCCCACAGAGTATTTTGCAGCCTGGTTAGGATTCGTTCCCTGGCGTAGCAATCCTCAGCAAGTTTGAAGGGGTTGGTTTCCCCAGCGGTGTTGTTCTTTCTTCCCCAGCAGGATAGAAGAATGTTGCCACGTTAGTATTTTCTTTGCAGAAGGCCAGTAAGGGCCGTTTCTCGGCATAAGTCCAATCGTTATTGGCATGAGCCAGTTTGCGCTCTTTCCCCGGCAGAATTGTTGTTTCCCTTAACAGGGTTATTTTTGTTATCCTAGCAGGATGGTTTCTATATCTCCAGCATTCGTTTTGCTGATTAAGTTCCAGTGCATCTGTATGCGAGCATAACATCTACCCAAACACGTAGCATTTCCATTTCTTATGGAGCATTACGCCATTTTCAAACATATGCATGTGAAACATAAGCCAGGTTGTTAACTCTTTGTTTCAGGTGAATCTCTCAGGTGATGGGTTTTTGCCCGTGTGGTGGCTAAACCCCAACTCATGTTATTTCCCCAGTAGATTTTTTCCATGATTATTATCAGTAGATGATCTTAACTTCATGTGTGGTTGCTCGCTTTTATTTAGCGAAGGGTTGGCGGTGATGTCAGAAGTTTCCCAGAAACATGGTTATATGACGGTGATGTTAGATGCTTATCAGGTTCATGTTTATCTAGCGGTGATGTCAGAGGTTTATTATAACCATGATTGTATGGCGGCAATGTCAGAGTTCTTTATCCCTCACAGGTACTTGACGACGATGTCGGGTGCTTCTCAGATTTATGGTTAGCTGGCAGCGAGGTCAGATTATTTTATCAGGTTGAAGTTAGTTGGCGGTGATGTCAGGTAATGTTTGTTTCTGAAGGTGATGTCAGGTAATGTTTGTTTCTGACGGCGATGTTAGGTAATGTTTGTTTTTGACGGCGATGTCAGGTGATTTTTGGTTTTCCAGCGGCGATGTTGGATGTTTATTTCTGACGGCGATGTCAGGTAATGTTTGTTTCTGACGGCGATGTCAGGTAATGTTTGTTTCTGACGGCGATGTCAGGTAATGTTTGTTTCTGATGGTGATGTCAAGTAATGTTTGTTTCTGACGGCGATGTCAGGTGATTTTTGGTTTTCCAGCAGCGATGTTGGATGTTTGTTGCTGACGGCGATGTCAGATGGTCTTTATTTTCCCAGCGACGATGTTGGAGGTTTATTTTTGGTGGCAATATCAGGCGGCGATGTCAGATGTTTTGGTTATTGACGGCGATGTCAATGGTTTAATCAACTCTGTGATGGTCCGACAACGATGTCAGATGCTTCATTTTAACTGACGGCGAGGTCAGGTGTGATTTACCGGTTGGATTTTCTTTGAATTACTGGCGGTGATGTCAAAGAATCGTATCTTGGAATCCTATACCTGTTTATCTAACAGAGGTCTAACGGCGATGTTAGTTATTCTACCGACTTGAAGTAGAAGTTTGACGGTAATGTCAACTGTTCTTATAGACTTAATGACTATGACTGGCGGCGAGGTCAGGTGCCTGACGGTGATGTCAGAAGAATTTAATGCAGATAATTGACGGCAAGGTTATATGCTTTTCAGACTGTGTGTCATTATTGGTTTTCCCCAGGCAGAGTTACTCGTTAAGTTTCTCTTTTCCCTAGTGGAATGCGTTTGTAATCGGAGCAGTTACCCTAGGAGGGTTTGCGGATTTACTTTCTGCGGTTGGCAAATTTCCGGGTTCTTTGGTATTCAACCGTCTCCTACCTTGATTGCGTGAAAGCCATTCGCTTTTCACTCCTTCAGGTCCAAGTCGTTTGAACAGGGGCAGCTGTTGCACCCCAAAATTTTCCCAACCTTTTCTTAACTTGGTTTTTGTTTCATTTCATTTTTTTCTAGCATTTGCATTGCATAGCATGTTGCATTGAACAGGGGATCAAAAGCTTGTGCATATCAAGAGGAGTCTACTCAGAGGGTTGAGCCTAAGCAAGGGGTGTTACTCAAGTTTGGATGGTAATCAGGTCATCTAGAAGTGGGCAGTGCTCTTGTGAAAGAAAGGATGGATGTATGTGGGTCAGCTCCTAACTTAGAGGCCAGTTCAAGATCATCAGAGGATTATTAATTCATGGTTATGGATATAAGATATTTAGAGATCTCATTGAGTTCCTTGAAGGTCATTGGGGAGCTCATCCAAGTGTTTATACCAAGTGTGAAGAGTTGCAGTTGAAGGTGTTGCAATTAGGGTTTCATCTGGCTAGTCCTCAGTCAACTGTGAAATTGAAGGATATTAAAACTCAATTCAAAGTCTCTATGATCATGGGATGTGGAGTTAAGATATATGAGACATCATTTCAAGTTCAATTCATCAAGGATCAAGTGTGTGAGAAGTTACTAAATTAGGGTTCTCAGGGTAAAATCCCCTATTTAGCGCCTAACTTCAAGACCACCTATCTCAAGATACAAGTTTCATCTCAACTTTTGAACAACATGGAACTTGTAGAGCATGTTCTTAGCTTTAAATTGAGTATTATAAGTCCTTGATTGGATTTATAGAACTCAAGTTATGATCCAGACAAGTTACAGGTCATCAGAGGGATGTGATTTTGGTCAACAAAAGTCAACCAACTTCCAAACCATTTTTGACCTAAAAGGATGTTTCTCCTCAACTTTTGGCCAATTAGTTTTCCAAAATGTACTAGAAGTCTTTCATCTGATTTGTAGAACTCAAGTTATGAGGGTTACAAGTCAGGGGTATTTTGGGAAAGTAAGATTATAGGTCATAAAATTATAGGTCCATTTCACCAACTTGCACACTTCAAATGAAGATTTTTCCAACATCAAACTTGCTCCAAATGGTGTTATTTGCCTAGTAAATCATTGAGAAGTCATGGTTTATGCTTGGAATGAAGATTGGATTTGTGAATTCTCATGGAAAAAGGTTTAAAAGGGAAAAATTGGAATTATTTCATTTTTTATCAATTTGGTACAAATAAGTACATTTTTGAGTGCAAACTTCATTTTGAACACATTGGCAATTTTACATTTTGAATTTGAGGTGTGTAAGTGAGCCATTTTCAAGGTTTCTTCACTATGAAGTTACACAACCAACATGAGCCATTGAGATCAATTAAAGTCTTAATCCTGACCATTCATACTCCATGTGGTACCAGCAAGTGTTTTCAACCATTTTGGAGCCCATTTTGGTGCAATTTTCGTGTACATGAAAGCTTCAAAAAACTCAATTCCTTGGATTTTGATATGGGATTAGAGGTTGAGTTTGGGCTCAATTATCATCAAGATCCATTGCATATAAGGTTTTCAACCTTCACAAATGATCAGAAGTGGAAATTGAGGCCAAATTGATCAAGTTCAGTTTTCAAAAAGTGTTGAAAATTCAAATTTCGAATTTGGAGATTGAGATCATTTCAAGCAAAATTATGAATTAAGAAAGCTCTATTGAAGATCAGTGAACGATTCTGGACAATTATCTTCAAGCTTAAGCTCCATTTGAAGGCTCAGTGGAAGTTCTCCACTAGGTAATTGAAATTCAACTTTACACTCTTGTTAAGCATCAATTCACTGCCATTTTTGCATATTTGAGACGTAGAAACAATGTAGATTATTAATGTGTAAAACGAACTGGCATTTGTTGTGATTGTTGGATGATGATAAAAAAAATGTTTGGATCTGTTTTGGCTTGTTTACGCATGTTCTTGCTTGTTTGATGCTTGATCTATAACCTACGTGACTTCTAGATAAGTTTTAGATCAAATTGGAGAGGTTTTGATGAACTTTGAATTTTGGTGTGTGATCTTGATGGCTTCGGGTTTGGAGTTTCACGCATGATTAATGATTTTTAAGGCCAGATATGAGATCCTCGTGATATCTAGATGAAGTTTGGTATAAAATTTGGCCAAAATGGTTGAGAATTGGATGTGCGTGTTGTGGTTGTTCTGTTCACGGTGGATCTTGGCCGGAGAAGATGATGAATAGTGTCTTCGGCCAGCTGGTGTGTTTTAGGGTTTCTGGAGGAAGAAGATGACCTCGTGGTAGTGTGTAGTTCGTTTGATGCGAATACTTTTGAGTCCAACGGTTATGATTAAGACCTACGATGGTCTTTAGTTGACTGATTCCACATGATCTATTTTAAATCTTCATTTATTTGCTGGCAGATTTACAACCCTTTGATTGGTGACTTTTTGATCAGACGCTCCTCATTGAGTGTCCATGATACACTCAGTTTGACTCCTCACGTGCAATTCCCAGATTTTATTTTATTTTGTGGATGTTGCTGATGGGCTTTGAGCGCCTTTGCTAAGCGCACCCCCCAGACTGGGCCCAATTCTTTTTGAACTGATCTTAATTGCTATTTGTCACGCCATTTTATTATTTTCTTTTTATTTCTTTTATTTTTTATTTTATTTTATGTTTATAATTTTAATTAATTAAAATGGCTCCAATATGTTAAAAATTCACCAAAAATATTTTTTTTATCAACTTTGAGATGTCTACTTTTTTTTGGATATTTTTATTTTATTTTTCCATTTTATTTTCAATTAAAAATTGAATTAAGTATTGGAGTTGTTTTAATTGAATTGAATTGTGACATGGTTTTCTTTTGCATTTGTTTTTCTCATTCCTTTTTGATCCAATGATTGAAAATTGATCCTCATCTCAATGGTGAGTTGATCAATTTTAGAGGGCCATTTTGCCCCTGGTTGTTGACTTTTGGGTTGACTTTTGTGGCTTTTCTTTTTGCACTTGTTTCTTCCATTTCAAAGTGGTACATCCAAATGAATTGATTCTTTTAATGGTGCTTTGATAGGATATTTGTCTTGATTTCTTGGCCTCTGGTTTCCAACTTGTGTAGCTTCTTTGTGCATTTTATTTGATATATTTTGAGCTCTTTTCCTATTTTTGAAGTGACTTACAAGTTAGGTCATTCCACAGGACAGCTCACACAAGTGCTTAATCTAGTTTGGATTGGAAATGACCTTTGTGGATCCAATAAGCTCTCAAATCTTCTTGTTTCACATTCTAGACATGTTGAGCTTGTTGTATGTTCATTTTGAGGTCAAAATTATGTTCATATCTTGTTGATTGATGCTTTTCTTTTTGTGCTTTCAACTTGAACTCCTATGTGATGCATGTTTGTTTCCCTTGTGCTATTGCTTGCATTTCTTCTTGTTTTGTTTTGATATTGCTTTTGAGCTCTCCTATTTTCATCTCCCTTCTGTCCAATTACCTTGGAGTGTCATTTAAGGTAGCTTGGTGCCTCCTTAAGAGGAATTTGAAGCTTACCTAAAGTGATGAATCCATGAGGACTCTTTCTTTGTGTTTGTCACTTGTTTGTTTGCTTTTGATGCATCTTTATCCTTCTTCTTCTTATCTTTTCTTGCATTTCCATATGCATGCTTGGTTGAGATGAGCTTGTAGTGGCTAATGCCCCACACTATTTTCCTCCCACTATCATTCTACTTGTGCATCTTATGTGTGCATCTTTCATTTGCATATGCATTTCTATTTCTTCTCCTTCTTCTTCTTCTTCTTCTTCTTTTGCTTTTCTTTTCCATGCTCCCCATAAGTTCTATAACCTCTTGAGGTTATTATAGACATTAGGTGCCTAGCTATGCATGATAACATTAGGTAGTTCCCTTTCCAAGCTCAACTTTAAGTCCATTTTGCATGATAACCTTTAGGATTGATTAGTCTCCCATTAGTGTGCCTTCTCCTCTTCTCATCTTCAAACAAGTTTAACATACTTAATAAGGATAATGAATGTTGTTCCATGAGCCTTATACTTGGGAAATGGTAGTTGAGGGGCCACCTCTCAATTGCTTAGAGCATTTAGTATACGTCCTTAGGACGATATGCGACGCATTCGATCCTGGGTTTAGACTTTGTTATAACATACATTATAAACACTCTAATTCACAACACTTCTTCTCTAAAAAACACAAAAACATTTCAAACCTTTTTCACGCTTTGGGGTTCTTAATCAGGAAAATCTTTTCACAAAAAGAGTGTCGTTAACTCTTAGTTCTACTGCAAACGGTAACGCCTAAGTCTCCAATGGTCGAGCTGCATACACCAACTGCAAGAACTATTTGTTAACCCTACTCGGGCCTAAAAAACTGTTGAACAAACCTGTGGTCCTTTTAGCCTGAACTACGTTTGCTCTGATCTTTCGTACCAGACTAAAGTATGTAGGCATGAGACGCGATGTATCGGCGAGCAACCTTTCCCCTTTCTTGGCCTTAGTTAGGCGAACTACGTTGACTCTGACTTTCCCATTACACGAGGGAGTACGTAGGCACAGAGCGGCGATGCTCTGCCGAGTCACTTCTCTTTTCTTTTTCTTTTGTCCTTAAGCCTTTAGCTAGATAGTTTCAACACACCCTTTTAGATAGACAACAATGCGTGGATCCCGTCGAGTACGACGAACGTGAGGGGTGCTAATACCGTCCCCTTGCGTAACCGACTCCCGAATCCAGACATGGTTGCGATGACCTTGTCTTTCCCTTTTTCTTTAGGTTTTTGCGATCATTTCCTTTCCATGTCTTTGGGATAAATAACGGAAGTGGAGACTCTTCTGTTTTTCCGACGGTGGTTTTTCGCAGTTGCGACAATAGGCTCAATATTAAAGCAACTCAACCACCTGAAGTGTGTGATATTGGATGGAAAGAGAAGAGTAAAATGTGAAAACATGAAAAATCATTAAAAAAACACAAAAAAGCGCCCTCGCGGAGGGTTGAACTCGTGTCCATAGGCATGGCAAAGTACTTATGAGCAAGGCAATAACCACTGGGGTGACGATACATCCATTGTATCAAGCCACCCCAGTTTAAGATATACCAAAAGGGCGTGTTATTCTGGGCAAAGAACATGGTAAAACCAAATGAAAGTGTGAAAACGGTTTCGACATAACTTCTTCAATCCTCAACCAAATCTCATGAAATTTTAGTCTAACATGCTTGATTTTTTTGAGAGGAACATGATGGTGCAATCCAATTTTTAAAATATTGTACATAAAGGAAAACACGAATGCTCATGCAAGGAGAGACATTGAGATGCATTTTGAGTTTTAATGATCAAAACGGATGCAGACAAGACCAAATAAAGGTATGCACCTCTTCTAAACAGTTTGGTAATGAGACTCAACCAAAGACTTAGTTCAAATTCTTTCTAAATCAGTAAGTGACTACCATGTTACAAACTATTAAAATGATGCTGAAGGAACAAAATCAGTCATGACACATTACCAATGAGAGATCCCAATTGTCAATTTCAAAACTAATTGAAGTCTTATATGTTGCTTAATGCCCTCAAATGCTAAGAAGATCCAGGTTTGGCTATGAATCAGAACACGGTGGTCAAGTTACAATATTTATGAAATGGTTTGAACTAGATTTGTGTATACATAGTGTTAAAGTAAAGATCCATGACAGCCACTGCTATCAGTCCACATTGCACCAGGTTATGAATTTCATATACACAAAAATGTAACAACTTAAATAAGCAGCTTGAAAGCAATCACATGTTAACAAACACTTGGCATTGACACCAGACCAATGCACCAACACTGATGTTCTAACAACAACAGAAACTTGTGCAGACAGCTTACCAATCACACCAACTGGCTTAGGCAAACATGCCATAAGTCTAAAAGGCCAGATGGAATTCTGCTAAGGATTCCAGGTTGAAAATAAAAAACCTCCACAAGTTTGGGCAGCATGAAATCACAATGTCCACCAATTGAAACCAAACTATCCTCAATCCTAACAGATTTATAGTAGCAGCCCCCTCCATACTACATCAAAACAAAACAGCAGAGAAAACTTACCAGCCTCCACTAGCCTATCTAAAACACAACCTTACCAATGCCAAAACAACCATCCTAAACATACAGAGAATGCTGGTTGCATTAACCATTAGTCCCTTCCCCTCAATCATAAAGGCTAACTTGTAAGCCCTTCAACAGTAGGAAATGGAACACAAAAGCATTTTCTAAACACCAATCAATCTAAGAAAAACAGCCCCTAATGCATTGCTTTAAAAATGACAGTAGCATCTTATGAAATCAAAGCATCAAATTCTAATCAGTTCATAATAGCATGAGTAATATAGGTTGAGCAAATTCAAACCAGAACAACCCTACCAACATGGTTGTGAGTTTAAAATATAATAATGTCCAAACATCCCAACTCAAACTCAAGACCAATCAAAATCCACACAGACCAAAGTAATGAAGAATCTCAAAACAACTCTTGGAAATGGTTTGACAGAATCAAAACAAATTGAAAACAAGCTTACCAGCCACACACCAAATGCTTCAACAGCACCTACATATTCTGATTAGAATGTGTTGTATACTAGCAAATCTTGGCATAAAGGTGGATCTTAACATGACAGTTCATTTATCCTTATCATACATTCAACAACATACACACCAAACTAAAAGGCATTCCAAACGCAACCATATATGCTTCACATATTTTTGACAGCATAATTGACAAACTAATTCATCATGGCAAATGCATAAACATATTCATAAAAAAACAATAAACACATGATGCATAATGATGAAGAGGTTCAAAACTACATACCTCTTGTAGTCTAGCTGCAAAAGATCAAGAATTCCTTCCCTTTGCACCGGCTTGTGGAGTTGCTTCCTCTTGAAGAAAGAATACAATCTTGTGGACAGATCTCATAAATGAACTTCAGGTTGTGGTTTGAGGTTTTTTACAGGTAAAATGTCGTAGACATGAAGTGTTCCAAGTGTTAAATTGGTGGGAAAAGGTTTGTGTAGTGATTTGGCTTGAAATGTGCATAAAAGTCAAACTTGAGTGTGTGGACAGTTGACTTTTTGATTCATGGTTCTTTTGATGAAACTAACTATTGGAATAGCTTCAAATGGTGATTTTAAGGGTGTGTATATGGTTTTGTGATGGTTCCATGGCTAGAAATTATGCTGGTGTGAAAAATGCAAAGAGGCAATTTTTGGTGATTTTGTGAAGTTTCTTCACTTTCAAGTAAAGAGAGAAAGATTGAGAGTTGTGTGTTCCTTGTGTTTTGGATGGCTCTGGTGTGTTGTATACAATGGGATGAAGCCTCTATTTATAGGCTAAGAGAAGAGTTGGGGCAGATTTGGAGGGAAATCTTGGAAGAAAATCCATCCAAGATCATGTGGCAGTTGTACACTCAAGATCTTGGCTCATTGCAGGAAAAACTCAAGTGAAATGAAGGGCATGAGGTGACTGAAGTGAGGCTAGTGTGTAGGGAGGCTGCAGCTATACCTTCCATCATAAAGTTTCTCTTTCTTCTTTGTTTTTTTAATTAAAATATTGTTACATGTCTTGCATCTTGCCATGTCTACCAAACCCTTCTTTATTCTGCATTTCTACTCATCAAACCCTCTCAATATCAGATAAAGACTTGATCAAATTGATAAGAATGGCTTGAGTGGTTGGAAAGTGGATTTGTGAAAAAGTGGAAATGGTGCACTCAAGTGTGGAGACCCCGACTTTCTGGATTCATAACTCTCAACTCACAAGGGCTATGGAGGAGTTCTAGTACTTTTTGTAAAGCCCTCATGAAGCTCTACAACTATCATGTTTTCATGATCTTCAGATTCCAAGTGAAATTAGGTCAAAAATCCCTTCAAAGTTGGCTGAAAACATGATTTGCAAGGCCAGAAAACTTAGAAATTTTCTAAGTGTTTTCCCCTCTTGTAATGGTTTTGATCATAACTCCAAATCCACAGATTTTTTGCACATGGACCCCTGTAATACTTTTGTAGGAATTTTCAAGACCTTTCCAACAAGCATTGAACCACATCATTTGGATGTGTGGTTAGGAAGTTATCGTCTTGCCCCTTTCAAAACCCTAATTCCCGACTTTTTTTATTACTCTTAAATCCATGATCCAATGGTCATGAAACTTCATGGATAGGTGTAACATGTAATTAGGAACATTTTTTCTTCCCACCTTGAGGTCAAATTCCTTATGGTTGAAGAGTTGACATTTCGGTCAACCGAACGATCGATCGATGACTGTCGAGTCTCCTGTTGACGTTCTGGGTCTTCTGAGGCCTTGAAACTTCTTGAGTGGACTACCCTAAGCCATATGATCTTAATGGACCATAATTCCATCATTGGATCACCTCTTAAATCAAAAGTCAAACCACAGTTGACTTTTCTTGATTAGAAACCCTAATCGGGGATCCTGAACTGCATTGTTCCTGATCTTTGTGTGACAACCTCAAATTGGACTCATGTTTGACCCAATGGAATATCTTTGATGATGTAGATTCTTGTTTCATGGAGAATCAATCCAATACATTGACTGATTAAACCGTCGAAACCTCGATTTCCGACTGTACGGAACCCTAGTTCACCTGTAACTTAACAAAGACAAACTTGAAGTAGGTTAAGGTTAGATAAACAAATGAAGATGATCCTTGAATTATGATGAATATTTAAGGGGTTAAAATTTGGGGTGCAACAAATGTCCCTATTTAAATATCTTCACCAGATGGCAATGAGGGATGATAATCCTCATAGAATCATAGTGAAAGGTATTTAAATATAGCAAACCAGAAATTTTGTCCCTTAGATCGGATGATATGCAAAAGGAAAAATGATGAAATGCAATGAATACTAAATGATGCTTTATGATGCTTGGATGCAAGACAAATGCAGACATAGGAGCAAAAACTAAAGAACGACAATACGACGAGTAATTACTCACAGGGGACCCGACACACTGGGGAAACAACAAACATCATCCATGAACAGAACTAGATGGAAATGAGTCACCAAATTCAAAATATCAATGAATGAGGTAAGGAGAAACCTGAGAAATATAACAGGGACACAGAAACAAACATCAGAGACATTCGGAAGAACATCGAATGAACTCTGAAATATACCAGAGATACTCGAAAAAAACATCGAATAAACTCCAGGACATATCCAAAGAAGCACATTGAAGACATATATTTTGAAGGTTCATATGAAACATTTTAGAACGGTATTAAAATGTACGGGGAAAAGGTTTGAAGACATATCTGGGAGAACATCAGATAAGCAACAAAGGAGTTCTGGAAGAACATCAGAACAAAGATATATATATCCTGAAAAACATCGGAAAGATTCTGGAAAAACATCAGAATCAAGGTATCTGGAAAACCATCAAATAAGTTCTCGAAGAACATCAGACTAAAGACTCAATCTGGAAAAACATCCGAGAGAGAAACATATTCGGAAAAATATCGGATAGATTCTGGAAAAACATCAGAATCAAGGTAAATATCTGTAAAACCATCAGAGAAGTTCTGGAAAAACATCAGAACAAAGACTCAATTTGGAAAAACATCAGAGAGAGAAATATATCCGGAAAAACATCGGATAGATTCTGGAAAAACATCAAAATTAAGGTAAATATCTGGAAAACCATAAGTTCTGGAAGAACATCAGAGCAAAGACTCAATTTGGAAAAAAATCAGAGGGAGAAACATATTCGGAAAAACATCGGATAAATTTTGGAAAAACATCAGAATCAAGGTAAATATTTGGAAAACCATCAGATAAGTTCTGGAAGAACATCAGAACAAAGACTGAATCTGGAAAAACATCAGAGAGAGAAACATATCCGGAAAAACATCGGATAGATTCTGGAAAAACATCAGAATTAAGGTAAATATCTGGAAAACCATCAGATAATTTCTGGAAAAACATTAGAACAAATACTCAATCTAGAAAAATATCAGAGACAAAAACATATGTGACATCTAAGAATGGCATTGGATAAAAGGGATACCCGACATCCAATAATGGCTTTGAATGAAAGGTATAATCATAATAAATAGTATTCTATGTATACAGGAACAAAGATATCTGGAAAAAACAATCGGATAAGAAATGTTATATCTGGAAGAACATCAGATAAGCCAAGACAAAAATTGTTTGGTAGGTGCCAAGTGAGTTGGGCTTTGACCACAAGGTAAGACATGGATAAAACACGACCTCGGAAGAAATGCAAATGAGGATGAAATACTCATGTTATGCATATGTATATGAATTATGCAGATGATATATGATCAAATGCAAATGCAGACGCAGACGACAAGGCTCGACTCTTTTGGTGAGAAGACAATACTGGAAGACTGATTCCTCAACACGGAGATCACTTTCGTTCTGCTTACGGACCAAAGATGCTACTGCTGAACATATCTCTGCCATATTGGTAAAATGTGTCAAATTGATGATCCTTGTAGGAAGGATGAATAACTGCTTGGGAATTCTTCAAGTAAACTGCCCCATATTAGTTATCTGTTGTAGATGAATTGATAATTGCTTCAGCTTGTCTGATGTTGAAGATGACCGATCCACTGTGCGCTTGGAAAGCTTGCCCCAGTCTAAGTCTTGAAATATCTTCTGGATAAACTAAAATCTGAGAAGACCTTTCCTTAAACAAATCTTGAATTGATTCTTAGACAGGATGTAAAAGGAACTTGCCCCTGATAGGATCACCGACCAAGTTTCTCAACTGTTTGAAAATTCCTTGAGAGGAAAACAGTTTGCAAACAAAAGTATTCATACAAATATGGTAAACCAAAGTTCATGCAACTTTTGAAATCAAAATCTTTTTTGAAAGATGCAAAATAAATGAGTCATTGGTTAGAACACGATGGTTCAAGACACTCAAAGTTTAAAGCACAGGTGTACTGCCAAAATAATTGATTTGCAAAGATCTTTTGGAGTCAGTTTACGCAACCTTGTTGTAGTATGCTTTCAAAATAACCTTGTTTCAGTTAGGTCTTTTGAGGATTGTAGCGTGGCCTGGTTCACGGTTTAAGAAATAAAGGATAAAGGCTCAAAGTTTATTTGTGCCCACCCAATCTACGTGATGATCTTCAGTCCTATGCTCAGCTAACTCAGAATTTACACTCAGGTTCTTATAGGAATTGCACTGATTATAGCCATGATGATGGTTCAAAAGTCCAAGGACTCTCAAGACGGCAGTCCCTACTTCTTTATAACATTTGGTTGTTTTTTGCCATTGAGAATTTTCAGGGTGAAAGATTTAAAGATCTCTTCTTTTTATTATCCCTAAATATTTCCTGAACTGTTTCTTTTAAAGCCTACAGTCAGCGGGATACCCCAGTTTTGCCTAAGTCACCTTCATAGGTTTTGACTCAGCGGGCTTTTTCTTTTGATTTTTTTTTGAAGGAAAGAGAGTGACTGTCTGGCTTTAACAATTACTATGAACCATCATCGGCTTTTTGGCTTGAAAAACATCTTCAACACTTGTTTGTTGTGTGTGAAGGAAAATGAATTATGGTTGCGAACTTTATATGAAAGGTGTCTCGTATGAACATGCAACCAAGTTAGCTAAGAACTACCCATCCCAAGGTTAAAATTGTGGGTTTTTGTAAAGAAAGAAACTTCAACTTCTAGGCTTGAAGGGGTTAACGAGGGATTATCTTCCTTATTTCTCCAGTGTTTGGGAGTTGAAACAATGCCTTACATCGTCAACAAAGTTTCATTGAAAGCATACCGACAGCAGTGATGGGTATAACGTTTTCATCATCCTCCCTCAAATATTTGCATATCAAAAGTTTGAACAAAAGGTGCATATTTTTAAAAGATAAAGCATAAAGATGCAAATACTGGACAAAATGAATTGAATCAAAAGTTGCAATGCTCATTTCATTAATACAAAAGTACAAACATAATTTGAAGGCAAACAACTAGTACAAAATAAGGAAAGTGCAAACAACAAGAAACATCGCTTAGTGATTAATCAGTAACAAGGATGAGTTGTCCTGTCTGATTTCAAATCAACTATCTCCATTTTGGATCTCTACATTATGCACTTATTGCTCTGACATCTTGCGTCTGTAATTAGATCTAGTCCGATATCAGTGTCAAGGAATCAGCTTGACGACTCAAAGGCACACAGAATGATAAAGACAGCTGGAGATGAGCGGCTGGACAAACAGATGGTATGCAACGAACCATGCAAAGATGAAAATGTAATGCAATACTATGCAAGACAGGATGTAAAACACACATAACAGGATCAAAGGTTTAGGATCACAGTATGGAGTCTGGGTAAAGAACCAATCATAGGGTGTGTACTAGGGTTAAAGCACCTGCACAACGGGTTCTATCAAAGTTCCCAGAGTCATAGTAAATCCTTCGGATATTGCCAACTAACGCAACTACTTACGTGAGTCAACAATATTCTCAAGATAAACTCGTTTGAGTGTAGCATCACATGACAACTATTGAGGGACTACTCCCTAATAATTTCTGCGTTACGTCCTAAAAGGCTAAGTGGGGTAAAAATGTTACTAAAGGTCCTCAGCTTCGCAGACTCATGTTGAAACAATTAGTGAATACACGACTACTCATGCATTACTAACCATTTCAAAGAGTCTCCACTGAGCGTGATTACATCATATGTTAGACATATTGGGACTACTCCCAACATCCCAACTATTGATTTTATCACAATCCTATCTCATGTGTCACTCAAATCCGGGTTAGGATTTATCTCACCACTCAAGGCACCCAACCCTGCACACAGCAAAAATCTAGGCACAAACACATATATGTACAAATATATACAAATATACAAGCAAGCAAACATATAGCAAACACAAATATAAACAAGGTGGGCTTAACCCTCTTAGGGGAGGTCCCCAGTGAAGTCGCCATTTCTGTTGCAGTGAGAATCGTGATACCAAGCTATTGATTAACTTGAATCTTAATTCTTACAATTCACAACCAGACTTTAATTTATCCAAAAGGAAAGGCTTAAAGAAAGAAAAACCTATAAAAAATGCAAAGCAAAAGGCAAGGCCTAAAGCTGAGCAAAGAGAGATCTAAAGGTTCGGGGGTTGGTTATGCATAAGGTAGGTATTTCACATCCTAAACATCTTTAGTACTCTACAGGAACCTCTTGCTAGTATTTGTGTTTGCTAAAGTTTTCTTGCTAAAGGGAAAGTGCTAAGGTAAAGATCTAAAGTATATAAAGTATGTACAAAGTTTGCTCGCCAAGACATCGCATCTCGTGCCTACGTATCCTGACGGGAATAGAATCAGAGTAATCGTAGTTCCTCTAACTAGGGGTGAGGAACTCTTGACTATGGTCAAGGTTCCAAAGGGATGTAAGCATTCATAGGGAAGTACTTACATGGAGTGCGGCAACTCCTGAATCTACGTTGAGATTGTTATGGTATAGAATGTCCACGGCGGGACGCTAAACATGAGTACGGCGACTCAGATCCTAAGGTTAGGATAAAGGGTAAAGGATGTCCACGGCGGGACGCTAAATAGAGCACGGCAAATCCAATCCTAAGGTTAGGATAAAGGGTAAAGAGTTATCATACATAAACCAATAATTTCACAACGATGTAAACTAAACGGTTCAAAATCTCATGGGGATAATCAAAAGTTTTTAAAGATGAACCACTTAAATGCGTACAAACAAAGTTGAAATTCAAACTTAAATGTACAAGGAAACCAATAATCCCAGTTTATGTTATCTTCAAATGAAACTCAAAGAAGAATAAAATCAAAGTTTTGAAAATGAAGGAATGAGAAATAGGAAGGTACAAAACCCTAAAAATGAATTACAATTTTCCCATAATGAAAAGTATTTCTAAAATAAGAATTTTAGAATTCTTTAATCATCATATGAAAATACACATTAAAACAAGAATTTGGGAAAAAGAACCACTTAAAAAAGAGTAAAAATGAAGAAGTTATGTAAAATTGAAAGTTAAATGAAATTAAAGTAAAATAAAATAAACCAAGTGCTAAAAAATAAGGAAATGCATCACCCAAGGCTTGAACCCAAGACCTTGGGGGTCATAGGCTCAATATTAAACCAACTCAACCTCCTTAAGCGTGTGATATTGGATGGAAAGAGAAGAGTAAAATGTGAAAACATAAAAAATCATAAAAAAACACAAAAAAGCGCCCTCGCGGAGGCTCGAACTTGTGTCCATAGGTATGGAAAAGTACTTATGAGCAAGGCAATAACCACTGGGGTGGCGATACATCCATTGTATCAAGCCACCCCAGTTTAAGATATAACAAAAGGGCGTGTTATTCTGGGCAAAGAGCATGGTAAAACCCAATGAAAGTGTGAAAACGGTTTCGACATAACTTCTTCAATCCTCAACCAAATCTCATGAAATTTTAGTCTAACCTGCTTGATTTTTTGAGAGGAACATGATGGTGCAATCCATTTTTTAAAATATTGTACACAAAGGAAAACACGAATGCTCATGCAAGTTGAGACACTGAGATGCATTTTGAGTTTTAATGATCAAAACTGATGCAGACAAGACCAAATAAAGGTATGCACCTCTTCTAAACAGTTTGATAATGAGATTCAACCAAAGACTTAGTTCAAATTCTTGCCAAATCAATAAGTGACTACCATGTTGCAAACTATTAAAATGATGCTGAAGGAACAAAAACAGTCATGACACATTACCAATGAGAGATCCCAATTGTCAATTTCAAAACTAATTGAGGGCTTATATGTTGCTCAATGCCCTCAAATGCTAAGAAGATCCAGGTTTGGCTATAAATCAGAACATGGTGGTCAAGTTACAATATTGATGAAATGGTTTGAACTAGATTTGTGTATACATAGTGTTAAAGTAAAGATCCATGACAGCCACTGCTATCAGCCCACATTGCACCAGGTTATGAATTTCATATACACAAAAATGTAACAACTTAAACAAGCAGCTTGAAAGCAATCACAAGTTAACAAACCCTTGGCACTGGCACCAGACCAATGCACCAACACTGATGTTCTAACAGCAACAGAAACTTGTGCAGACAGCTTACCAATCACACTAACTGGCTTAGGCAAACATGCCATGAGTCTAAAAGGCCAGATGGAATTTTGCTAAGGATTCCAAGTTGAAAATAAAAAACCTCCACAAGTTTGGGCAGCATGAGAACACTATGTCCACCAATAGAAACCAAATTGTCCTATATCCTAACAGATCTATAGTAGCAGCCCCCTCCATACTACATCAAAACAAAAAAGCAGAGAAAACTTACCAGCCTCCACTAGCCTATCTAAAACACAACCTTACCAATGCCAAAACAACCATCCTAAACATACAGAGAATGCTAGCTGCATTAACCATCAGTCCCTTCTCCTCAATCATAAAGGCAAACTTGTAAGCCCTTCAACAGTAGGCAATGGAACACAAAAGCATTTTCTAAACACTAATCAATCTATGAAAAGAAGCCCCTAATGCATTGCTTTAAAAATGAAAGTAGCATCCTCTATCCTTATCACACATTCAACAACATACACACCAAACTAAAAGACATTCCAAATGCAACCATATATGGTTCACATATTTTTGACAGAATAATTGACAAACTAATTCATCATGGCAAATGCATAAACATATTCATCAAAAATCAATAAACACATGATGCATTAATGATGAGGAGGTTCAAAACTACATACCTCTTGTAGTCTAGCTGCAAAAGATCAAGAATTCCTTCCCTTTGCACCGGCTTGTGGAGTTGCTTCCTCATGAAGAAAGAATACAATCTTATGGACAGATCTCACAAATGAACTTCAGGCTGTGGTTTGAGGTTTTTTACAGTTAAAATGTCATACACATGAAGTGTTCCAAGTGTTAAATTGGTGGAAAAAGGTTTGTGTAGTGATTTGGCTTGAAATGTGCATAAAAGTCAAACTTGAGTGTGTGGACAATTTACTTTTTGATTCATGGTTATTTTGATGAAACTAACTATTGGAATATCTTCAAATGGTGGTTTTAAGGGCGTGTATATGGTTTTTATGATGGTTTCATGGCTAGAAATGATGTTGGTGTGAAAAATGGAATAAGGCAATTTTTGGTGATTTTGTGAAGTTTCTTCACTTTCAAGTAAAGAGAGAATGAGCGAGAGCTGTGTGTTCCTTGTGTTTTGGATGGCTCTAGTGTGTTGTATACAATGAGATGAAGCCTCTATTTATAGGCTAAGAGAAGAGTTGGGGCAGATTTGGAGTCTTGGCCTTTGGAGGGAAATCTTGGAAGAAAATCCATCCAAGATCATGTGGCAGTTGTACACTCAAGCTCTTGGCTCATTGCAGGGAAAAACTTAAGTGAATTGAAGGGCATGAGGTGGCTGAAGTAAGGCTAGTATGTAGGGAGGCTACAGCTGTACCTTCCCTCAAAAAGTTTCTCTTTCTTCTTTGTTTTTTTTATTAAAATATTGTCACATGTCTTGCATCTTGCCATGTCTACCAAACCCGTCTTTATTCTGCACTTCTACTCATCAAACCCTCTCAATATCAGATCAAGACTTGATCAAATGGATGAGAATGGCTTAAGTGGTCGGAAAGTGGATTTGTGAAAAAGTGGAAATGGTGCACTCAAGTGTGGAGACCCCGACTTTCTGTATTCATAACTCTCAACTCACAAGGGATATGGAGGAGTTCTAGTACTTTTTGGAAAGCCCTCATGAAGCTCTACAACTTTCATGTTTTCATGATCTTCAGATTCCAAGTGAAACAAGGTCAAAAATCCCTTCAAAGTTGGCTGAAAACATGATTTGCAAGGCCAGAAAACTTAGAAATTTTCTAAGTGTTTTCCCCTCTTGTAATGGTTTTGATCATAACTCCAAATCCACAGATTTTTTGCATATTGTCTCAGTGAGACTTTTTTTGGAATTGTCAAGAGCTTTCCAACAAGTTTTGAACCACATCATTTGGACGTGTGGTTAGGAAGTTATCGTCTTGCCCCTTTCAAAACCCTAATTCTCGACTTTTTCGATTACTCCTCAATCCTTGATCCAATGGTCATGAAACTTCATGGATAGGTGTAATATGCCATTAGGAACATTTTTTGTTCCCACCTTGAGGTCAAATTCCTTATGGTTGTTTAGTTGACTTTTCGGTCAACCGAACGATCGATCGATGACTACCGAGTCGCCTGTTGACGTTCTGGGTCTTCTGAGGCCTTGAACTTCTTGAGTGGACTACCCTAAGCCATATGATCTTAATGGACCATAATTCCATCATTGGAGCACCTTTTAAATCAAAATTCAAACCAGAGTTGACTTTTCCTGATTAGAAACCTTAATCGGGGATCCTGAACTGCATTGTTCCTTATCTTTGTGTGGCAACCTCAAATTGGACTCATGTTTGACACAATGGAGTATCTTTGATGATGTAGAGTCTTGTTTCATGGAGAATCAATCCAATACATTGACTTATTAAACCGTCGAAACCTCGATTTCCAATTGTACGGAACCCTGGTTCACCTGTAACTTAACAAAGACAAACTTGAAGTAGGTTAAGGTTAGATAAACAAATGAAGATGATCCTAGAATGATGATGAAGATTTAAGGGGTCAAAATTTGGGGTGCAACAATGGTAAAAGAAATGGATCAAGAAATCAATCAAAAGCATCAAAGAATCAAACCCCAACCTAGGGTAAACATGTAAAACTCCTTCACAAAATAATTCTAAATAAAATAGAAAAAATAAATGAAAAATTAAATAAAAATCATGAAAATTAACTAAAGACATTAAAGGATCAGAAAAGTATTTTTGCCAATTTTTAAAATGATTTGAAATACTAAAAATAAAATGAAAATAAAAAATGATATTAAAAAAACATAAAAAGAAACAACCAACCAAGGGGGTGTGCTAACAGATCTGAGATGAACTAGGGTTGTATTCAAACGCACTTTGGGCAAGAAAGGAGGGGGTGCCAACAACAGAAACACTGAGCCCAATCCAAATGTAATATTCAGATTTTAATTATACAAAATAAAAGAATTACACGCATGGCATACTAATACACATGGACACACATCAGTGTCGTATCATCAAACACGCAGATAGTTAAAAAATCAACCAGTGCACATCATCGACGCCGGAGCCCTAGCTCCGGTTGGTATTCTCCGAAAAACCTCGTCGAAGCTAACTCAAAGCTTCATTAAAATGCAAAAACCTAGACATGTTGTCATAGAATTTGTCATGCTGATCACGAATCTAACCTCCATTTTCCTTAATACATGCTCTAACCACATCAAACACGAGAACGAAAAAATGATATCCAAACTGAAACTCAACCAGAACAACACAACAGTAATCCAAACACATTTTACATGATTTCAGCAACTCAGACAGGCTACAAACAAGCCTAGGACACGTACAAACAAGCCTTCCTCAAAACACATATTGATCCCCGTGTTGGTAAAATTCTTTTCCTTGTCTTTGGTCTGCTAAAAAAATTTTCCTTATCTTTGGTCTGCCTAAATTCTTTTCCTTATCTTTGGCTCGTCCAAAGTCTTTTCCTTATATTTGGTTCATCCAAAGTCTTTTCCTTATCTTTGCTCCATCCAAATCATTTTACTTATATCTGGTCCGCCCAGAGTTTTTTTCTTATCTTTGGTCCACCTAAAGTTCTTTCTTTATCCCTAGTCCGCCTAGAGTCTTTTCCTTATCTTTGATCCGCCTGGAGTCTTTTCCTTATCTTTGGTCCGTCCAAAGTCCTATTTTCATCTCTGGTCCGCCCAAAGTCTTTCCCTTATCTTTGGTCTGCCCAGAGTCTTTTCCTTATGGTTGGTCCGCCCAGTCCAAATGTAATATTCAGATTTTAAAATTAACAAAATAAAAGAATTACACGCATGGCGTACTAATACACATGGACACACATCAGTGTCGTATCATCAAACATGCAGATAGTCAAAAAGTCAACCAATACACATCAGCGACGTCGGATCCTTAGCTCCGATCGTCTTCTCTTGCGAACCTCGTTGAAGCCAACTCAAAACTTCATTGAAATGCAAAAACTTGGACATGTTCTTATAGCATTTTTCATGTTGATCATGAACCTAACCTCCGTTTTCATTAATACATACTCTAACACCATCAAACACAAGCACGAAAAAATGGGATCCAAACTGAAACTCAACCATAACAACACAACAGCAATCCAAACACATTTTACATGATTCCAGCTACTCAAACAGGCTACAAACAACCGTAGAAAACGTATAAAATAAGAGAATAAAGTTGAAGAAAAATTTACTAAAAATGTAGCTCAGATGCTCCTTGATATTGCTTCCAAGCCTCACCAAGTCTTTCCTCTAGCCTCTTAGACCATCAGTGGTAACAACGGAAGCAGTAGAATGGAAAAAGCTTGGAGAAAAACTCAAATTCAAAAATGAGAAGTTTCTTGAGAGAAAAAGCTGCTTAGGTCTGAATTTGATGGAAGAATGAAGTAGCTTCCCGTTTTAGGGTTTTTTATTTATATAGGGTTTGTGGAATATGAGAGTGAGAGAGAGAGAGAGAGAGAGAGAGAGAGAGAGAGAGAGAGAGAGAGAGAGAGAGAGAGAGAGAGAGAGAGAGAGTGGAGAGTATGTTAGAAAGTTTTTGTTTTCAAAATTTTGAAAAGTGAAGGTGAGAGAGTGTGCATGGGTTTGGCATGAGGTGAGGAGTTTTTGAGTGACTCTTGTGAGTGGAATGAGGCATGAGGAATGTAAAGCAAGTTGGCGTGTGAGGAAGAGAGTGTGAGAAAATTTTATTGTGATTCTAACTTTTCCATTCTTTCTCATTTTGGCCAAAAAAAAGGAAATTATGGTGCATGAAGCATGTGCGTAATGTTTGGTTCATTTTGGCAAAGTTTTGTGAAGCATTTGAGGCATAGATTAGTATGAGAATGAGATGGTACAAAATCATATGATGCATGACATGATCTCATGAAAATGACAATGCCATAACATGCATGTTGGAACCTTACATGAAGGCTTCTTTAAATGAGTGTAGCTTGTTGTACCATGGCCCATAGAATGCAATCTTGGTATCAAATGAAAGCATAGAACATGGTAACCAATAATGTTGAAAGCAAACCGAATTGAAGCCTATAAAAAAGTGGAAATTCACCTTGAAATTGTGCACAACATCTTCCCAAGAACTTGAAAATGTTTCTAAGTCATGAAGTGGTTTTGACACCCATGAACCACTAACTTTGAAACACCATAACTTAGGGAGTTTTAATCCAATGGAAGAGTTTGTTACATCAAAATAAAGCTTAGAAGAAGCTCTATAAATTTCATGTTGAATATATTTTGAAATGAAGCTTGGATCATGATGGAAATGGCCCTTGAAGTTAGCTTTAAAATCTGCCTAAAAACTTGCCAAGTTTGGCAACTTTGTGACACCAACTTTGGAGCATCATAACTTGAGCTCTAGAGATCCAAATGATGAGTTCTTGGCATCCTTGGAAAGCTTATAAGATGCTTAAAAATTTTGATGTTGGAAGAGAAATGAGATTGAACTTGGAACACCAAGAAAAAAAGACTTGAAAACATGCTCCTCAAGCTGAATTTCCACACTTAGAAAAATTCTAAGTGTTGAAACTTGAATTTCTCCTTTTTCCCGACATTAACTCTCCATATCTCTTAATCTAGACATATTTTGGAATTTATTTCTTCTATAAACTTGTAGTTTATGATGTCATCTTCAATTTGATCTTTGGTTTGAACCAAATGGCCCAGGGATGAGTGGGATGCCCTTTGCAAGATGGCTAGAATTTCAGATTTTCCATACTTAGTGAAATTTCCACAAAACCCTAATTTAGTCAACTTTCTTGATTTTATGATTCTTCTTGATTCTCTTTGATCAAACCTCATAATAAAACTTGTAATGACTTGAAATGCCCATGGTTGACCAAAAACTCAAAAGTTTGACTTTGTGAGGCCACAATTGACTTTCTTGATCAAATGAAACCCTAATCCTCTTTCCATTGATTGAGGCTTATATAATGACTTGTGATGAACCATGATACATGTAGGGGCACCTTGAGATGTATATTGAGCCATAAAACCTTTCCTTGCTCAAGAAGATAGCCACAGGTGCCCCTTTGACCAAAACCCTAATTAAGGCACAAAAGTTAGGAGAGTGTGACCAATGCTTGAGAACCGTAATCCAGATTATTGTGTGAGATTGTTAAGAACGCCTTGATGAATAAAAGAATGTTGTAACTCAATAGTATTAGAGCAGACCACCTCAAGAGCACAAAAATCCAACCTCTCCAAGAAATGGTTAATCAGAGGCACACAATTTCAAGACCCTGGGGCAAGTCAAATCCAGATCGTCCTACAAAAAGATCACTCCACAACTTACTGTCGTGGTGAAAGTTGGATACCAAGCTATTGATTAGCTTGAATCTATATTCATTACAACCGAACTTTTATTTGTCCAAAGGAAGGGAAAAAGATCGAATTACCCACAATGCAATGCAAATGCTAGAGCTAAGAGAATTTTAGGTTCGGGGGTTGGTTAAACTTAGGGAAGGTGCTAGCATCCTAAGTTTTTGTAGTACTCTACAGGAACCTCTTGTTTTATGTTGTTTATTGCTAAGGTTTATCTGCTTAAGGGATAAAAGACCTAGGGGTTTATATCTAAGTATACTCGACAAAACATCGCATCTTGTGCATACATATCCTGACGGGAATGGAATCAGAGTATCTGTAGTTCCCCTAAAGGGTTTAAGGAATTATTTGACTGTGGTCAAAGTTCCTACGGGATAAGGTAGTTGATTGATTGGGTCTAAGAGAAAAGACGAGTTGTCATCTCAAAGGAGAGGACTTGACTTAGCCACCATAACTTGTAGGAAATGAGTCTTTGCATCGTCTTAAGAGAAGGGCTCAAGCACTCGGAATTATCGACGGGTACGCCACTATCTCCCTCAAGGCGGAAAAGTCCCTACATATTGATTGAATTGTTATGGAAGCAGGAGATTTATATCTCGACTGTCAAGATGACTCATATCTTATTATCTATTGTGTTTGAAAAGTGTTTGATTGAGTTGATTTGTTTATTCTAAGTTGTAAAAAGATAAAAGACAAAGGTCCTCCTTATGGGGTAGGATCTATCTTAAGAGATCTACTTGAATGGGATCAAGGATCACATGGGGATTATGATGCAAATGAAATGCATACGCGCAAGTTTTACGTTACGCGCAGATTCTTCCTTTGGACGTTTATGCAATACAATAAGATAAATTGCGGATTAAGTAAAGGCAGATAAATAAAAGCATACATAAACGCATGAAAGCGCTAAAGTGTACAAGTGAGTGAAAGTGAATATGTGAATAGATCGGAGCGGAGGCGCAAGCGTGCACGATGGAGTTAAATTTTACGATGTTGATTCATTTTAGGCGGGACTGATTAGTTTTAGGCGGGATATTATTGGTGAGATTTGATTTAAGAAAGTTGGATTAATTGATTTAAGAAGAAAATTATATTCGTTTTAGTAAAAGTTATTTTTGATAAAAAAAAAAATAATTAGATTTTTAAAGATTTTAATTATTGTAAATTTGAGAAATAAGTTTTATTAAATTAGATGGATTTCTAGTTATTATCATAAAAAGATGGGAGTTAAATTAGATTAAAAAAGGTTTATTATTATTTATTTTAGAAGTTATTTTAAGTATAAAATGAATTTTAAGAAGAAAAAAAGAACAAATAGATATATCATACTTACTTAAAAAATGATTTATTTAGTTTATTTTGAATAAAATAGGATGATTAAAGAAAAAATTAATTAAATGGCTGATTAATTAAGCAGTTAATTTAAAAGGGTTATTAGTTAAAAAAAGTTGATTAAGGTGTTGATTAATGGATTAATTAATTAAAAGGATTAATAGTTTTAATTATCTAAAAAAATTGTTGAAATAGTAGTTAATTAAAAGGTGATTAATTAATTAAGGTGATCCAACAGTTAAGGAGGGGGTTAATTGGACGGGTGGATCGGGTGTGGCGCGAGCGCAGCGTTACTCTGGGTATGCATGATATCAGCTGTACGATGGGATCCGAATGGTGATATGTGAATGGTGAGTGAGGGTGCATCGTATGTGTGTGTGTGTGTGTGTGTGTGCGATTGTATTAGATCATTTCACATTACAAGATTTACAAAACACAAAGCAAATCATAAACCCTTATCCCCCCTCCCCAAATCCCTCCCGCGGTGTCGTTAGTGTTCTCCTTCACTTCACGATTTTTTTCATCATCGCCTTTTTCTTCGACCGATTCACTCGTCTTCTTCTCTGTTTTTCTTTGCTACAACCTACAACCAAACGAAAGCAACATGCAAAAAAAGATTTGAGAACAAACTTTTACCCACAAACAAGAGTCGGCGGCGGCTCGTCACTAGTGGCGGTGACACAGGGATGTGATCTTCGAGTTCTCTCCTTCGGGCAGCGATGATGAATCTTGAAGGTGGCCGAAGCTTTACGGCGATGAGGATTCTCCTCCAGTTCTGAGCTTTGGGTGTGATTCCTTCTTTACGGTAAAGTGGTTTATTCACGATGTTCAATCTGTGTGCTTCCTTCGTCCTTTTATAGGTAGAGGTGATGGGCCTCCAATGATGATGGCCTTCAATGCTTTCCTAATCGATTGATTCTTTGTCTGATTCTATTGATGTCTTGCTCAATCCTTTCCTATTTCGTCTGGGCCTGTCTGATTTACTTAGTGATTTTGGGGACCGTTAATTGATTTCCCTCTGATTCTGTTGAAGAAACATTGGCTTCAATTTAGGAATTTTCGAATTTCTCTTTCTTCGTCTTAATTTGGGATATTTGGAACCACGTCTATTGACGTATCTGTTGGCTTCGTTGACTTTTGTTGTTAACGTTTTTCCTCTTCTTCTCGCAGGGCAAAACTTACGCTTAGAGTTCAGAAGTTGCCTTATCTGACACTTGCTGAGAAAGATGTTGAATTGGAAATGATGACGCTTAGTCTGAGATTGACGAAACGACGGTTGTCGTTGTTTTGATTTCTATTGTTTAAGTTTCCTCTGTTACTTGCGTTGTTCGGAGCTAGGTAGGAAGTCGGTGGCGGTCTCCGTTGTCCTTCTGGCCGCTCGAACCTCCGTCCGGTGATGAGTTGAACTGAGGGCTGAGCTTCTTCTCATTCTTATCTCATAAACTCTCTCGAGCCAATGTGTTTATTGCAGGATAGTGATGGTTGGTGTTTCTATCTCTGTTTTTTTTGCACTTCTTACGGTTGTTACCGTTTGCGATGTTGGGGAGAAGTTGAGATATGGTGATGATGATTCGCAAATCTGAACCGTGAGGCTTTGAGGCTGTTGTTGTCTGAGGTTGCTCGTGGTTCCAACTGATGTGAATTCGGAACCTGAATAATGCTGCAATTGTCACCCTTACCGCTACGTGTTGTGAGGAGTTTGTATGTGAATTTCTATTTGTTATGCCCAATGATGAATTGAGCTGAGGGCTACACTTGTCATGATGCCCAGCTCTTAGACCTCACATTATCTCTGGCAATAATTGTATTGTTGTTAATGTTGTTTGAGGAACTGCTATTGATGTCGTTGCAGATGTGAACTGATGCTATTGATGTTGTTTGCAACTGCTATTGTTGCTTGTTGTTTGTTGTGTTGCTCTTGTCATTGATGCTTGTTGTCTGTAGGTGTTTGCGCTTGATATACTTGTTGATGCTGACATTTCTCTTCTCCTTTTAGGATGATATTAGCAGTTCGGAAGCTGCCGGTCTTAGTCTTGGTGCTGAGAAAGGTTCAAGGTGGTAATGATGACTCACAAGTCTGAACCATGAGGGAAATAAGAATGTTGTTATGTTGCCTTCGATTACTGTTTGAAAACTGTCCGGAATTCTGTTCTCCGATGCTCAGTAGGGAGTCGGTGACAACTCCGGTTGTCGCCCTCCTGGCTGCTCGATCCTCTGCCCGATGATGGGTTGAAAACCTGAGGGCTGAACCCAATTCAAATCTTCTTAAATTTTAAATTGCACTTAATCCTGTTACAGAAGTGCAGGTGTGAAAAATACGTTCGAGCTGTGTCGGTGGACACTTGGAACTGTCTTCTTTCAGAGTGCTGGTTTAATTATTGGATTTATGGTTTGATGCTCACATTTCAATTTTGTTTGATGCAGTTTGGTTGCACTTCTATTACCACAGTTCTGCCTTGTGATGGTCATTCACGTTTCTTTTTGAAGATAGAGGTTCTCCCGAATTTCCTATGGCAATTCAATATTGATAAAATATTTCCTACTTGTTGGTAAGCATGCCGTTATTTCTCTCTTGGATATGTCTACGACAAAATTAGGAATGGGTGGCTATTCTTGTATTGTTCATAAGGTTCTCTTCTTGCAGTTACACGACTAATATCACTTTATACTTTTATGCTCTTCTCAGGTCTGTCTTGCCAATCAATGACGAAGACGTTCATGGAACCGATGGTGCGAGTCAAATGATGACAGAAAGTTGATCCTCAAAGGAGCAGTTTGCTTTCTTCAAAATCTATTCTGCAAGCGGTTTCGGTTTTAACTTTAGATTGGTATCGGCGCTGACGGAGGCGGTGTCCTGGCAGAATCATGTTATATCCTCATGGGCATCCCTGTGGTTTCGAATCTCTTATGACAAATACTTTAGGGTGTAGGAATTAATGAAACTAGGATTCGATTACCGTTTTACAACTTGTAATAATGACCATAAATCTTATAACAATGACCATGTACAAACAAATTTGTCTTGCAACACCGTCGTAACGATCATTGCATTGGCCAAAACCTTAGAATGGAGAATGATAATGAAAGTGTTCCAGTGGTTCCATGTGTTGAGCCTTCACATTTTGTTGAGAATTTTTACTGTGTATTGATATGAATTCTTGTTTTGAATAATGGAATGAACCAATAGTCTCAAAATCCTGCGAGTTTTTAATACTTTGTGTTGAGAAATGTTTTTCCTTTCGATAAGAATGGGACTTTCCCTTATTAGTGAATAACAAATGGTATCTGAGGACATATCCGAACAAAAATGAATAGCGTAGGAGGTGTAGTTGATGAAAACACCCCTAATACCACTTTTTGATCTTCTCCTCACTTGTCAAAAAAACGATACTAACATTGCCTCCAAAATGTGATCACAACCTGCGCTCACAACTGTCAAGAGTAACATCAATTTGATATCAAATGCTCCTGCATAAGCTGGTTAGTCATAAACGAATGTACATACAAAATTATAAGGCCACTGGGTGAAATGTACAAGGGGTGGGGTCTTAAGGTCAAAAATTAGGGTGTGACAGATGCCCCTATTTAAGTTTCTTCTATCCGGAGATATGAATATTGAAATATTCGTCTCGACGCGATAGGAGGGACTTAAATACAAACATTGCACGAATTTTTGGCCCTAAGAAACCACCGAATGCAAATGATATGCAATGATAATGAGAATGCAAAATAGACGGTCCTGTGGAGACAAGATGCCACAGGGGAAAACTAGACGCAGCACACAAAACAAAAGGAGGAACATGCTCAACGAAGCGGGACTCCACGGGGGAAAAGACAATAATCATTGAGGGATCTCCAAAAATAAAGATATAATACATAATACCAAGCAAAATGGTGACCTGGATAACGGGCGAGAATCTTGAAATCGAAGGATAACCTGCTACCAATGGGTGGTAGCCTAAGCAGTCGGTAATACCCAAAATGAACTTCTTAATCAACACACAATTCAGCTTCCTAATCGAGTATTCCATTTGGGAATAGTAGAAAAGAATAAACCTCCCCGAGCGTCATGATCTGGATGCCATGAGCTGGTCTCAGTTTCTTGAAATAAACCTCCCCGAGCGTCATGGTCTGGATGCCATGAGCTGGTCTCAGTTTCTTGAAATAAACCTCCCCGAGCGTCATGATCTGGATGCCATGATCTGGTCTCAGTTTCTTGAAATAAACCTCCCCGAGCGTCATGGTCTAGATGCCATGAGCTGGTCTCAGTTTCTTGAAATAAACCTCCCCGAGCGTCATGATCTGGATGCCATGAGCTGGTCTCAGTATATGAGTTTAATGGTTCGTAAAGCTTCAGTATATGAGTTGAATGGGTTGTATGCCTTGCTACAGTTCTATGACCCTTCGTTGAGGTGCTTCACTTTTTCGGACTTCATTCTTGCACCTACTTTAGAAGAGTATGCTGAGTTGTTGGGTGTACCGGTTAAGAATCAGATGTTGTTTGTTCACATGGATGCTAAGCCTAATCTGGCTAATCTAGCTCTTGCTCTTCATCTGGATGCCTCAGAGTTGCTTATGTCCAGTTGGAATGGGGTTCCTGGATTTTCTCTGCAGTTTCTAGTTGGGAAAGCCCAACAGTGTGCTAAAGACAGTTGTTGGATCGTATTCAACGCTATTCTTGCCCTCTACATATATGGCATTATCTTGTTTCCCAACATGCCTGATTTTGTAGATTTGGACGCCTTCCATATCTTTGCATCAGGGAATCCAGTTCCTACCTTGATTGGTGATGTATATCATTCCGTCCATTACAAGAACGAAAATAGAAGGGGTAAAAATGTATCGTGCTGTGTGCCCTTACTCTACAGATGGTTTGATAGTCACCTGCCCAAGAAGGGTCTCTTTGCTTCATCTGCAGCCACAGCTGAGTGGTCTGAGCGCTTGATGGGTTTATCAGCAGAGAGCGTTGTTTGGTTTGATCGAGATATGTTGGGTACTGAAATCATCTTCAGCTGCAGTGGTTTTCCGAATGTGCCTTTGATTGGAAGAAAAGGGTGCATCAACTACAATCCCTCCCTACTTGTCAGACAGTTTGCATATGCTTTGAGAGGTCCGCCAAAAGACGAAGAAGTGCATGAATCTCTGTACCTCACAGGGCTCCTAGAGGGGGACATGTTAGCTAAGCTTCAGCATGCCTGGAATGACATCAATAGACGAGGAAAATCATCATTGGGTAAGAGCAATAGCCAAGCTTATGCTCCTTATGTGACTTGGATTAAGACCAGGGCAGAGACAATGGGGATGCCTTTTCCACCTGCTAAGCAAGAGTGCCCTCCAGTGGTTGAAGAGCCTACTACGGTGTCTATTCGGCAGTATAATCAGGTGTTAGCTGAGAAGGAAAAGCTGAAAAAGGCCAACGAGGAGTTAGAGAAAGAACTCGTACAACTTAGAAGCGAGAAAAACGAAGTCGTCTACTCCTTCAAAAAACAGACAGAGCTGGTGAATTGGCTAGGCACGGACTTAACCAAGAAGATAGCTGATCGTGAATGTTTGGGTTTGGACTTCAAATCTGTCAACGATGTGCTTGCCACCAAGAAGCAGAACTTGGATGAAGCATACCGGAGAATCTCCAAATTCAACCAGCAGTGGAATGCCACTATAGCCAGCAACAAAGAGCGGGAGGACAAACTGAAACAGCAGATCTCCAAATTGAAGGCTCAGGTGAAGGCCTGCGAGAAGAAGTTTGATGAGGAAATTGCTCGTAGGTATGCCACTGAAGACATGCTAAACAAGGCTATCGCTAACATGAAAGATCGCAAGCAGATGTTTGAATCTAAGAAGCGAAGGTTAGAAGACTGTTTTGGCTAGGGAGCGTGGGAAGATTCTGTTAAGGGTCTCCAGTGCACTATTATGCAGAGGGAGTTGCTCGTCGAAGGGTTACTCACTCGGCCTGATCATCCCAAAACAAAGGAGTGGCTAGAAGAGTTTCGCGCCCGTTGTCGCACTTGACTATCTTTGTAACCCTTTCTATTTTTCTGATCTTTGTTGTAGGCTGGTCATCACCAGGCTTGTTGGTCGAGGTCATGCTGTTGATTCCCCATGTATTCAGTGACATTGTATTGCTGCCTTGTTGGGCCTTATATATATATATATATATATATATATATATATATATATATATATATATATATATATATATATATATATATATATATATATATATATATATATATATATATATATATATATATATATATATATATATATATATATATATATATATATATATATATATATATATATATATATATATATATATATATATATATATATATATATATATATATATATATATATATATATATATATATATATATATATATATATATATATATATATATATATATATATATATATATATATATATATATATATATATATATATATATATATATATATATATATATATATATATATATATATATATATATATATATATATATATATATATATATATATATATATATATATATATATATATATATATATATATATATATATATATATATATATATATATATATATATATATATATATATATATATATATATGAGACGCTATTTTCCATGATTGGATCCATACTTCTTGTTATCAGCACTGGCACTCTGGCACTAGAATCGGGGGAGAAATCTCCCTAAAGCACAGACGCACGTTTGCATTTGCATAAATCATTTGCATGACAGGTACCTTGAGCTGTTCTTAACCCTCTATTGATGCAGGTTTCAGGATTGCCGATCATCGAATTCATCGATACTCTACCAGAAGTAACTGCAAGAAAGCTATGGATCAAATGCAAACTGAGATGCAGGAGATGCGCGACAGGATGGCGCAGTTCATGTAGGTTATGGAAACTATGGCCAAGGGCCAAGAGTAGCTTTAGACTCTAGTGCATCCTCTGATTGCACGAGTCGATGGTAACGGTGTGCTACATGGCGGGGTTGCTACTGATCCTCCTCATGGTGAGACTCCCCTAGCGGGTGATGTTGTACCGGTGGTTGTCCTCAATACGATCGAGAACGATAATAGAGCTGGAAATGGGAATATGACTGGTAATGGTAACGGACATGTGGAAACCAACGGAAATGTTGGAGCCGAAAATGCTGGTTTTAATGTTGGAACTAGGAATGCTGGTTTTGGTTTTGGTGCTGGGAATAATGGTGTAGGCATTGGTGTTGGCAATGCTGGTTTTGATGGTAATCAGGGCTTTGGCAATGCAGGCTTTGGCAACACAAGCAATAACGGTGTTGGAATGGGTGCCTACAACGCTGGTGTTGGGCCGGGTGCTGGCAATCAGGATTTTGGTAATATGGGGTATGGTCTCAAGTTCAATCAAAATGGCTTTGGTCCTAATGTTGCGTATGCTGGGTATGATAATGGGGATTCTCATTGGGGCGAGGATCGTCAAGAAGATGCTTTACCTCCGCCAGGCAGGGATCTTGAGATGCCCACTGACAATGACCGAAGGTTCAAGATGTTGGAGGAACAAATGAGAAATCTTACCAATCAGAACTCCACGGGGTTGGACATGGCCAATATGGGGTTGGTTCACGACTTGAGGGTACCACTCAAGTTCAAAGCGCCTACTTTCGACAAGTATAAGGGGGATACTTGCCCAAGAGTTCATGTACGGTCTTATTATCGGAGAATGTCCGCTTATTCTGATGACGAAAAGATGCTAATGCATTTTTTCCAGGATAGCTTGTCTGGACCGTCACTCGAATGGTATATGGGGTTAGAGCCTACTCAGATTGGTAGCTGGAAAGAGTTGGCGGAAGCCTTTGTAACGCATTACCAATATAACAGCAACCTTGCGCCGAACAGGGTCCAACTCCAAAATCTTTCTCAGAAGAATGGCGAGAGTTTTAAAAAGTACGCCCAGAGGTGGCGTGAGCTTGCAGCTAGGGTGCACCCACCCATGGTAGAGCGTGAGTTGGTGGATCTCTTTGTGGGCACTTTCTCTGGTTTGTATTATGAGAGGCTTCTCAATTGTACGACGAATAATTTTTCTGAGATGATACTCTTAGGAGAGCGTATAGAGAACGGCGTCAAGATCGGTAAGATTCAAGCAGGAGAGTCAACCTCAGCTGGAGGTGGTAAAAAAGTCTTTGGAAATAAAAAGCAAGGAGACACTAATTCAGTATATAGTGCACGGAGAAGGGATAGAAGTCAGGGTGTTCGCAGGCAACAGGTTGTCAGTGTAACAATTCCTGTACCTCAGCAACAACAACAGCAGCAACAGGGACAACAGAATAATGCTCCACAAAGGTTCCAAGGTCGTGATAGGGTTGTGAAAAGAGTATTTGATGCGCCTCCATTGTCGTATGCTCAGCTTCTTCCAACTTTATTACAACTGCAGCTTGTTGAGAAAAAGGACGTTAGCTCCACCGAAGGGCACGCCTCCTTTTGGTTATGATGCCAATGCACATTGCGAATTCCACTCCGGGGCACCCGGTCACAGCATAGAGAATTGCCATGCATTCAAGCATAAGGTGCAGGATTTGATAGATAGCAAGGCTATAAACTTTGGTAATGAGGCACCCAATAATGAGAAGAATCTGATGTCGTCTCAAGGATCTGCACAGGTGGGTGCAATCTTCGAAGATACCAGTCTGAATTTGGTCATGAATGTAGATGAATTGAAAACGCCTCTGGGCTGTGTAAAGAGCAGATTGCTGAAAGAGGGAGTTTTCCCTGGGTGTGATGCAGATAGTGTTGACTGTTTAGCCCGGTCTGAGGGTTGTGATAGTTTGAGAAGAGGTATTCAAGGGCTGATTGACGAAGGAACGCTGCAATTCGACCGTACTGCTGAAGAGAAGCCTGTTGGGGCAATAGCTGAAAAGTAGGGCGAAGTTGCAACAATTACGATCCCGTTTAAGACTGTCACGATATCGGCGCCTCCCAAGCGGCCGACTATCACTATAACCAAAGCTGGACCCATTCCATATGAAAGCACTAAAGCCATCCCTTGGAAGTATGGGGCGGAAGTTTACTGCAATGGAGAAAAGATTAACCTGGAAAGCCCGCCGGTTAGGTCAGTTGATAACCTTGTAGGGGCAGGGGGCATAACCCGCAACGGTAGAATTTTCACGTCACCAGAAGTAGAAGCTGAGAGAATTGCCAAAGGGAAAGGTAAAGTCAATGAAGAAGGGCCTTCTCAAGAGAAGGAAAAAGAGTCTTTGACTAAAGATGTGGAAGAATTCATAAGATTAATTCGGAAGAGTGATTATAAAATCGTTGATCATTTGCAGCACACGCCTTCCAAAATCTCGATTTTGTCACTGCTGCTTTGTTCTGAAGCTCATCGGAACGCTTTGCTGAAAGCTCTTGACGCTGCCTATGTACCTCGGGAGATATCCGTCAACCAGCTCGAAGGAGTGATTGCGCACGTGAATGCGGGGCATGGCCTTGGTTTTACAGATGTTGATTTAACACCCAAGGGCCGCAACCACAACAGTGCGTTGCATATTTCAGTTGAGTGTAGGGGCACCGTTATGTCTCATGTCCTTGTTGACACTGGTTCGTCCTTGAATGTTTTTCCCAAGAAGGCACTGCTGAAGCTGGATACCCGAGGTATAATATGTACGCCAAGCGACTTGGTAGTGAGAGCTTTTGACGGGACTAGAAGGTCCGTGTTTGGAGAATTGACTTTGCCAATCCAGGTTGATCCAGAGGTGTTCGATATTGTGTTTTACATCATGGACATTCATCCAGCTTACAGCTGTTTGCTCGGACGACCTTGGATTCACTCTGCAGCGGCTGTGACGTCTACATTGCATCAAAAGCTCAAATATATGGTCGGTGGTAGCATCGTCACTATGTGTGGGGAGGAAGACATCCTGGTAAGTCACCTGTCGTCGTTCAAATATGTCGAAGTGGATGGTGAGATCCATGAGACATTGTGCCAAGCTTTTGAGGGAGTACAGATCAGAGACAAATCTCCTGTCATAAGCAATGGGCTAGAGGTGGCTATGTCTTCATACAGAGAAGTCCAAGCGGTAGTTCAGGCCGGGGAGACTAAAGGTTGGGGTCAAGTTCTAGAGATTCCTGTTAAGCAGGACAAGTTTGGCTTAGGGTATCGCCCGTCGTCGTCATCTTCATCACAGAGCGTGCCAAAGTTCAAAGGGCCAATTGTGTTTACTCCAGGAGGAGTCGGTTTTGAAACGATTAATGTTGTGTCTGACAATGAAGATGGAGATAGCGACTGTGACATGGATTCATGGATCAAGCCCAGCGAGCCAGGACAAAGCCTATGCAACTGGTCTATTCAGGACTTTATCCAAGTGATGACGAAACAGTAATGCCTTATTTTTCGATTATTGTACAATCCTATGTCCTACCAGGGGCATAGTAATTTTATTTCAGGGCCTACTTGTTTATGTGTATGCTTTGCTTTAATCATCAAATAAAGGCGTTTTCCTCATGCAAATTTTGTGATCCTTGTTTTTTCTGTTTTATTTTTGACAATAAAATGGCAATGTGGTTGTATGCTTCGTTTGCATATCATTTGAAGAATTTAACCCTTTCTCTTGCAGGATCCATATTTCAGATGACACCGATCAAGAACTCCATATGACTCGCTTCGACTTTGAGCATCTGATATTTCAAGCCGAGGAAGAGATTGTTGAAGACGACGACTTACCAGAAGAGCTGACTCGACTTTTGAGACAAGAAGAGAAAATCATTCTGCCTCATCAGGAGGATATTGAGGTCGTTAATTTAGGTTCCGAAGAGGTTGTCAGGAATGTCCGAATAGGGGTTGCGCTGCAAAGCGATATCAAGTAGAGACTTGTCGAGATGCTTCGAGAGTATAGTGACATCTTTGCTTGGTCTTATGATGATATGCTTAGGTTAGACACTGATATTATGGTCCACCGCTTGCCATTGCGTGAAAATTGTCCGCCGGTCAAGCAGAAGCTCAGAAGAACGAAACCAGATATGGCCGTAAAGATTAAAGAGGAAGTGCATAAACAGTGGGACGCTGGTTTTCTAGCTGTTACAACTTACCCTCCTTGGGTCGCCTGTAACGCCCATTTTAATTATTTTTGGTTTCAGTGTTATTTTACTCACGGATGTGTTTTGGTGAAATGACTTGGAGGATCAGGAACTCATGATATTGGTATGCAGTGATAAAAATGTGATAATTAATAGTAATGTAATATTATTATTAATTATTATCATTATTATTACTAATATTAACATATGAGAAAAATATAATTAAATAGAATTTTGGAAATTAAGTGGATTTTGTGAATTAAAGGAAATAAGAGGATTATTATTATTATTATTATTATGGGAAATTATATATTATTTGGAAATAAAAGAGAATTTGGGGGTATTGAGGGCATAGTTGGCATTATGGAAAAAGGGGATAGAGAAGAACACGATAGAACAATGGAGGAAGGACGAAGAACACACGGTTAAAGCGATCAAGTGAACAAGCTCGGCAAGAAAGACGTGAAGGCTGTAAATTTGTGAAGGTTCATCATCATCAGAATCGAATTTGCGGTAAGGGGGGTGGGGGGGATTGATCGGTTAAATTCGGTATTGCATGAAAAATTGGTAGAACGGGGAATTCCCTAAACCCCATAGATGAATGATGAAATTATGTTGTTGCATGTGGTCGATTTCTGTTGTAATTGTGATTATTGTGTTTGAGTTCATTGCATGTGCTATGGAATGGTCGTTTGATGATTTTGGGTTTCCGGTAAATTCGGAGTTAATGCCGGAAGTCTGAGAATTGAGTAGAACTGAGGATTTATCGAGTATGAACTAGGATAATCGGTGTAATCTTGTGGGATAGTACTGTACTGGTATATTCACGTGCATTCGCTGGGCGAATGGGAGAGAGACTTCGCCAAGTTTCGCCAGGCGAACTGGGCAGCTAATGCTGCCTGTTGCTTCTGTTTGGCTTCGCTAGGGGTTTCTCCGGGCGAGTCCCAGTGAGTGTTCGCTGCGGGGCTTCGCCATGCGAATGGCAGCGAGGATGACAGCATTTTATGGTTTTTATGCTGTGTTGTTCCGTTTCTCGTGTGGTTAGACCCTTGTTGGTCGTGAGCGAGTACGTGGTTATCATGGATCGGTTGAGAGCATGAAGGTGATGTAGGGAGCGTGTGCTTGAATATTCGTTGATATGAACGATTGAACCGAAGTACGCTGTGATGCCTAAAGTGACTATGTATCCTTCGATTAGGAATGAATACGTGTGATACGGGAGTGTGATTCTCGTGGTAATTGTATAACCGAATAAGTGACCTGACATACGTTATGAGTGTATGTGATATTGTAAGAAACTCTTGAGATGTGGTTGTATGAGATTCAGGTGATAGGTGGCGAGCATAGCAGAACTTTGTTTTCCCTGGAACTGTGTGCAGCTGTGATTGCTGAGCGTGGCCAGTCTGAAGTATCATGATGATTTATGGGTGCTGGGTGTATGTTGGGTGTTAGAGGGCTAGGTGGCCGGCGCTTAACGCATTCGACGTGATCGGTGGATTATGTGGTATAATTATATGTGTATGCATAGAGTGTGATGTGTTGTAGTGATGTGTTATGGTGAGTGGATCCGTAGGATCAATATGCTTTATATGCGTTGCGTTTGTACGCTGTTGTGTGGAGGTTGTGATCAGTAGGATTGATACGCTTTATATGCGTTGTGATTATATGTTGTTGTGTGATGAGTGGATCAGTGGGATCGATATGCCTTATATGCATAGTGTGTGATATGTTGTAGTGATGTGTTGTGGTGAGTGGATCCGTAGGATCGATATGCTTTATATGTGTTGCGTTTGTACGCTGTTGTGTGGAGGTTGTGATCAGTAGGATCGATATGCCTTATGTGCATTGTATTGACGTGTTGTTGTGATGGATTGGATCAGTAGGATCGATGCACTTTGTGTGTTTGTGTGTGTGTATATGCATTATATGATGTGATGGATCAGTAGGATTGTGTGCACTCTGTGTGCTGTGTGGTGCATTGTGTTGTGCATGGCATGTGAAGGGGTTGATCATACTGCTTGGTGGGGCATATGAAATAAACTCAGGCTCCGAAAAGGAGTGAATGCATGGGTTGATCATATTGCTCGGTGGGGCATATGAGATAGACTCGGGATTCCATAAGGGAATGTGAAGGGGTTGATCATACTGCTCGGTGGGGCGTATGAAATAAACTCAGGCTCCGAAAAGGAGTGGATGCAGGGGTTGATCATATTGCTCGGTGGGGCATATGAGATATACTCAGTGGGATAGATCGTCGCCTAGGGTGGCTCGAGTGATCTATCCGGGTTCGATGATGAACCGTGAGTCGGTACCGCATTTCATGTGTCGAGTTGCATGTGTTGCATAGTCGTGTGTTGTGATTGTTGATGATGGGACAGTAGGTTCGGGTGTGAGATATAAGAAATAATTAAGTTATTGTTTCTGCCTTTTATTTGATGTATATTTATACCATTATTATTTGATCGTGATTCTCACCCCTCTATTGTTGTTGTTGTCTGTGCTTCTTCGGAAGTACAGACAATCCAGGTGTTTAGCTAGCTTGGATTGTGGCGTCGTTGTAGGATTGCTCTGATACGTAACACCGGGGCTTTTTTGGGAGTTATTGTTTATTGTTGATTATGTGTGCCCCTGTGGCGTATCTGTTCTTTTGTGGGATAGGTGATGATGTATGATGTATATATATATATATATATATATATATATATATATATATATATATATATATATATATATATATATATATATATATATATATATATATATTCTGGGCAGATGGCCGATTTTTGTATATATGATGATGTATATATACGTATTATGTGGTTTATGACAGACTATGTTTATTTTTCCACTGCAATATTACTGAAAATTATTTTGAAAAATAATTTGTGGAATTTTGATGGAAATTGTGACATCCCGTTGTGGGAGAAACTCTGATATGTGTTTATTTTAATCATTTTATTTTAATTTGGGAAACGGGGTGTTACATCGCCAATATAGTACCTGTACTAAAGAAAGATGGTAAGGTACGGATGTGCGTTGACTATCGGGATCTGAACAAAGCGAGCCCTAAGGATGACTTCCCGCTTCCTCATATTAACGTATTGGTTGACAATACTGCTCAATTCTCTGTGTTTTCCTTCATGGACGACTTTTCGGGCTATAATCAGATTAAGATGGCGTCGGAGGATATGGAGAAAACAACTTTTATTACCCCGTGGGGAACGTTCTGCTACAAAGTGATGCCCTTTGGTTTGAAGAACGCAGGGGCAACATATCAGCGTGCTATGACGACGCTCTTTCATGACATGATGCATAAAGAGATTGAGGTCTATGTTGACGATATGATTTCCAAATCCTAGACGGAGGAAGAGCATCTGGTGAATCTTCTAAAATTGTTTGAGATGCTTAGGAAGTTCAAGTTGAGGCTGAATCCTAATAAGTGCACCTTCGGGGTGAGATCTGGAAAGCTATTGGGGTTCATTGTTAGTGAAAGAGGAATTGAGGTTGATCCTGCAAAAATAAAAGCAATACAAGAAATGCCAGCGCTAAAAACAGAGAAAGAGGTTCGTGGCTTTTTGGGGAGGTTGAACTATATTGCCCGGTCCATATCTCATCTCACAGCCACGTGTGAGCCGATGTTTAAACTGTTGAAAAAAGATCAGGCGATTGTCTGGAACGAAAACTGTCAGAAGGCGTTTGAAAGAATAAAAGAATACTTGCAGGAACCTCCGATATTGATGGCCCCAGTAGCTGGAAGACCACTGATCATGAACTTGACGGTTCTAGAGAACAGTACAGGTTGTGTTCTCGGTCAACATGACGAGACTGGACGAAAAGAGCATGCGATCTATTACTTGAGTAAAAAGTTCACAGATTGTGAGTCCCGTTACTCAATGCTAGAAAAGACGTGTTGTGCACTTGCTTGGGCTGCCAAACGTCTGAGACAATACATGCTAAATCATACAACCATGCTGATTTCGAAGATGGATCCGATCAAATATGTCTTCGAGAAACAGGCTCTTTCAGGAAGGATTGCCCGATGGCAAATGGTACTGACAGAGTATGATATACAGTATGTTTCGCAAAAGGCTATCAAGGGTAGCGTGCTGTCAGAGTACCTTACCGAGCAGCCAATCGATGATTACCAGCCAATGAAGTTTGATTTTCCGGACGAGGATATCATGTACTTAAAGATGAAAGACTGCGAGGAGCCGTTGCATGGTGAAGGTCCTGAGCGGAGTTCCCAATGGCAATTGATTTTTGACGGTGCTGTTAATTCATATGGAAGTGGAATTGGGGCAATCATTACGACTCCCCATGGGATGCACATCCCGTTCACTGCCAGATTGACATTTCCAGTTACCAATAATGAGGCTGAATATGAGGCGTGTATCATGGGTTTCAAGCAGGCTATTGATTTGAGGATTAAAAATCTTGATGTGTATGGAGACTCCGCGCTAGTTGTGAACCAGATCAAGGGAGAGTGGGAGACTCGTCAGCCTAATCTGATACCTTACATGAATTATGCAAGGAGGTTGTTGCCTTTCTTTGACAGAGTAGAGTTTTACCATGTGCCGCGGGCAGAAAATCAGATGGTTGACGCTCTTGCAACATTGTCTTCGATGTACAAAGTTAACTTCTGGAATGAGGCTCCCAGAATAGTTATCTCTCGCCTTGATAGCCCCGCTTTCATATTCTCCATCGAGAAAGCATCCGATGGTAAGCCGTGGTATTTTGATATCCAGAATTTCGTAAAGAACCAAGAGTATCTGACTGGGGCATCCAGTCGCGATAAAAAGACTCTTAGGAGATTGGCTGGCAACTTCTACCTGAATCCAGATGGTGTTATGTACAGGAGAAACCACGATTTGGTGCTATTGCGATGTGTGGATGAGAAAGAAGCTAATCTGCTCATGGAAGAGGTCCACGAGGGTACCTTTGGCACGCATGCCGGTGGACATGCCATGTCTCGAAAGTTATTGCGAGCAGGGTATTATTGGCTGACGATGGAAAGAGATTGTTTCAAGTTTGCGAAGAAATGCCATAAATGCCAGATTTATGCAGACAAGATTCATGTGCCGCCAAGCCCTTTGAATGTTATGGCGTCCCCGTGGCCTTTCTCCATGTGGAGCATAGATATGATTGGCAAGATTGAGCCCACCGCATCCAACGGACACCGGTTCATCTTGGTAGCTCGATTACTTCACCAAATGGGTGGAAGCAGCGTCTTACGCCAATGTTACCAAGCAAGTAGTAGCCCGGTTTATCAAAAAAGACATCATTTGCAGATACGGCATCCCCGAAAGAATCATTACTAACAATGGTTCGAACTTGAATAACAAGATGATGAAGGAATTGTGCCAGAATTTCAAGATTGAGCATCACAACTCATCTCCCTATCAACCCAAGATGAATGGCGTTGTCGAAGAGGCCAATAAGAACATCAAGAAGATTGTTCAAAAGATGGTTGTAACATACAAAGACTGGCACGAGATGTTGCCCTTCGCTTTACACGGTTATTGTACGACGGTACGCACATCAACCGGGGCAACACCTTTCTCACTAGTGTATGGCATGGAAGCTGTCCTACCATTGGAAGTTGAGATTCCTTCTTTGAGAGTTTTGCTCGATGTCCAACTTGATGTGGCAGAGTGGATAAAGAATAGGCTGAATCAGCTCAGTTTGATGCATGAAAAGAGACTTGCATCTATTGCGTATGGTCGTTTTTACCAGAGTCGGATGAAGAAAGCTTTTGACAAGAAGGTGCGCCCTCGAAGCTTTCAGACGGGCGATCTTGTGCTGAAGAAGATTCTCCCACCACAATCAGATCACATGGGCAAATAGACTCCCAACTATAAAGGTCCATATATCGTTCGTAAGGTCTTCTCTGGAGGAGCCTTATTGTTATCCACCATGGATGGCGAGGATTTTACATCCCCTGTGAACTCGGACGCAGTTAAAAAATACTTTGCTTAAAGAGACCTGCTGGACCGAAAAAAGAAAGTCCAGGCAAAAATGAGGCATCCCGGCGAACCAAGAAAAGAAAAGGGTTCGGGCAAAAATTAGGGATAAAATTGAAAAGATGTACACCCGCGAAGTCGAAAACCTGAAAAGGCGGCTTCGGCAAAAAAGGGTATCCCGGTGAATTGAAAACCTGCAAAGGGCGATTCAGGCAAAAGTTAGGGATTGAAAAAGAAAATGACTGCGGTCCGAGTTTGATATTGCATTGCTTAGTGGTTTGGGAGTACCTGAGGGTCGATTATCCAAGTCAATCTCTTCCGAGGATGGAGTATCGGGAAAGCGTCGGAGTCAGGCGAGTCATAGGAGGATCAGCTCATGGTGTTTTTCTGTACCACGTTGCCGACATGTATACCAATTTCTTTGTACCTCTGTACATATTTGTATTTATCTTGTAACTTCCTCTTTTCAGGAGTTGCATCCACTGTAAAAACTTTGCCTATTTACAGGCCTGTTATCAATAAACGCATGATATTCAGTACTTGATGTTTGTTTCTTATTTTAACTTTTACCGTTTTGTTTGTGGAAAATGCCAATGTTTTTGATAAACTTGCACATGCATAAACTTTCAGTTTGTTAAAACTTTGAATTGACTGAACAATTGTCACGGATACTGACCAAGATAGTTCCTTTTGTGTATAATTGTCTTGTTTCGTTCATGTTTTGCAGGGCCGTTACCTCCGAAGCAAACAGCCAAGGGATCGTGTTCCCCAGCCAGAGTCCCTTAACGTAGGAGCAGGCTCCAGGTGATCTTATTCCTCCCCAGCAGATGGAAGTCACATTTCTATCCCCAGAAGAGTTGGATGCAGGCTAGCAGGTAGTCAGGCAGATATGTGCATTCAAGCAGTTGGTTACGTGTGCACACTTAATCCTCGGTGTAGACCTCACAGGGTACAACCAAGTTGTCGGTGGTTTTAAGGATCATCCCCACGCAGGACTGTTCTTTCTGTTCTCCAGCAGGTGGTCTTTCATCCAATAGGTTGATCATCCTCTGCAAAGTTCATAACTCCAGATTTGTTAAAGCTATCCCCAACAGGATTGTTTCTTCCCCCAGCGGAAGTTTGGCTTCGTTCCTCCAGCATTTATTTTGCTGGAGCGCCCTCTTTGCATTTGCATCGTGCATAGCATCTATCCCACACGCGTAGCATTTCCATGTCGTATGGAGCATTACGCCATTTTCAAACATATGCATTTTGAAAAATAAGCCAGGTCGGTTTACCTCTTTGGTTTCAGGTGTTTTTCCCTGCAAGTAATTGGAATTCTTGTTCAGGATGGTTTTCGAATAGTCTACTTTTTGGCATGAGATATGTGATGATAGCGTTCGTCCTATCATTTGTTCCCTCATCAGAGTTGCTTGGTTAAGTTTCTCTTCTTCCCCAGCGGAGTTTTCCTCAGGTTGCTGTTACGTCAGCATATTAAAAGGAAATATTTCATGGATTAGACCTTTGAAGTCATTACCTGTTGTCAAGGTGAATGTCTGGTGTTGCACCCTAAAATTTGACCAACCGGTCCCCATATCTGGTTTATGTTTCGACTCATTTTCGCATTCGCATTCGTATACCGCATACAGTGCATTTGTCCAGTCATGTTGATTTTATCGGGATTACAGCCTTGTTTTCACATTTCGGGCGTTTCAGACCGGTTCGGGTAATCGGAGGTTATTTTTGAGAAGTCACGCGCTTCCCGGGTGTTTTTAGCTTACGCGGTTGTTTTTTTGAGGATTTTGGTGTCTGGGTTTGCTGCTTGCTTCGATCTGGTCTCGCGCTCTCTTTTATGTTGGTTGTTTGCCTTCGTTACATTTTTAGGATTTAATAGCCTTTTATAGATTTTAAATAGGTTTTATAGCTTCTTCTAGGATTTAAATAGAGCTTTATTTTGTTATAGATTTAATAGTTTTCTATCGATTTTCTTTTCTAGAATTTTAATAGATATAGGTTTTATTAGTTTTATAGAATTTAATATAGAATTAATAGAATAATAGTTTTTTTAATAGAATTTCTTTTTAGAATAAATAGTTTAATAGTTTAGTATTTTAATATAGATTAACAGAATTTAGTTTTTTAAATAGATATTAATATAGGATTTTCTAGAAATTAGTAGATTTTATTAATATTCTTTTTTCTAGATTTTAAATAGATATTAAATAGGTTTTAATAGTTTTAATAAATTTTTCTATTTTTAGAATATTAACCTGTTAGAATATTATTGATTAGGTTTATTGTTTAGTTTTAATTAGGATTAATTATTAGTCTTAATTGAGTCTTATTGGTCTTAATCATCATTAGTTTGAGTCTTAATGTTCAGTCCATTAACATTTTTTTGTCCATTATAGCCAGTTTTTTGGGCATTTTCGTGGGCCCAGTTTTGGAGGCCCAGTCCCAATCATTGCCACATGTCCTATTTAAACGTTGCCACACGTGTATTCAGTTTCCCTGCAACCTCATATTTTTCCCACACTGCATGAGTGCCACTTGGCACTCCATGCACACACTCCACCACCACGCGTCTAAGCCTCCACCAAGCTCTGCATGCAGCTTGCCACCTGGCCACCTCTCATCCTTCACCGGAAATTCCCCCGCCGGCCATGCAATAACCTCCGGTCACCCTAACCACTCACCGCCGGCAACCCTAATTGTCGCCGGAGCCGCCGTAACAACCGCCGGAAACTGTTTTTTCACCGGAAAATTCATCGCAACTTTCATCATCATCATTCATCCATATTTTCTCAGATTCTTCCAATATCCACATGTTCATCATCATCAATAATCATCAATCAAGAATCCTCTCCAGATTTCTTCGTTGTTCAACCTTTAACATCTTCATCAAGAAATCATGTGCAATCTCCAGATTTCATCATCGTTCAGCAATAACGACTTCAAGGATCTTCATTATTTTTGTATGATTTTCATCAGTATCATCATGTGAAATCTCCAGATCGCTCAACAACAACAACTTCAAGAATCGTCTACACCTTCAGAAATCATCCGGTAACATCAATCTTCAACAAGTCTCAGCATTCTTCATCTCCTTCAATAAAACTCGGGATCTTCAAAGAGCTCAAACATCAAGATCTATCCGGTAATGTTAAAATCCTTCACCTTCTCCAGTTTTTTTCAAGTATTATCATCGCTGGATCTTCGTCAAGAACATGGACCTTCAATATCTTCAAGAAGTTCATCTGAGATCGTCAAGTCGTAGATTAGTGTGTGTCGATCATGCGGTTGTTGATTATTTCACCGGTGATTACAAGATTCATAATGTTTTTTTGTTTAAGATTTGAATGAAGATGTTATGAGATCGGTTGAGAAAGTGAAGTTCGTGTTGGAGGTTGAGATTGAATCTGAGAGGAGACTCTGAGAGAGTGAGGGCGCCGTTTTGGGGTTCATGAACAGTGAAAGAGGAAAACGAGTCATCTAGGGTTTTTGTTTGCTGAGAAAGGAAGGGATTGTTGACGTAGTTGTATGGGCTTTTCATAAGCCCAACGAGTTTTTTTCCATACACCTCCTTTTTTTTTATGCTTCCCCCTCCCTCGTTTGGCTATTACTTGATTGGGTTGGGCCTGGTTTCTCCACTGATTACACATACCCCGTTTTTGGCACACCCCTTCCCCGTTTTTTTGTTGTGTAATGGGCGGGGCTGGTTTTTACTGCATTTTACACCCCTGTTTTCAGAATGTCCCCCTCTCTTTTGTTTTTAATTTTTCTTTTGTATTGGATGTTTGATTGTAATATTTGTAGATTTATTTTGCTATTTTTCTTCTTAGGAATTATAGTGTAGAATAGTATTAGCATATTTTTAATATAGATTTTATAATATAGAATTTTCATTTCTATTTTCCTTTTAGGGTATTATAGAGTTTTTATTCTATTTTTCAGTATGCAAGTTTCTTTATATTTCTTTAGAATATTTTCAATTAGAGACTTATTGCCGTATTTTTAGAAGTAGCATTTTATTTCCATTTTATCGTTGGATTTCCCTCCTATTTCATTTCTATCTGATTTTATCCCGATTTTATTTTTGGCTGGCCGTGTGACACGATTCAATTGGAGAATGATTTTCGATATCATTTCTCCATCTTGTCTTTGACACGGATATCAATACGCTACCTCTTAGAGTTCGATTTCTCGTATAAGTCGAACCATGACGGTCTAAGCGTCACATTGTTCCTGGTTCGAGCGTCATCATCAGAGATCCAGAGAGGAGAAGATTGGAATGGAGCTTGCGCATACGTCAGGAGCCCCGGAGCTGCTTCGTTCATTATCATTGTCGTATTCAAATCTTCAGGCAACCAGCAAGTGTTGTGGGCTGCATCATCAGATACAAAGGAAGTGCCATCTGGGGAGTTTTTTCTTAGGTTCTTGCGTGCATGTCCTGAGTTCCTTCCCGTTTAGGCGTAGGCCTGCTTCCTCTTTGTTCTCGCCCCGCGCGAGCGAATCCCTGTTTCTCTCTCTTGCTCCCGTGCAATTGAGATTCGTTTTCTAGTCGAACTACGTTAGCTCTGATCTCTCGTGCCCGACGAGAGTACGTAGGCATAGGATGCCGTATCCTAGCGAGCTCCCTTTTTCCCTTTTCCCTTTTCCAGGTTTTAGCTGTAGTAGGCTGAACTACAACTGCTCTGATTTCTCATATCTAATGAGAATATGTAGGCATAGGATGCGATATCCTAGCGAGCACACTAACAACTAACCTATCTGTTCTCTCGCTGCTGTGCAATCGAGACTTTCCCGCTGACGACTGATTGTTTCCTTTTCTTTTGCCCTTGCGCATTTGAGACCAGATCGTAGTTTCTAGTTCCCGTAGGTCCCCGTACCTCTTAAAACAACTTAATCTCTCACTCCTGTGTGAGAACACCCCGTCTAGCCGTAGTTAGCCTGAACTACGTAAGCTCCGATCTTTCATTCTGTGTGGAAGTACGTAGGCACAAGACGCGAAGTCTTGGCGAGCCAATTCCCTGTAGTTTCCCGAACTACGATGACTCTGACTTTCTCTCTTGAGAATACGTAGGCATAGAGTGTGACGCTCTATCGAGTCAGTTTCTTTCAGTTTAGACTTAGCAGCCGTAGATAGATTGTTTTTGCATCCTTTAGACAAACCAAGATGTTGCACCCCAAAATTTGCCCTCACAATACAAGACTTTGTGTTCCAAGAAGGTTCACAAGGTTCACAAAATTCATAATTGGTCAGAAGAGTTGACAATTCCCTCAGACAATGCACCTCCTAAGCAGTGCATCCAAAACTAGGGTTTTGACTTTAATCAGGCTAAATGGACTTCCAAGACTTCAAGTGAGCTTCATAACATCTTATATGTGTATAAGAACCCCCATGTCAAGTTTCAAGACTTTTCTCAAAAGTTTGCTCAGTCAGATGATTAGATAAGTCAAAAGCAGTCAATGCAGTTAAAAGGTCAAACTGAGGTCAACTGTGGTCAAACCAAAGTCAAACTTCATGATTTTTTTTTTTTTTTTGCCAACATCAAAGAGAGGTTGGGTGAGAAATATTATCATAATAACTGTAATACCCCAAATTTTGCCCTAAGATTTGTCGTCGCATTTCATTGCATTTAATCAATTACTAACAAATTTGTGTAGTCGTTTGACTTTTTGCAGGTAAATATCATATGGCATGCATTTTTTTCTAAAAAGTAAAAATGGCACAATTGGCAGGAGGACATGTGTAAGGAGTTATGAGTGTGAGAGGTTGAGAGTTCGAATCTCACCTTTGTCATTTTTTTTTGTTTTTTATTTTTACTCTAAATTTTTCTATCTTTCATTAAAAAAATAACAAAAATAGTTTTTTATTATTATTTAATTATTATTTTCGTATTTTAATTAAATCATTTTTTAAAATATTATTTTTTTTCACTTTTTTCTAAATTATTCATAAAAATATCCAAAAAATCATAAAATAAAAAATATTGAAAAAAATTTTGTTCTTTTTATAATATTTCTTATTTTAGGAATCAATAGGATTATTAGTTTTTATTTTAAGTTTATTTTAATTATTTTAAATTATTTAAATTTTATTTTTTCTTAACTAATTATTTAGTTTGGGCTTTAAAATGGGCTTTAGGGACATTATTGACAATTTGGTGTTAACCCTAATTTGTTCCCTATATATACATGTGTTGCCTTGTTGGAAAAGAGGAGAGAATGAAAAAAACCTAAGAGGAGTGAGTGTCGTTTGCCGTTATTTAGTTTTCTTCTTCATCCATTACTATTGTTTCTTTTTCTTCATCGTTTACCGTTATTTCTTTTCCTTCATCTATTACTGTTGTTTCTTTTTCTTCATCTTTTACCGTTATTTCTTTTTCTTCATCTATTACCGTTATTTCTTTTTCTTTATCTATTACTGTTACGTTTATATATATATAATTTTTAAATTGTTAGAGTTTATATATATAAGATTTTTGATCGAATTATGTCGATATGATGTTTGCACATTTGTGTGCATGACGCGTGACATTTGTGTTAGTTCGATCTGGTTGCGATGATCGCATTTTTGTGTGAGCAATAATACTATTTTTTGCTTAATTTCTTTTTCTTTGCGATAAATTTTGTTTCGTCCGATTTAGATCTGGTTGCGATGAGCGCATTTCTGCGTTAGCAACATTGTTGGGTTATTTGGCACATTTAAAATTCATTATTGCTTTATTATTATTATTATTATTATTATTATTATTATTATTATTATTATTATTATTATTATTATTATTATTATCATTATTTATTATTATTATCATTATTATCATTATTATTACCATTATTATTATTATTGTTATCATTAATTTATTAAAATTTGTTATAATATAAAAATCTGTTTTTTAAAATAAATAACATTAACATCTTTTCCAAATTAATATGAAAACCTATTATTTTTAAGAAAAACTTTTTTTTAGATAAATTTAAAATAATAACTAAAATCTTTTTTTTAAAATAATAACTAGAACCGTTATTTATTTTATTTTATTATTGTTCAATTCAAATTTCATTATCATATTGTATCTGCTCCTCTCATGTAACCTCGCGAACTTAACAATCGCTCTTTAAATTCTGCCTTTAAATTTCTGCTTGCATGGTTTAAATTATGACATTATCTCTCTGTTTGCATGATTCAATTATCTCACGCGTTTACTATTATTTCTGTCACATTGCACACATCCGAAGGTTAGGTCTAACTGTTTGGCCGCCGCGCCAATAGTCCGTAAAACTTCACACATTCAATTTCAAATCCTCAAAACTACAAACTACAAACCCTAATTTTCACAAATGCCTCGCCGCAGGCAAAATTACTATTTTACCCTTAGCATTAGGTCAAAGAGCCGCCGCGCTCATTTTAGGGTTTCCCGCCGTGGAATCCCTAATTTAACCCTAATTACAACTTAACATTTCAACGTAGAGATTTGGAGTTTCTACACTCCACGTAAGCGTGTCCTTAAGATGCGTTTATTCCCCTTGAGACCTTGACCACAGTCAAGAAGTTTCTAACCTCCCTATTGAGGGGAACTACGATTACTCTGATTCCACTCCCGTAAGGATACGTAGGCACAAGATGCGATGTCTTGCCGAGTAAACTTAGAATTAACCCCCTTTATTATTTATTATTGCTTATTTATATTTTATTTATCTTTGCTATTTAATTATTTTGCTTATTATTTTGTAATTGCCTCTTGGATGTAAATTGTAATTATTTAATTATTATTATCATTATGGTTAGTAATTAGGGAGTGCTAATATGTATGATATTTAAAAAATAAATTAGATCATTTTAATATAAGATAATTAAATTAAACATTTCACACACGTAAGTCGATTTTAATCGCCGTCTCACTTCCTAAGGATATCCCTCAAGTTGCCTACGAATAATGGTTAAGTGGGGTGTATAAAGCAAGTCCCTCAAATAGAAAAAATCATCAAAGTCCCTTATGGTTGCCTTTACGAATCGAGTCCCTTTCGAAAAATGATGATGGTCCCTTATATGTGCTTATTACATCCCACAATGGCCTTCAAAGTCAAATTGTCCCTCACATGTCCCTTAACATCCAAAGTAAGGACTACCTACTCCATTATAGTAGGGATAGTCTTACTAAGGAAAGGATAAAGAATAAGAAAGACCTTAAAACATTAGGGTAGGCTACTCCTAGATACTTGCTCACTTCAAAACTTTTTCACACTTAAACAAATTTCCAACAAAATTTTCAAACAAGTTTTTTTTCACATCCATACACGGATTATTATTAAACTATTCTGAAATTTTTTGCTATTCACACACTACACTTTCAAAACAATTCAAAAGTGAGCTTAAGTACCTAAGAGCCCATGGATAACCATGGATGAAAAGGGTGCTAACACCTTCCCTTTTCATAACCTACCCCCCGGACCCAAAATATTCTCTAAGGTCTTTCCTGTTCTTTTATAACCTTTCCTTATGGATAAAATAAAAGTCGGTGGCGACTCTTGCTATCCGCAACATTGTTTAAAGTCAGTTCACCGGGTTACAGAACTGGCGACTCTACTGGGGATCTATTTAAGAGGGGTACCCTTAGGAATTAAGATCACTTTAAATTGTTTGCCTTGTTTGCTTTATTATTATATTGTTGGGGTGCTCTTATGTGTGAAAGGTCCTAACCCGGATCTAGTGTACTTTAGGGAAATGGCAATAGACCAAGGAAACTGTACGACGTATATCGATACGGTTGATCTGGTGGCCATAGTTAGTGCGACTTCTTGGTTGGTGCTTATATTCCTTAAGTCAAGTTGAGGATAATATTGAGGCTGCCATATGTTGTCAATGCACTAACTGACTTTTAGAACCCTAGTTAACTCATCTTGGCCTTTAGAAAGTAGTGAGGTAACCGGTTTTGGTGCAGACTGAAGTTGGTTGACACTCGATACTACGCTCATTGAGATCTTAAACTTGGAGGGTTTTGGTTGGCAAGTAAGTTGCCTTCTGAACAACCACCCTTGTGAAGGATCAATGATATTGAGATCCCTTAGAACCTGGTTACTTTTGTAGGACAGGATGAACCATCTAACTTCAGGGGAGGGTACTCGCCTTTGAACCTCATGCAAGCCTTTAAACCTAGGGCTATGGTGTGACTTGTTTGTGTGTGCCACATGTTTGTGATTGAGCATGACATCATGACATCATCATGCATCATAAGCATATCATTTTCCCTAACCATTTCAAGGACCAAAGGATTTATCTTTGTTCTTTGTTGCAGGTCATGGCTTCTGCTCGTAGAAACACCATCAGGATCAGCTTTGTAGGGATACCTGCTAAGCTCAAGGAGTTGGTTTCCCTAGTGCCTGATCATTCCCAGTTCAACAAGAGACATGGTCACTTATTGGATCTAGTTACTTCAGGGTTCAGTGAAGACATGATGAGTGTGCTGTTTCAGTTCTTTGACCCTAAGCACCATTGCTTTACATTTCCTGATTGTCAGTTGGTTCCAACCATGGAGGAGTTCTCTAAACTTCTGGGTATACCTGTTCTTGATCAGAAGCCATTCACAGGCTTAGAGAAGGAGCTTAAACCAGAAGTTATTGCTGCAGCTCTACATCTGAAGAAGTCTGACATTTGTTCTAGAGACGAGAAGTGGAGTTAAAGGTATTCTTGCCAAGGTATTAGTGGATAAAGCTCAAATGTTCTTGAAGGCTATGAGCTACGATGCTTTTGAGGAGATCTTAGCCTTATTGATTTATGGCTTAGTGTTGTTCCCCAATCCTGATCAGTTCATAGACGTTCATGCCATCAACATATTCCTGAGTCACAATCCAGTGCCTACCTTACTTGGAGACATCCTACATTCTCTTCACACCCGTACTACAAGGGCAAGAGGAACTTTGATGTGCTGCATACCTTTACTTTCTAGGTGGTTTATTTCTCACCTTCCTCGCTCAGTAATGAAGAATGAGCAAGGGTTCAGATGGTCCAAGAGGATCATGTCACTTTCTCACTCAGACATCCATTGGTGCTCCAGATCTATGGAGAATGTCACCATCATTGACCGTTGTGGGGAGTTTCCTAATGTGCCACTTCTAGGCATAAGAGGAGGCATCACCTACAACCCATCTCTAGCTTTACGACAGTTTGGTTACGCCCGGAGCGATGGTCCACATGACATGTTGATTCAGGGCATTGTGTTTGATTACGACAACGATCTTCAGGGTTACCGTCAGAGATTCATCCGAGCTTGGGGAAAGGTAAACAGGATTGACAGCAAGACACTGGAGCCTAAGTACACTATTCCAATGGAGGCTTATCTCAGATGGGTACGATCTCGTGCTCAGACACTCATGATGCTATATCCTGCCGTCCTACCAGTTACCATGGAACCTGTTGCTGAAGGAGACACAGCTTATACCATCCTTCACCCAGACACGCCTACTGATATGGAAGACTTGCAGAGATCATGGATCCAACTGAAAGAGCAAAGGGATACTTTCGAGGCTCATTACAAAGCAAGCCAAGCAAGGATCCTAGAGCTAACAAAGCTACTTCATGAGGAACGAAACCTCAACTCATACCTCAACACAAAGAGGAAACGTCCATGGGAGACTTAAAACCCCATCTTTTGTACTTATTTCGTTTTCATTTTTTGTAAGCCTAAAAGGCAAAACAAGTTATTACTAATAAAAAGTTACTTTCTTGTTTGTTTAAGCAAATTTAAATCCTGCGGTCCTTGAAAACATTGCATATGCATTCCCATATCATTGCATCACAGGTTTATAATTGTGCACAGGTTTCTCATCTCCTCGCTGTTTATTTCAGCAATGGCTCTTGAACAATCAGTTAAGGATCTCCAGGCACAGAATGCACAGTTCCAAGAGCTGATCCTGAACCTATCCAAGGGGCAGGATGAATTGAAGACACTGCTGGCCAAGAAGACTAAGAAGGCTAGAAGGTCTGCTGGGTTGCTCAACATGGGAAGAAGGTTCAAAGGTCCTGCCAAGACCAAGGAACAGGTTGAAGACTATGAATCTGAAGAATCTGAGCAGGAGAGAGGCAGTCTCCACAACACTATGGGGGACTCTGATTCTGAGGCTAACTACTACCATGAGCCTAACGAAGACAATTTCAAGATGCTGGTGGATAGAATGGATGCTATGGAATTACAGAAATCATATGGGTTGGATTTTGAGGATTTGAGCTTGATATCTGGGGTGGTCATACCCATTGGGTTCAAAGTTCCTACATTTGTTGTCTATGATGGGGTCTCTTGTCCCAAATTGCATCTGAGGTCTTATGTCAGAAGAATTCAACCCCACACTGCTGATAAAAAGTTGTGGATCCATTTCTTTCAAGAGAGTTTATCTGGAGCTCAGCTAGAGTGGTATTATCAGTTGGAGAGTGTCAACATCAGAGATTGGAATGACCTTGCTGAAGCTTTCTACAAGCGGTATCAATACAATGCTGACTTAGCCCCCACTCGCATGCAGCTTCAAAGCATGTCTATGGGTGCCAAAGAAAGCTTTAAGGAGTATGCTCAGAAGTGGAGACTTAGCTGGAAGAGTTCAACCCCCTTTGACTGATAGGGAGTTGGTTGATATGCTCATGTGTACGCTGAATGGTCCGTTTTACAGTCATCTCATTGGAAGCTCATCATCTGGCTTCACTGAGTTGATCATGACAGGAGAGCGAGTAGAGAATGGTATCAAGAGTGGTAAGATCCAAGTGGGCACTTCTTCATCAGGTGCTGCAAAGAAGCCTCCCACTGGGAAGAGAGAATCTAATGTTGTGTATGGTCAGCTTGATCGTAACAGAAGACATTAGTCTGTTAGTGCAGTTCATATTTCAAATCCAACTCCTGCAACAACAGAGCAGCCTCAAGGCAACCAACAGAGGGCTAGAAGACAGTTCACGAAGATCAACATGTCAATGGCTCAGGCATTGCAACACTTGTTGAAAGATGAACTTATTACCCTGAGGGAGGCTCCTCAGAATCCCAATGTTACCTCTCCCAAGTACAATCCCAATGCACGATGTGCATATCATTCAAACTGTCCAGGACATGATACTAATAACTGCTGGGTCTTGAAGAACAAAATTCAGGATATGATTGATGCTGGAGAAATTGAGTTTGATCCACCAGGTACTCCAAATGTGATTACAGCTCCAATGCCAAATCACGAGAAGACTGTCAACGCCATTGATGAAGATATTGATGAAGATCTGCATGTCTATTCAATTATGGAGTTGAGCACACCATTGTCTGTTATCAAAAAGAGGTTAGTACAAGCTGGGATCTTTCCAGGTTGTCATGAAGATTGTCTATATTGTACCTATAAGCCGGATAGTTGCTTCATTTTGAGAGATAGGATTCAACGTCTCATGGATAAATATACTATAGTGTTTGAAAGAAGACCAGCATCTGTAGAAAGTATGGTGGATCATCTGACTCAGGGTAAGAAGATTGAAGAGGTTGACATGGTTGACAAAGTACCACTAAGAATCACTTCAAAGGGTCCCATTAAAATCACTCATCAGGGCCCAATCAAGATTACTGCTGAAGGTCCTGTGAAAGTTGTTGCTGAAGCCAGAGTAGCTCCTCTGATCATTACCACTCCTGGTCCTATTCCTTATACATCTGACAAAGCTGTGCCTTGGCACTATGGGTCTGATGTTTACGTCCATGGTGTCAAACAGGAGCCTTTACCTGATATGCCTGTTGACATTGATAATATTGCCGGATCTAGCAAGATCACTCGTAGTGGAAGAGTCTTCTCTCCTCCAGTTGCTTCTAAGAGTGCGGTTACTCCTGCTGTTACTTCCACCACTGATGCTCGGGACAAGGGTCCTGTTATTGAGCCTGTATCTACTGATGTGCCAGCTGCTGATGACCTCTCTAAGCAGATGGAAGAAGTATTGAAAATCATTCGCAAGAGTGATTATGATATTGTTGATCAGCTGGGGCATACTCCCTCAAAGATTTCTATGCTCTCCCTGTTATTATGTTCTGAGGCTCATGCCAAGTCATTGATCAAGTTTCTAAAGATGGCTCATGTACCTAGTGCAATTTCTGTGGACCAGTTTGAGAATTGTGTTGCTCACCTGACCTATGACAACGGGTTAGGATTTTCTGATGCTGACTTGACCCCTGCCAAGAGGGATCATAACAGGGCCTTGCATATTTCAATTGAATGCAGGGGCACTACCCTGTCTCATGTGCTGATAGACAATGGTTCCTCTCTGAATGTGTTGCCTAAGGAAGTCCTGAACAAGCTGAGTCCTGAAGATGCGGTATTGAAGCCCAGTAATATTGTGGTAAAGGCTTTTGATGGTTCTAGAAGAGTAGTGCATGGGGAAATTGATCTTCCAATCAAGGTTGGTCCTCAGGTGTTCACTGCTACATTCTATGTGATGGATATTCGTCCTTCGTACTCATGTCTGCTTGGTCGTCCCTGGATCCATGGGGCAGGTGCTGTGACCTCCACATTACATCAAAAGTTGAGATATCCGGTGAATGGAAAAGTTGTTACTGTCTTTGGAGAGGAAGAATACTTTGTCAGCCATGTAAACACTTTCAAGTATCTGGAAGTAGAAGGTGAATACATTGAAACTCCATGTCAGTCATTTGAAGTGGTTCCCTGGGCTGTTAAGGATTGTGTGACTCCTCCTGCTGTGAAGAAGATTCCTGTGGTCATCAGAAACCCTCCAACAATGGCAATGGCCTCCCTCAATGATGCAAAAGCTGTGGTGGAAGAAGGTGGTTGTACTATTTGGGGTCAGCTTCCTGATGTTCCATACAAGTCTGACAAGTTTGGTTTGGGTTTCACTGCAGAGTCCCAGAAGGTTGTCCGTCGTGCCCGTGCTGTTCGTATCACCAATCAAGGGGTTATCAATGCTGTGGGAGATCAAGATGAAGACTACAACTTGGAGGCATGGATTTTTCCTACTGTGGGTGCTGGACTCAATAATTGGACAGCTGAAGATGTTATCCCTATCTCCTTTAGTCAGGAGTAAATACTATTACTGTGTTATGTTTTTAAATTTATGATTTCTGGAACAATTAAAACTTTCAAGCCATGTGCCTTACCCGGGGCACAATGGTGTGCTTGTTACGGGTTGTCATTTCATTTGCATACTTCATTCAATAAAATCAGTGGACGTTTCGTTTTCGTAAATATTGCGTTCCTTGTCTTTCTTTTTGCTTTATCAGCTATGTGTTCTTACACACACCCACGTCACTAAAATGCAGATCCTCATCCACTCTGGATCCAGTTGATAACAGTTCTACTATTGCCAATTACAATTTCGAGAATCCGATCTATCAAACTGAAGACGGAAACGAGGACGATTGTGAAATACCTGTAGAGCTTGCTAGGTTGTTACAACAAGAAGAGAAAGCTATACAGCCACATGAAGAGCCAGTCGAAGTTGTGAATCTGGGAACTGAAGAAAACAGAAAAGAGGTCAAGATAGGGGCTGATTTAGAGGACAGTGTCAAGAGCAGGTTGATTCAGATGCTACGTGACTATGTGGAGATCTTTGCTTGGTCTTATGAAGATATGCCAGGGTTGGATACAGACATTGTGGTTCACCGTTTGCCAGTGAAAGAAGATTGTCGTCCAAAGAAGCAGAAGGTTCGTCGTATGCGTCCTGAAATGTCAGAAAAGATCAAAGCAGAGGTAATGAAACAGTTCAATGCAGGGTTCTTGGCCGTAACTTCTTATCCTCAGTGGGTTGCAAAAGTGGTACCAGTTCCTAAGAAAGATGGTAAGGTACGTATGTGTGTAGACTACAGAGATCTGAACAAGGCTAGCCCTAAAGATGACTTTCCACTTCCTCATATTGATATTCTGGTAGACAACACTGCTCAGCATAAGGTATTCTCTTTTATGGATGGTTTCTCTGGTTACAATCAAATCAAGATGGCACCTGAAGATATGGAGAAGACTACATTTGTGACACAGTGGGGCACCTTTTGCTATAAGGTAATGCCATTTGGTTTGAAGAATGCAGGGGCAACATATCAGCGTGCTATGGTGGCTTTGTTTCATGATATGATTCATCATGAGATAGAGGTATATGTGGATGATATGATAGCCAGGTCTCAGAATGAAGAACAACATCTTGATCATCTGCACAAGTTGTTTGAGAGGTTGAAGAAATACAGGTTGAGATTAAATCCAAACAAGTGTACTTTTGGAGTTAGATCTGGAAAGCTCCTGGGTTTCATTGTCAGTGGAAAAGGTATTGAAGTGGATCCTGCAAAAGTGAAAGCTATACGAGAGATGCCAGCTCCCCGTACTGAGAAGGAGGTTAGAGGTTTCTTGGGGCGATTGAACTACATTGCAAGATTTATTTCCCAATTAACTACCATCTGTGAGCCAATCTTCAAGTTGTTGAAGAAAGATCAGGTGATGGAATGGAATGATGAGTGCCAGACTGCCTTTGATGAAATCAAGAGATATTTGCTAGAACCTCCAATTTTAATGCCACCAGTTGATGGAAGACCCTTGATTATGTATTTAACAGTATTAGACAACTCGATGGGGTGTGTATTGGGGCAACATGACGAGTCTGGTCGAAAAGAGCAGGCAATATACTACCTTAGCAAAAAGTTTACCGACTGTGAAACAAGATACTCACTGCTCGAGAAAACTTGTTGCGCTTTGGCATGGGCTGCTCGCCGACTAAGACAGTATATGTTGACCCATACTACCTTGTTGATTTCGAAGATGGATCCAATCAAGTACATATTTGAGAAACCTGCTCTCTCCGGAAGAATTGCAAGATGGCAAATGATCTTGACGGAATATGATATACAGTATACTACTCAGAAGGCCATTAAGGGGAGTGTTGTTGATGATCATTTGGCTCATCAAGCAGTAGATGATTACCAGTCAATGAATTTTGAGTTCCCTGATGAAGACATTATGTCTGTTACCAAAGAACCTGGACAATATGACGGACCTGAACAAGGATCCCGATGGACTATGGTTTTTGATGGTGCCTCCAATGCACATGGTAATGGTGTTGGTGTTGTGATTAGTTCCCCTGAAGGTTGTCATACCCCGATTACTGCCAGACTTTGTTTCTATTGTACCAATAACATGGCTGAGTATGAGGCATGTATCATGGGTATGCAAGTTACTATTGATATGAAGATTCAGTTCCTTGAGGTGTATGGAGATTCAGCTCTGGTAGTAAGTCAGATTAAAGGAGATTGGGATACAAAGCATGATAATCTCATTCCTTACAGAGAACATGTGTTGTCTTTGATCCCACATTTCAAAGAGATTACTTCTGGACATATTCCACGAAGAGAGAATCAGTTGGCAGACGCATTGGCCACCATGGCATCTATGTTTGAGATCAGATGGGATGATGAAGCTCCCAAGATTACCATTGATAGATTTGAGAAGCCTGCATACTGCAATGAGATTGACACTGAAGGGGCAGAGGAGAAGCCTTGGTTCTATGAAGCGAAAAACTATCTTGAAGCTCAGGAGTTCCCTGAAGGGGCATCTGTCAAAGATAGGAAGTTCCTGAGAAGGTTTCCTGCTAAGTTCTTTCTGAGTAATGGCATTCTGTATAAGCGTAATCATGATTCAACTATGCTTCGTTGTGTGGATAAGAAGGAAGCTACAGAAATTATGGAAGAGATGCATGATGGGACCTTTGGCACTCATCCTAGTGGTCATACCATGGCAAAGAAGATTTTGAGAGCAGGTTACTATTGGTCTACCATGGAAGCTGATTGCTATCAACACTCCAGAACATGTCACAAATGTCAAATCTATGCTGATAAAGTACATGTACCTCCATCTCCATTGAATGTGTTGACTGCTCCTTGGCCCTTTGCCATGTGGGGCATTGATATGATTGGTGAGATCAAGCCTACTGCTTCTAATGGGCATCGCTTCATCCTTGTTGTTATTGATTACTTCACGAAGTGGGTAGAGGCAGCTTCATTTGCATCTGTGACTAAGAATGTTGTGGCTCGGTTCATTAAGAATAATCTCATATGTAGGTATGGTATCCCTGAAAGGATTATCACTGACAATGGCTCTAATCTGAACAACACTATGATTACTGATCTCTGTACGCAGTTCAAGATTAAGCATCACAACTCTTCTCCGTATCGTCCAAAGATGAATGGGGCAGTTGAAGCTGCTAATAAGAACATTAAGAAGATTGTACAGAAGATGACTGTTACTTACAAGGATTGGCACGAGATGTTACCATTTGCTCTGCATGGTTATCGTACTACAATACGTACTTCAACAGGGGCAACCCCATTCTCCTTAGTCTATGGTATGGAAGCAGTTCTGCCTATTGAAGTTCAGACCCCCTCCTTGAGAATTATGAAGGATGCAGGCTTGGATGAAGATGAGTGGATTCAGACTCGACTTAACCAGATAAATTTGATTGATGAGAAAAGGTTAGCAGCAGTTTGTCATGGCCAGATGTACCAGAAACGGATGATCAAAGCTTTTAACAAGAAGGTTAAGCCAAAGGTATATCAGGCTGGTGACTTGGTAATCAAGCGTATCATGTTACCACAGGGTGATCCTAGGGGCAAGTGGACTCCAACATATGAGGGACCATTTGTAGTCAAGACAGTGTTCTCAGGAGGTGCCATGATACTGACTACAATGGATGGTGAAGACTTCCCACAACCTGTAAACGCAGACATAGTTAAAAAATACTACGCATAAAAAGAGACCCGCTAGGTTGACAGGCCTAGGCAAAAATAAGGGCATCCCGGCAAACCAAAAGGGTTTGGGCAAAAAGTAGGGATATATATATATATAAAAAGATGTACACCCGGCAAGTCGAAAACCTGAAAAGGCGGCTTGGGCAAAAAAGGGTATCCCGGTGGATTGAAAACCTGAAAGGGCAATCCAGGCAAAAGTTAGGGATTAAAGCGTATGACTATGTCTCGTTTGGATCACTCATGAAACTGCAACCAGTTGTACTACTTACTCAAGCTCAAACAGATAAAGCTCAATCCAATCGTTTCCGTCTCAACAGCAAGAAGATGAGATACTTGAGTGGCAATAGTAGAATTGAAACTCAATAGGATTATTTCCCACATAGCTGATTCTTTTTGTAAAGCTTCATGACAAAATTCTCTTACTAGGGTTTATGTCTCCTTGTACAAACTTACCCGTGTATGGGTCACTTTTGATATAAATAAATTCCATCTTTTGAATCCAGATTCACTTTTACCCTATTTACATAAGCGAAACGTCCATTGGTTGTGTTTGAATGTATGTATGCCTTTGAATATGATTGATGTTTACCAGAAACGCATGTATGCTTTTAATATGATTGATGTTTACCAGAAATGCATGAAAATGCAGTAATAGTATTTACTAAGGACGAACGAGGGAAGGATTTCAACGAAGCTTCGCCGGTTCATCTTTACAAGACAGTTACAAACCATCAGTAGGACTAATCCATTTTCACAAAGTCTAATCTCCCCTGGAATTTATATCCATCTCTTTTATCCTCATACGGATATACGGGAAATTACTTTCCAATAAGGGCACGATGAACGAAGACGGGATGTTATACTTATCCTACTATCAAACGAAAACGAAGGTTATCTATACCCTACTATCCCCAACAACGGGAGGTTATCTATACCTTGTTATCCCCAACAACGGGAGGTTATCTATACCTTGTTATCCCCAGCAGACGGAGGGTTATATATTCTTCAACAACGAATCGGGATTTATTTTCCTTGGCCAGCAGTTGTTATACAAGGATATCCAGACACTTCCAGCAGTGTCATAGCATACATACATCATTTACATCATACCATAACATATATGTCTATAGTACATTACCTAAGTGCATCATGTCATACATGCATACATAAAGCATAAACTAATGTTGTTATACAGAATGCTACCTTGTTTTCAGGTTAATTATCCAACAAACAATCTTATGATCTTTGGGACTGCTTTATTGTAACCTCAGGGTTACTTTATCCTCCTGATGAGCTTCTTATTACTTTGGGACTGCTTTATTGTAACCTCAGGGTTATTTTATCCTCCTGATAGCCTCTCATGACTTCAAGACTGCTTTAGAGCTACTGATTGCTCTATCCTCCTGAAATCATCCTATTACTTCAAGACTGCTTTAGAGCTATTCATTGCTCTATCCTCATGAGGTCATATTACTACTTCAAGACTGCTTTAGAGCTATTCATTGCTCTATCCTCCTGAAGCCATCTAATTATTTCAAGACTGCTTTAGAGTTATCCATTGCTCTATCCTCCTGAAATTACATTATTATTTCAAGACTGCTTTAGAGCTATCCATTGCTCTATCCTCCTGAAATCATTACTTCAAGACTGCTTTAGAGCTATTGATTGCTCTATCCTCCTGAAGACATATCACATTATTATTTCAAGACTGCTTTAGAGCTGTTGATTGCTCTATCCTACTGAAGCCATTCTATTACTTCAAGACTGCTTTAGAGCTATTGATTGCTCTATCCTCCTGAAGCCATTATTACTTCAAGACTGCTTTAGAGCTATTGATTGCTCTATCCTCCTGAGGTCAGATTTATCACTTCAAGACTGCTTTAGGGTTATCATTATTGATTGCTCTATCCTCATGAAGACATGCTGTTACATCAGTATTACTCCAGACTCCTGACAGTTCTCATTATACTACTGAAGAACTTTCCCCTAGTGGCATCTTTAAGCCCACTCAATCATGTTCAACCAACCATCAATATCACTCCATGCACTGGTGAGTGCAAATTTTTGGGCTTTTGTGTTCAATCCCCTTCAACCTTCCAGGTTACGACTGGCAAATATACCAATCTAACCCCTCAGGTTTCAGAAAATTGAACAGGGGCAGCTGTTGCACCCCAAAATTTGCCCTCACAATACAAGACTTTGTGTTCCAAGAAGGTTCACAAGGTTCACAAAATTCATAATTGGTCAGAAGAGTTGACAATTCCCTCAGACAATGCACCTCCTAAGCAGTGCATCCAAAACTAGGGTTTTGACTTTAATCAGGCTAAATGGACTTCCAAGACTTCAAGTGAGCTTCATAACATCTTATATGTGTATAAGAACCCCCATGTCAAGTTTCAAGACTTTTCTCAAAAGTTTGCTCAGTCAGATGATCAGATAAGTCAAAAGCAGTCAATGCAGTTAAAAGGTCAAACTGAGGTCAACTGTGGTCAAACCAAAGTCAAACTTCATGATTTTTTTTTTTTTTTTGCCAACATCAAAGAGAGGTTGGGTGAGAAATATTATCATAATAACTGTAATACCCCAAATTTTGCCCTAAGATTTGTCGTCGCATTTCATTGCATTTAATCAATTACTAACAAATTTGTGTAGTCGTTTGACTTTTTGCAGGTAAATATCATATGGCATGCATTTTTTTCTAAAAAGTAAAAATGGCACAATTGGCAGGAGGACATGTGTAAGGAGTTATGAGTGTGAGAGGTTGAGAGTTCGAATCTCACCTTTGTCATTTTTTTTTGTTTTTTATTTTTACTCTAAATTTTTCTATCTTTCATTAAAAAAATAACAAAAATAGTTTTTTTATTATTATTTAATTATTATTTTCGTATTTTAATTAAATCATTTTTTAAAATATTATTTTTTTTCACTTTTTTCTAAATTATTCATAAAAATATCCAAAAAATCATAAAATAAAAAATATTGAAAAAAATTTTGTTCTTTTTATAATATTTCTTATTTTAGGAATCAATAGGATTATTAGTTTTTATTTTAAGTTTATTTTAATTATTTTAAATTATTTAAATTTTATTTTTTCTTAACTAATTATTTAGTTTGGGCTTTAAAATGGGCTTTAGGGACATTATTGACAATTTGGTGTTAACCCTAATTTGTTCCCTATATATACATGTGTTGCCTTGTTGGAAAAGAGGAGAGAATGAAAAAAACCTAAGAGGAGTGAGTGCCGTTTGCCGTTATTTAGTTTTCTTCTTCATCCATTACTATTGTTTCTTTTTCTTCATCGTTTACCGTTATTTCTTTTCCTTCATCTATTACTGTTGTTTCTTTTTCTTCATCTTTTACCGTTATTTCTTTTTCTTCATCTATTACCGTTATTTCTTTTTCTTTATCTATTACTGTTACGTTTATATATATATAATTTTTAAATTGTTAGAGTTTATATATATAAGATTTTTGATCGAATTATGTCGATATGATGTTTGCACATTTGTGTGCATGACGCGTGACATTTGTGTTAGTTCGATCTGGTTGCGATGATCGCATTTTTGTGTGAGCAATAATACTATTTTTTGCTTAATTTCTTTTTCTTTGCGATAAATTTTGTTTCGTCCGTTTTAGATCTGGTTGCGATGAGCGCATTTCTGCGTTAGCAACATTGTTGGGTTATTTGGCACATTTAAAATTCATTATTGCTTTATTATTATTATTATTATTATTATTATTATTATTATTATTATTATTATTATCATTATTTATTATTATTATCATTATTATCATTATTATTACCATTATTATTATTATTGTTATCATTAATTTATTAAAATTTGTTATAATATAAAAATCTGTTTTTTAAAATAAATAACATTAACATCTTTTCCAAATTAATATGAAAACCTATTATTTTTAAGAAAAACTTTTTTTTAGATAAATTTAAAATAATAACTAAAATCTTTTTTTTAAAATAATAACTAGAACCGTTATTTATTTTATTTTATTATTGTTCAATTCAAATTTCATTATCATATTGTATCTGCTCCTCTCATGTAACCTCGCGAACTTAACAATCGCTCTTTAAATTCTGCCTTTAAATTTCTGCTTGCATGGTTTAAATTATGACATTATCTCTCTGTTTGCATGATTCAATTATCTCACGCGTTTACTATTATTTCTGTCACATTGCACACATCCGAAGGTTAGGTCTAACTGTTTGGCCGCCGCGCCAATAGTCCGTAAAACTTCACACATTCAATTTCAAATCCTCAAAACTACAAACTACAAACCCTAATTTTCACAAATGCCTCGCCGCAGGCAAAATTACTATTTTACCCTTAGCATTAGGTCAAAGAGCCGCCGCGCTCATTTTAGGGTTTCCCGCCGTGGAATCCCTAATTTAACCCTAATTACAACTTAACATTTCAACGTAGAGATTTGGAGTTTCTACACTCCACGTAAGCGTGTCCTTAAGATGCGTTTATTCCCCTTGAGACCTTGACCACAGTCAAGAAGTTTCTAACCTCCCTATTGAGGGGAACTACGATTACTCTGATTCCACTCCCGTAAGGATACGTAGGCACAAGATGCGATGTCTTGCCGAGTAAACTTAGAATTAACCCCCTTTATTATTTATTATTGCTTATTTATATTTTATTTATCTTTGCTATTTAATTATTTTGCTTATTATTTTGTAATTGCCTCTTGGATGTAAATTGTAATTATTTAATTATTATTATCATTATGGTTAGTAATTAGGGAGTGCTAATATGTATGATATTTAAAAAATAAATTAGATCATTTTAATATAAGATAATTAAATTAAACATTTCACACACGTAAGTCGATTTTAATCGCCGTCTCACTTCCTAAGGATATCCCTCAAGTTGCCTACGAATAATGGTTAAGTGGGGTGTATAAAGCAAGTCCCTCAAATAGAAAAAATCATCAAAGTCCCTTATGGTTGCCTTTACGAATCGAGTCCCTTTCGAAAAATGATGATGGTCCCTTATATGTGCTTATTACATCCCACAATGGCCTTCAAAGTCAAATTGTCCCTCACATGTCCCTTAACATCCAAAGTAAGGACTACCTACTCCATTATAGTAGGGATAGTCTTACTAAGGAAAGGATAAAGAATAAGAAAGACCTTAAAACATTAGGGTAGGCTACTCCTAGATACTTGCTCACTTCAAAACTTTTTCACACTTAAACAAATTTCCAACAAAATTTTCAAACAAGTTTTTTTTCACATCCATACACGGATTATTATTAAACTATTCTGAAATTTTTTGCTATTCACACACTACACTTTCAAAACAATTCAAAAGTGAGCTTAAGTACCTAAGAGCCCATGGATAACCATGGATGAAAAGGGTGCTAACACCTTCCCTTTTCATAACCTACCCCCCGGACCCAAAATATTCTCTAAGGTCTTTCCTGTTCTTTTATAACCTTTCCTTATGGATAAAATAAAAGTCGGTGGCGACTCTTGCTATCCGCAACATTGTTTAAAGTCAGTTCACCGGGTTACAGAACTGGCGACTCTACTGGGGATCTATTTAAGAGGGGTACCCTTAGGAATTAAGATCACTTTAAATTGTTTGCCTTGTTTGCTTTATTATTATATTGTTGGGGTGCTCTTATGTGTGAAAGGTCCTAACCCGGATCTAGTGTACTTTAGGGAAATGGCAATAGACCAAGGAAACTGTACGACGTATATCGATACGGTTGATCTGGTGGCCATAGTTAGTGCGACTTCTTGGTTGGTGCTTATATTCCTTAAGTCAAGTTGAGGATAATATTGAGGCTGCCATATGTTGTCAATGCACTAACTGACTTTTAGAACCCTAGTTAACTCATCTTGGCCTTTAGAAAGTAGTGAGGTAACCGGCTTTGGTGCAGACTGAAGTTGGTTGACACTCGATACTACGCTCATTGAGATCTTAAACTTGGAGGGTTTTGGTTGGCAAGTAAGTTGCCTTCTGAACAACCACCCTTGTGAAGGATCAATGATATTGAGATCCCTTAGAACCTGGTTACTTTTGTAGGACAGGATGAACCATCTAACTTCAGGGGAGGGTACTCGCCTTTGAACCTCATGCAAGCCTTTAAACCTAGGGCTATGGTGTGACTTGTTTGTGTGTGCCACATGTTTGTGATTGAGCATGACATCATGACATCATCATGCATCATAAGCATATCATTTTCCCTAACCATTTCAAGGACCAAAGGATTTATCTTTGTTCTTTGTTGCAGGTCATGGCTTTTGCTCGTAGAAACACCATCAGGATCAGCTTTGTAGGGATACCTGCTAAGCTCAAGGAGTTGGTTTCCCTAGTGCCTGATCATTCCCAGTTCAACAAGAGACATGGTCACTTATTGGATCTAGTTACTTCAGGGTTCAGTGAAGACATGATGAGTGTGCTGTTTCAGTTCTTTGACCCTAAGCACCATTGCTTTACATTTCCTGATTGTCAGCTGGTTCCAACCATGGAGGAGTTCTCTAAACTTCTGGGTATACCTGTTCTTGATCAGAAGCCATTCACAGGCTTAGAGAAGGAGCTTAAACCAGAAGTTATTGCTGCAGCTCTACATCTGAAGAAGTCTGACATTTGTTCTAGAGACGAGAAGTGGAGTTAAAGGTATTCTTGCCAAGGTATTAGTGGATAAAGCTCAAATCTTCAGGCAACCAGCAAGTGTTGTGGGCTGCATCATCAGATACAAAGGAAGTGCCATCTGGGGAGTTTCTTCTTAGGTTCTTGCGTGCATGTCCTGAGTTCCTTCCCGTTTAGGCGTAGGCCTGCTTCCTCTTTGTTCTCGCCCCGCGCGAGCGAATCCCTATTTCTCTCTCTTGCTCCCGTGCAATTGAGATTCGTTTTCTAGTCGAACTACGTTAGCTCTGATCTCTCGTGCCCGACGAGAGTACGTAGGCATAGGATGCCGTATCCTAGCGAGCTCCCTTTTTCCCTTTTCCCTTTTCCAGGTTTTAGCTGTAGTAGGCTGAACTACAACTGCTCTGATTTCTCATATCTAATGAGAATATGTAGGCATAGGATGCGATATCCTAGCGAGCACACTAACAACTAACCTATCTGTTCTCTCGCTGCTGTGCAATCGAGACTTTCCCGCTGACGACTGATTGTTTCCTTTTCTTTTGCCCTTGCGCATTTGAGACCAGATCGTAGTTTCTAGTTCCCGTAGGTCCCCGTACCTCTTAAAACAACTTAATCTCTCACTCCTGTGTGAGAACACCCCGTCTAGCCGTAGTTAGCCTGAACTACGTAAGCTCCGATCTTTCATTCTGTGTGGAAGTACGTAGGCACAAGACGCGAAGTCTTGGCGAGCCAATTCCCTGTAGTTTCCCGAACTACGATGACTCTGACTTTCTCTCTTGAGAATACGTAGGCATAGAGTGTGACGCTCTATCGAGTCAGTTTCTTTCCGTTTAGACTTAGCAGCCGTAGATAGATTGTTTTTGCATCCTTTAGACAAACCAAGCAAGCGTGGATCCCGTCGAGTACGATGGACGTGAGGGGTGCTAATACCTTCCCCTTGCGGAACCGATTCCCGAATCCAGGATTTGGTTGCGATGACCATTCATTTCCCGTCTTTGCGGTAGGTTTACTCTGAGCGTTTCCTTTCCCTCCTTTGGGATAAATAACGCACGGTGGCGACTCTTCTGTTCAGCCGGTGCCGATTTTCGCAGTAGCGACAGCTGGCGACTCTGCTGGGGACTCCAACGGTTCCCAGTTGCTGAGGACTGCGATGGTTCCTTATGCATGTGGGATCCAACGTCCCCTAAGAGAGTCAATCCTAGCGCTTGTTTGCTTGTCTATTGGGTGTTTATTTCTGTATTGCTATTATTTGTTGCTGTTGTGCTGTTTGGTGGGGATGTTCCTTTGACTGAGAAGCCAAACCCAGGCTTGAGTACACACATAGATTTAGAAAGAGAGTAGTGGTTAGCCTGCTTGCTTAGCTCGCACCAGCTAGCCGCGAAATCTCACTCGGACGAGATTCTCTTTGATGCTTCTTGCATGGCCCTTAGGGCTCGACAAGTTGTCTGACCCGAGGATTGTCGACTCTGGAAACCTATCAATTGGGGATTCAGCTAAGTGAGGCCTCTTCAGGATATGATGATGCCACATCTTCTGGGTATCGTATCATCAGTCTTGAAAGTCTGTGACGCTGATGACCGCATAGGATGCCGAACTTGTGTCAGTTTAGGTCCATACCCGTGAGTGGGAGGGTTTTGCAGGAAACTTGACTTCCAGCCTACCCGTTATTTTGGTATTCTCTTCAGAGCGAACGTACTCCGTCAGCAGCGCAGCAGTACTCAGAGATTGTGTGGGGGATGTGATCCCGTGTTTGCTGCATATTGTATTGCATTTGCATAAACATGTTGCATCATATTGCATGTCATACTCCAGCTAGCCAGAGCTCTTATCCAGCCGTTGTTTGATTTCAGAAGGTGATTACCCGGTGTTTGGCCTGAGCGACTATTGATTGTTAGAAGACGACCAAGGGGTTGAGTAGATTTGAGCAGAGTCGAGCATTGCAGTCAGTTGAAGGTTATGGTAGCTATGTCTGAGAGCAACTTCCAGTCTCCTAACACCTTGGCAGGGTTCACTATGACGACCAACCCTCTGTATGGTTCTGCTTCCGAGGCAGACTTTCCGCAAGTGAACAACCTTACGGCAGACCAGTTGGTGCAACCTCCTATTATTGACCGAGATCGACATGAGCAGTTTGTTGTCCGCAATGAACGATCTCCTCTTATCAACGGGCAAGGTGTTGTTTTCCCTGTGCCAAGTATTCGAAGAGAGATCCCAGTAGCCAGGACGGTAGACCCAAGAGCTCTTGAGTGTGATAGAAGACTCCAAGTGTTCGAAGAACAAGTTAAAGCCTTGAAGGTCAAAGATGCTGTTAACCTGAATGCTGCAGGCATGTGTCTGGTTCCTGGCCTAGTGTTGCCTTACAAGTTCAAAGCGCCGATATTTGAGAAGTACAGAGGAGATAGCTGTCCGAAGCAGCATCTGGTGATGTTCTGCCGAAGAATGACTTCGTTTGTGCAAAATGACAAGTTGATGATCCATTGCTTTCAGGATAGTCTGACTGGGGCATCTTTGCGTTGGTATATACAGTTAGAGGGTAATCAGATTCGATCATGGGTGGATTTAGCCAGAGCTTTTCTAAAGCAGTATGATTACAACCTAGACGTGGCTCCTCATCGCATGCAGTTGCAAGAATGGTCTCAAGAAAACAATGAATCCATCAGGAAGTATGCACAGAGATGGAGAGAATTTGCCGCCAGGGTACAACCACCGCTTTTAGACCGAGAGCTAACAAACATGTTTGTAAACTCACTGCAGAGTCCGTACTGCGAAAGAATGCTTGGACTTCCGTTAAATTTCTCTGACTTGGTAGTACTTGGAGAACGCCTTGAGTATGCCATCAAAATCGGGAAAATTCAGATTATTGCAAATGGTCAGGCTAGTGACGCTGAATCTCTTTATGACTATCAGAATGAAGAAGGAGTTGTGATCAATGCAATCATGCCAGATGTTGAGTATCCTTGAGATGAGTCGTTGAAACCTGTTGGTTCTTCATCTTCTCAGAGATCAGTATCTCCTGTGGCTTGTTATGTTGGACAGACAGTTGGGCCTGGGGCACCCTATCAGGAACGTTATGTCACTTCTCTTGCAAATCAGCGAACTCATGGCCGAGGTTATCAGAATCAGCGTCAGAATCAGAATCGACCTCATAACAACTTGGAACGAAGGAATGCTCCTTCCCACCCAGTGCCTATGCCGTATAGCCAGTTGTTGCCATCTTTGGTCCAGAGTTCTTTAGTGGAAACGAAAGCTCTTAAGCCTGTTCCAGAGCCTTACCCTCCTGGGTACAATCCCCACATTCAGTGTGGTTACCATGGCGGATCCCCAGGGCATTCAACTGAAGATTGTAAAGCTTTTCAGGCAAAAGTACAACAGTTGATCAACCAAGATTGCATTTCCTTTCGAGAAGGATTTCTGTTTATTCATACCAACCTCTCAGCTGTCTAAGCTCGTAGATTCGGAGTTTGTTTTCAAGAAGCCAGTGTTCCAGACAGGCAGATGTCCTCAGCATTGGCAGTCCTCAGACTGTTATATCATTTGCATTTGTAGTTTCTTTTCTGTTAGTCACTACTTGCTGTTAAACATTGTTTGTTTTCGAATGGTAATATTGATAAAGTGACTATGTATTTTTCTGAATTAATCATGTCGTTGTCGCTCATTTATTGCATTGCACTGACACTTGCATTTTATTTACTCCGCCTTATCACTATGATTAGCAAAGATTGGAGGGAGGATGACGAAACTGAATACTCATAACCGATGATCGTATGCTTTCAGATAAAACCTTGTCGATGACGTACAAGGCATTGATTCAAATCCCTAAACACTGGAGAGATAAGGAGTTAGTCCCTTGTTAACCACTTCGAGCCGAGAAGTAGGAGTTTCTTTCGGACTTTTAAACCCTCACATCTTAACCCGGGGCAGGGTAGTTGTTAGTTAGCTTGACCGAGTGTTCAAGTCTTATGGAGGAGTGTTGCCTTTCGAGGACCAATCACATCGTACCTTTTCCCCAGAGGTCGTACCTCGTCAACCACAATGGTTAAAACTCACCAATCAGGAGTGAGACAGTTGCAATCCTTTCGGAGCAATCAAGACAATCAGTGTCACACGACTTGTTCCAAGAAAGAATAAGAAAGCCCGCTAAGTAAAAAGAAATGAAAATAGCTGGAAAGCTAATACTTAGGCAAAAATCAGGGCATCCCGCTGGACTAAAAAGAAAAATCGAAAAGAACTCAAAAGGAGTCAGTCCAGGCAAAAATTAGGGAATCAAAAGAATGGAAAAGAAAGGATATCAACAGGAAAAAAAATCCCCAGTGAAGTCGCCAAGGTCGTGTAGATACAGACACCGAAAACGAAAAAGGAGTAACGGTCACTCCGAGAAAAAAATCTTGTGAGTTCCCTAACTATGGTTCTTACCATTCAACATACCTCTCGAAGAGGCGAATGCTTGTGCCAAGTTAACTGAACTTTAGGATCGGAGATCATCACATAGAAGGGGTGGGTACAAATCATGATTTGAGCCAAATATCCTTTGTTTCACGAACCGTGGACCCGACCACGATACAACCCTTAAAAGACCTAATTGAGGTAGGGTTTATCCTAAAAGCGCATTACGATAAGGTTGAGTAACCTGACTCCTTCTTGATTTGCTAATCATATCCTTGTTGTATTTTTCACTGATCACATCAGCACTACGTTTGAACTCTGGTTCATTCGTCACTCACAATCATGACACGTAAATGAGTGACAGCGCACAAATTTTTCCAAAATGTGCATGAACACTGCATTAAAATTACCGTTCGTCAATAAACAATTTTACTTGCAGGTCAGTAGTTGGCAGGAAGGAAATTCCAACAGGGAATAATCGAATAGGACTAAATAATTCAGCAGTCTGAATCAAAACGGTGTATGTTGGGAAACCCTGTGAATCCGGGGCATTGACTTTCAGTAAGTTCAGAATCAGTTAGTCTGAGGACAAATCCCGAAGCTTCAGTTGATCAGTGACAGTTGTTTGAGAAACAGTTGATTAGATGTGAATCTTCTCGAGAGCCAATCAGGGGAAATTACGCGGAATGCTGTGATTTAAGGGCAGAACCTTCCAGTGTGTGATCAGATCAGGTTAAGTCGCTTGTACGCTCATTCAGGGGCAAGTCACCTCAGAGATAGTGAGACCAACTGGGTTGATAATTGCTTGATTGAGGTTGAATCCTTTTGACGTACAGATACCGGGGCAAATAATCTCGAGGTCGTCTCATAGCAAGCTGTTCAGGGTGATATTCCCAAGAGTTAGATTGGGGCAAATTGAGTTGCACTAGGGCAAGTTATTCAAGCAAGTCTGTTTATCCTCAGCCAGAATTGAGTATCGGGGAATCGTGTCATTACCCTCATCAAAAACCTTGACCTTCCGAAAAAGGTCGTACCGTCGTTGGATCGTTATCCTACAGTTTAAACCTGTTACGTGTCAGAACTTTGTAACCAAGTCGTTTCCAAAGTCCAGTTCTCGTCTGGCAAACCGGTAACCAGTTCTCGTCTGGTCCACGTTTCCGTAACTACCAGTTCTCGCCTGGTACATGGTGTCTTTCAACCAGTGGTCGTCTGGTCAACCTTTCTGTAAACATCAGTTCTCGTCTGGTGTGTGTTATTGTAACCAGTTCTCGTCTGGTCACCGTTCCTTTAACCTATTTGTTGTATCAGTTCTCGTCTGGTGCATGTCAGCTTTCAACCAGTTCTCGTCTGGTCATCCTTTCCTTAATCTATTGATTCGATCAGCCCCGTCTGATGTTCAAACTATAAATCAATTCTCGTCCGATAACCTAATCTATTTTGCTATCAGTTCTCGTCTGGCAGTCTACCCTTGAATGCTAGTTCTCGTCTAGTATGTTCCCTATCTTCCATTTTGTAAATAACCCATTCTCATCCCTAAACCAGAAAAAGCCTAAAAAGTATCTGACACGGTAATTCCCAATGACTCGCATGTTGTCACATTCCCCGATACGAAGTTCGATTAGTACCAGTTCTCGATTAGTGTTTTGTATTCCCTGTAGATGTTGTTAAATCAGGATTACTCTTCTTCAGCAGATGGAAGTCACGTATTATCCCCGGGAGAGTTGAGATTGTATTTTATCCCGCATCGGAGTAGGATCAGGAATATTCTCAGCCGATTAAGATTGATATCCGTGACAGAAGGGGCATTCCCAATAGTGAGTTGTATACAATCGACCCTAGTTGGCTAATCCCTACAGAGTCCAGGTTACCAGTGGTTTAGAAAGAATATCGCCGTGCAGGGCCGTCCTTCCTTTGTCTAGCATTTATTTTGCTGGGATGATTCTGTGATAACCGGTTACCTTCAGTGAAGTTGACTTTACCTTCGGCATTTATTTTTCCAAGTGGTGTCAGACCCGGTGATCTCTGGCAGCCTGCATTTACATTTGCATTTGCATATATTGCCGTATTTGCACCTATCCAGAACGCATAGCATATCCATGCCGTATGGGGCCTAGCATCTATCAAAACATGTGCATATTATCTCCATGTCGTGTGGGACATTGCATCATTTCCAAACATACGCATTTCGAAACATAGACCAGGTTGGTTACCTCTCGGGTTTCGAGTATGTTCCCCTGCAGAGTTGTTTGGTTAAGCTTCTCTTCATCCACAGCGGAGTGATTTCTTCATATTTGGTTGTTACGTCGGCACTGAGAAAAAAAATAAAAATTGGCATATATCAAACTTCTGAAGTTGCCGCCTATTGTCGAAAATGGGTGCCTGGCAGTCGATTTCAGAATTTCCCCATGAGAGTTTTCCTCAGGTTCGCTGTGAACTGTGAGGTGACAAAATTTGATCCCATAACAGATGGGAGTCAAGGTGTTTGCTTTCTGAAGCATTATTCTGAAGATTCAGTACCTGTGGCGTCACGCAGGTGATTGATGTTGACATCAAAGAATTTTATCAGATAATTGACCAGTTGTTGCCGTAACAACCAGACTTCAGTTCATTGGAAGCTATTCCTCGAGCAGTTCTGCAGTTTATTTCTGCGGTTGGCAAATTTCAGGGTTCTTTTGTATTCAACCGTCTTCTACCTTTGAATGTTTGAAAGTTGTTCGCTCTTCAACCATTCAGGTCCAAGCCGCTTGAATAGGGGCAGCTGTTGCACCCTAAAATTTGACCAACCGGTCCCCATATCTGGTTTATGTTTCGATGCATTTTCGCATTCGCATTCGTATACCGCATACAGTGCATTTGTCCAGTCATGTTGATTTTATCGGGATTACAGCCTTGTTTTCACATTTCGGGCGTTTCAGACCGGTTCGGGTAATCGGAGGTTATTTTTGAGAAGTCACGCGCTTCCCGGGTGTTTTTAGCTTACGCGGTTGTTTTTTTGAGGATTTTGGTGTCTGGGTTTGCTGCTTGCTTCGATCTGGTCTCGCGCTCTCTTTTATGTTGGTTGTTTGCCTTCGTTTGCATTTTTAGGATTTAATAGCGTTTTATAGATTTTAAATAGGTTTTATAGCTTCTTCTAGGATTTAAATAGAGCTTTATTTTGTTATAGATTTAATAGTTTTCTATCGATTTTCTTTTCTAGAATTTTAATAGATATAGGTTTTATTAGTTTTATAGAATTTAATATAGAATTAATAGAATAATAGTTTTTTTAATAGAATTTCTTTTTAGAATAAATAGTTTAATAGTTTAGTATTTTAATATAGATTAACAGAATTTAGTTTTTTAAATAGATATTAATATAGGATTTTCTAGAAATTAGTAGATTTTATTAATATTCTTTTTTCTAGATTTTAAATAGATATTAAATAGGTTTTAATAGTTTTAATAAATTTTTCTATTTTTAGAATATTAACCTGTTAGAATATTATTGATTAGGTTTATTGTTTAGTTTTAATTAGGATTAATTGTTAGTCTTAATTGAGTCTTATTGGTCTTAATCATCATTAGTTTGAGTCTTAATGTTCAGTCCATTAACATTTTTTTGTCCATTATAGCCAGTTTTTTGGGCATTTTTGTGGGCCCAGTTTTGGAGGCCCAGTCCCAATCATTGCCACATGTCCTATTTAAACGTTGCCACACGTGTATTCAGTTTCCCTGCCACCTCATATTTTTCCCACTCTGCATGAGTGCCACTTGGCACTCCATGCACACACTCCACCACCACGCGTCTAAGCCTCCACCAAGCTCTGCATGCAGCTTGCCACCTGGCCACCTCTCATCCTTCACCGGAAATTCCCCCGCCGGCCATGCAATAACCTCCGGTCACCCTAACCACTCACCGCCGGCAACCCTAACTGTCGCCGGAGCCGCCGTAACAACCGCCGGAAACTGTTTTTTCACCGGAAAATTCATCGCAACTTTCATCATCATCATTCATCCATATTTTCTCAGATTCTTCCAATATCCACATGTTCATCATCATCAATAATCATCAATCAAGAATCCTCTCCAGATTTCTTCGTTGTTCAACCTTTAACATCTTCATCAAGAAATCATGTGCAATCTCCAGATTTCATCATCGTTCAGCAATAACGACTTCAAGGATCTTCATTATTTTTGTATGATTTTCATCAGTATCATCATGTGAAATCTCCAGATCGCTCAACAACAACAACTTTAAGAATCGTCTACACCTTCAGAAATCATCCGGTAACATCAATCTTCAACAAGTCTCAGCATTCTTCATCTCCTTCAATAAAACTCGGGATCTTCAAAGAGCTCAAACATCAAGATCTATCCGGTAATGTCAAAATCCTTCACCTTCTCCAGTTTTTTTCAAGTATTATCATCGCTGGATCTTCGTCAAGAACATGGACCTTCAATATCTTCAAGAAGTTCATCTGAGATCGTCAAGTCGTAGATTAGTGTGTGTCGATCATGCGGTTGTTGATTATTTCACCGGTGATTACAAGATTCATAATGTTTTTTGTTTAAGATTTGAATGAAGATGTTATGAGATCGGTTGAGAAAGTGAAGTTCGTGTTGGAGGTTGAGATTGAATCTGAGAGGAGACTCTGAGAGAGTGAGGGCGCCGTTTGGGGTTCATGAACAGTGAAAGAGGAAAACGAGTCATCTAGGGTTTTTGTTTGCTGAGAAAGGAAGGGATTATTGACGTAGTTGTATGGGCTTTTCATAAGCCCAACGAGTTTTTTTTCCATACACCTCCTTTTTTTTATGCTTCCCCCTCCCTCGTTTGGCTATTACTTGATTGGGTTGGGCCTGGTTTCTCCACTGATTACACATACCCCGTTTTTGGCACACCCCTTCCCCGTTTTTTTGTTGTGTAATGGGCTGGGCTGGTTTTTACTGCATTTTACACCCCTGTTTTCAGAATGTCCCCCTCTCTTTTGTTTTTAATTTTTCTTTTGTATTGGATGTTTGATTGTAATATTTGTAGATTTATTTTGCTATTTTTCTTCTTAGGAATTATAGTGTAGAATAGTATTAGCATATTTTTAATATAGATTTTATAATATAGAATTTTCATTTCTATTTTCCTTTTAGGATATTATAGAGTTTTTATTCTATTTTTCAGTATGCAAGTTTCTTTATATTTCTTTAGAATATTTTCAATTAGAGACTTATTGCCGTATTTTTAGAAGTAGCATTTTATTTCCATTTTATCGTTGGATTTCCCTCCTATTTCATTTCTATCTGATTTTATCCCGATTTTATTTTTGGCTGGCCGTGTGACACGATTCAATTGGAGAATGATTTTCGATATCATTTCTCCATCTTGTCTTTGACACGGATATCAATACGCTACCTCTTAGAGTTCGATTTCTCGTATAAGTCGAACCATGACGGTCTAAGCGTCACATTGTTCCTGGTTCGAGCGTCATCATCAGAGATCCAGAGAGGAGAAGATTGGAATGGAGCTTGCGCATACGTCAGGAGCCCCGGAGCTGCTTCGTTCATTATCATTGTCGTATTCAAATCTTCAGGCAACCAGCAAGTGTTGTGGGCTGCATCATCAGATACAAAGGAAGTGCCATCTGGGGAGTTTTTTCTTAGGTTCTTGCGTGCATGTCCTGAGTTCCTTCCCGTTTAGGCGTAGGCCTGCTTCCTCTTTGTTCTCGCCCCGCGCGAGCGAATCCCTATTTCTCTCTCTTGCTCCCGTGCAATTGAGATTCGTTTTCTAGTCGAACTACGTTAGCTCTGATCTCTCGTGCCCGACGAGAGTACGTAGGCATAGGATGCCGTATCCTAGCGAGCTCCCTTTTTCCCTTTTCCCTTTTCCAGGTTTTAGCTGTAGTAGGCTGAACTACAACTGCTCTGATTTCTCATATCTAATGAGAATATGTAGGCATAGGATGCGATATCCTAGCGAGCACACTAACAACTAACCTATCTGTTCTCTCGCTGCTGTGCAATCGAGACTTTCCCGCTGACGACTGATTGTTTCCTTTTCTTTTGCCCTTGCGCATTTGAGACCAGATCGTAGTTTCTAGTTCCCGTAGGTCCCCGTACCTCTTAAAACAACTTAATCTCTCACTCCTGTGTGAGAACACCCCGTCTAGCCGTAGTTAGCCTGAACTACGTAAGCTCCGATCTTTCATTCTGTGTGGAAGTACGTAGGCACAAGACGCGAAGTCTTGGCGAGCCAATTCCCTGTAGTTTCCCGAACTACGATGACTCTGACTTTCTCTCTTGAGAATACGTAGGCATAGAGTGTGACGCTCTATCGAGTCAGTTTCTTTCCGTTTAGACTTAGCAGCCGTAGATAGATTGTTTTTGCATCCTTTAGACAAACCAAGCAAGCGTGGATCCCGTCGAGTACGATGGACGTGAGGGGTGCTAATACCTTCCCCTTGCGGAACCGACTCCCGAATCCAGGATTTGGTTGCGATGACCATTCATTTCCCGTCTTTGCGGTAGGTTTACTCTGAGCGTTTCCTTTCCCTCCTTTGGGATAAATAACGCACGGTGGCGACTCTTCTGTTCAGCCGGTGCCGATTTTCGCAGTAGCGACAGCTGGCGACTCTGCTGGGGACTCCAACGGTTCCCAGTTGCTGAGGACTGCGATGGTTCCTTATGCATGTGGGATCCAACGTCCCCTAAGAGAGTCAATCCTAGCGCTTGTTTGCTTGTCTATTGGGTGTTTATTTCTGTATTGCTATTATCTGTTGCTGTTGTGCTGTTGGGTGGGGATGTTCCTTTGACTGAGAAGCCAAACCCAGGCTTGAGTACACACATAGATTTAGAAAGAGAGTAGTGGTTAGCCTGCTTGCTTAGCTCGCACCAGCTAGCCGCGAAATCTCACTCGGACGAGATTCTCTTTGATGCTTCTTGCATGGCCCTTAGGGCTCGACAAGTTGTCTGACCCGAGGATTGTCGACTCTGGAAACCTATCAATTGGGGATTCAGCTAAGTGAGGCCTCTTCAGGATATGATGATGCCACATCTTCTGGGTATCGTATCATCAGTCTTGAAAGTCTGTGACGCTGATGACCGCATAGGATGCCGAACTTGTGTCAGTTTAGGTCCATACCCGTGAGTGGGAGGGTTTTGCAGGAAACTTGACTTCCAGCCTACCCGTTATTTTGGTATTCTCTTCAGAGCGAACGTACTCCGTCAGCAGCGCAGCAGTACTCAGAGATTGTGTGGGGGATGTGATCCCGTGTTTGCTGCATATTGTATTGCATTTGCATAAACATGTTGCATCATATTGCATGTCATACTCCAGCTAGCCAGAGCTCTTATCCAGCCGTTGTTTGATTTCAGAAGGTGATTACCCGGTGTTTGGCCTGAGCGACTATTGATTGTTAGAAGACGACCAAGGGGTTGAGTAGATTTGAGCAGAGTCGAGCATTGCAGTCAGTTGAAGGTTATGGTAGCTATGTCTGAGAGCAACTTCCAGTCTCCTAACACCTTGGCAGGGTTCACTATGACGACCAACCCTCTGTATGGTTCTGCTTCCGAGGCAGACTTTCCGCAAGTGAACAACCTTACGGCAGACCAGTTGGTGCAACCTCCTATTATTGACCGAGATCGACATGAGCAGTTTGTTGTCCGCAATGAACGATCTCCTCTTATCAACGGGCAAGGTGTTGTTTTCCCTGTGCCAAGTATTCGAAGAGAGATCCCAGTAGCCAGGACGGTAGACCCAAGAGCTCTTGAGTGTGATAGAAGACTCCAAGTGTTCGAAGAACAAGTTAAAGCCTTGAAGGTCAAAGATGCTGTTAACCTGAATGCTGCAGGCATGTGTCTGGTTCCTGGCCTAGTGTTGCCTTACAAGTTCAAAGCGCCGATATTTGAGAAGTACAGAGGAGATAGCTGTCCGAAGCAGCATCTGGTGATGTTCTGCCGAAGAATGACTTCGTTTGTGCAAAATGACAAGTTGATGATCCATTGCTTTCAGGATAGTCTGACTGGGGCATCTTTGCGTTGGTATATGCAGTTAGAGGGTAATCAGATTCGATCATGGGTGGATTTAGCCAGAGCTTTTCTAAAGCAGTATGATTACAACCTAGACGTGGCTCCTCATCGCATGCAGTTGCAAGAATGGTCTCAAGAAAACAATGAATCCATCAGGAAGTATGCACAGAGATGGAGAGAATTTGCCGCCAGGGTACAACCACCGCTTTTAGACCGAGAGCTAACAAACATGTTTGTAAACTCACTGCAGAGTCCGTACTGCGAAAGAATGCTTGGACTTCCGTTAAATTTCTCTGACTTGGTAGTACTTGGAGAACGCCTTGAGTATGCCATCAAAATCGGGAAAATTCAGATTATTGCAAATGGTCAGGCTAGTGAAGCTGAATCTCTTTATGACTATCAGAATGAAGAAGGAGTTGTGATCAATGCAATCATGCCAGATGTTGAGTATCCTTGAGATGAGTCGTTGAAACCTGTTGGTTCTTCATCTTCTCAGAGATCAGTATCTCCAGTGGCTTGTTATGCTGGACAGACAGTTGGGCCTGGGGCACCCTATCAGGAACGTTATGTCACTTCTCTTGCAAATCAGCGAACTCATGGTCGAGGTTATCAGAATCAGCGTCAGAATCAGAATCGACCTCATAACAACTTGGAACGAAGGAATGCTCCTTCCCACCCAGTGCCTATGCCGTATAGCCAGTTGTTGCCATCTTTGGTCCAGAGTTCTTTAGTGGAACCGAAAGCTCTTAAGCCTGTTCCAGAGCCTTACCCTCCTGGGTACAATCCCCACATTCAGTGTGGTTACCATGGCGGATCCCCAGGGCATTCAACTGAAGATTGTAAAGCTTTTCAGGCAAAAGTACAACAGTTGATCAACCAAGATTGCATTTCCTTTCGAGAAGGATTTCTGTTTATTCATACCAACCTCTCAGCTGTCTAAGCTCGTAGATTCGGAGTTTGTTTTCAAGAAGCCAGTGTTCCAGACAGGCAGATGTCCTCAGCATTGGCAGTCCTCAGACTGTTATATCATTTGCATTTGTAGTTTCTTTTCTGTTAGTTACTACTTGCTGTTAAACATTGTTTGTTTTCGAATGGTAATATTGATAAAGTGACTATGTATTTTTCTGAATTAATCATGTCGTTGTCGCTCATTTATTGCATTGCACTGACACTTGCATTTTATTTACTCCGCCTTATCACTATGATTAGCAAAGATTGGAGGGAGGATGACGAAACTGAATACTCATAACCGATGATCGTATGCTTTCAGATAAAACCTTGTCGATGACGTACAAGGCATTGATTCAAATCCCTAAACATTGGAGAGATAAGGAGTTAGTCCCTTGTTAACCACTTCGAGCCGAGAAGTAGGAGTTTCTTTCGGACTTTTAAACCCTCACATCTTAACCCGGGGCAGGGTAGTTGTTATTTAGCTTGACCGAGTGTTCAAGTCTTATGGAGGAGTGTTGCCTTTCGAGGACCAATCACATCGTACCTTTTCCCCAGAGGTCGTACCTCGTCAACCACAATGGTTAAAAATCACCAATCAGGAGTGAGACAGTTGCAATCCTTTCGGAGCAATCAAGACAATCAGTGTCACACGACTTGTTCCAAGAAAGAATAAGAAAGCCCGCTAAGTAAAAAGAAATGAAAATAGCTGGAAAGCTAATACTTAGGCAAAAATCAGGGCATCCCGCTGGACTAAAAAGAAAAAATCGAAAAGAACTCAAAAGGAGTCAGTCCAGGCAAAAATTAGGGAATCAAAAGAATGGAAAAGAAAGGATATCAACAGAAAAAAAAATCCCCAGTGAAGTCGCCAAGGTCGTGTAGATACAGACACCGAAAACGAAAAAGGAGTAACGGTCACTCCGAGAAAAAAATCTTGTGAGTTCCCTAACTATGGTTCTTACCATTCAACATACCTCTCGAAGAGGCGAACGCTTGTGCCAAGTTAACTGAACTTTAGGATCGGAGATCATCACATAGAAGGGGTGGGTACAAATCATGATTTGAGCCAAATATCCTTTGTTTCACGAACCGTGGACCCGACCACGATACAACCCTTAAAAGACCTAATTGAGGTAGGGTTTATCCTAAAAGCGCATTACGATAAGGTTGAGTAACCTGACTCCTTCTTGATTTGCTAATCATATCCTTGTTGTATTTTTCACTGATCACATCAGCACTACGTTTGAACTCTGGTCATTCGTCACTCACAATCATGACACGTAAATGAGTGACAGCGCACAAATTTTTCCAAAGTGTGCATGAACACTGCATTAAAATTACCGTTCGTCAATAAACAATTTTACTTGCAGGTCAGTAGTTGGCAGGAAGGAAATTCCAACAGGGAATAATCGAATAGGACTAAATAATTCAGCAGTCTGAATCAAAACGGTGTATGTTGGGAAACCCTGTGAATCCGGGGCATTGACTTTCAGTAAGTTCAGAATCAGTTAGTCTGAGGACAAATCCCGAAGCTTCAGTTGATCAGTGACAGTTGTTTGAGAAACAGTTGATTAGATGTGAATCTTCTCGAGAGCCAATCAGGGAAAATTACGCGGAATGCTGTGATTTAAGGGCAGAACCTTCCAGTGTGTGATCAGATCAGGTTAAGTCGCTTGTACGCTCATTCAGGGGCAAGTCACCTCAGAGATAGTGAGACCAACTGGGTTGATAATTGCTTGATTGAGGTTGAATCCTTTTGACGTACAGATATCGGGGCAAATAATCTCGAGGTCATCTCATAGCAAGCTGTTCAGGGTGATATTCCCAAGAGTTAGATTGGGGCAAATTGAGTTGCACTAGGGCAAGTTATTCAAGCAAGTCTGTTTATCCCCAGCCAGAATTGAGTATCGGGGAATCGTGTCATTACCCTCATCAAAAACCTTGACCTTCCGAAAAAGGTCGTACCGTCGTTGGATCGTTATCCTACAGTTTAAACCTGTTACGTGTCAGAACTTTGTAACCAAGTCGTTTCCAAAGTCCAGTTCTCTTCTGGCAAACCGGTAACCAGTTCTCGTCTGGTCCACGTTTCCGTAACTACCAGTTCTCGCCTGGTACATGGTGTCTTTCAACCAGTGGTCGTCTGGTCAACCTTTCTGTAAACATCATTTCTCGTCTGGTGTGTGTTATTGTAACCAGTTCTCGTCTGGTCACCGTTCCTTTAACCTATTTGTTGTATCAGTTCTCGTCTGGTGCATGTCAGCTTTCAACCAGTTCTCGTCTGGTCATCCTTTCCTTAATCTATTGATTCGATCAGCCCCGTCTGATGTTCAAACTATAAATCAATTCTCGTCCGATAACCTAATCTATTTTGCTATCAGTTCTCGTCTGGTAGTCTACCCTTGAATGCTAGTTCTCGTCTAGTATGTTCCCTATCTTCCATTTTGTAAATAACCCATTCTCATCCCTAAACCAGAAAAAGCCTAAAAAGTATCCGACACGGTAATTCCCAATGACTCGCATGTTGTCACATTCCCCGATACGAAGTTCGATTAGTACCAGTTCTCGATTAGTGTTTTGTATTCCCTGTAGATGTTGTTAAATCAGGATTACTCTTCTTCAGCAGATGGAAGTCACGTATTATCCCCGGGAGAGTTGAGATTGTATTTTATCCCGCATCGGAGTAGGATCAGGAATATTCTCAGCCGATTAAGATTGATATCCGTGACAGAAGGGGCATTCCCAACAGTGAGTTGTATACAATCGACCCCAGTTGGCTAATCCCTACAGAGTCCAGGTTACCAGTGGTTTAGAAAGAATATCGCCGTGCAGGGCCGTCCTTCCTTTGTCTAGCATTTATTTTGCTGGGATGATTCTATGATAACCGGTTACCTTCAGTGAAGTTGACTTTACCTTCGGCATTTATTTTTCCAAGTGGTGTCAGACCCGGTGATCTCTGGCAGCTTGCATTTACATTTGCATTTGCATATATCGCCGTATTTGCACCTATCCAGAACGCATAGCATATCCATGCCGTATGGGGCCTAGCATCTATCAAAACATGTGCATATTATCTCCATGTCGTGTGGGACATTGCATCATTTCCAAACATACGCATTTCGAAACATAGACCAGGTTGGTTACCTCTCGGGTTTCGAGTATGTTCCCCTGCAGAGTTGTTTGGTTAAGCTTCTCTTCACCCACAGCGGAGTGATTTCTTCATATTTGGTTGTTACGTCGGCACTGAGAAAAAAAATAAAAATTGGCATATATCAAACTTCTGAAGTTGCCGCCTATTGTCGAAAATGGGTGCCTGGCAGTCGATTTCAGAATTTCCCCATGAGAGTTTTCCTCAGGTTCGCTGTGAACTGTGAGGTGACAAAATTTGATCCCATAACAGATGGGAGTCAAGGTGTTTGCTTTCTGAAGCATTATTCCGAAGATTCAGTACCTGTGGCGTCACGCAGGTGATTGATGTTGACATCAAAGAATTTTATCAGATAATTGACCAGTTGTTGCCGTAACAACCAGACTTCAGTTCATTGGAAGCTATTCCTCGAGCAGTTCTGCAGTTTATTTCTGCGGTTGGCAAATTTCAGGGTTCTTTTATATTCAACCGTCTTCTACCTTTGAATGTTTGAAAGCTGTTCGCTCTTCAACCATTCAGGTCCAAGCCGCTTGAATAGGGGCAGCTGTTGCACCCTAAAATTTGACCAACCGGTCCCCATATCTGGTTTATGTTTCGATGCATTTTCGCATTCGCATTCGTATACCGCATACAGTGCATTTGTCCAGTCATGTTGATTTTATCGGGATTACAGCCTTGTTTTCACATTTCGGGCGTTTCAGACCGGTTCGGGTAATCGGAGGTTATTTTTGAGAAGTCACGCGCTTCCCGGGTGTTTTTAGCTTACGCGGTTGTTTTTTTTGAGGATTTTGGTGTCTGGGTTTGCTGCTTGCTTCGATCTGGTCTCGCGCTCTCTTTTATGTTGGTTGTTTGCCTTCGTTTGCATTTTTAGGATTTAATAGCCTTTTATAGATTTTAAATAGGTTTTATAGCTTCTTCTAGGATTTAAATAGAGCTTTATTTTGTTATAGATTTAATAGTTTTCTATCGATTTTCTTTTCTAGAATTTTAATAGATATAGGTTTTATTAGTTTTATAGAATTTAATATAGAATTAATAGAATAATAGTTTTTTTAATAGAATTTCTTTTTAGAATAAATAGTTTAATAGTTTAGTATTTTAATATAGATTAACAGAATTTAGTTTTTTAAATAGATATTAATATAGGGTTTTCTAGAAATTAGTAGATTTTATTAATATTCTTTTTTCTAAATTTTAAATAGATATTAAATAGGTTTTAATAGTTTTAATAAATTTTTCTATTTTTAGAATATTAACCTGTTAGAATATTATTGATTAGGTTTATTGTTTAGTTTTAATTAGGATTAATTGTTAGTCTTAATTGAGTCTTATTGGTCTTAATCATCATTAGTTTGAGTCTTAATGTTCAGTCCATTAACATTTTTTTGTCCATTATAGCCAGTTTTTTGGGCATTTTCGTGGGCCCAGTTTTGGAGGCCCAGTCCCAATCATTGCCACATGTCCTATTTAAACGCTGCCACACGTGTATTCAGTTTCCCTGCCACCTCATATTTTTCCCACTCTGCACGAGTGCCACTTGGCACTCCATGCACACACTCCACCACCACGCGTCTAAGCCTCCACCAAGCTCTGCATGCAGCTTGCCACCTGGCCACCTCTCATCCTTCACCGGAAATTCCCCCGCCGGCCATGCAATAACCTCCGGTCACCCTAACCACTCACCGCCGGCAACCCTAACTGTCACCGGAGCCGCCGTAACAACCGCCGGAAACTGTTTTTTCACCGGAAAATTCATCGCAACTTTCATCATCATCATTCATCCATATTTTCTCAGATTCTTCCAATATCCACATGTTCATCATCATCAATAATCATCAATCAAGAATCCTCTCCAGATTTCTTCGTTGTTCAACCTTTAACATCTTCATCAAGAAATCATGTGCAATCTCCAGATTTCATCATCGTTCAGCAATAACGACTTCAAGGATCTTCATTATTTTTGTATGATTTTCATAAGTATCATCATGTGAAATCACCAGATCGCTCAACAACAACAACTTCAAGAATCGTCTACACCTTCAGAAATCATCCGGTAACATCAATCTTCAACAAGTCTCAGCATTCTTCATCTCCTTCAATAAAACTCAGGATCTTCAAAGAGCTCAATAATCAAGATCTATCCGGTAATGTCAAAATCCTTCACCTTCTCCAGTTTTTTTCAAGTATTATCATCGCTGGATCTTCGTCAAGAACATGGACCTTCAATATCTTCAAGAAGTTCATCTGAGATCGTCAAGCCGTAGATTAGTGTGTATCGATCACGCGGTTGTTGATTATTTCACCGGTGATTACAAGATTCATAATGTTTTTTTGTTTAAGATTTGAATGAAGATGTTATGAGATCGGTTGAGAAAGTGAAGTTCGTGTTGGAGGTTGAGATTGAATCTGAGAGGAGACTCTGAGAGAGTGAGGGTGCCGTTTGGGGTTCATGAACAGTGAAAGAGGAAAACGAGTCATCTAGGGTTTTTGTTTGCTGAGAAAGGAAGGGATTGTGGACGTAGCTGTATGGGCTTTTCATAAGCCCAACGAGTTTTTTTTCCATACACCTCCTTTTTTTTTATGCTTCCGCCTCCCTCGTCGGGGTATTACTTAATTGGGCTGGGCCTGGTTTCTCTACTGATTACACATACCTCGTTTTTGGCACACCCCTTCCCCGTTTTTTTGTTGTGTAATGGGCGGGGCTGGTTTTTACTGCATTTTACACCCCTGTTTTCAGAATGTCCCCCTCTCTTTTGTTTTTAATTTTTCTTTTGTATTGGATGTTCGATTGTAATATTTGTAGATTTATTTTGCTATTTTTCTTCTTAGGAATTATAGTGTAGAATAGTATTAGCATATTTTTAATATAGATTTTATAATATAGAATTTTCATTTCTATTTTCCTTTTAGGATATTATAGAGTTTTTATTCTATTTTTCAGTATGCAAGTTTCTTTATATTTCTTTAGAATATTTTCAATTAGAGACTTATTGCCGTATTTTTAGAAGTAGCATTTTATTTCCATTTTATCGTTGGATTTCCCTCCTATTTCGTTTCTATCTGATTTTATCCCGATTTTATTTCTGGCTGGCCGTGTGACACGTTTCAATTGGAGAATGATTTTCGATATCATTTCTCCATCTTGTCTTTGACACGGATATCAATACGCTACCTCTTAGAGTTTGATTTCTCGTATAAGTCGAACCATGACGGTTTAAGCGTCACATTGTTCCTGGTTCGAGCGTCATCATCAGAGATTCAGAGAGGAGAAGATTGGAATGGAGCTTGCGCATACGTCAGGAGCCCCGGAGCTACTTCGTTCTTTATCATTGTTGTATTCAAATCTTTAGGCAACCAGCGAGTGTTGTGGGTTGCATCATCAGATACAAAGGAAGTGCCAGCTGAGGAGTTTCTTCTTAAGTTCTTGCGTGCGTGTCCCGAGTTCCTTCCCGTTTAGACGTAGGCCTGCTTCCTCTTTGTTCTCGCCCCGCGCGAGCGAATCCCTGTTTCTCTCTCTTGCTCCCGTGCAATTGAGATTCGTTTTCTAGTCGAACTACGTTAGCTCTGATCTCCCGTGCCCGACGAGAGTACGTAGGCATAGGATGTCGTATCCTAGCGAGCTCCCTTTTTCCCTTTTCCCTTTTCCAGGTTTTAGGTGTAGTAGGCTGAACTACAGCTGCTCTGATTTCTCATATCTAATGAGAATATGTAGGCATAGGATGCGATATTCTAGTGAGTACACTAACAACTAACCTATCTGTTCTCTCGCTGCTGTGCGATCGAGACTTTCCCGCTGACGACTGATTGTTTCCTTTTCTTTTGCCCTTGCGCATTTGAGACCAGACCGTAGTTTCTAGTTCCCGTAGGTCCCCGTACCTCTTAAAACAACTTAATCTCTCACTCCTTTGTGAGAACACCCCGTCTAGCCATAGTTAGCCTGAACTACGTAAGCTCTGATCTTCCATTCTGTGTGGAAGTACGTAGGCACAAGACGCGAAGTCTTGGCGAGCCAATTCCCTGTAGTTTCCCGAACTACGATGACTCTGACTTTCTCTCTTGAGAATACGTAGGCATAGAGTGTGACGCTCTATTGAGTCAGTTTCTTTCCGTTTAAACTTAGCAGCCGTAGATAGATTGTTTTTGCATCCTTTAGACAAACCAAGCAAGCGTGGATCCCGTCGAGTACGACGGACGTGAGGGGTGCTAATACCTTTCCCTTGCGGAACCGACTCCCGAATCCAGGATTTGGTTGCGATGACCATTGCTTTCCCGTCTTTGCGGTAGGTTTACTCTGAGCGTTTCCTTTCCCTCCTTTGGGATAAATAACGCACGGTGGCGACTCTTCTGTTCAGCCGGCGCCGATTTTCGCAGTAGCGACATCTGGCAGTTGACGTCAGAATTCCCCCAGTAGAGTTTTCCTCGGATGGCTGTTACGTCAGCATTAAAAGGCTTCGTAATTAGACTTTGGATTTGTTGCCCATTTTTTTCCAAGATAAATGTCTGGCAGTTGACGTCAGATTTTCCCCGCAGAGTTGCTTGTTCAAGTCTTCGGATGCCCGATACCGTACTTTTATTTAGTGTGATGCTCGTTTCTTCGGAAATGGAAGATCCAGGATAGTACATGGATGACGCACTTTACGTAGTGCATGCTCGTTTCTTTGGAAATGGAAGTTCAAGGATAGTATATTGACATACCGCACTTTTATTTAGTGCGATGCTCGTTTCTTCGAAAATGGAAGATCCAGGATAGTACATGGATGACGCGTTTTACATAGTGCATGCTCGTTTCTTCGGAAATGGAGGGTCAAGGATAGTCTATTGACATACCGCGCTTTTATTTAGTGTGATGCTCGTTTCTTCGGAAATGGAAGGTCAAGGATAGTATATTGACATACCACGCTTTTATTTAGTGCGATGCTCGTTTCTTCGGAAATGGAAGATCCAGGATAGTACATGGATGACGCGTTTTACGTAGTGCATGCACGTTTCTTCGGAAATGGAAGGTCAAGGATAGTATATTGACATACCGCGCTTTTATTTAGTGCGATGCTCGTTTCTTCGAAAATGGAAGATCCAGGATAGTACATGGATGACGTGCTTTACGTAGTGCATGCTCGTTTCTTCAGAAATGGAAGGTCCAGGATGATATTTTGATATGATCCTGCGGCTCGGTGCCCGCTTATTGTAGCGTATGTTTGAAGATTGATGTTTGGATTCAATGCTTGTGGTGTCACACAGGTGGTTGATATTGAAACCAGGTTCTGTATCAAATGATTGATCAATTTGTTGCCGTGACAACCGGATTCAATTCTCTGGATTTTTGTTCCCCAAGCAGTTTGTGCAGATTATTTCTCTGGGTGGCAAATTTTCGGGTTCTTTGGTATTCAACCGTCTTTTACCTTGATTGCCTGAAAGTCGTTCGCTTTTCATCCAGTCAGGTCCAAGCCGCTTGAATAGGGGCAGCTGTTGCACCCCAAAATTTGCCTAACCTTTTTCCCACTTGGTTTATGTTTCATTGCATTAGCATATCATTGATCTAACATTTTCATAGCATAGCATTGTTCATTTAGCAGGGGATCAAGTGGGGTTTATATCAAGAGGAGCCTATCTAGAGGTATTATTCAAGCTTGAGAGGTCACCAAAGTCATCAGGAAGTGTTTTATGCTCTTGAGAAGTTCAGATGCTTGTATGTGGTCCATCTCCTAACCTGAGGACGAATTGAAGACCATCAGTGGGTTGTGAGGCCTTGATCATGTATAGAGTGTGGATAGAGCTCATGGAGTGCCTTGAGGGTCATGTTGGAGCTCAATCAATTCATTATGCTAGGTGTGAAGAGCCACAGTTGAGGGTGTTGCAATTAGGGTTTTCATCTGAGTAACCTTAAGTCAACTGTGCAATTGAAGGAGATTAATGTTGCACCCTAAAATTTGCCCAACCTTATTCCTTGGTTTATGTTTCATCACCATTAGCATTTGCATATAGAGTCATGTACATGGACTAACCATCTGCATAGCATAAGCATAGCAAGTCATTCAACAGGGGACCAATCATTATTTTCATCTCTAGAGGCCTAGCAAGAGGTTATTATCCTAATTCCATCATATTCAAGTCATCAGGAAAGAATTTGAAAGCAAAGAGTTCAGCAGAGCAAGCCTTGAGTCTACCTCCTAGCTGAGGGTGTTTGAGGATCAACAGAAGGGTTATGAGCTATGAAATGAAGACATGGAGAGCATCTAGACATCTTGAGAGACTTATAAAGTCATTTGGAGAAGAAAGCAAGTCATTGATGAAAGCACAAGAGCTACAGTTGAAGGCAGTCAACTAGGGTTTCATCTGGGTCAACCCTAGGTCAACCCTAGGTCAATTGACTGACTTAAGAGGGCATTTAAGGGCTATTGGAGAGATGTGGGGATCATCATTGAACATATGAAGAAGGATATGGAGATATGACAAGGAGAATTCAAGAGAAATCAAGGAGAAGAGGAGTTACTAAATTAGGGTTTCTCTGTAAAATCCCCTATTTTAGGTCAAATTTCTAAGCAAGATAAGTCAAAATGCTAGATTCAAATGGCTTCTTGGCCAACATGAAACTTGTAGAGGATCTCAAGACCTTTAATTTGAGTGGTGGAAGACCTCAAGGAGATTTGTAGAACTCAAGTTATGGTCCTTACAAGTTACAGGTCATCTGGGGTGTCTGAATTTTTGTCTGTGAAAGTGACTTGACTTCCAAGCTAGTTTTGCCCCTCAAGGAGATTTCAAATGAATTCTTGGTCAACATAAGAATTGTTCCTCATTGTCTTAGCTTTCTAGAATGGTATGGCATACCTTCATATGATGTGGAGAACTCAACTTATGGTCTTGACAAGCAAAGGGTATTTTGGGCATTTGTGAATTACAGGTCATTTTAACCTATACCCAAAACTCATACAAGGAGGCCTCAAATGGAAAAACTTACAACATCAAACTTGCTCCAAATGGGATTTTAAGTCTAGAAAGAAGGTCACAAGTTATAGGAGAAGCTCATAGCATGATGTTGCACAATTGGTCAAAATATGAACTAAAAAGGCTTATAAAGTGAATAATTTCAAGTTGGAAATTGGTTTGGGAGATTTACAAATCCAAATGGAGACTTCCAATATATGATTTTGAATGGAAAAACAATTCTAAGAACAATGGTTCACACACTTTTTTGAGTTTAGAAGGAAAAAATGAAGTTATCCATGGTTGCTTATCATTTAAGAAACATAATCAAAATGGATCAAAATTTGAAAACAAGGGAATGTGCAAGATGGATCTAGAATGTTCATTTGGGGTCTATATATTCATGAAATGTGCATTGATCAAGGGTTGGCCTCATTTTGCACCAAGAATTTCACAAAATCTCTCATACTTTTCCATAAAAGTTTCATTACAATTCTCTCAAAACCTTCAACAACTTTCATCATAATCAATTCAATTTCACTCCATCATCATCATAGATCATAATTGAAGCAGAGTTTTGGTGTGAATCATTCATATTCGAGTGCTTTTCTCAAGATCATCAAAATCATAAGTTCAAGTGGATTGCATGATTCAAGCAAGGAACCTTCAAGTTTGTGCATACAGAATCAAGTTCCTCAAGGATTGATCAAGATCCAGTACTTAGAAGCTTCAGATCCACATCTTCCATAGCTGTTTCTCAAGATTTCTTACAAGGTAAGTTTTCAATCAAACTGCTTGATCCAGTTAGTTAGGCATGATTTTGTTAGTGTAGAATTGATCTAGGTGGTTAGGAGATTAGGTTAGATGAATTTGGAGAGATTTGGTGATGGTTAGTGACAGGTGTAAGGAACTGTTTGTGTTCGAATCTCTTGGATGAATGTGTTATAATTGCAACTTGATAGCATGTGTTAATCTCCATTAGGTGTAGTTTAATTTAGGCTAAGTCTGAGGAAGAATGGTGAAGGTTTATACCAGTGCATTTCAATGGAGGCAGGATGTTGATTCAATCGAATTTGTTGATGTGGTGAATTTCAAAGTGAATTGATGCCCTAAGCTTGTAGAGGGAGAGATTTGGAGCAGATTTCATGTTTACATCATGAGGATTCATTGCGTGTGGAGTGAGAACAGAGAGGGAGAAAGCTGTGCGTGCATGGATGTTCATGGTGTTGGAAACCCTAGTTTCAGGCCAAGGGAAGAAGACGAAATCGTGACCCTTCGTTTAGAGTAAGACCTTTGACTTAGGGTAGGATCTAGTGGCTGTTGTTTAATCTGAAATTGGAGGGAGATTACCCTGGCCCTAAACGCACCGTTTCATTAATTGAAACGGGCGGGCCTGAGTGCTGTTGATAACCACACCCCCAAGGTTGAGCCCAATACCATCTTCAACGTAATATTCCTACTATTTTCACCCCCTGCTCGTTTTTAGTTTTTTATTGTTTCTGACTTGATGCTGGGCTTAGCCAGAAGCGCTATTTGCACCCCTATATGTGGCCCATTCTGGATTTATAACTGGGGCGAGTTACTCTTCATACCCCCTCCCTCATTTTAATTCACTTTTATTTTCTTAATTTCATTTTAATATTTTGCCATCTTTAAAAATTCATAAATAATTCATAAAAAATGCTTTTTAATTCATTCTTTTTACCATGTTTTCATTAAAATGCCTAGAATATTATAGGAAAATAAATTTTCATTTTTAGTTTTATTTCATATTTTTTTCATATTTTTTAAATAAATGTCATAATAAATAGTTACATTTCATGCATTATTTTTATAATTTTTGTTCTCTCACATGCTTTAATATTTTTGATCATTCTTTTCATATTGTTTAGATGAGATGTTAAGCTTGTAGAAATATTTTAGTTCCCATTTTTAGAGGTTAATTTTAGGTGATTAATAAATGCTTGAATATCATGAACAAAACTAGGGTTTAGGTGACAACTTAGGAAGTTCAATTTTCTCCCTTAGGACTTAGGGTTTGAATAGATTAGTTATGGGACTATAGGGGCTATGGGTAGTTATTAGATCCCTTAGAGAAAAGTTAGGATTCCCCTACTGATATTATTACTGTCTGTATATCTGCTGTCTGGTGTGGTGTGCCCTCTGGGGATTGTTGATTGTTTGATTGGGTATTGGGTTTGTCTGGGGCCCTGGGGAAGCTGAAGATTTGTGGAGATGAAGCTATTGGAGATTCAAAAGATTGAAGATCAACTGTCAGAGTTGAGGGGGAGCTTCTTGCTATCAGTGGCTGAGGAGACTAGGGTTTAGGAGCTAGGCAGAGCTCTAGGTTAGAATGATTATTTCTCAAACATGGATTGCCTTGTCTGCATCCATTCTTCTCTGTGATTCAGAGTCTCTCTCAGACACTCACCCCCTTCCTTTGGAAGGCTTGGTGATAGTGTCTATGAGATAGAACTCTTGAGAGAAAATGTCTCTTGTGTTAGAAGCAGCCTGTTCACCACCTTTGGTAGTCAGCTGATTGCTTAACACCCAATTCACTCTTGTGACTAATCCCTTATCCTGGAGGTTTGAGCATGAAGAAAAGCCATTGCAGATGGAAGACTGATGATCAAAGCCCTTGCCTGAAGGCCATGTAGATGGAGATTGATGCTTGTTGAAGCCTGTAGCTGATTGGAGATTGCTTGAAGCCAGTTGTTGATTCAGAGCTGCTGATGCTATTTCTTTTGCTGTATTTCATTTGCTGATGTATTGATTGGTTTTCTGAACTGTATTGTTTGCTGTTTACCCTGCTGGGTTGAAAGTGAAGCCTGTTCACTTTCGCCTATTGTTTTCTAGGTTCGAGGTTGAGTGGGACTCCCTTGCCTCGCTTGTACTGTTGCATCCATGCATTTTACTGTTTTACTGTATATATCTGATATTGTTTATGTTTCTGCCTATCCCGTAGGATCTCTGTTTCTCTCTGTGCAAGAGAGGAGCATGATAGACACTAGGTCTTAACCCATGCATGATAACATTAGGTTAGTTTGTTTCCCTTCGCAACCGTAGGTTAGAGTTCTGTCTCTTTCTTTCTCAAAACAAACAGAAAAACACATAAAGATTTCAAACACAATAAAAGACACTTCTTTCGTAAAAGAATGTGAACCCATCAAAACGTCATTTTTGTCCGCTTGGACTGTTAATCAAGAAAAACCTTTTTCAGAAGGAATAAAATCAACCAAGACAGGCTTGTGTCGTACGTGGCCCGAACTACGTTTGCTCTGATCTTTCATGCTGTATGAAAGTACGTAGGCATAGGATGCGATATCCTAGCGAGCAACCTTCCCCTCCTTTCCCGTAGGTAGGCGAACTACGTTGACTCTGATTTCTCGTTCTAGACGAGAATACGTAGGCATAAAGTGCGATACTTTGCCGAGTCATTTTATTTTCATTCTCTTTTCTTTTTAACCCCTGACCTTTAGAGTAGACAGAATAACAATCCATACCCGAAAACAAGCGTGGATCCCGTCGAGTACGACGGACGTGAGGGGTGCTAATACCTTCCCCTTGCGTAACCGACTCCCGAATCCAGGTTTTGGTTGCGACGACCATACCTTTCCCGTGTTGTGCGAGGTTTACTCTGAGCGTTTCCTTTCCCTCCCGTGGGATAAATAACGCACGGTGGCGACTCTTCTGTTCAGCCGGCGCCGATTTTCGCAGTAGCGACAGCTGGCGACTCTGCTGGGGATCCAACGTCCCCTGGCTGCTAAGGACTGCGATGGTTCTTATGCATTTGGGATCCAACGTCCCTTGAGAGAGTCAATCCTAACGCTTGTTTTCCCGTCGAGGATTTTGTATGGAGTTATTTTATATTTTCTAACCCTGTATTTTTCAGCTTTATATATTGTTTATTATTGCTGTATTGGGGTGTGACGGGTGTTCTGATATTGAGAGATAAGCCGGACCTGGGCTTGAGTGCACCTAGAATTAGAGTAGAAATTAGTGGGCGCCCGCTTGCTTTGCTTGCTTTGGTGTCCCATGAAATCTACACTCAGACGAGGTTCCTCTGGTTGGCCTCCTGCCCCTTCCTTTGGTTGGCGTGGGTTGCTGGTTAGTTGGATTGTCGACTCTGGGGACCGATCATTTGGAAGTTGGCTGAGTGAGGCCTCTTCAGGAATTGATGATGCCACTCCTTCTGGGAATCGTATCATCAACCCTGAAAGTCTGTGACGCCGACGACCGCATAGGATGCCGTACCTTGTGCCAGTTATAGGGCCACCCACCTGTGAGGGGATTCAGGGTTATGCAGGTAACTAGACCTCCAGACTACCGGTTATTTGCTTGATCAGAGATCTTGGTTATTTATGGAGATTTATTCTGAGGTCTGTCAGAGACCATTTGGAGATGTATTCTGAGGTCTGTCAGAGACCATTTGAGAGGTGTTTTGAGGTCTGTCAGAGACCAATTATGGATGTGATCTGAGGTCTATCAGAGACCAGTTGGAGTTGTGGTTTGAGGTCTGTCAGAGACCAGTGTTGAAGTTTTATTTTAGGTCTATCTGAGACCAGGGTTTGATGACTTCTGGATGGTCTATCTGAGACCTTTCTTGATTGGGTATAGGCTATTCAGCTGCAGCTTTGGTCCCTGTTGAATGTTACTTGCATTGCATCCCTGCATATCCATTATCATTTGCATTTCACTAACGTGTGTCTGTGCTGCAGGTGCACTTGCATTTCCCTAGTTCTAGTGCCCAGATTTCTGAGTTGATCATGACTAGCCTAAGGAGAACAGTTGCTTACAAATTGCCTACGCCTGATATTGTTCCTTTACTGGGGTTGATCTCTCTTGCTGATGAGGGTGTTCGTAGGAGTTTCCGGATGAGTTATGGTAGATTGTTGAAATTGGTGTGCAAACCTACAGAGGTAGAGTTAGATGGGCTGTATGCTTTGATGCAATTCTACGACCCTGCTTTGAGGTGTTTTGCGTTCTCTGACTTTATTATGGGACCAACCTTGGAGGAATACGCTGAGTATGTTGAGCTGCCTGTGCAGAACCAGGTTCCATTCATTCATTATGATACCAAACCTAAGCCGGAGGAATTGGCAAAAGCCTTGCATATTGATGCTTCTGAACTTGTGACTACTGTTTCCCGTGGAGTTCCAGGATTCTCGTTCCAGTTCTTAGTGGGTAAAGCCCAAGAGTACGCCAAGAATGGGTGCTGGGTTGCTTTCAATGCTGTGTTGGCTTTGTGCATCTATGGCATAGTTTTATTCCCCAGTATACCGGATTTTGTGGACTTCGATGCTTTCTACTTGTTTGCCGCTGGTAATCCTGTACCTACCTTACTCGGAGATCTCTACCATTCACTGCATTACAAGAATGAGAAGGGAAAGGGGAAGAATGTTCATCTTTGTGTACCCTTATTGAATATGTGGTTTGAGAGTCACCTTCCTAAGAGAGGATCTGCTGCAGAGACTACAGTTTCAGTTGGTTGGCCGGAACGCTTGATGAGGTTATCGTCGGAAGATATGGAGTGGTTTGATAGAGATCTGTTGGGATCTGAGCTCATCGTTAGCTGTGCTGGTTACCCTAATGTGCCATTGATAGGAAGAAAAGGGTGTATCAATTACAACCCTTCTCTATTCATCCGCCAGTTCGGATATGCGCTGAAGAATCCACCTCAAGAGGAAGAAGTACAGGAATCTCTGTACTTCACCGGTGACGTGAAGGGGGAGTTATTAGCCAAGTTGCGACATGCTTGGGCGCGTATTAACCGCAAAGGGAAGCCGTTGTTAGGAAAGAATGACTGTCAGGCCTATGCACCTTATAGAGCTTGGATTCAGAAGAGGGCTAGTCAGTTGAAGATGCCGTTTCCGGATGCACCAACTATTGATCCTATTCCGGTAGAAGAGCCGACTACTGTTTCTAGAGAAGCATATGAACAGGTTGTGAAGGAGAAAGAAGTCTTGATGAAGATTAACGAAGGGTTAGAGCAAGAGTTAGCCCAAGCACGCAGTGAGAAAAACAAGGCCGTATATGCTTTCCAGCAACAGATTGAGCTGGTAAACAGGTTAGGAGCTGAGTTGACCGAGGAAAAGAAAAAGCGCGAACGTCTGGGGCAAGAGTTCAGAAGCTCCCATGACATGCTGGAAGCCAAAAAGAAGGCGCTCGACGCAGCACACCGAGAGATATCTTCTTGCAATAAGACTTGGAATGCTACTCTCACCAACAACAAGAAGCGGGAAGATAAGCTGAAGCAGCAAATTTCCGACCTCGAGGAGAAGTTGAAGTCTAGCATCAAGAAATGTGAGGAGGAAGTGATGAACCGGTATAGTGTCCAGCATGCACTGAACAAGGCAATCAAATCCAGAGATGAAGCAGTGTCCCAGAAGCGAAAGTTAGAAGATTGCTTCGGAGAAGCAACATGGGAAGAAACCGCTGAAGACGTACGCCGTGTCCTTAAGAAGAGAAACCAGCTTGTTGAAGGGCTGCTTGATCGACCAAGCCATCCGGAGACCAAGAAGTTGATAGAGGAGTACCAGACTTTTGGGAGGATCTGATCGTTCCATTATTTGTATGCTTTATTTGCATAGTGCTGACCATCACCAGGATTGTTGGTTGAGGTCATGCCATCTTTGTACTCTCAGTGATATTGTACCCTGGGCTTATTGATTCTCTCTGATATATACGAGGCTTTCTATGATTCAGCTCCGATATTCTTATTGTCAACACTGTCACTGCACCGGCACTTTCGCACTAGAACTGGGGGAATGAACTTCCCTAATGCACAGACACATTGCATTGCATTCATATTCATCTTGCATAACAGGTAATCTTTGAATGGTGTCTTATCTCCTGCTTTGATTCAGGTACTTAACAGGATTCCAGATCAACATCCGCACCGCTATTCTACACGATCCAACTGTCGGAAAGTCATGGACCAGATTCAGAACGAGATGCAGGATGTACGCGAGAAGCTCGCCCTCTTCATGCAGACCATGGAGGTTATAGCAAAAGGGCAAGAGAATTTGCAGGCCATGGTCCAGCCTCTGTTGGCTCGCAACGCTGGTCATGGTAATGAAGACCATCAGTCTGTCCGGGTTGATACTGCTCATGGAGATGGCACTCCAACGCCAGTGGCTCCGCCTGTCGTCAATGTGAATGCTGCTAACGTCAACAACGCTACCACTGCTGTGAATGGTAACGTCGGAGTTGGAAATGAAACTGCTGTCCACAACGCTGGGCTGGGTGATGTCAATGTAGGAGATAATCTCGGAGGCAATGGCTTTGTCAACGCTGGGTTCGGATTCAACGATCAGGGATTCGACAATACTGGCAAGTATGGCTTTAATGCTCAAGGCTTTGGGCAAGATGGTTATGGTATGGTCAATCAGGGCTATGGAGGCTTTGGAAACGGAAACGGTGCTGGTTTTATGGCTGGTGGTCCTGCTGGAGGTGTTCAAGGGTATGGCAACAGAGGCCGAGTTCCGGGGATGAATCAGGTCAGAGCTGGACGTAATAATGCGTATGATGGATACGGGGCTGGAAACGGTATGTGGCAAGAGGATCAGCAGGAGGACGCCTTCTCTGGAGGGGGCTTTGAAGGGCCGATGGATGATTCTCAAAAGATTAGAATGCTGGAAGAGCAAATGAAGGGAGTCCTAAACCAGAGTGCTGTGGGTCTGGACATGGCAACAATGGGCTTGGTACCTGGGCTGAGGGTGCCAATCAAGTTCAAAGCGCCTGCGTTCGATAAGTACAAAGGAGATACATGTCCGAAGGTTCATGTACGAGCTTATTACAGAAAGATGTCAGCATACTCCACTGACGAAAGAATGCTCATGCATTTCTTTCAGGATAGTCTATCGGGTCCTTCCTTAGAGTGGTACATGGGGTTGGAGCCCACTGATATCAAGACTTGGAAGCAATTAGCAGAGGCGTTCGTAGCCCATTACAAATATAACAGCGACCTGGCGCCCAATCGGGTCCAGTTGGCCGGGCTTTCGCAGAAGAAGGGGGAGAGTTTTAAAGAATACGCGCAAAGGTGGCGCGATATGGCTGCCAGGGTACGTCCTCCTGTGGAAGATAAAGAAATGAACGATATGTTTGTCGGCACATTCACCGGGTTGTTTCATGATATGCTATTTCATACGTCTCTGGCTAGTTTTTCAGACCTGATCTTGATGGGGGAAAAGATTGAGCGGAACATTAAGCAAGGAAAGTTCCAGGTGGATGAATCAGCTGCATCCGGCAGTAATAGGAAAGCTTATGGTGGGCGCCGTCAGGGCGAAGCTAGTGCTGTATTTGGAGGCCGAGGCCGAGGCCGAGGCAGGGGAAGAAATCAATATCGTCAGCAGCAGCAAGTGTCGAGTGTCACTATCCCGTATCAACAGCAGCCAATCCAGCAACAACAACAGGTTCAGCAGCAACCAATGCCACAGCAGCAGCAGCCTCAGCAGGGGGCACGACAAGCTCAGAGAAGATTCCAGGGTGGTAAGCCGAGAAGGGTGTTCGAGAAGCCTCCCTCTAACTATGCTGATTTATTGCAGACCTTGTTGGGATTGAATCTGGTGGAGAAAAGAACCTTGGCACCGATAACGGGAACTCCCCCGTTCGGCTATGATGCAAATAGGCGCTGCGAGTTTCATTCTGGGGCCCCGGGCCATGATATAGAAGGTTGTCATGCTTTTAAGCACGTTGTGCAGGATCTCTTGGACAACAAGTCTATCAACTTCGGAACGACCGGTGCGAATATAGTCCAGAAACCCATGCCTAATCATGGGGCGAATGCCGTGCTGACTGAGGAAGGTCTGAATCTGATTATGAATGTTGAGGATTTAAAGACGCCGCTGAGCGAAATAAAAAGCCGACTGTTGCAGGGAGGTGTTTACCCGGGTTGTAATGAGTACTGCTTAGATTGTTGGGCCCTGTCTGGGGGGTGTGAGGATTTGAAGAAAGGCGTTCAGGCCTTAATTGATGAAGGTGTATTGCAGTTTGATAGAACAGCAACTGATGAGCCGGCAGGGGCAGTAGCGGATAATCGGAGTGATGTTGCTACAGTGACAATTCCTAGGAAGACGATCACTATTTCAGCACCAGCTCAGCGACCACCGATTACTATAACTAAAGCCGGGCCAATCCCGTATGAGAACACGAAAGCAGTCCCATGGTCATATGGGCTAGAGGTGTATTGTGACGGGATTAAAATCGATGTTAACAAGCAGTCAGCGGAGGTTGTGGATAATGTTGTGGGCTCGGGAGGCATGACGAGGAGCGGCAGGATCTTTATATCTCCTGAAGTAGAAGCCGAAAGGATAGCGAAAGGAAAAGGGAAAGCAGTGGAAAATGTTCCGGTTCAAGCAAATGAAAAAGAAGCAGCATCTAAGGATGTCGAAGAATTCATGCGCTTAATTCGGAAAAGCGACTATAAAATCGTGGAGCATCTGCAGCAAACGCCATCCAAAATATCTATTCTGTCATTGCTGTTGTGTTCAGAAGCCCACCGAAATGCTTTGCTGAAAGTCCTGGACACTTCTTTTGTACCACAGGATGTCTCCGTGAACCAGCTAGAAGGAGTATTGGCACATGTAAATGCGGGCCACAGTCTGGGCTTTACTGATTTCGACTTGACTCCGAAAGGAAGAGATCATAATATGGCATTGCATGTATCTGTTGAGTGCAGAGGGTCGACAATGTCGCACGTATTGGTTGACACCGGGTCGTCTTTGAATGTGCTGCCTAAGAAGGCTATGATGAAGCTGGATGTTCGAGGAATTTTGTGCACACCAAGTGATTTGGTAGTCAGAGCGTTTGACGGCACGCGGAGAACAGTCTTTGGATCAATTACCTTGCCTCTGCAAGTGGGGCCGGAAGTGTTTGCAACGGAGTTTTATATCATGGATATACAGCCTGCGTACAGCTGCTTGCTGGGAAGACCTTGGATTCACGGGGCAGGGGCTGTCACGTCAACCCTGCATCAGAAGTTAAAGTATATGGTCGGAGACAGTGTAGTCACCGTGTGCGGAGAAGAAGACATCCTGGTCAGCCATCTTTCTTCGTTCAAATATGTGGAAGTCGACGGGGAGATCCACGAGACGCCGTGCCAGGCATTCGAAGGTTTGCGCATTAAGGACAAGAGTCCCGGGCCAAGCAAAGCGCCAGAGATAGCTGTTTCTTCGTATAAAGAGGCTCAAGCGCTAGTGAAGGCAGGAGAAGCCACGGGCTGGGGCAAAGTATTGGACATTCCGGTGAAAATGGACCGGTTCGGACTGGGGTACCGACCGTCGTCATCAACTCCTTCTGTGGGGGCCCCTCATTTCAGAAAGTCAATCACCATCTCTGCCAGTGGAGTATGCCATGAATCTGTCAATGCTGCTTCGGAGTCCGATGAAGGGGACAGCGACTGTGATATGGATGCCTGGATTCAGCCAAGCACGCCAGGACAAGGACTGTGCAACTGGTCCATTCAGGAGCTTGTTCCTGTGACTTTTAAACAGTAATGCTTTGCTTTATGAATTGTTGAATAATCTGATGTCTTGCCCGGGGCATCAGGATTTGCTTAGGGCTGTGTTGTTATAAACATTGCTTTGTTAATCATTAAATAAATGGCGTTTTTTTCATGTGTAAATACCGTAATCCCTGTCTTTCTTGTTTTGTATTTTTCAATAAAATGGCAACGTGGTTATCCGCTTTATACGCATTTTGAAGCACTTAACCCTTTCTTTTGCAGGATAACATTTTCAGATGACATCCTTGAACCACCTATGACTCGTCCCGACTTCGAGCACCCGGTATTCCAGACCGAAGAAGAGGTTGTCGAAGATAGCGACGTTCCTGAAGAACTGTCTTGGTTGGTGAAGCAAGAGGAAAGAGCCATTCTGCCTCACGACGAGGTCATCGAAATTATCGATCTGGGGTCGGAAGGGGTTGAGAAAAATATTCGTATCGGAGCCGCACTGCAGAGTGATATCAAGCGAAAACTGGTTGAAATGCTCCGAGAGTATAATGATGTATTCGCTTGGTCATATCAAGATATGCCAGGGCTCGATACAGATATGGTTGTGCATCGCCTGCCACTGAAAGAAGACTGCCCACCTGTCAAACAAAAACTTCGCAGAACTCGACCAGATATGGCAATGAAGATCAAAGAGGAGGTTCAGAAACAGTGGGACGCTGGTTTCCTGGCTGTGACGAAGTATCCCTCATGGGTTGCTAACATCGTACCAGTGCCAAAGAAAGATGGCAAGGTTCGAATGTGCGTGGACTATAGAGATTTGAATAAAGCAAGCCCAAAAGACGATTTTCCACTTCCTCACATTGACGTGTTAGTTGATAATACCGCTCAATACTCTGTATTCTCCTTCATGGATGGCTTTTCAGGCTATAATCAAATTAAAATGGCGCCAGAGGATATGGAGAAGACTACTTTCATAACGCCTTGGGGAACATTTTGCTATAAAGTGATGCCCTTTGGTTTGAAAAATGCTGGGGCAACGTATCAGCGTGCGATGACAACTCTCTTTCATGACATGATGCATAGAGAGATTGAAGTTTATGTTGACGATATGATTGCCAAATCCCAGACGGAGGAAGAGCATCTGGTGAATTTGTTGAAGTTGTTTAAAAGGCTTAGGAAGTTCAGGCTGAGGCTGAACCCTAATAAATGCACCTTCGGGGTGAGATCGGGTAAGCTCCTGGGGTTCATAGTAAGCGAAAGAGGAATAGAGGTCGATCCTGCTAAAATAAAAGCGATTCAAGAAATGCCGACGCCTAAAACAGAGAAAGAGGTGCGCGGGTTTTTGGGGAGATTGAACTACATTGCTCGGTTCATATCTCACCTGACTGCTACGTGCGAACCATTATTCAAGTTGCTAAAGAAAGATCAAGCTGTAACATGGAACGATAATTGTCAAAAGGCGTTCGACAAAATAAAGAAGTACTTGCAGGAGCCTCCTATTTTGATACCCCCAGTGGCAGGGAGACCCTTGATAATGTATTTGACGGTTCTTGAGGGGAGTATGGGTTGTGTTCTTGGTCAACACGACGAGACGGGGAGAAAAGAGCATGCAATTTACTATTTGAGTAAGAAATTTACAGACTGTGAATCTCGATACTCAATGCTGGAGAAAACTTGTTGCGCGCTAGCCTGGGCCGCCAAGCGTTTGAGGCAGTACATGCTGAATCATACAACCATGCTTATCTCGAAGATGGATCCGATCAAATATATATTCGAAAAGCAGGCGTTGTCAGGTAGGATTGCCAGGTGGCAGATGATCTTGACCGAATATGATATTCAATATGTCTCGCAAAAGGCAATAAAGGGGAGTGTGTTGTCTGAATATCTGGCGGAGCAGCCTATTGAAGAGTATCAATCAATGAGATTTGACTTTCCTGACGAGGATATCATGTATCTCAAGATGAAGGATTGCGAAGAGCCGTTACCAGACGAAGGACCAGAGCCGGGGTCCAAATGGCAGATGATATTTGATGGAGCTGTGAATGCTTACGGTAGCGGAATAGGGGCAATTATCACTACGCCGCACGGGTCGCACATCCCGTTTACTGCCCGATTAACCTTTGCCGTTACCAACAATGAGGCCGAATACGAAGCTTGTATAATGGGGCTTGAAGAAGCCATTGATTTGCGAATCAAACATTTAGACGTATACGGAGACTCAGCTCTGGTAGTGAATCAGATCAAAGGGGAATGGGAGACACGGCAGCCCAATTTGATACATTACATGAATTATGCAAGGAGATTGTTGCCTTTCTTCGACAAAGTTGAATTGCATCACGTGCCGCGGGCAGAAAATCAAATGGCTGACGCCCTTGCCACCTTGTCTTCCATGTACAAGGTCAATTTCTGGAACGAAGCTCCCCAGATCACTATCTCTCGGTTGGACAGGCCAGCTTATGTATTTGCTATTGATGAAGCGTCTGATGGCAAACCGTGGTATTTTGACATCCTTAATTTCCTGAAGAATAAAGAGTATCCGGCTGGAGCATCCAGTCAAGATCAGAAGACTCTCAGGAGATTAGCGGGTAATTTCTATTTGAACCCGGATGGCGTCTTGTACAGAAGAAACCACGACTTGGTGTTGTTGCGTTGTGTAGACGAGAAAGAGGCAAAGCTTCTCATGGAGGAAATTCACGAAGGTGCATTCGGTACGCATGCTGGGGGGCATGCTATGACGAGAAAACTGCTACGGGCAGGTTACTTTTGGCTGACGATGGAAACTGATTGTTTCAAATTTGCAAGAAAGTGCCACAAGTGCCAAATTTATGCTGATAAAATACATGTGCCTCCGAGTCCTCTAAATGTGATGTCATCTCCATGGCCATTCTCAATGTGGGGAATCGATATGATCGGAAAGATCGAGCCGACGGCTTCTAACGGGCATCGGTTCATCCTCGTAGCAATCGATTATTTCACCAAGTGGGTGGAAGCGGCGTCTTACGCAAATGTAACGAAGCAAGTGGTGGCTAGATTCATCAAGAGAGATATCATTTGCCGATACGGAATTCCCGAGCGGATAATCACGGATAATGGTTCTAATCTGAACAACAAAATGATGAAGGAGCTCTGTCAGAATTTCAAAATCGAACATCACAACTCCTCCCCTTACCGACCCAAGATGAATGGCGCTGTCGAAGCGGCCAATAAGAATATCAAGAAAATCGTCCAGAAAATGGTGGTGACTTATAAAGATTGGCATGAAATGCTACCTTTCGCTTTGCACGGTTATCGTACGACGGTACGCACATCAACCGGGGCAACTCCGTTTTCGTTGGTATACGGAATGGAGGCGGTATTACCATTGGAACTTGAGATCCCTTCTCTGAGGGTATTGCGAGACGTTCAGCTGGACGAGGCAGAATGGGTAACGAATAGATTGAACCAATTGAGTTTGATGGATGAGAAGAGGCTAGCTTCTCTGGCATACGGTCGTTTGTACCAAAGACGAATGAAGAAAGCGTACGACAAGAAGATAATTCCGCGAAGCTTTCAGACGGGCGACCTGGTGCTGAAAAGGATTCTCCCGCCGCAAGCAGATCACAGGGGCAAGTGGACCCCCAACTACGAAGGGCCATACGTTGTCAGTAAGGTCTTTTCAGGAGGAGCTTTATTGTTGTCCACCATGGACGGGGAAGATTTTGCATCACCTGTGAATTCGGACGCAGTTAAAAAATACTTTGCTTAAAATAGACCCGCTGGACAGAAAAAAGAGAGTCCAGGCAAAAATGGGGCATCCTGGCGAACCAAAAACAGAATGAAAGGTTCGGGCAAAAATTAGGGATAAAATTGAAAAAATGTACACCCGCGAAGTTGAAAACCTACACTGGGCGGCTTCGGCAAAAAAGGGTATCCCGGTGAACTGAAAACCCGTAAAGGGCGGTTCACGCAAAAGTTAGGGATTTGAAAAGCAAATGACTGCGGTCCGAATCTGGTATTCAATGAGCATCAATGCGGGAGAATATGTTTGAGGAGTCAGTTATCGGATACAACCTCTTCAGAAGTAGGGATACCGGGAAAGTATTAGAGTCGGACGAGTCATGGGAGGATCAGTTCGTGATATTCATCTGCAATCAGTTGCCGACATGTGTACAAAATTTAATTTGTCAATATTTATGCTTCTTGCGAATACTTGCATACTTGTATAATTGCTTTGTGTAGCTTCCTCTTTTCAGGAGTTACATCCCGTGTACAAAAATTCCGCCCATTCAGGGGCCCAATCAATGAAAATGTGTTATTCAGTACTTGATGCCTGTTCTTTACTGTTTTACGCATGATAAAACGCCTAAGTTTATTGAAGCTAGCATGAGTATAACATTACTGGCCCTTGCCAACAATTGTTAAAGCTTTGAATTAACTGAGTGTAACGTCACTAACCTGAATCGATTTGGATTGCATAGGCTTGTCGTGCTTTGTTTGTGTTGTTGCAGGTTTCATAACCGTACGAGGAAGATGATCAGAGGATTGCGATAACGAAAGACTCGATCCCCACGCAGGTCATGCATGTTCTTCCTGAAGAAGGATAGAATCCCCAGCTAGCCGTAGCTTATCCAAAGGACGTGCTCCGGAGAAGTTACTCGTCCTCAGCAGAGTTTAGCGATTCCGGGATCGTAAGGCTGTATTCAGACAGGTTCATCTCCCCCGTAGGGTCATGCATTCTCCCCCGGCGGAGTCAGTTAATTTTCCCCAAGAGAATCCAGCCATCCCCAGCGGAGTTCTCTTTTCAGCAAATGTTCTTTCCTCCCAGTGGAACTCGAAGATCAAGACTCTCCCCAGCAGAGTTGGTGGTGGGTCCTGTCATATCAGTTCACTCTCCAGCAGAAATCCAATCGTACTGTGCACATCTGCTATTCCCCAGCAGAGTTGTATTCCCCAGCAGGATGCTACTTCAACAAGGTGTTTGGTTTAAGTTCCTAATTTCCCAGCTGAGTCGACTTCACTCTTACAGCATTTATTTTGCTGGAATAATTCTGTAGCACCTGGCTATCCCCGGCGAGTCGGCATTATCCCTTCCAGCATTTTATTTTGCTGAAGCAGTTTCTGTACTCTAGTAGTCCAGGTGGAGAGAGCTCTTGCTCAAATAAATTACTAAACAGTCAAGATCTCGGCAGGAGATATTCAATGACAATGTCAGTTTCGGCGGTATTCCCCACAGAGTTATCGTGATAAAACTCTCTTTGCCTCTAGCAGAGTCATTTATGCAAATGTATCTTATTTTCCCCAACCAGAGTGGCCAGGATAAGTGTCTCCTTATCCCCAAGCAAAGTTCGTTTGTCATCAGCGGGTCGCATGAATCAGAATTTCAAAGACCACCGCCAGTTATCAGAGCAGGCGTCCGATAGTTGGTTTTCAGACATCCCCAGTAAAGTTCATCTCGAAGTCGCTGTCACGTCAGTGCTGAGCAGTTTGTGGGTAAAGATCATTGAGGAACTAAGTCCTGACGTGGACCATTTACTCCTAGAATGACGGGATTTCTTCAGAAGTGGGCGTCCTAACGTGGACAGATTTGTTTTACCGGATTGGTAAGGTGTGTTAATCCTGACGTGGATAGATTCGGTCTTTTGAAATTTGGAGAAAGGGAGGTCATGACGTTGACAAAAGATTGGTTACTCTTCGTGTTGGTATCCTGACGTGGATCATGTGTTTGCAGCAGATATCTTTATTTGTAATGGTGAAATGTGCGTCCTGACGTGGACAAGTTTGTAGTTCTTTGTGATGACAAGATACAAGAGTCCTGACGCGGACAAATTTATCCTTCTTCGTGTTGTAGGCAAAGTGTAAGTCCTAACGCGGATATTTCCCTAGTGAGTCGAAGGTGTGAGTCCTTACGTGGACAAGTCTTATTTCCTCAGTGAGTCGAGGATGCCTGAGTCCTAACGTGGACGAATCAAGACGAGATCAGTGTCCTAACGCGGACAGATCAAAGAGATTATTATTCCTAACGTGGAAAGATGTAGTCCTTACGCGGACATATCAACAGAGGTGATTCCTAACGTGGAAAGACGGAGATTCCTAACGCGGAAAAGATGGAGTCCACACGCGGACATATCGGAAGATAGTTTCCTTACGTAGAAATGATTGTATTCCTAATGTGGAAAGAAGAAAGTCCTTACGTGGACAGATTGAGATGATTCCTTACGTGGAAAAAGATGAATTCCTTACGTGGAAAAAATGAGTCCTGACGCGGACAAATCAGAAAGAAGTTGGTATTCCTTACGTGGAAAGATCAGAGTCCTTACGTGGACATATCAAGGGCATTCCTTATGTGGAAGAAAAGTGGTTTCCTTACGTGGAAAGACGAGTTTATTCCTTACGTGGAAAGATCGAGTCCTCACGCGGACAGACCATATCGAGATATTCCTAACGTGGAAGAAGAAGTTTATTCCTTACGCGGAGAAATTGGAGTCCTAACGTGGACAAGTTCAGAAATAGTTGTATTCCTTACGTGGAAAGGTTGGAGTCCTGACGGGGAAAGAGAGTTTTATTCCTTACGTGGACAGATTGATGTGGTTCTCTTTACGTGGAAAGAAGATTGCTTCCTAACGTGGAAAGATAAAAGCGTTACTCCTAACGTGGACGATGTGATTCCTAACGTGGACAGGTGTTACTCCTAACGTGGAAGGGTGTTATTCCTAACGTGGGTGATTCAGTTTACGGAAATGTAGGCGAAGTATCCCCAGCGGAGTTGCCGAGATTTTTCTGGGTTGACAGCAAGTGGAGTCCTAACGTGGATCAATTCTAGTTGAGATTTCTTCGTATCGACGACAGACAGAGTCCTAGCGTGGACAAGCAAGCAGTCTGGTAGGACAAAATCCTCTTCAGAACGATGAAGACAATCCCCAGCACGGTCGCGCGAGATCAGTGGGTTACTCTAACAGCCAAATTCAGCTGATAAATGTCATTCCTCAAGCAGGAGCGCAGTTTATTTCTGCGGTTGGCAAATTTCTGGTTTCACTAGTATTCAACCGTCTCGTACCGCGAATGTCTGAAGGCTCTGGGCTTCATCCAATCGGGTCCAAGTCGCTTGAATAGGGGCAGCTGTTGCACCCTAAAATTTGCCCAACCTTATTCCTTGGTTTATGTTTCATCACCATTAGCATTTGCATATAGAGTCATGTACATGGACTAACCATCTGCATAGCATAAGCATAGCAAGTCATTCAACAGGGGACCAATCATTATTTTCATCTCTAGAGGCCTAGCAAGAGGTTATTATCCTAATTCCATCATATTCAAGTCATCAGGAAAGAATTTGAAAGCAAAGAGTTCAGCAGAGCAAGCCTTGAGTCTACCTCCTAGCTGAGGGTGTTTGAGGATCAACAGAAGGGTTATGAGCTATGAAATGAAGACATGGAGAGCATCTAGACATCTTGAGAGACTTATAAAGTCATTTGGAGAAGAAAGCAAGTCATTGATGAAAGCACAAGAGCTACAGTTGAAGGCAGTCAACTAGGGTTTCATCTGGGTCAACCCTAGGTCAACCCTAGGTCAATTGACTGACTTAAGAGGGCATTTAAGGGCTATTGGAGAGATGTGGGGATCATCATTGAACATATGAAGAAGGATATGGAGATATGACAAGGAGAATTCAAGAGAAATCAAGGAGAAGAGGAGTTACTAAATTAGGGTTTCTCTGTAAAATCCCCTATTTTAGGTCAAATTTCTAAGCAAGATAAGTCAAAATGCTAGATTCAAATGGCTTCTTGGCCAACATGAAACTTGTAGAGGATCTCAAGACCTTTAATTTGAGTGGTGGAAGACCTCAAGGAGATTTGTAGAACTCAAGTTATGGTCCTTACAAGTTACAGGTCATCTGGGGTGTCTGAATTTTTGTCTGTGAAAGTGACTTGACTTCCAAGCTAGTTTTGCCCCTCAAGGAGATTTCAAATGAATTCTTGGTCAACATAAGAATTGTTCCTCATTGTCTTAGCTTTCTAGAATGGTATGGCATACCTTCATATGATGTGGAGAACTCAACTTATGGTCTTGACAAGCAAAGGGTATTTTGGGCATTTGTGAATTACAGGTCATTTTAACCTATACCCAAAACTCATACAAGGAGGCCTCAAATGGAAAAACTTACAACATCAAACTTGCTCCAAATGGGATTTTAAGTCTAGAAAGAAGGTCACAAGTTATAGGAGAAGCTCATAGCATGATGTTGCACAATTGGTCAAAATATGAACTAAAAAGGCTTATAAAGTGAATAATTTCAAGTTGGAAATTGGTTTGGGAGATTTACAAATCCAAATGGAGACTTCCAATATATGATTTTGAATGGAAAAACAATTCTAAGAACAATGGTTCACACACTTTTTTGAGTTTAGAAGGAAAAAATGAAGTTATCCATGGTTGCTTATCATTTAAGAAACATAATCAAAATGGATCAAAATTTGAAAACAAGGGAATGTGCAAGATGGATCTAGAATGTTCATTTGGGGTCTATATATTCATGAAATGTGCATTGATCAAGGGTTGGCCTCATTTTGCACCAAGAATTTCACAAAATCTCTCATACTTTTCCATAAAAGTTTCATTACAATTCTCTCAAAACCTTCAACAACTTTCATCATAATCAATTCAATTTCACTCCATCATCATCATAGATCATAATTGAAGCAGAGTTTTGGTGTGAATCATTCATATTCGAGTGCTTTTCTCAAGATCATCAAAATCATAAGTTCAAGTGGATTGCATGATTCAAGCAAGGAACCTTCAAGTTTGTGCATACAGAATCAAGTTCCTCAAGGATTGATCAAGATCCAGTACTTAGAAGCTTCAGATCCACATCTTCCATAGCTGTTTCTCAAGATTTCTTACAAGGTAAGTTTTCAATCAAACTGCTTGATCCAGTTAGTTAGGCATGATTTTGTTAGTGTAGAATTGATCTAGGTGGTTAGGAGATTAGGTTAGATGAATTTGGAGAGATTTGGTGATGGTTAGTGACAGGTGTAAGGAACTGTTTGTGTTCGAATCTCTTGGATGAATGTGTTATAATTGCAACTTGATAGCATGTGTTAATCTCCATTAGGTGTAGTTTAATTTAGGCTAAGTCTGAGGAAGAATGGTGAAGGTTTATACCAGTGCATTTCAATGGAGGCAGGATGTTGATTCAATCGAATTTGTTGATGTGGTGAATTTCAAAGTGAATTGATGCCCTAAGCTTGTAGAGGGAGAGATTTGGAGCAGATTTCATGTTTACATCATGAGGATTCATTGCGTGTGGAGTGAGAACAGAGAGGGAGAAAGCTGTGCGTGCATGGATGTTCATGGTGTTGGAAACCCTAGTTTCAGGCCAAGGGAAGAAGACGAAATCGTGACCCTTCGTTTAGAGTAAGACCTTTGACTTAGGGTAGGATCTAGTGGCTGTTGTTTAATCTGAAATTGGAGGGAGATTACCCTGGCCCTAAACGCACCGTTTCATTAATTGAAACGGGCGGGCCTGAGTGCTGTTGATAACCACACCCCCAAGGTTGAGCCCAATACCATCTTCAACGTAATATTCCTACTATTTTCACCCCCTGCTCGTTTTTAGTTTTTTATTGTTTCTGACTTGATGCTGGGCTTAGCCAGAAGCGCTATTTGCACCCCTATATGTGGCCCATTCTGGATTTATAACTGGGGCGAGTTACTCTTCATACCCCCTCCCTCATTTTAATTCACTTTTATTTTCTTAATTTCATTTTAATATTTTGCCATCTTTAAAAATTCATAAATAATTCATAAAAAATGCTTTTTAATTCATTCTTTTTACCATGTTTTCATTAAAATGCCTAGAATATTATAGGAAAATAAATTTTCATTTTTAGTTTTATTTCATATTTTTTTCATATTTTTTAAATAAATGTCATAATAAATAGTTACATTTCATGCATTATTTTTATAATTTTTGTTCTCTCACATGCTTTAATATTTTTGATCATTCTTTTCATATTGTTTAGATGAGATGTTAAGCTTGTAGAAATATTTTAGTTCCCATTTTTAGAGGTTAATTTTAGGTGATTAATAAATGCTTGAATATCATGAACAAAACTAGGGTTTAGGTGACAACTTAGGAAGTTCAATTTTCTCCCTTAGGACTTAGGGTTTGAATAGATTAGTTATGGGACTATAGGGGCTATGGGTAGTTATTAGATCCCTTAGAGAAAAGTTAGGATTCCCCTACTGATATTATTACTGTCTGTATATCTGCTGTCTGGTGTGGTGTGCCCTCTGGGGATTGTTGATTGTTTGATTGGGTATTGGGTTTGTCTGGGGCCCTGGGGAAGCTGAAGATTTGTGGAGATGAAGCTATTGGAGATTCAAAAGATTGAAGATCAACTGTCAGAGTTGAGGGGGAGCTTCTTGCTATCAGTGGCTGAGGAGACTAGGGTTTAGGAGCTAGGCAGAGCTCTAGGTTAGAATGATTATTTCTCAAACATGGATTGCCTTGTCTGCATCCATTCTTCTCTGTGATTCAGAGTCTCTCTCAGACACTCACCCCCTTCCTTTGGAAGGCTTGGTGATAGTGTCTATGAGATAGAACTCTTGAGAGAAAATGTCTCTTGTGTTAGAAGCAGCCTGTTCACCACCTTTGGTAGTCAGCTGATTGCTTAACACCCAATTCACTCTTGTGACTAATCCCTTATCCTGGAGGTTTGAGCATGAAGAAAAGCCATTGCAGATGGAAGACTGATGATCAAAGCCCTTGCCTGAAGGCCATGTAGATGGAGATTGATGCTTGTTGAAGCCTGTAGCTGATTGGAGATTGCTTGAAGCCAGTTGTTGATTCAGAGCTGCTGATGCTATTTCTTTTGCTGTATTTCATTTGCTGATGTATTGATTGGTTTTCTGAACTGTATTGTTTGCTGTTTACCCTGCTGGGTTGAAAGTGAAGCCTGTTCACTTTCGCCTATTGTTTTCTAGGTTCGAGGTTGAGTGGGACTCCCTTGCCTCGCTTGTACTGTTGCATCCATGCATTTTACTGTTTTACTGTATATATCTGATATTGTTTATGTTTCTGCCTATCCCGTAGGATCTCTGTTTCTCTCTGTGCAAGAGAGGAGCATGATAGACACTAGGTCTTAACCCATGCATGATAACATTAGGTTAGTTTGTTTCCCTTCGCAACCGTAGGTTAGAGTTCTGTCTCTTTCTTTCTCAAAACAAACAGAAAAACACATAAAGATTTCAAACACAATAAAAGACACTTCTTTCGTAAAAGAATGTGAACCCATCAAAACGTCATTTTTGTCCGCTTGGACTGTTAATCAAGAAAAACCTTTTTCAGAAGGAATAAAATCAACCAAGACAGGCTTGTGTCGTACGTGGCCCGAACTACGTTTGCTCTGATCTTTCATGCTGTATGAAAGTACGTAGGCATAGGATGCGATATCCTAGCGAGCAACCTTCCCCTCCTTTCCCGTAGGTAGGCGAACTACGTTGACTCTGATTTCTCGTTCTAGACGAGAATACGTAGGCATAAAGTGCGATACTTTGCCGAGTCATTTTATTTTCATTCTCTTTTCTTTTTAACCCCTGACCTTTAGAGTAGACAGAATAACAATCCATACCCGAAAACAAGCGTGGATCCCGTCGAGTACGACGGACGTGAGGGGTGCTAATACCTTCCCCTTGCGTAACCGACTCCCGAATCCAGGTTTTGGTTGCGACGACCATACCTTTCCCGTGTTGTGCGAGGTTTACTCTGAGCGTTTCCTTTCCCTCCCGTGGGATAAATAACGCACGGTGGCGACTCTTCTGTTCAGCCGGCGCCGATTTTCGCAGTAGCGACAATTAAGACTCATCTCTAAGTCGTTTTGATCATGTAAATTTGTGTTGAGATACATGAGGTGATATTCCAAGATCAATCCAAGAAGAATTCAAAGTGTGAGGAGTTGCTAAACTAGGGTTCTCAGGGTAAAATCCCCTAGTTAGTGCCGACTTCAAGACCATTTATCTCAAGATACAAGTTTCATCTCAACTTTTGGCCAACATGAAACTTTTATAGCATGTTCTTAGATTTAATTTGAGTACTAGAAGTCCTCCATTGGATTTATAGAACTCAAGTTATGATCCAGACAAGTTACATGTCATCAGATGAATGTGAAACTTGTCTGCAAAAGTCAACCAACTTTCAAGGAACCTTTGACCTAGAAGGGTGTGTCTCCTCAACTTTTGGCCAACATTAAAGTTGTAGGTCTTGATCCTATCATTCCAAATTGTACTAGAAGTCTTCCATCTGATTTGTATAACTCAAGTTATGAGGTTTACAAGTCAGGGGTATTTTGGGAAATTGAGATTATAGGTCATTTGGCATTATAGGTCATTTTCACTATCTTGCACACTTCAAATGAAGTTTTGTCCAACACAAAACTTGCTCAAAATGGGATTTTAAGGTCAACCATGTATCCATGAGGCTTTGATTTGTCTTAGGGTAAAACTTGGTTTGAAAAAGTTTGGTAAAGGGCATTTTTAAAGGCATTAAAGTGAAAAAATTCAAATTTAATCATGTGTGCTCAAGACAATGCAAATGAGTGCTCATTTTGATCAGAAACATCATTTTTAACACATTGGCATTGTTGGAATTTCATTTTGAGGCATAATTCCTGACTTTTCACCTTGTTACTTCATGAATAAGTAACACATCAAAGGTTGGTCATATGGTGCAAACAAGGACTCAATTTGATCCCTACACTCTCCACAGTCCACAAGCATTACAAATGAAGCTTCTTGGAGAAGTAATTGACTCATATGCGTGGCTTCTATAGTTGGATTTTGAAGAGAAATGTGAAAATTGGATCTCACTGTTTGGGCCTCCAATGGGCCTCAAAATTATCCAAATTCACTCTATATAAGTTCAGAAAGAAGTTAGGATCAAGGTTGGTGATCATTTGCAGTTGGAGCCAGAGATTGCAGAGGAATTTTTCAAGCTTCAAGTGAGAAATCGAATTTCGATTCTAGAGAAAATCAAGGCAATTCTTGGATTCTATCATCTTTATCCTTCATCAAGGAACGAATCTGCACAAGATTGGAGTAGGAATCGCAGTGCAAGTGCCTCAATTCGAAGCTACAAACCAGGTATGCATATTTCAAAACTGCACTGATTCTAGGTTGATTTAGTTGGATTTGATTTGAGGTTAAGCTTTTGGAAGATGACTAGATGGATTTTAGATCATAATTGTGGAGTTTAGAGACAAATTAGGATGTGATCAACTTTTTGTTTGGATGTGAATCTCCCTGATTATTGAGAGTTAGCATGATTGGAATGGCTTATGATGATCCTTGAAGAGTGAGGAAAAGATCTGTGGTTTTAAATTGAAGTTTGGTGACACTTGAAGAATTGGTGTATTTTCTGTTGCCTATCGTGTTTTGAAATTCATGAGGATTTAGTAAAAATGGAGATGAGATTTGGAATCAGCGTGAAAAATTAAGTGGAATGGTATAAGGTTTGGCCTGAATTGATGACCTGTAACTGATGCTTCGCCAGAGAAGACGGTGGCGCGGCCACCGGACCACCGCCTGTGTAATTTCACTCCATCTGAGTTTAAAAGGTAGACGACGACCCTCAGCCCTTGGATCTGAGGAATTTGAAGACTTAGTAATCCAATCCAACGCTCACGACTTAATCTGAGAATTGACTTTGACTAAGCCAAAACGATGTGTATCATTTATGCGTTGGCAGCACCTGATCCCTTGGATAAGCTTACTTAGTCACTTGATCCAACGTCCCTCTTATTTTCTGGCATTTTATTTTCGTTATTTGTTTTTTGGATTTATTTTAATTGTTTTTCCATTTTAAATTCATATTAATTTCATTATTGATCAGAAAAATAAAATAAAAATATGTGCATGATCTAGATTTTATTTCTGATTTTCTGGTGTTTTTAGATTCTATTTTCATACAATTTTCAATTTAATATGATTTTTTGCATTTTGTTTAATTCTTTAATTTTGGCATATTTCCTCATTTTCTTGCTGATTTTTGTATGGCTGTTTGGTATAGAATTTGAGTGAGATTTTTGGCTGGCTGCTATTATAGAGATGCATGATCCCTTAGGAATTATTTCATGATTTTTAGATAACTTTAGGTTCTGTTTTGGATTAGGTTCCCATGACCTTCCATTTTAGGGTTCCCCTTTGACACTTTATGACTTAGGATTTCTCTAGTGCCCTTAAGCATAGTTTTAGGCCCTGACCTTTCTACTATAGATACCTAAGACATGTAGGTTCCCTTAGAAAATTTTATAGGATTTTAGAAGTAGTTTTGGTATTTTTCATAGATTTAAAACTTAGACTAGTTTAATATGTTTCTAACATGACCTTTCCTTTAGAATGACCTCAATGGTGGCCCATAGCATAAGATAAACTTTCCATTCCTTTTGGATAGTGCTTTAGACATATAAAGGCTTCTGTTTGCTTGATTGTGGTGTTTGGTTTTGGTGTTTAGACCTCCTTTTAGTAGCTTTCTTGTAGCTTAATCAATTAGGGTTAGGAAGAGCTTTAGTTTTGTTTTCTCTTTCTTCAAATAAACATGGATTGCCTTGTTTGCTTTCCATCCTCATCCAATGATTCAAGGTCCCTATGCGGAAGCCTCATCCCTCCTTTGGAAGGATGTGTGGCATATCACAAGAGGTAGAACCTTTGAGGATGCCTATCTCAGATGTATGGTTGAGTGCCATGATGGATTCTCTTGGTTTCCATCATGCATCCCATCATCATGTAATCATCCTGATGTTGATTTTCATCTCTCTTGGTGGATCATTTGAAGCTTGAAGATGAAGTCTTCTCTTGAATATAGCTTGGGCATGGAGTTGATTACAGACTGTAGGATTTGTTTTGCTGTTAGACTGCTTTGCTATTGAGCTACTTGTCTGCTATTTTGTTTGCTGTGTTTTCTGATTGCTTGACTGTTGCTTGTGTGACTGCTTGGTGTGTTGCATTAGACTAGGTTTTCATGTAGTTTGTTTAGGCCTAAGAGCATCCTAAAGGTTGAGTTTCTCCCTTTGCTTGTCTGCATCAGAGGTTGAGCATATCTCCCTCTGCTTGACTGTTATTGTATGGCTTTGCTTGCTGGCTTAAGGTTGAGTATGTCTCCCTTGCCTGTATGGTGTGTGGCCTCTGGCTTTTTTGCTCTAGAAGTTGAGTTTGGCTCCTTCTGCATGTATTGTTGCATTGCATGCATTTTACTTACAGTTATTTCTTTTGTTGTTGCTTTTCTTTGCCATGTTCCCCTAGGAACTCTGACTTCTCTTGTTCAAGAGAAGTTATGACAGACATTAGGGTTCTAACCATGCATGATAACATTAGGTAGTTCCCTCCTAACCTCAACCATAGGTTCAACTTTGCATGACAACTTTAGGATTGGATCAGTTCCCCTTTAGTGCGTCTTTTCTCTCCTCATCTTCAAACAAATCAAAATACAGTAATAAAGGTTAATTGATGTCGTACGCTACGAGCCTTAAGCTACTTGAGAAAGGGTTGTTGGAGAGTTTCTTTTCAACAACTTGGATGTTTAGTATGGTACCCTTTGGGTGACATGCGACGCATTCACTCTCAGGTCATAGTCTCTAGTGCAATATTAGTTGCAGACATCCATAAAAGATACTTCTTCTAAAAAGACAGAAAACAAAGATCAAACATCTTTTTGTCCTCTCGGACCTTTAATCCTTGGAAACCATTTTCATAAGGAGAGTTTCGTTAACTCTCGGTTCTACCGCAAACGGTAAACGCCTAAGTCTCCGTCGAGCGAGCTGCATACACCTACTGCTGGAACTGTCTGTTAACCCTACTCGGATAAAAAAGACAAACCTGTGTCTCTAGTTGTCTCGAACTACGTTTGCTCTGATCTTTTGCGCTGTGTGAAAGTACGTAGGCACGAGATGCGATATCTCGGCGAGCAACCTTCCCTCGTAACTCGTAGTTAGGCGAACTACGTTGACTCTGATTTCTCGTTCCAGACGGGAATACGTAGGCATAGAACTGTTGTGTTCTGCCGAGTCTTTTTTCTTTCCTCTTTAAACCAGACCTTTTAGCGTAGATAGAAAACCAACCCGTCAGATAAACACAACAAGCATGGATCCCATCAAGTACGATGGACGTGAGGGGTGCTAATACCTTCCTCTTGCGTAACCGACTCCCGAACCCAAACATGGTTGCGATGACCTTGTCTCATACCTTTCCGTCAGGTTTTTTCCGATCGTTTCCTTTCCCTTTCTGTGGGAGAAATAACGAAAGGTGGCGACTCTTCTGTTTTGTCGGCACCTTATTTTCGCGGTAGCAACAGATTGCATTAGATCATTTCACATTACAAGATTTCCAAAACACAAAGCAAATCAGAAACCCTTATCCCCCCAAATCCCTCTCGCGGTGCCGTTAGCGTTCTCCTTCACTTCACAATTTTTTTCATCATCGCCTTTTTCTTCGACCGATTCACCCGTCTTCTTCTCTGTTTTTCTTTGCTACAACCTACAACCAAACGAAAGCAACATGCAAAAAAAGATTTGAGAACAAACTTTTACCCGCAAACAAGAGTCGGCGGCGGCTCGTCGCTAGTGGCGGTGACACAGGGATGTGATCTTCGAGTTCTCTCCTTCGGTCAGCGATGATGAAGCTTGAGGGTGGTCGGAGCTTTACGGTGATGAGGATTCTCCTCCGGTTCTGAGCTTTGGGTGTGATTGATTCTTTGCGGTAAAGTGGTTCGTTCACGATGTTCAATCTTTGTGCTTTCTTCGTCCTTTTATAGGTGGAGGTGATGGGCCTCCAATGATGATGGCCTTCAAAGCTTTCCTAATCGGTTGATTCTTTGTCTGATTCTATTGATGGCTTGCTCAATCCTTTCCTATTTCGTTTGGGCCTGTCTGATTTACTTAGTGATTTTGGGGACCGTTAATCGATTGCCCTCTGATTCTGTTGAAGAAACATTGGCTTCAATTTGGGAATTTTCGAATTTCTCTTTCTTTGTCTTAATTTGGGATATTTGGAACCGCGTTTGTTGACGTATTTGTTGGCTTCATTGACTTTTGTTGTTAACACTTTTCCTCTTCTTCTCGCAGGGCAAAACTTACACATAGAGTTCAGAAGCTGCCTTATCTGACGCTTGCTGAGAAAGATGTTGAACTGGAAATGATGACGCTTAGTCTGAGCTTGACGAAATGACGGTTGTCGTTGTTTTGATTTCTGTTGTTTAAGTTTCCTCTGTTGCTTGCGTTGTTTGGAGCTAGGTAGGAAGTCGGTGGCGGTCTCCGTTGCCCTTCTGGCCGCTCGAACCTCTGTCTGGTGATGAGTTGAACTGAGGGTTAAGCTTCTTCTCATTCTTATCTCACAAATTCTCTCGAGCCAATGTGTTTATTGCAGGATAGTGATGGTTGGTGTTTCTATCTCTGTTTTTTTTACACTTCTTACGGTTGTTACCGTTTACGATGCTGGCGAGAAGTTGAGATATGGTGATGATGATTCACAAATCTGAACCGTGGGGCTTTGAGGCTGTTGTTGTCTTAGGTTGCTCGTGGTTCCAACTGATGTGAATTCGGGACCTGAATAATGTTGCAATTTTCACACTTGCCGCTACGTGTCGTGAGGAGTTTGTATGTGAATTTATGTTTGTTATGCTCGATGATGAATTGAGCTGAGGGCTACACTTGTCTTGATGCCCAGCTCTTAAACCTCACATTATCTCTGGCAATAATTGTATTGTTGTTAATGTTGTTTGAGACACTGCTATTGATGTCGTTGCAGATGTGAACTGATGCTATTGATGTTGTTTGCAACTGCTATTGTTGCTTGTTGTTTGTTGTGCTACTCTTGTCATTGATGCTTGTTGTCTGTAGGTGTTTGCGCTTGATATATTTGTTGATGCTGACATTTCTCTTCCCCTTTCAGGATGTTGTTAGCAGTTCGGAAGCTGTCGGTCTTAGTCTTGGTGCTGAGAAAGGTTCAAGGTGGTAATGATGACTGACAAGTCTGAACCATGAGGGAAATAAGAATGTTGTTGTGTTGCCTTCGATTACTGTTTGAAAACTGTTCGGAATTCTGTTCTCCGATGCTCAATAGGGAGTCGGTGACAACTCTGGTTGTCGCCCTCCTGGCTGCTCGATCCTCTGCCCGATGATGAGTTGAAAACCTGAGGGCTAAACCCAATTCAAATCTTCTTAAATTTTAAATTGCACTTAATCCTGTTACAGCAACGCGGGTGTGAAAAATACGTTCGAGCTGTGTCGGTGGACACTTGGAACTGTCTTCTTTCAGAGTGCTGGTTTAATTATTGGCTTGATAGTTTGATGCTCCAATTTCAATTTTGTTTGATGTAGGTCGGTTGCACTTCTATTATCGCAGTTCCGCCTTGTGATGGTCATTCATGTTTCTTTTTTAAGATAGAGGTTCTCCCGGATTTCCTATGGCAATCCAATATTGATAAAATATTTCCTACTTGTTAGTAAGCATGTCGTTATTTCTCGCTTGGATATGTCTACGACAAAATTAGGAATGGGTGGTTATTCTATTATTGTTCATAAGGTTCTCTTCTTGCAGTTACACGACTAATAGAACTTTATACTTTTATGCTCTTCTCAAGTCTGTCTTGCCAATCAATGATGAAGACGTTCATAGAACCGATGGTGCGAGTGAAACGATGACATAAAGTTGATCCTCAAAGGAGCAGTTTTCTTTCTTCAAAATATGTTCTGCAAGCTGTTTCGGTTTTAACTTCAGATTGGTGTCGGCGCTGACGGAGGCGGTGTCCTGGCAGAATCATGTTATATCCTCATGGGCATCCCTGTGGTTTCGAATCTCTTATGACAAATACTTTAGGGTGTAGGAATTAATGAAAATAGGATTCGATTACCGTTTTACAACTTGTAATAATGACCATAAATCTTATAACAATGACCATGTACAAACAAATTTGTCTTGCGACACCGTCGTAAGGATCATTGCATTGGCCAAAACCTTAGAATGGAGAATGATAATGAAAGTGTTCCAGTGGTTCCATGTGTGGAGCCTTCACATTTTGTTGAGAATTTTTACTATGTATTGATATCAATTCTTGTTTTGAATAATGGGATGAACCAATAGTCTCGAAATACTGCGATTTTTTAATACTTTGTGTTGCAAAATGTTTTTCCTTTTGATAAGAATGGGACTTTCCCTTATTAGTGAATAACAAATGGTATCTAAGGACATATTCGAACAAAAATGAATAGCGTAGGAGGTGTAGTTGATGAAAACACCCCTAATACCACTTTTTGATCTTCTCCTCACTTATCAAAAAAACGATACTAACATTGCCTCCAAAATGTGATCACAACCTGCGCTCATAATTGTCAAGAGTAACATCAATTTGATATCAAATGCTCATGCATAAGCTGGTTAGTCATAAACAAACGTACATATAAAATTATAAGGCCACTGGGTGAAATGTATAAGGGGTGGGGTCTTAAGGTCAAAAATTAGGGTGTGACACTTACAACTGGGGCAATCCATATGCAAATATCTAATAAGTTGGGGTAGAGGTAGGCTACGAGGGTACTAGTTCTCTCCTTGTCTAAAGTCAATAGTCGATGCATATCAATAAACTTTGAGCTTGAAGTAGTTGTTAGAGAATCACGTCTTTATGACCTATATCCTAGCCCTAAATCGCCCATCACCCGCCACATGAGCATCTGGACAACCAATACATAAATTGTCACTATGTATTAACCATATCACTTCATTCATGCATATCATTCATCTAGCATAACATGAAAGCTTGTGGAGGAAACTTGGAAAAAAATCCAAATGCCCACTCATGTCTGGCGCTTCTAAAACCCAACCTTGCTTGGTCCCTAAAATCCAACTTGCTTGGCATCCCTCCAAAGACCAATGTTTGGCATTCTACATATATCATCATTGCATAGCATTCCAACCTAAAATGTGTAGCACATCCATCAAGACGGAGCATTACGCCATGCAAATTCAAAAATGCATCCCTAGCATAAGCCAGATTCAAGCCTTCCTCAAAACACATACTTATCCCCGTGTTGGTAAAATTCTTTTCCTTATCTTTGGTATGCCAAAAGTCTTTTCCTTATCTTTGGCCTGCCTAAAGTCTTTTCCTTATCTTTGGTATGTCCAAAGTCTTTTCCTTATATTTGGTTCATCCAAAGTCTTTTCCTTATCTTTGGTTCACCCAAAGTCCTTTCTTTATCCCTGGTCTGCCTAGAGTCTTTTTCTTATCTTTGATCCGCCCAGCGTCTTTTCCTTATCTTTGGTCTGTCCAAAGTCTTATTTTCATCTCCGGTCTACCCAAAGTCTTTCCCTTATCTTTGGTCTACCCAGAGTCTTTTCCTTATCTTTGGTTCGTCTAAAGTCCTTTCTTTATCTATGATCCGCCTAGAGCCTTTTCCTTATCGTTGGTCCACCCAAAGTCTTTTCCTTATGTTTGGTCCGTCTAAAGACCTTTCTTTATCTCTGGTTTGCCCAGATGTTTTCCTTATCTTTGGTCCATCTATAGTCTTTTTCTTAGTTTTGGTTCGTCCAAAGTCTTTTCTTTATCTCTGGTCTGCCCAGAGTATTTTCCTTATCTTTGGTCCGCCCAATGTCTTTTCCTTATCTTTGGTCTATCCAAAGCCCTTTCTCTATCCTTGGTCCTTCCAAAGTTTTTTCCTTATCTCTGGTTCGCCCAGAGTCTTTTCCTTATATTTGGTCTGTCCAAAGTCCTTTCTTTATCTTTGGTCCAACTAGAGTCTTTTCCTTATCTTCGATCCATCCAAAGTCCTTTCTTTATCTCTGGTCCACCCGGAGTTTTTTTCTTATCTTTGGTTCGCCCAAAGTCTTTTCCCTATCTTTGGTTCACCCAAAGTCTTTTCCATATCTTTGGCCCGTCCAAAGTCCATTCTTCATCTCTAGTCCTCCTAGAGTTTTTTCCTCATCTTTGGTCCGCCCAAATTCTTTTCCTTATCTGGTCCATCCAAATTGTTTTGCTTATCTTTGGTCCGCCCAAAGTCTTTTCCTTATCTTTGTTCTGTCCAAAGTCTTTTCTTTATCTTTGGCCCGTCTAAATTTTTTTCCTTATCTTTGGTTCGTCCAAAGTCTTTTCCTTATCTTTGGTCCTCCCAAAGTCTTTTCCTTATCTTTGGCCTGTCCAAAGTATTTTTCTTATCTTTGGTTCGTCCAAAGTCTTTTCCCTCTCTTTGGTCGATCCAGAAAATCCTTAATATACCTCCGGTCTATCCAAAATGTTTTCATTATCCAGTGACTGATACATCTCCCTAACAAATATTTAGACAATCCCCAACAGATGGCCTCATGCAAAAGAGATCTTAGCCATGTCCCACATAACCCAATTCTTAACACATACTCACTTTCAATACACTTTCACCATCAACAGCCAAATTTTTAGGCTACTCTTGTATTTAATCCCCTTCCACCTCGAATACTCGAAAAGCTATCGCAATTCATGCATTCAGGTCAAAGAGGATTAACTAAGGGCAGCTGCCGTAACCCAAAAGTTGACCTTCTCTTTTTCTTTTGACATAAGCATGCACACTTGCATTCCCAGCTGCGCATCAAAGTTTTTTATCTGTGGATTTATTGCAGGTATATACAAATCCCCATAGAGTCTCGAGGTTGTGATTAATTATATCGCAGATGTCGTACCTCGAAAAATACGATCCTCGCGATGGAGGCGGAAAAAACGTTCGAACAGAGTCTCCACCGAACTTTATTCATTCCAAGGAAGGAATAGGAAAATATCGATAAAAACTTTAAAGAGATAAGAACATGGTTATCGCAACCAAATTCTAGGTTCGGGAGTCGATTACGCCAAGGGAAGGTATTAGCACCCTCTACATCCGGTGTACTCAACGGGAACCTCTTGATTCGATTCATGAGAGAAAGTTAGCTACTTTTGTTTATCTTCTAAAGTATTTACTTACTAGGGGAAAATGGGTGGTTTTAAGATAGGGTGCTCACCAAGGATTGGGGCCCTTGTGCCTACATACTCCCTTGTGCAATGGGAAAGTCAGAGCCTCGTAGTTCGTGGGACTACGGGAAAAAGAGGGAAATATGCTCGCCAAGATCATCGCAGTCTTGTGCCTACGTATCTTACATTCAAAGAAGAATGAAGAATCAGAGCGTTCGTAGTTCGGACAACTAAGGGAAAAGGTCTCGATCGCACTGGGGCGACAGAAAAGGTTTTGAATAACAGGTTGGCCTCAATTGCACTAGGGCAAGAGAAAGGGGAAGTTAGTTGTTAGTGTGCTCGTCAAGGATAGAGATCCTCGTGCCTACGTATCTTCATTAAGGAATGAGGAATCAGAACATCCGTAGTTCGGCCTACTACGGTTGGATTGGTTTGAAGATGATACGGATGAAGATTACTCAAAGCTTAAGAAATACTTCTCGGACCCAAGTAATCGGGAAAGCGAGTCAAAGACTTGATTATCTCTCTTTTTCATCATGAAAAGAATGTTGTATTTGAATGGAACGAGTGTTTAAGTCGCATTCTAACTGCTAAATGTTGGCTTGTCTGCTCGCTAGGGGAGGCTGAAGCACGAGTTCATATGCGCGGAAGAAGGGACTAAACAATGTTCTTTCGTAAACGGGTTGAGTTGTTTTTAAATGTGGATCGCACGGGGGCGAGGAATTAGTGTTTAAGAAGTTTCAATCACACGGGGGCGAGAAAAGAGAGTTTGATTTGTTAAGTAAAAGAGGATAGATTTAAATATGTTTTAGGGTTTTGTTCGCACGGGGTGAAGAAGATGAGGTTTGATGTATCAGATGCTTAGAGGTGACGATTATCTGAAGCTTAGGAAAGACTTCTCAGACCCAAGTAATCAGGAGAGTGAATCAAAGACTTGGAGCTCTCTCTTTTTCAACCGCAAATGTGAAGGAAATGAGTACGAATCAAATAAGTTGATCGGATGATGATTACTTGAAGCTTAAGAAAGACTTCTCGGACACATGTAATCGGGAGAGTGAACCAAAGACTTAGAGCTCTCTCTTTTTCATCTAGATGGTGAAAGAGTTGGATATGGTTTGAATAGGTTAATCGGATGACAATTACTTGAAGCTTAAGAAAGACTTCTCGGACCCAAGTAATCAGGAGAGTGAACCAAAGACTTGGAGCTCTATCTTTTTCATCCCAAGGAGTGGTTGTGTTTGGAGGGCTTTGAATGAAAGGAGGTGATTAAAGTTTTAGCGGATGAGGATTACCCAAAGCTTAAGAAAGACTTCTCGGACTTTAAATAATCGGAATGAGCCAAAGACTTGACTCTTTCTTTTCTCATCTAATATTATGAAAGATCTTGGACATAATTAGAGTGTTTTAATCGGATGACGATTACTCAAAACTTAAGAAAGACTTCTCGGACCCAAGTAATCGGGAGAGTGAACCAAAGACTTGGAGCTCTCTCTTTTTCATCTACATGTTTAGGAAAATAGATTTGAATTCATTTATCGTTTTTAGAAGACAATTGTTCGAGCTTAAGAAAAACTTCTCGGACCCAAACAATCGGGAGAGTGAACTAAAGACTTGGAACTCTCTCTTTTTCATCTTTATCGAAATTGTGTTTAAGTAGTTATTAAGTATTTTAATTTGATTTGGAGGAAATACTCAATTTGAATCGAGGTTTGAATTTGAGTTTTAAATGTGTGCACTAGCAAAGTGGGCTAGTCCTCTAAGTGACCAACTAGAAATAATTGATCAAATAGGTCTCACTGTAAGGAAGCCCATGAGTAAGCTTTAAATGTTGTGTATGGTGATCAAAGGTTGATGGCGAGGCTTTGAAAGCACTCGACTTACAAGGGTGGAAAATGGCTCGATGAATCGAGAATTTATTTTTTTTAAATGGTTTTAAAGTATTAAAGCATAAATAAAACAAAAGAGATAAATATTATTACATTTTGTGGGAGTTTGGATACATTGTTATCGAATGGAGATAGAATATAACGAATCAGATAAATCGAACTTACCCGAATGAGTGCGTGTTATGGCGCGACAAAAATTTCCAATTAATGCGTAAGAACCCCTAGTGGCATAGTGGACATACAAATGTCGAAACCATGGATTGAAGTTCGATTAATTCAATGGAGATCAAAAAATAACCAAAATTATTTATCACACATGAAATGCAAATAGTGAATAGAAAAGTGTTAAAAAAAACCTGACTTCTCAATTTCAACTGACTCAAATGCTCAAGAATCCAAAAAAAAAAAATATTAGAACTTAAATTAGTATCTAAACTTTAGGACTTAAATTTGTGGTATATATATACGTGAAAAACAAACAAATCATTATCTAAACTTTGAACTAAAACTAAAATATATATATTTACTTTTAAGAAAAATTTAAGCAAACAGTATAAACATTGAACTAAAATTTAAGTATATATATTTACTTTTAAGAAAAATTTAACAAACAATATTAACTTTAAACTAAAATTTAAGTATATATATTTACTTTTAAGAAAAATTTAAACAAACAGTATTAACTTTAAACTAAAATTTAAGTATATATATTTAATTTTTGAAAACGAAACCAAGGGATTTGAAATGAAGCCTTCAGTATGTACATATTAACCGCAAAAAGTTTGAATTCAATCTAAAGAAACAACATATTAATCGCAAAAAGTTTGAATTCAATCTACAGAAACAAAACACTACCAAAATGGTTCAAACCGAAATGATGCGAAATAGCATGACGAAACCCTGTTGTGGAGGCTGTTGGGTATGGGTGTTTCAAAACAGCGTCGGAGTTGGTGCGGAAAATTCTCGTCGGGGTTGTGTCAGAAGAGGGAGACGTGCAGGACCGCAAGCCATGGTCGAACGTTATTGGCTTCGTCAGAATGTGCCTATTATGCTGAAGAAACATCCTAAATGGAGGAACTGTGTTATTTGCTCGGTGATGGTTACTTTCGAAGCTTGAGCGTAATCAACTCATCTCTTGAATTTACTCAAAAACCTGCAACAGTTAACAGAATAACCTCCATGAATTTGAGACCTCCAAAACGGAAGCCATTTTTACGTAGGCTTCGACACGAAATCAGTTGTGGTTGTTGTTGTTTTTCTTCTAGAGCATAGATGCTACTTTGTTTTGTTGTTATTGCGAAGGCCGTGATCGCTTCAAGTTTGGGTTTGTGCCGAGTGGGTTTCGCGGCGGCTGGGTGAAGAAGAAGAAGAAGAAGAAGAGGTTTTGCAGATGCAGAACGGAGGGATGAAGCTCGCGGCGGTTTGGGGTATTTTCGGAGGTTGGGAGAAAGGAAGATGATGGGGTTTCGACTGGGTTTCGTGGTTTGGTTTTGGGATGGAGAAGAGGGAAACGGCGGGTTGAGTGAGGAGAAACGGAGAGATTAAGGATGGTTTCACGACGGGTTCTTTTGAAGAAGAAGAGGATTTGTTTCATGGTGGCCAGATTTGATGGTGAAAGGGAAGAAGAAGAAGGGGAAAGGCTTGTGGAGGCGGTGGCGAGTTAAAGAGGAGATAAGTTAGGATTTTTCGACGGCTGATTTCAGGATTTTCCTGGGAAGATGAACAATATCATTCCCCTTTTATATCAATTTTACCAACCATAATCCCAATTTTCCCAACTGTGTTTCTCTCTTCATTTTTTTAATTTCTCTTTAATTAATTTTGTTTCTATTTTCTATTTTAATTAATTCTAATTTTAATTAATTAACCAATCTTAATTCTAACTAAATAACTAATTCTAATTCTAACTAATTAACTAATCCTAAATCTTCTAATTAATTAATTAATTAATTTTAATTCTACTTTTTAAATTAAAAATCTAACCTAATTTCTAATTAAAAACTAATCTTATTTTTAATTAAAAATCTAAAATCTAAATTCTAATTAAAATCTAATTAAAAAATCTAATTTAATTAATTAATATTCTAATCTAATTCCTAATTCAATTCTAAATCTAAGCTAATTAATAAACTAATATTAAAATTATATTATATTAACATTATCTAAAAATAAAATCATAAAACAAAAATAATGATAAATAATTTTTAAAAAAAGAAAGCCATGTGTCATAAATTAATTGGGCAAAAAGGTGAAAAAGTTTATTTTTGCTAAAAAAATACGTTACGCTGTACAAGCGAGGTAAATTAGAAAATAAAGTCGGGCAAGGGAAATTTTAAAACAGGTAGGACAAATTTGGGGTATGACAGATGCCCCTATCTAATTGCCTTGAACCCGAGATAATGAACAGCTGACTGGCGTTCATTTTAGGGTGGAAGTCAATTAGATACAAGAAGAACCTAAAATTTGTCAGACAAAAAAGTAAAATACAAAGAGATAAGATATACCAGAACGGGGTAGCAGGATGCAAAAGATGAATGAGATAACCTGATATTCTCTGGGTGGTCAAAGCAGTCCCTTATCCAATAAGGTTCTTCGCGATACCAAAGCAGTATCTCTAAACACATGAGATTCTTCGGGTGGTCGAAGCAGTCCCTTATCCAATAAGGTTCTTCGCGATACCAAAGTAGTATCTCTAAACACATGAGATTCTTTGGGTGGTCGAAGAAGACCCTTATCTAATAAGGTTCTTCATGATACCAAAGCAGTATCTCTAAACACATGAGATTCTTCGGGTGGTCGAAGCAGTCCCTTATTCAATAAGGTTCTTCGCGATACCAAAGCAGTATCTCTGAACACAAACGAGATTTCTTCGGGATGTTGAAGCAATCCCTTATCCAATAAGGTTCTTCGCGATACCAAAGCAGTATCTCTAAACACATCTTGGTGGGGAATAGTAGAGAAAAATCCCTATTAGAGGAAAAGTGTTGTCCAAATTCTGCAAGGGAAAACCCTTCAAGAAACTTTTTAAGATAACCTCTGCTTGGGGAGCAATAAGAGCAACAGCTGCTGGGGACTATCATAGTCAACTGCATGGTTGAAGAATGACTTGTTGGGGAGTAAAAACCCTTGAACACATGGGGTATCAACTCTTTTCAGAGCCATACTGCCAACTTTAACGGAGGACTGGCCAAGATGCTTACAAACTAATCCTAGACTCTGCTATGCTATCATGCCATGCTATGCTAATGGGGACAGCGATATTATGTGTTATGATGTACAAACATGCAACTAAAATGCAACTGCTTGGGAATGCAAGATGCGTATGCAAATGATATGCTAATGCTCGATACGATTATGAAATTATCATGTATGCCATGCTTATGATAATGCAACTGATCAGTTATGCTGGGGATAAATTCATGTGGGGAAACCACCAGAGACTGGATTTAGTAGTTGCCAAGCAAAATTGGACTTTAGTTATTGTATTTGCCAAATGAGATTGGACTTTGGTTACATGAGGATGCCAACAAGGCTGGAATTTTAGTGGTTGCCAATGAAGATTGCACTTTTTGGGTAACTTTGAGATGCCAACTGGAGTGGCTTTTATGTAGTTGCCAATAAAAGATTGGACTTTGAAGATGTGCCAAGCGAGATGGGACTTTATTTGGTTGAAGGATTTGACTTCCCGACACATAATATCTGATAATGTCATAATCAGAGGGCAGATGTGGATGCTCTCAATGCACCAAGTTGGATCCTTTGCAGAAGTGGTCTACTTGTTCTTGTAAGAACCTCCCTTCTAGCTGATATGTCATGATGGCTTACAAATTATGAGCGTAGCGAAGTAACCAAAGCATGTTGAATGTGCGAGCGTAGAGATTTAACCAATGCATGTTGATTGTGATGTTGCTCTGCCCCAAGGCTTTTGACATTTGTTGACCTCAACAATTACAGGTGTCTGGCACGGTCAGCTTGACCAATTTGAAAGCGAGAAATAGAAACTACCCCTGTTTAACTAGTCTACCCCAGTTTGCTGGGTATTTGTAGGATTTCTTTTGGAATGAGAACTTTGGGAGCGATTACACCAAGACATGGCTTGAGCTCCTTTGCCCCAGTGGATGTATCTTGCAGTGGCAGTATGCCCTTGTTTGAACCTCGAGAGGCCTTGCCCCAGATTCACAAGGTTGTAAGGTAGTCTTGATTCAGGCTAGTATCAGTGAAATATTAAATTCCTATTTAATTGCTCCGTGTTGGAATTTCATTATGTCAAGCACTGATTTGTAGTTAAACTTGTTCATTCAAAAATGGTAATTTTAATGAGAAATTCATGCAAGTTTTGAAAATCACATTTACTAGAAATGATGTGATAGTGTGTGACGAGTGAACTATTAGTCCAAACGCAATGCTGACTTAGCTGGTGTGAAAGAGATAGCAAGAATAATGACACCAATGCCGATGATTAACAAATATGTAGGAGTCAGTTTACGCATCCTTGCTATAGTATGCTTTCAGAATAAACCCCGCCTCAATTAGGTCTTTTGAGGGTTGTAACGCGGTCTGGTTCACGTTTATAGAAACAAAGGATATAAGGCTCAAAATTAAATTTTAACCCACCCCTTCTTCGTGATGAACTCCAGTTCTACATTCAGTTAATTCTTCACACACACTTAGACCTTGACGGTGTAAGAGTGAAGATGAAGTTTCGAGACTTGCTGGAAATTGCAGTCACTTCATTTTATTTTTGTCACTAATGTCAGTGACCCTTTTAATTCTTGATATGGTGTTCACTGGATCTTATTGTGTTTTTGTTGAGGATTTGAAGACCTCTTTCATTTTTTCTTTTGATCCCTAACTTTTGCATGGACTGGTTTTGTTCCTCAAGTCCATCGGGATTGCCTTAATTTTTGCCTAAGTCTCCTTTTGAGGTGTTTGATTTAGAAGGATTTTGATTTATTTTTGAAAGGCTTGTGACTTCCAAATCATTGGTCTTTGAAGGACCACTGTCATGTCTTTTGGATTTTGTCTTGTGATTCAAGTGCGTACTCAGGTTAATTGAACACTACCCATGCCCCAGGTTAAGTATAAGGGTTCAGAAATCCGAAGGAAACTCATACTTCTAGGCTCGAAGTGGTTAACTAGGGACTAACTCATTACCTCTCCGGTGTTTGGGAATTTGAAACAATGCATGTACATCATTAGCAGGATTTTATCCGAAAGCATACTATCAGCAATTATGGGTATTTAGTTTTCGTCATCCTCCCTCAAAATTTTTGCTAAACAACAATGTGATAAAGGAAGTGAAGTGAAATTTTATGGTTTTTGCGATAAATAAGAAAATGTGAGGAAATACAAATAGATTTATTCAAAACATGCATAATTATCACATTAACAATACCATTTAATAAATGACAATGTCTAAAAGCAAATAGCATTTAACGAAAAAGAAACTACAAATGCGAAGAAATAACATGATCTTATTATTTCCAGCATTGAGGAACTGGGCCCTTCTTCCTCGGCTTGTTGTCTTGAGAAGATGCATCTTGAAGTCTTCGAACTCATCCAGGTGCGAGGCGGATACACACAACCAAACTCCTTCTTAAAAGGATATGCATCTCTCGTCAATCAATTGTTGCACCCTGGCCTGGAAAGCCTTTCAATCTTTTGTTGAATGCCCCATTGATCCATCATAGTATCCATAATGTGCCTTGGGATCATACCCAGGAGGGTATGGTTCTGACACCGGCTTGAGAGACTTAGGATCCACTAGTGAATTCCGAATTAAATGTGGTAGAAGCTGAGTGTAAGACACAGGAACTGTATGGAGAGGAGTGTTCCTTATTCCCAAATTGTTGCGAGGCCTATGTTGATTCTGGCGTGGATCCTAATTTCCTCGGTCATACGCTCGTTGATTTGCATAGGGAACAGGCCAAGGTTTCTGACATGGTTCCTTAGGTATTGTTGGTTGTTCTTTTGAGACCCAAATGTTGATGTCATCATCTTCCTTAACGTCAGTGGGAAGCTCTCCAAAGTGTTTCTTTAAGGCCTCCTCAGCAGATACAACCCATTTGGACTTTTCTTCCAGCTCTTTTCTTGAGGTGGTAGTTTCACATGATTATCAGAGGATAAAGACACCTTATCTGCCAAAAATTCAATCTTTTCCTTGCGGTACAGGATTCTGATTAGTCCACAAAACTCTTGTACTTTCTCTTTGCCAGATCTCTGACCTGAACCATTTAAGTTAGGGTTTTCCTTTCTGGTCAATTTTCACAACTTGTTTCGAAAGCTTTCACACTCTTCAACAGCATGCCCTATGGTTCCAGTGTGATACCCACATTCTGCACCCGAGTTGTCTTCCTCGAAGACTAGGTATTTGTTGTTAATCAGCTCTCAAACTTTATTCTTGAATGACCAACAACCTTCAATAAAGTGCCCTCTTGCCCCTTTATGGTATTCACATTACGCATTAGGATCATATCCAAGTGGAGGAGGAGTACGGGTTAGCCCGAGGGATATGGGTACCACTAATGAACTTTTAATCAGGTATGATAGTAGTTGTCCACACGGTATAGGAGCAGGGTCAAGAATAGGGCACGACTGAGACTTCTTACTGCCTTTTCGATCCAGAATAGGTGATGACCGCTGATTCCGAGGCTTTAGAAGAATTGGTTGGGGATAAAACCTAAGAGGAATAACACACAACAGGCTATTCACTGCAAATTGCGGAGTGGAATGAACTACGGGAGTAAAACTCCTAGTTGTGGTACCTTCTTGAAGCTTTTCCTTTCTTCTCCCCACAGTTGTTATAACTTCTGGCAGCTGCTTCATCTTTCTTTCACGTTGTTTGCGTCTTTTCCCTGCTCAACTTGATTCTGCTTCAAGGGTTCCATGGTCTTCCAGAGGTACTTCAAGTCCGATACGGGTGTCGAGAAATCAACTGCGAATTATGGATAAAGGAGGGATGAGTTTCTGGCTGAGAGAGATGATTATGCAATGCAAATGAAATGCTAATGTAATGCAGACCCAAATAGGATCACAGGTTCCATCACATTCTGAGGTTAGACAAAACAACAGGTAAATAACAGATATCCCTGATCAAAGGAACCCCATAGGTAGGCTCTAAACAGGTAGGTGCATAGAGTCATGGATCTTTTCAAAGATATTATTACCATGACAAAGATTCATCCGATAATAATACCCTCGAAAGGATCTCTTCTAGGTAAAGTTTTCGCATCGTCCCACGAGGAAGGCTCCTCGCGAGTCTCTACTACATGACCATCGAGTCCAAGGTTTCTTAAAGGGACCTCAGAGTCATAGATCGAGGTTGAAAATATCATTGTCAGAATAATAATACGTTCAAGGGATCTCATCTGATTGGGGTGTTCGCATCAACCCAAAAAAGAGTGACCCTCATGAGTTAATACTACCAACCACCATGGAAAAAGAGCAAAAGGTCCTTAGAGTTATAGATTCAAGCTCAAAAACATTATTTCCATGGCAAATACTGACCACAATAATAACATCCTTAAGGGAATCAACTCTAAGCGGGGCTTTCGTTTCCTCCCAACGAGAAAGACTCCTCGAGGGATTCCATTACACAACCACCATTCTAATTCTATGTCTTTCTCGGACTCGGGTGTAGAGTCATCTCACAGAGTTACAACAACTGGAGAACCCCAATAGTGTCACAAGAAACAATAATAAGATATACAAAAGCAAACAAGCAATTAAATAAGAGAATATAAATACACAAGCGGATCTAACTCTCGCGATTAGAGTCAAGTTAGTCTTGACTCTCTCTAGCAGAGGAATTTTTATCCCCAGCAGAGTCGCCATCTATCGTACCTCGAAAAATACGATCCTCGCGATGGACGCGGAAAAAACGTTCGAAAAGAGTCGCCACCGAACTTTATTCATTCCAAGGAAGGAATAGGAAAATATCGTTAAAACCTTTAAAGAGATAAGAACATGGTCATTGCAACCAAATTCTAGGTTCGGGAGTCGATTACACAAAGGGAAGGTATTAGCACCCTCTACATCCGTTGTACTCAAAGGGAACCTCTTGATTCGATTCGTGAGAGAAAGATAACTACGCTTGTTTATCTTCTAAAGAATTTGCTTACTAGGGCAAAATGGGTGGTTTTAAGATAGGGTGCTCACCAAGGATTGGGGCCCTTGTGTAACACCACGTTCCCCAAAACAAAATAAAACGATTAAAATAAACACATATCAGAGTTTTCCCACAACGGGATGTCCCAATTTCCAACGAAATTCCACAAATCATTTTTCAAAATAATATTCAGCAAAATTGCAACGGAAAAAGATGTAGTCTGTCATAACACATATCATATATACATCATCCATATCATCAACATCGTCATATACAACAATCGGCCGTCTGCCCAAAATATACATAATGTCATCACATATCCCACAAAAATCAAATACGCCACGGGGGCATACATAATCAATAAGAAACGATAAAACTCTCAAAAATCCCAGGTGTTACGAATCAGAGCAATCCTACGACGACGCCACAATCCAAGCTAGCTAAACACCTGGATTGTCTGTACTTCCGAAAAAGCACAGACCACAACAACAACAAAGGGGTGAGAATCACGATCAAATATTAGCGGTATAAATGTACATGAAATGAAAGGCAGAAACAATAAATCATTATTTCATATATAGCATATCCGGACCTACTGTCCCATCATCAACAATCACAACACACACAAACAACAATGCAACACATGCACTTGACTCGACATTATGCGGTACCGACTCAACTCAGGATAGATCGCATACACTCCATCCGAGCAACGATTTATCCCTTCCACGCTCCTCTTGAGCCCATATAATCAAATCTTAGGATAGATCACATACACTTCATCCGAGCAATGATCTATCCCTACCAACGTTCCCCACTTGGAACACGGGTGGTCGCATACACTCCATCCGAGCAACGATTCAAATCCCGTCCATGCTCCCCACTTGGAGCACATGAGTGTATCACACACCACGTCCACGCTCCCCACTTGGAGCACATGAGTAAATCATACCTCACGTTCACGCTCCCCACTTGGAGCACGTGAGTGAATCACATACACTCCACCGAGCCATGATTCACCACGTCCACATGCTATGCAAGACACTATGCATAACCACACAGCACTCACAGTGCCCACGATCCTACTGATCCATCGCATCATATAATGCATATACACACAAGCACACAAAGTGCATCGATCCTACTGATCCAATCACCACACAACATATCACACACCATGCACATAAGGCATATCGATCCTACTGACCCAACCACCACACAAGATACAAACACAACGCATATCAAGCATATCGATCATACGGATCCACTCATCACAACACATCACCACAACGCACTCGATGCGCGACGATCCTACTGATCAAAATTTATCACATATCGAACATGCCTCACCCATCCCCATAGACATACATCATAACATACGCCGATGCAATATCATAGTCACGCGGATATCACGGAATCACGTTCCGACACCCTATATATACTCACCACAGCTCACCTAATAAGCTCATCATCAACACAAGATTAACAAGATTCTAATCCACAAGGAAAATAACACAGAACAGCAACCAGGACCCAAACTGCTGTTGGGCTCGCTGGGGCATTCGCCTGGAGAAACCCCGCAGCGAACACTCGCTGACCATTTGCCTGGCGAAGCCCCGCAGCGAACACTCAATGGAACTCGTCTGGCGAAACCAAACAGAGGCAACTGGCAGCATTCGCTTCCCAATTCGCCTGGCGAAGGCTCGCCCCCTCATTTGCCCAGCGAATATCTGTGTATTCAGAAAAATGAACTCTATTGTTCAGAAACAGCAGCAGTCCCACCACATCAATTCTCATCAAAAATCACACCAGCCTCACTAGCTCAATATTCTACAATTGTTTTACCCAATTAGTGTCCAATTCACCCGATGAAACATCGACTCTAGCCGATCAATCCACTCTCGACTCAGAACTACATTCAACTCTGAAACCCCCAATTCATCAGTTAAACAACAAATTCAGCGTGCAACAGTTCAACACAAACATCAATGATGTAAAACAGAATTAATACATGCAATATCATCAACTCATCATGCAATTCATCATCAACATGCAAACATCTTCATTCATGGGGTTAGGGATTCCCCTTCCTACCAATTATTCATGTAAATACCCATTCAACCGATCAATTCCCCCCTACCTCGAATTCGTTTTGATGATGAAGGAGCTTCACAATCCGCAGCCCTGATGCACTCTTTCCCTCTCTTGATCATTCTTGCTCTTGATGCTTCAATCGTGCTCTTCCCTTCCTCGTGTTCTTCTTTCCACTTCACTTTCTATTTCCACAAATGCCAATCCTACCCTTAATACCCCAAAAATCACTTATATTCCAAATAAATAATTAATTCTCATTTTCTTTTAATTCCAAAAATCCAATAATTATATCTTACTCATATATATTAATATTAGTAATAATAATAATAATAATTACTAGCAATATTAACATTACTACTAATTATCACATTTTATCACTATATATTAATATTATGATTTCTTTTGATCCTCAAATAATCCCGCACAACCACATCCGCGAATAAAAATAACACTGAACTAAAAATAATCAAAATGGGCGTTACAACTCTCCCACACTTTAATTATTTTCGTCCTCGAAAATACCTGATGGAAACAGCTCTGGATACGCTTCCCGCATCCTGCTTTCCAATTTCCAGGTCACACTGCCTCCTGCAGCACCTCCCCACGTCACTCTCACCAAAGGTATCTCTTTCCCTCGGAGTTGCTTCATCTTGCGAACCTCGATCCTCAACGGCAACGACTCCATAGTCAGGTTCTCTCTAACCTGGACTTCATCTCTCTGAATCACATGAGACGGATCAGGTACATACTTCCGAAGTTGCGCCACATGAAATACGTCATGCAAGTTCGAAAGTTCCAGCGGCAACGCCACCCTATACGCCACAGCACCAATCCTCTGCAAAATCTAATATGGCCCGATAAACTTCGGATCCAGCTTCTTGGACTTCAATGCACGTCCTACACCAGTCACTGGGTTAACCCTCAAAAATACATGGTCACCCTCACTGAATTCCAACTCCTTCTTGCGGTTATCAGAATAACTCTTCTGCCGATCCTGAGATGCTCTCATCTTCTCACGGATCATCTGAACTGTCTCAGTAGTCTGTTGCACCAACTCTAGTCCCAACACAACACTCTCACCTGACTCATACCAACATAGAGGAGTTCTACATCTCCTACCATAAGGAGCTTCAAACGGTGCCATCCCAATATTGCAATGGTAACTGTTGTTGTACGTGAACTCTACCAAAGGCAAATGAGTATCCCACACACCACCTTTCTCCAAAACACAAGCCTGCAACAAATCCTCTAAAGTCTGAATAGTCCTCTCCGACTGTCCATCCGTCTGCGGATGATAGGTTGAACTCAGCTTCAACTCGCTACCCAAAGCTTCCTGCAAACTCTTCCAGAATACAGAAGTGAACCTCAGATCTCTATCTGACACAATACTCAACGGTACACCATGCAGCTTCACAATCACCCGAATATAAATTTCTGCCAACTTCTCCAACGGAAAACTGATACTAATCAGCACAAAATGTGCAAACTTCGTAAGTCAGTCCACAATCACCCAAATCGCATCAAATCCTCTCACCGTATTCGGCAAACCTGTAACAAAATCCATGGCGATACAATCCCACTTCCAAACCGGAATCTCTAACGGTTGCATCATCCCAGAAGGTCTCTGATGCTCCACCTTCGATTTATGACATACCAAACAAGCATAAACATAACGAGCAATATCCTTCTTCATACCTGACCACCAAAACAGCTTTTTCAAATCCTGATACATCTTCGTAGCTCCTGGATGAACACTCAGGCTACTACGATGTCCTTCGTCCAAAATTGACCTCTTCAACTCATCATTATTCGGCATACAAGTTCTGCCCCGAAACCTCAACACACCCGCATCATCCAACTTGAAATCACTACCGGATTCACTTCCGGCTCCTTGCATCAAATCCACAAGTTTCACATCCAACTTTTGATGTTCCTTCATCGTATCCAAGAAATCATTCTGCACTTGCAATTTACCCAACATTACACCATTTGTAGTAAACTCACAAACCAAACTTAAATCTCGAAATTGCTCAATAAGCTCCATCTCTTTCACCATCAAAGCCGACATATGAATTTTCTTCCTGCTCAAAGCATCCGCAACCACATTCGCTTTCCCTGGGTGATAACTCAAACTGAAATCATAATCTTTCAAGAATTCCAACCATCTTCTCTGCCTCATATTCAACTTTTTCTGATCAAACAGATACTTCAAACTCTTGTGATCACTGAACACCTCAAACCTCGAACCATACAAATAATGTCTCTAAATCTTCAAAGCAAAAACCACCGCAACCAATTCAAGGTCATGAGTAGGATAATTCCGTTCATGTACCCTCAATTGCCGTGAAGCATAAGCTACCACTTTTCCATTCTGCATAAGAACTCCGCCCAATCCCATCTTGGACGCATCACAATACACCACAAAAGGCTCACTCGGATTCGGTAACACCAACACCGGCGCTGAAGTCAATCTCTTTTTTAGCTCCTTAAAACTTTCTTCACAAGCAGCATCCCACACAAATACTTGATCTTTCCTTGTCAACTGAGTCAACGGCAAAGCCAATCTAGAAAAGCCTTAAATAAATCTTCGGTAATAACCAGCTAAACCCAAGAAGCTTCTAACCTCTGTTACCGTCTTTGATGGTTCCCACTGCAACACCGCACTAACATTAGATGGATCTACCGAAACACCATCACCAGAAATAACATGCCCCAGAAAACACAATGTCTTCAACCAGAACTCACACTTCGATAAATTAGCAAATAACTTGCTAACCTTCAACACTTGCAAAGCAATCCTCAAATGTTCCGCATGCTCTTCCTCGGACTTAGAATAAATCAGTATATCATCAATGAACACGACAATAAACTGATCCAAATAAGAATGAAAGATACGGTTCATATATTCCATAAACACACCTGGCGCATTAGACACTTCGAAAGGCATTACTGCATACTCGTAATGTCCATACCGAGTCCTAAACGCCGTCTTCTGAATATCACCTTCCTTAACTCTTATCTGATGATAACCCGACCTCAAATCAATCTTACTGAACACACGAGCTCCCACCAACTGATCCATCAAATCATAAATCCTTGGAAGAGGATACTTGTTCTTGATGGTCACTTTGTTCAACTAACGGTAATCGATGCACAACCGCATGCTACCATCCTTCTTCTTCACTAACAACACTGGAGCTCCCCACGGCGACACACTTGGCCAGATAAACTTTCTATCCAACAACTCTCCAAGTTGAGACTTCAACTCGGCCAACTCCACTGCCGACATCCTGTACGGCGCCATAGAAATAGGCCTCGTACCAGGAACAAGGTCAATGCTAAACTCAACTTCTCTCTTCGGAGGAAACTCTGTAATATCATCCGGGAACACCTCTGGAAACTCATTCACAACAACTAACTCATCCAACAACGCCTTGTTGTCAACCGACAACGATGCAAATAAAGCAAACACCTGAGCTTCATCATCCAACAAAGTCCTCAATTCCTTACCAGACAAGGAATCTGCCAACTCTTCTTCTTCTGGGGTCAAAAACAATAACACTTTCCGAAAACAATCGATGTACACTCGGTTGAACTCCAACCAGTTCATACCAAGTATAACATCCAAACCACCAAGTGGAAAACAAATCAAATCTACACCGAAGTCTCGGCCAAAAATAGTCAAAGGGCACTTCAAACACACTAACAAAGTAGTCACTAAACCAATCGAGGGAGTTTCAATAGTCATATGTCGCTCAAGAGTAGACGACACAAATCCTAACCTCTTCACACAATCAACAGAGATAAACGAGTGGGTTGCACCCGTGTCAATCATAGCAGTCAAAGGAATGTTATTGATAAAACAAGTACCTTTGATTGAACGCTCCTTGTCCGCCGCTTGAGTTCCCACTACTGCAAACACTTTACTAGCAACCTGAGGCGCCTGAGGCCTCCTTGGCTTCTCACAATGAGTGCTAATATGGCCTTTCTCACCACAGTTATAGCAAGTAGGCATATTAGTCTTGAAATCCACCATCACATGGCCTGGCTTCCCACACTTGAAGCACTTCTTTGCTTCATGAGGACAATCACTAGCACGAAGCCCCGCGACACCGCACCGATAACATTTCAAATCCACCGATGCTTTCCTCTCTCGGAACCTCTTATCAGTCATAGCCTTCTGCTTACCCTTATTGTTCGGCACACTGTAAGGTGTACCACCGAACCTCTGCTTACCCTTGCGGTCATTCACCGCCTTGTAGTGTGCGATCCTCGCACGGTTATCATTGTCATAAATCCGGCTTCTACTCACCAACTCAGGATAACTCCTGATTTTCTGACACGCGATTCCCATCTTGATCTCCGGCCTCAGCCCATTCTCAAATTTCAAGCACTTAGAAGTCATAGCCTCCTCAGTATTGTAATGGGGACAATACTGAGCCAATTCCTCAAACTTGGCTGCATACTCGGCTACCGACATACTGCCTTGTTTTAACTCTAAAAATTCCACCTCTTTAGCACTTCTGATATCTTCTGGAAAATACTTCTCTAGAAAACCAGATCGAACCACCTCCTAAGTAATAGGAGTCCCCGAAGCCTCCATCCTATGATAATAATTGTCCCACCAAGCCTCGGCCTCTCCCTCAAGCATGTGAGTACCAAATCTCACTTTCTGCTCATCGTTGCACCCCATGGTTCTGAAGATCTTCTCTATTGCCTTCAACCATTTATGTGCAGCTACCGGGTCCAAAATCCTACCTTCAAACTTTGGTGGCTTGTTGCTCTGGAACTGCGTCAAGTCTCTGAACTGAGCACCCGCAGCCAGACTTTGATTGGCCACCACTTGTGCCATTGCTTGCATAGCTACAGCCAACGCAACATCGTTCCTCCCTGCCATATTGCTCAACAACCACAACAACAGGTTAACGGGAAACAACCAACTCTATCCTACCGACAGACTTAACTACAACACTGGCCGGACGGACCGACCTGCTCTGACACCAACTTGTAACACCCTGTTCCCCAAAACAAAATAAAACGATTAAAATAAACACATATCAGAGTTTTCCCACAACGGGATGTCCCAATTTCCAACGAAATTCCACAAATCATTTTTCAAAATAATATTCAGCAAAATTGCAGCGGAAAAAGATGTAGTCTGTCATAACACATATCATATATATACATCATCCATATCATCAACATCGTCATATACAACAATCGGCCGTCTGTCCAAAATATACATAATGTCATCACATATCCCACAAAAATCAGATACGCCACGGGGGCACACATAATCAATAAGAAACGATAAAACTCCCAAAAAGCCCTTGTGTTACGTATCAGAGCAATCCTACGACGACGCCACAATCCAAGCTAGCTAAACACCTGGATTGTCTGTACTTCCGAAGAAGCACATACCACAACAACAACAAAGGGGTGAGAATCACGATCAAATATTGGCGGTATAAATGTACATGAAATAAAAGGCAGAAACAATAAATCATTATTTCATATACAACATATCCGGACCTATTGTCCCATCATCAACAATCACAACATACACAAACAACAATGCAACACATGCACTCGACTCGACATTATGCGGTACCGACTCAACTCAGGATAGATCACATACACTCCATCCGAGCAACGATCTATCCCTACCACGCTCCTCCTGAGCCCATATAATCAAATCTCAGGATAGATCGCATACACTCCATCCGAGCAACGATCTATCCCTACCAATGTTCCCCACTTGGAACACGGGTGGTCGCATACACTCCATCCGAGCAACGATCCAAATCCCGTCCATGCTCCCCACTTGGAGCACGTGAGTGTATCACACACCACGTCCACGCTCCCCACTTGGAGCGCATGAGTAAATCATACCTCACGTCCACGCTCCCCACTTGGAGCACGTGAGTGAATCACATACACTCCACCGAGCCATGATTCACCACGTCCACATGATATGCAAGACACTATGCATAACCACACGGCACTCACAATGCCCACGATCCTACTGATCCATCGCATCATATAATGCATATACACACAAGCACACAAAGTGCATCGATCCTACTGATCCAATCACCACACAACATATCACACACCATGCACATAAGGCATATCGATCCTGCTGATCCAACCACCACACAACATACAAACACAATGCATATCAAGCGTATCAATCCTACGGATCCACTCATCACAACACATCACCACAACACACTCGATGCGCGATGATACTACTGATCAAAATTTATCACATATCGAACATGCCTCACCCATCCCCATAGACATACATCATAACATACGGCGATGCAATATCATAGTCACGCGGATATCACGGAATCACGTTCCGACACCCTATATATACTCACCACAGCTCACCCAATAAGCTCATCATCAAGACAAGATTAACAAGATTCTAATCCACAAGGAAAATAATACAGAACAGCAACCAGGACCCAAACTGCCGTCGGGCTCGCTGGCGCATTCGCCTGGCGAAACCCCACAGCGAACATTCGCTGACCATTCGCCTGGCGAAGCCCCGCAGCGAACACTCAATGGAACTCGCCCGGCGAAACTTCTGGCGAAACCAAACAGAGGCAACTGGCAGCATTCGCTGCCCAATTCGCCTGGCGAAGGCTCGCCCCCTCATTCGCCCAGCGAATACCTGTGTATTCAGAAAAATAAACTCTGCTGTTCAGAAACAGCAGCAGTCCCACCACATCAATTCTCACCAAAAATCACACCAGCCTCACTAGCTCAATATTCTACAATTGTTTTACCCAATTAGTGTCCAATTCACCCGGTGAAACATCGACTCTAGCCGATCAATCCACTCTCGATTCAGAACCACATTCAACTCTGAAACCCCCAATTCATCAGTTAACCAACAAATTCAGCGTGCAACAGTTCAACACAAACATCAAAGATGTAAAACAGAATTAATACATGCAATATCATCAACTCATCATGCAATTCATCATCAACATGCAAACATCTTCATTCATGGGGTTAGGGATTCCCCTTCCTACCAATTATTCATGTAAATACCCATTCAACCGATCAATTCCCCCCCCCCTACCTCGAATTCGTTTTGATGATGAAGGAGCTTCACAATCCACAGCCCTGATGCACTCTTTTCCACTCTTGATCGTTCTTGCTCTTGATTTTTCAACCGTGCTCTTCCCTTCCTCGTGTTCTTCTTTCCACTTCACTTTCTATTTCCACAAATGCCAATCCTACCCTTAATACCCCAAAAATCACTTATATTCCAAATAAATAATTAATTATCATTTTCTTTTAATTCCAAAAATCCAATAATTATATCTTACTCATATATATTAGTATTAGTAATAATAATAATAATTAATAGCAATATTAACATTACTACTAATTATCACATTTTATCACTATATATTAATATTATGATTTCTTTTGATCCTCAAATAATCCCACATAACCACATCCGCGAATAAAAATAACACTGAACTAAAAATAATCAAAATGGGCGTTACACCTTGTGCCTACGTACTCCCTTGTGTAATGGGAAATTCAGAGCATCGTAGTTCGTGGGACTATGGGAAAAAGAGGGAAATATGCTCGTCAAGATCATCGAAATCTTGTGCCTATGTATCTTACATTCAAAGAAGAATAAAGAATCAGAGCGTCTGTAGTTCGGAAAACTACGGGAAAAGGTCCCGATTGCACCGGGGCGAGAGAAAAGGTTTTGAATAACAGGTTGGCCTCAATTGCACTGGGGCAAGAGAAAGGGGAGGTTAGTTGTTAGTGTGCTCATCAAGGATAGAGATCCTCGTGCCTACGTATCCTCATTAGGGAATGAGGAATCAGAGCATCCGTAATTTGGCCTACTACGGTTGGATTGGTTTGAAGATGGTACGGATGACAATTACTCGAAGCTTAAGAAAGACTTCTCGGACCCAAGTAATCGAGAAATCGAGTCAAAGACTTGAATATCTCTCTTTTTCATCGTGAAAAGAAGGTTGTATTTGAATGGAACGAGTGTTTAGGTCGCATTCTAACTGCTAAATGTTGGCTTGTCTGCTCGCTAGCGGAGGCTGAAGCACGAGTTCATATGCGCGGAAGAAGGGACTAAACAATGTTCTTTGGTAAAAGGGTTGAGTTGTTTTGAAATGTGGATCACACGGGGGCGAGGAATTAGTGTTTAAGAAGTCTCAATCGCACAGGGACGAGAAAAGAGAGTTTGATTTGTTAAGTAAAAGAGGATAGATTTAAATATGTTTTAGGGTTTTGTTCACACGGGGCGAAGAAGATGAGGTTTGATGTATCGGATGCTTAGAGATGACGATTATCTGAAGCTTAAGAAAGACTTCTCGGACCCAAGTAATCGGGAGACTGAACCAAAGACTTGGAGCTCTCTCTTTTTCAACCTCAAATGTGAAGGAAATGAGTACGGTTCGAATAAGTTGATCGGATGATGATTACTTGAAGCTTGAGAAAGACTTCTCAGACCCAAGTAATCGGGAGAGTGAACCAAAGACTTGGAGCTCTCTCTTTTTCATCTTGATGGTGAAAGAGTTGGATATGGTTTGAATAGGTTAATCGAATGACAATTACTTGAAGCTTAAGAAAGACTTCTCGGACCCAAGTAATCGGGAGAGTGAACCAAAAACTTGGAGCTCTCTCTTTTCACCCCAAATAGTGGTTGTGTTTGGAGGGCTTTGAACGAAAGGTGGTGATTAAAGTTTTAGAGGATGAGGATTACCCAAAGCTTAAGAAAGACTTCGCAGACTCTAAATAATCGAAATGAGCCAAAGACTTGACCCTTCTTTTCTCATCTAATATTATGAAAGATCTTGGACATAATTAGAGTGTTTTAATCTGATGACGATTACTAGAAACTTAAGAAAGACTTCTCGGACCCAAGTAATCGGGAGAATGAATCAAAGACTTTGAGCTCTCTCTTTTTCTTCTACATGTTTAGGAAAATAGATTTGAATTTGTTTATCGTTTTTAGAAACAATTGTTCGAGCTTAAGAAAGACTTCTAGGATCCAAACAATCGGGAGAGTGAACCAAAGACTTGGAACTCTCTCTTTTTCATCTTTATCGAAATTGTGCTTAAGTAGTTATTAAGTATTTTAATTTGATTTGGAGAAAATACTCGATGTGAATCGAGGTTTGAATTTGAGTTTTAAATGTGTGCACTAGCAAAGTGGGCTAGTCCTTTAAGTGACCAGCTAGAAATAATCTATCAAATAGGTCTCACTGTAAGGAAGCCCAGGAGTAAGCTTTAAATGTTGTGTATGGTAATCAAAGGTTGATGGCGAGGCTATGAAAGCACTCGACTTACAAGGGTGGAAAATGGCTCGATGAATCGAGAATTTATTTTTTTAAAATGGTTTTAAAGTATTAAAGCATAAATAAAACAAAAGCGATAAAAATTATTACATTTTGTGGGAGTTGGGATACATTGTTATCGAATGGGGATAGAATATAACGAATTAGATAAATCGAACTTACCCGAATGAGTACGTGTTATGGCGCGGCAAAAAATTTCAATTAATGCGTAAGAACCTCTAGTGGCATAATGGACATAGAAATGTCGAAACCATGGATTGAAGTCCGATTAATTCAATGGAGATCAAACAATAACCAAAATTATTTATCACACATGAAATACAAATAGTGAATAGAAAAGTGTTAAAAAAACCTAACTTCTCAATTTCAAGTGACTCAAATGCTCAAGAATCCAAAATAAAAATATTAGAACTTAAATTAGTATCTAAATTTAGGACTTAAATTTGTGGTATATATATACGTGAAAAACAAACAAATCATAATCTAAACTTTGAACTAAAACTAAAATTTATATATTTACTTTTAAGAAAAATTTAAGCAAACAGTATAAACTTTAAACTAAAATTTAAGTATATATATTTACTTTTAAGAAAATTTTAACAAACAATATTAACTTTAAGCTAAAATTTAAGTATATATATTTACTTTTAAGAAAAATTTAAACAAACAGTATTAACTTTAAACTAAAATTTAAGTATATATATTTACTTTTTGAAAACGAAACCAAGGGATTTGAAACGAAGCCTTCAATATGTACATATTAACCGCAAAAAGTTTGAATTCAATCTACAGAAACAACATATTAACCGCAAAAAGTTTAAATTCAATCTACAGAAACAAAACACTACCAAGATGGTTCAAACCGAAATGATGTGAAACAGCATGACGAAACCCTATTGTGGAGGCTGTTGGGTATGGGTGCTTCGAAATAGCGTCGGAGTTGGTGTGGAAAATTCTCGTCAGGGTCGTGTCAGAAGAGGGAGACGCGCAGGACCCCAAGTCATGGTCGAACGTTGTTGGCTTCGTCAGAATGTGCCTCTTATGCTGAAGAAACATCCTAAATGGCAGAACCGTGTTACTTGCTCGGTGATGGTTACTTTCGAAGCTTGAGCATAATCAACTCATCTCTTGAATTTACTTAAAAACCTGCAACAGTTAACAGAATAACCTCCATGAATTTGAGATCTCCAAAACGGAATCCATTTTTGCGTAGGCTTCGACATGAAATCAGATGCGGTTGTTGTTGTTCTTCTTCTAGAGCATAGATGTTGCTTTGTTTTGTTGTTATTGTGAAGGCCTTGATCGCTTCAAGTTTGGGTTTGCAGCGAGCGAGTTTCGCGGCGGCTGGGTGAAGAAGAAGAAGAGGTTTTGCAGATGCAGAACGGAGGAATGAAGCTCGCGGCGGTTTGGGGTATTTTCGGAAGTTGGGAGAAAGGAAGATGAAGGGGTTTCGACTGGGTTTCACGGTTTGGTTTTAGGATAGAGAAGAGGGAACGGAGAGATTAAGGATGGTTTCACGGCGGGTTCTTTTGAAGAAGAAGAGGATTGGTTTCATGGTGGCCAGATTTTGATGGTGAAAGGGAAGAAGAAGAAGGGGAAAGGCTAGTGGCGGCGGCGGCGAGTTGAAGAGGAGATGAGTTAGGGTTTTTCGACGGCTGATTTTGGGATTTTCCTGGAAAGATGAACAGTATCATTCCCCTTTTACATCAATTTTGCCAACCCTAATCCCAATTTTCCCAACCGTGTTTCTCTCTTCATTTTTTTAATTTTTCTTTCATTAATTATGTTTCTATTTTCTAATTTAATTAATTCTAATTTTAATTAATTAACCAATCCTAATTCAAACTAAATAACTAATCCTAATTCTAACTAATTAACTAATCCTAAATCTTCTAATTAATTAATTAATTTTAATTCTACTTTTTAAATTAAAAATCTAACATAATTTCTAATTAAAAACTAATCTTATTTTTAATTAAAAATTTAAAATCTAAATTAAAAAATCTAATCTAATTAATTAATATTCTAATCTAATTCCTAATTCAATTCTAAATCTAAGCTAATTAATTAACTAATATTAAGATTATATTATATTAACATTATCTAAAAATTAAATCATAAAACAAAAATAATGATAAATAATTTTTAAAAAAAGAAAGCCACGTGTCACGAATTAATTGGGCAAAAAGGTGAAAAAGTTTATTTTTGCTGAAAAAATATGTTACGCTGTACAAGCGAGGTAAATTAGAAAATAAAGTCGGGCAAGGGAAAATTTAAAACAGGTAGGACAAATTTGGGGTATGGAAGCAGAAAAGTCATCAAAGCATCAATACAGGCATAACAAAAGGATTTCTATGTCTATTTATCCAAGTACAGGGTCGAAGCACGAAATCATGACCAAGCACCTCATTCCAAGCCAAAAAGTGGAGTTTTGACGGTGGTAACCAGTTACCCAAATCAGTTTAACCGGTTATACCTTCATTGATCAACCCAGGATAACCTTTTTGCCTGCTGGGAGTCGGTTACCAGGATTAGAGTAACCGGTTACACCTGCTGAATTTTACCTATATCAATAGTTTTTCAGCACTGCAATAACTTCTATCCCATTCCATTGGCCTACATCATTCTAGTATCTTGTAGAATGTTTTAGACATGTGATTACACATGAAAATATCAACTACATTTGCTCTTCTACCTCATTATCAATAAGGTTCATCATGCTCTCTCATTTCCACTCATTTGGACTACTTAATCATTGAGTTGCATTGGAATTCCTCAACCGAGTCAACTAATACTTAACTGAGTTAGACCCTAACTCAGTGAGTTGGACTTAACTAACTCCAAACCAAGTGTCAAAGCTCATTTAACTACCTTCATACCAAATTACAAGCCTCCACTCACTCCAAGCTTATGGTCTATATTATAAAACCCCTCCCATTGATGCAAAGAAACATTGGCCATAATCTTTATTCTCTCATTTTCCTTTGAATTTTCACTCTCCATTCTCTGAATTTTCTGCAGCATTCTCTCTCAATCATCACCTTCTTCTTCCCTAAACCTCACAAAAGTTATTTCACCATTAAAGCTTAGCAAGCTTTGCATTGAAGCTTGCTATTCTTTGAGCTAGACCTTTATTCATCTCCATTTCATCACTGAATTCTGCAGTAACATCAAAATTCCTTTCATTTCAAGCCTTGGAAGTTGATTATTGAAGGAGTTTTGGTGCAAGCTTGGATCCGAAGCAATTATCACATTATTCTCACTTTTCTCGCTACGGATTACTAAGATCTATGGATTTTCTGGTTTTCTAAGCTTCTCTTCATCACATTTTGATCACAACAATTACCAAGGAAAATCTCAGCCTTGTAGTGTTGGTAAACTTCACTTAATTTACCGCTTTCGATCAATTTCGCGTTTTTTCAATGTAGTGCTTAATTGTTGCTTCGTTACATGAATAAATGCTTTGCATGCTTGATTCTATTAGTTCTTGATTGCTTTAAATTAACATGCTTTGGGAGTCACTTTGATCATGGTGTAACCGGTTACACCATTTATGGTAATCGGTTACACCTAACAATTTTTTGCCAAATTCTTGTTGTTTTGGGACTGTTTTACAAGCTTTTCTTGTCTACTTTCCCAGGATTTCCAATATTGATGCTAATTTCACTGTTTTAAGTCATTTCCTACTTGGAATAATTTTTGCTTAATTAATTGCATGATTTTCCTTGATTATTTTACAATTTTATCACAAGTTTTAAACATTTTTGCACATTTTTGCTTATGTGTTAATAAGAAAATGCTTAGAGATGCATGATAGATTGCTCTTGTTAATGCTTTGAAATTAAATTTGATGCATTAGATTTGTTCTTCCTTGAGAAAATTTAATCTTGCTCAACATTATTTCTCACACTGGCCTTGATAATCTTTCAACTCGCTTGAAAGATTATTGACATTTTCTTCCCTTTGATTGATCGATGAAAAACTCGTTTTTGATTAATTAATTGCACCCGCTCTCTTTAGGATCTCTTTAGAACCCCTTCTTTATTGATTCTGTTTCGAGTTGGACGAATGAGCACTAAGCTGGAGCACAGTATAAATCGCATCGTTACATTGTCAATATCAATTTATGCACTACGCTTTAAGTACTAGAGAAGGAATGAAAATGGAGAATTCCTACCCTCATTCTGACTATTTTTGGTAGGGGACAAATGACCCTATGCTTAGAATAGTCACCTCTATCCCCAGACATTAGTGTCTAATGAGTCGATCCTGGATCACTCATTCTTTGCCCCGAATCGTTCTCTTCCTTTGGGTTAGCAACCTTCTTTTAGTTCAATCCCCATTTTCTTTGTTAACCACTGTCTATCAGTTAAAAGACTAGTTTCATCTTTTCTTTTGGTTAACCACTGCCTATCAGTTAAAATACTGAATCCCCGACGGAGTAAGCAACCTTTATTTAGTTCTAACTTCCTTTTCTTCTGTAACCACTTCTTGTTAGTTAACATACCGAATCTCGATTAGGTTAATCACCTTGCGGTTAAAACACCCATTTCTTTAGTTAAGCATCGTCCTTCGGTTAAAAGACCAATTTTCTTCTTCCCCATCAAAGTCGCAACCTTCTCTTGATTCACCTTTATTTCTTCAGTTAACCATTGTCTGTCAGTTAACATAGCGAGTCCTTTTTGGGTTAACACCTTCTCTTGGTTCAACACCCTTTTCGTTGGTTAACCACTGCTTGTCAATTAAAAGACCAATTTCAATTTCTTTTCCCCTACCCAGTGGAGTCAACCCTCTTTCTTAGTTAACCACTTCCTGTCAGTTAAAATACCAAGTTGTTGTTCCCCAACGCGATCTTTCTTTTCCCCAGTATAATCATGTCTCCCTTCCTTGAGTTAACCATCGAGTCTCGGTTAAAACACCTCTGCTCATTACTCATGCTTCTTTCCCCTATCCTTTTTTCCTTGTTTTGGTTTTGAAACCACTTCCTTGCTTCTCGCCTTTTCCGTCTTAGTTCTCCGAACTACATAGGCTCTGAATTCCTCATTGCACTATGAGGATACGTAGGCACAAGATTGTGAATCTTGGCGAGCCGCCTTCTCCTTTCTTTTCCCCAGTTTCATGAACTACGGAGCTCTGAGTTCCTCATTGCGCTATGAGGATGCGTAGGCACGAAGGCCCAAATCCTATACAAGCACTTTCTTTGTCTCTTTTTCTTCCCTTTTTGTGAGTAGCCTTTAGAAAGATCATCCATCCGAACCTAGAAGCATTCAGAATGGTTCCCGTCGAGTATGACAGATGCATGGGGTGTTAATACCTTCCTCTCGCATAACTGAGTCTCTTACCCGTTCCTCTTTTCCCTGGGGTTTTATCGATATTTTCCCTTTCCTTTTGGAATAAATAAAGTTTGGTGGTGACTCTGTTGTACATCGTGAGTGTGATGCACTCGGGTATAATCCTACTAGCTTCACATATGGACCATGTCATGATTACTTTCGTCCATTTGCTGCCTTAAAACTTCTGCAAAGTTTATAGTTAAACTGGGAATTTTTTGGGCAGAAAATCCCCTCCCTGGGGGTTGGTCCATTTGACCCATATTGTTAACATCCTACCCAGACCCTTGCAAAGGTGAAAAGCGTTCACCACTGGGTCAACGAATGTTGATGTCGTATTGTGAAAATTTGCCATCATCGAAGTTGGCATGCCATATGGCTGTTCGCGATCATTCGAAGGCATTGTAAATCCAGACACATAAGGCCTGAATGTACTAGTTCCCACTAGAGAAGGGGTCACCAGTTGACCCTGCGTCCTCACAGGATATAAAATTGGTCCGCTATGAGTGCTCGACGGTATGGCCGCCATACTTGTCGTGGATGGAATTGCTCCAGACACAAATGTAGCAGTCGTAGTCTCCCTGTCGAAATAGGGGGTAATCTCTATTATTATTTTGCAGATTCTCCATCCTTCTTACGTATCTCCTTCTTGGAATTGCTTCGTTATTAATGGTTATTTTACCACTTCTTAATCTCATACAACAAAGTTAGAGAAACCACAAGTGAAGAACTTTCAAATATTTTTAGAAACTAAGTACAAACACCAGTTCCACTGGGCATGCCAATTTGTTTATCGTCGAAATTAGTAAATAAGTGCTAGTCTTCCACATTCTATAACTTTGCTTACTCGCAGGATTGACTAGATTGATCCTAGGACATGTGCTCTTACTTTTCTTCAAGTTTTATTATTTATGAACATTTCGACAATGTTCTTTCAATTTGTTAAAGGTAATGTTACAATTCGTAAAGAAATGCATAAATGTAAATTGCAATGTAAATGACTTCAAAGTAAATTTAAAGCAAATGTAAATGACAAAATCTTAAATGATTTGATAAAAAGTGTAAATATGGTGATCACACGTACATTTCAACCAGGAACTCGTTTCTCAACAACACAGGTACCTTGAGTAATATTTGAGTTTTTATACAAGATTAAACACACAAATCCTAATTACTAAGATTCTTATTTATACTAAATCAAAAACAACGATAATCAAACTGTTTCTTCTCCAGAAGATGACACGTTCACGACTGCATGGACTTTGCTATCTACAACATTTCACATGTCTTCAAGAAACAGATAAGGCCAAAAAAATAGTTATTAGCCTCGTTTAAATTACCTCATCGAAGGAAACTCCAAGTGAATTTTGTCGAACTTATATCTAAACCAAAAATTCTTCTAAGTCCGATACCAAAATCTTCCTTTATCTAGAAAGTTTTCTTCGACTATGTCTTCAAAAACTTTTCGTTGAAATCAACACATTCTTTTTTCAGAATATCTCTTTTAACTCTACTGGCTTATTTCAAATATTCATGAGTGTCAAAATTCTATTCAACACCAGGTTGCTTCCATAACGAAAGATAGTGAATAAACTTTTGTCTGAAGAGAAAGTTGTAACAGTCTAGATTTTTCCATAAGGGAAGTTAGTTCTTTCATTCTGAGTTACAAAATGTATATGTGTTAAGATTATTTTAAGCAATGAATTTAGGGGGAGCTTGCAAACCTAACTCTGCATTCTAATCTGAAAAATAATGTTTAACAATATAAAATTCAGGGGGAGCTTACAAACCTGACTCTGAAAATTTTTATGTGATTTAATCGTGTAAAATTGTTCATCAAAATACATGGTTTTGTCATCATAAAAAAAGGGGGAGATTGTGAGAACAAGTTTTGGTTATGCATCTAACCTTTAAGTTTTGGTTATGCATCTAGCCTTTAAGTTTTGATGATAACAATACATGGATAGACATGGAACAATTTTATACACTAATAATTTTGTCTAGTATGTAGTTTGTGATAAACAAGTTCTAACTCTAAAGCCATGATGTGTGATGTCACCAAGTTCTGAAATCAACACACTTTGACTCTAAAGAAATACAAATATCCATAAAAAACAGTCAAATTATAGAAAGCTCACAGACAACGGTTCTGAAGAACGTTCGTGATCAAGCTTCTGACTCTGACTCTGAATGAAGAGACTTTAAAGAACTGACTCTCTTTAGGACTCTAAGCTCGTGCTGAGGATTTTGAAAAACGAAATGCTGAAGATTCTAAAGACTAGGTTCTGAGGAACAGTGTCAGAACTCTAAAGACTATTATTTTAAAGACTCTCAATAGGCCCTTGAATCTTCTATACATGCTTCAACAAACTTACATTCAGAAGCCTCTGATAAATAGAATAAAATAGGATTAAACCGTTATGTGAGACCAATAGTACATCGTACCAAATCAAAACATTCTGTCCAATACGCGGATTTTGTGAAGGACATTTATGATGTACGATCTTTGTTTCTCATCATTAAAGGCGGTTATTTAAGGTGCTAGCTCACGCATGAAGATTCACATTCTACCCACCAACGGGTATTTCTTTGGCTATAAAAGGAAGACTTGGAAGAATGGATCAAGTTACTATTTTGCTCAATATTCACACGTTGTTCAATGCCTTTAAGCTTCTTTATTTCTCTGATATGATTGTGAATATTGTACAAACACACTTAGAACTTGTATTTATTATGTGTGACTGAGTCATTGTAATTAAACTTTGTGTTAATCTGCTTTGTAGAAGCAATCTTATAAAACACAGTTTGTAAATCTCAAATTTGTTTGAGTGGTTACCTTGAGTGGATTAAATCGTTTTGAGAAGGCGAAATCACCTTGGTGGATGGACTGGAGATAGATTCGTTAATAGCAAAAAAAAGCTTTGATTTTTAGAAACTCAATTCAAACCCCCATTTCTTGTGTTTCTCGTTACCTTCTCGAAATATATCATTACCGAACTGTAATCTCGAATCATCATCAGATGGTTTTTATTATTATTTAAGCATGGAGCTCAGTGACTTGTTATTGCGGAAGAGATCGAATGGAATATTTGTATAAGGGAACTTTGAATTTTCCAGAAGAAATCGCGTGAGAATCACGTTTTTCTGCTGAGGAAGCCCTTATGGGAGAAACACGAATTATGGGTTTCTTTTCCACTTATGCTTTCATGATTACTGAACTCTGTTTCTTTCCCCCTTTTATCTTCCTATTATTCTTTTTTTTTTAATTTAAGTTAGCCATATGTTAATATTTGATTGGTTACTATACTAAATGAAGGAAAGTAATCCTATGCATACTCCCTATAAATATTAACATAGTTATGTATAGTAAAATTGACACCGTGTGTTTTTGTTGTTTGGGCCTAAGCATTATCTTTTCTAGCACACCCTATTCTGATTTCTCACACCCACTATATTTATTTGTTTTTTATTTATTTTTATCCATTTTTCATGTTATCCATTTTTCAAAATCTTTTCACAATAAAACTTAGAGAAAAAAAGGATTGAGTGAGTGTAGACCTTCTCTCTCCCCAAGTGTTCGGACAGTGTTGTAGAGCTCCAAATTCAAATGCACGTCTTATGTATTAAAACACGATAATCAATTGAATTAAATTGGTTATTATCTTAAAGAAAAAGGATTGACTGGGTGTAGACATTCTCTTTATCTGATTATTCGGGCACTACTGTAGAGCGCCCTGTGTGAATAATCATCTTTTGTAATGAATCTGGACTTAGATCACCACACGTTTTTCACAATAATTTAAAATAAAAAGGATCAATTAGGTGTAGACCTTCTTCCCCTAGTATTAGGATACTATTGTAGAGCTTCATGTCTTAATACATCTTTAGACTAAAAACAATCCCAATACATCAAACTCTCTTTTTCTCCTTAGGACAAACGTCAATCAAAAACCTTTGACAAACAAACATGCCATATCCGTTCTATCGCAATACAAATGAACGTTTAAGCCTCCTATGCGAGAGCAAATAGGCATCGCTTAACTGCTAGAATGCGACCTTAACATCATTCAATAAAATCAACTAACAAACGCTTATTTTCTATGACGGACTACGAAGCTCTGATTTTCTCATTGCACCATAAAAATACGTAAGCAAGATATTTCAAAATCTTGGCGAGCATATTAATTAAAAACTTATTTTTTTCCCCTTAATTAAAACCTTTAAATAAAATCAGATAATAAATTAGTAATCACAAGTAACTTTTAGTTAGCACCCATACATACAAGAAGATCAAAATAGTTCTCGTTGAGTACAACAGATGTTGAGGGTGCTAATATATTTCCCTTGTATAACTGACTCCCGAATTCTCTCTTGGTTGCAACGACCATTCCTTTTCATTTTTCGTCGTGGGGTTTTATCAATGTTTTCTCTTTCTTTTTGGAATAAATAAAGTTCGGCGGAGACTCTGTTGTATTTCAAGTGTTCCTCATACTTGGATATTTTTCGTGGCGCGACAATAGGGAGGACCGCAGTTCGATCCTCCGAAAATGTGACCCAAAGAGGATTAGAACTACTTGCTACCAGAACTGACTCCCGAATCGAATTAATCGGTCCAGTAGACAAGATAGTGGTGGTAAAAAAAAAACATATTTTTTAAGTTTTAATTTATATATAAAATTGAGTTTATAATTCTTGTCCTAATAATCTAATAGATTGTAACTAAAAAATAATAATTTTAAAGATTGAATATGTTTTTCCTCTATAAATTATTAGAGTGGAAAATAAATACAGTTGTATTATAATAAAATATGAAATAAATTTTAAATAATAATAATAATGATAAATAGAGTTATAACTCATTCATTTTGTTATTTGCATGAATTAAATGGTCTTGTAATTCATTTACTATGCAAACTTGCATAAAGTGAAGGTGATAGATAATTATGAAATTTAAATTAACACTATACTCTAGATAAAAACATTTGTTTAAACATAGGTCACGTTTCTCCAATCACTACTATAAAAAACACATTTAACCTTGAACATAAAATAGATTTAATGTCAGTTATACAGGCGAGGTAACGAAAGTCATCATGAAAAGTTTTCACTTTACCCCTCGATTTTGGAATAACCAGATGTTAAGTGTTCTGCACATAGATTTGATTCCTGGCTACTGTGTTTTTATTATTTTTAGAACGGGATGACGCGCCCCTCATTTTCTCTCTGTTATTAGAAAAATCAAGGTAATAGAGAATTATTATTACCTCAGTTTATAATATTAACTGAGAAGAAATCATTGTTATATGTTTTTTGTCTATATTTTTGGTTTGAACCTGTATTACAGAATCATATTTTGGCCATTTTTAAAACAGAAAAAATGTACATTATGCCCATTTCTCAACATAAACATTGTACTAAACATATTCATTGTTTACACCATTTACAAAACCAAAATGGAATACATCTTATAATCTTACAACAAAAAAACTAAAACAAATGATAACCAACAAAGCAATAACCAAAATGCAAAGTCTTGTAGGTCGTCCAAAAGTTCTCTTTTGTAATTTATTACCTGTCGTTAGGGCTGAAAATGAGTCGAGTCGAGTCGAACTCACCTCAGCTCGGCTCGACTCGTTAAGAATTGGTTCAAGTTCGAGTTCGACACAAACTTTTTTTTAAGCTCAAACTCGACTCGTTATAAGTTCACGAACAGTTCGGTTCAACTCATTAGGTTCATCTCATTAGGTTCAGCTCACATGATTCACGGACTTAAAAACTATTTTTTTTTAAATATATATATATATATATATATATATATATATATATATATATATATATATATATATATATATATATATATATATATATATATATATATATATATATATATATATATATATATATATATATATATATATATATATATATATATATATATATATATATATATATATATATATATATATATATATATATATATATATATATATATATATATATATATATATATATATATATATTTTAGTATATTTGACATTTTAAATAAATATATTTTTTTTAAATAAAATATTAAAATAAAAAAAATTTATCCTATTGAAATTTAACTTTATCTTCGAAATCTACTAATTCAAAACCTACACAACTTTCAAGAGATACATTTGAGAGTCTAATTCAAAAACTACTAAATTAAAGATTAAATTTGTCTAAGATTTGGAGTAAATATTTAAACCTAATCTTAAAGACAGTATAATTCTTCTCAAATGTAATCGAGTTGACTCATGAACCTAACGAGTCAAACTATGTATAGTTCAAGTTCAGCTCATTTAGTTAATGAACTTAATTTTTCGCTCATACTCAACTCATTTGGTTCATGAACCTAATTCAACGATTTAATTGCCGAATAATATTCCAAACTATTTTCGAGTTGGTTCGGTTTATTATCAACCCTACCTGTCATTAATTAAACACCTATAATTTGAACAACATTAGAAACCAATTAGGATCGTCAACAATAACAACATTAAATCTTTAGAAAAAATTATTAAAATTAAAATAAATAAATATATATATTACTAAGTGATATAAAATATTTACTTACTAATTTTTCAATATCCTCTCTTGATGATCGCGATGAATAGCATGCATATCCTCAGAATAATTTTTTTCAGATGAGAGATTCATGTGTTATGAAAGAAGGGGACTCAAAATTTAAATATTGATTTTCATTACTATCAGGAATATATTTTCCTTATAGAAAAATTGACCATCTTGTGTTAGAATGATCAGTGACATAGAAATTTGTTCTACTTTGGGATGTCATGATGAATAGTTCGTTCTTATAAGTTGTCTTTTAAAGATGGACCCACCATGTGAATCCTAGTTCATCGATTTCTACACCAGTGTTACTGTCAATCCACTTGCTCTTAAATAAAATACATTTAAAAGTAACATAATCAATCTCCAAAATCTCTTAAATGACCTCAAAGTACGCTTTAGATGCTAGTACATGATTCTTATCTCTGGAACTAGAAAAGTACATGGATTCAACTTCAACAATAACCCCACTATTTTGCAGGGTACTACGATCATCCTTTCATTTTGTATATAAAATAAAAATTTGATAATGTCTGTTGCGGTGGAAATAGGATATCAAACTATTAATTAGTTTGAATCACAATTCTTAATTCACAACCTCTCTTTGATTTATCCGAAGGAAAAGGTCAAAAGAGGGAAAACCTATTATGCATCATAAACACAATGCGGGGAGAGACATAGGTAAGGGGTTTGTTAAGTTTAGGGAAGGTACTAGCACCCTAAACTTCTGTAGTACTCTACAGGAACCTTTTGTTTATTGTATGCTTTTTTATTTATTTATTATCTGCTTTAATATATCTTGAGCTAAGGGATAGAGTGACCTAAAAGACCTAAGGGTTAGTCCTAAGTTTACTCGGCAAGACGTTGCATCTTGTTCCTACGTATCCTGGATGGGGATGGAATCAGAGTAATCATAGTTCCCCTCGAAAGGGAGGTTAGAAACGTCTTGACTGTGGTCAAGGTTTCAAGGGGAGTAAACGTATCTTAAGGACACGCTTACGTGGAGTTTTGAAACTCCTATTTCTATGTTGAACTTGTTGAATTAAAATTGGAGTTGAAATTAGGGTTGAAATTATGTTCCACAGCGGGAAACCCTAAAAACAGAGTATGGCGACTTTTTGACCTAACGTTAGGGTAAAGGGCGTTTTCGTCCACGGCGGGACGCCTAAGCTAATAGGGTTTTGGAAACGGTCAAGAATTAGGGTTAATGACTCGGCGGTCAACGGTTAAACCTAATTCCTTCGGAGGAGAAAATTAACGGTAAACATGCAAACATGGAAAAATATTATATGGCAGAAATTAAAGTGCGGAAAGTAAAGAAAGCGTCACGACGATCACTCGCATAAATTACAAACCCCAAAAAAAGGAAAATAAAATAAAACCGCGACCATGGCCTCGCGTAAATTACATCCATGGACCAACATAAATTGAATAAACTAATCAGAATTTAAGTATAGTCTGAGGAGAAAAACACAGAACATTTGTGAGAAGGGTTAGACAGAAATATGGCAAAAAATGGAACAGTTAGTATTGAAAGAAAGACAAACTGCAATTTGAAATTTTTATTATTGTTTTATTAGTTTTGAAAAAGGATTTTAGTTTTAATTTTGAAGAAAAGAATTTTAATCTTAGTTTAAAAAAGGTTTAGTTTAAGTTTTAAAAATTTGTTTTAGTTTTAAATTTTAACAAAACTCTAATTTTAATATTTTTGAAAAAACAAAATTTAATTATTATTTTGTGAGGAAGAAAGTTTTAACTTTAATTTTTTTTAAAATGTTTATCAATTTTAAAAAAAAAAGTTTTATACTTAAAAAAAAATAAAGTTTTAATTTGTATTTTAAAAAAAGGTTTTTATTTTATTATCTACAAAAGTTTTTATTTTAGAAAAGCTTTTAAGAAAAAAAATTTAATTTGTTTTATAAAAGTAGAACTTTCACTTATTTTTAAAAACAGAATTTTAAATTAAAAATAAATGTACTACTAAAACAACAAAAGGGAAAACAAAAATTGGGTTGGGTTATGGTTACTGCTGCATGCGGCGCCGCTGCCATTGTTGCATGTTGAAGCTTTTTCTTCTTCTTTGCATGACCACGATCCCTTCTTCTTTTCCTGCAAAAAAACATCAAAAGAAAACATCCGTTAGAAACAAAAATTACTCACCTTTCACGGGTTTGAAGTGGCTTTTCTACGATGGAGTTCGTTGATGATGAACGATGATCGTTTTTTCAAAAATCTCTCCTCTTCTGATAAGTCGTGAGAACGGCCGCCGTTTTTCTCTTTTGTCTCCTTCTCCCTTTCTCAAATACAACTTATGTTTATATAGGTAACAAATAAGGGGTAACTCTAACCTAATGTCCATTTTAAAGCCCGACTTAAATAATTAGTCAAAACTAAATACAATTTAAACAAATTAAAACAAACTTAAAACCCTATTTATTTACTAAACATTAAAAATATTATAAAAAGAATAAAATATTTTCTAATATTTTTAATTTTATGATTTTTGGATGTTTTTATGAATAATATGGAAAAAAAGTGAAAAAATAATATTTTTTTAAAAAATAATTTAAATAAAATACGAAAATAATAATTAAATAATAAAAAACTATTTTTGTTATTTTTTTTTATGAAAATAGAAAAGTTAGAATAAAAATAAAAGAAACAAAACAAAAAGTGAAAAAGGTGGGATTCGAACTCTCGACCTCTCACACTCACAACTCCTTACACACGGTCTCTTGCCAATTGTGCTATTTTGTTCATTCAAAATAAAATGGCACTAGAAACCTTGTAAACTAAAAGAGCGCGCCACATGATATTTTCTTGCAACAATCAACCAACTGCACAACCGTTAGTGGTTAGTTTAAACACAATGCAAAATGAAATGGGATGTGTTGCACCCTAAAATTTGACCAACATTTATTTACCTAGCTTGTGTTCACTAGCATTACCATCTGCTTCTCATTGATATGTGTGCAGTAGATCAAGAGGTATGATTACCCAGCAAGAGTTATATGAGACTTTGAAGCTAGCCAAGGAGGTTATTCAGGTGTTCAAAGGTTGATATCTTTGTCAGAGAAGTTAAGAGATCCTCAGAAAGATTGGTTGAAACCAAGGTTGTGTGCCTCATAACTTGAGAGTTGTGAGGGCTCCTCAGATGATTCTGAGGCTATGAGGATGGACTTGAAGCTTTGAGAGAGCTTATGAGATGTCTTGAAGGCCATCATAAAGCCTAGAGAGGTCATTGTGCAAGAATAAGAAGACTTAGCCATGAGTGGTATAATTAGGGTTTGACTGGGTCAACCCTAGGTCAACTGATGATTTGGAGAGGGTTGAGACCTAATCCAAGAGCCATGTGATCATGGATTGATGCATTTAGATGATATAAGTATGATTCCAATGTCAACTCATCATGATTGAAGAGTTTGAGAAGTTTCAAGCTAGGGTTTCTAAGGCTTGATAGTGTAAAATCCCCTAGTTTGACCCCTATCTTCAAGGCAGTTTAGCTCAAGATGTGATTGTCATATCATCTTCCCCCCAACATGAATGTTGTAGAGCTTGTTCTTAGCTTTAATTTTAGTACTATAAGTCCTTGATAGGATTTGTAGAGCTCAAGTTATGACTTTGACAAGTTACAGGTCATCTGAGGTATGTGAATTTGGGGCCTTGAAAGTCACCCAACTTGCATCCAACTTTTGCCCAAGAAGGATGATTCCTATGAACTTTTGGTCAACATGAATGTTGTTCCTCATCTTCTTAGCTTTCTAGAGAGTACTATAAGTCCTTGATAGGATTTGTAGAACTCAAGTTATGGCTTTGACAAGTCAAGGGCATTTTGGTCATTTGGAGATTATAGGTCATTTCAAGCATAAGGCCATATCTCCTATTTCCAAGCTTCAAATGGAAAAATCTTCAACATAAAACTTGCTTAAAATGATGTTTTAAGGCTAGTAGGGAGGTCATGAGATGTTGAAAAGGCTTATAGAAAAAAGTGATAAAAATGACCTAAAATGGAGGCATAAGTTAAATAAGTTCAAGTTGGAAATTGAAATTTCCAAGTTACACATCCAAACCATGGCATATAATAGGTCATTTTGAATCTAAAAGACATTTTAGAAACAATGGTTCAGCCACGTTTTTGAATTGAGGCCTAGATCATGGGGTTGCTTTGGCAAATGCTTGCTTGCATAATAAGGCACAAATGCAAAACTCAAGGAAAGGCAATGTACAAGCTAGTAAAGGGTCTTAATGAAGGTGAGAAAATTACTTAGAAGGGGGGGGGGGTTGAATAAGTATGATAAATAATCAAAGATTTAAACACAGTTATTTTTATCTTGGTTCGTTGAATACAACTACTTCAGTCCACCCTCTCAAGAGTGATTTGCCTTTCTCTGTCAAGGACTTAATCCACTATTTAATCAAACAGATTACAATAGTAACACCTAAGAACAACTGTTCTTAGTCTTCTCAAGAGCAACTGATCCCAACTGGATCCTCTTAAGGAAAACCTTTTACAAACAATGTAAAACTATTACAAGAGTATGAATGCTTCTAATAAGTTGTTATCACAACCGTGATATTTCTCTTAAGTTAAGAACAATGTTATAGAAAAATAAAATAATAAGAGCTTTGAGAGTTTTGCTTTGATGAGTGATTTTTGCTAGAAGTTCGATACTGAAGAAGATGGAGTGGACTTCTTTATATAGGCACTTAGATCCATGAAGTTTTGTTAACGTTGAAGGCTGTGCAGAAAAGCCTGGAGCCTTTTGTCTTTACATTGGAGGCTGTGCTGAAACAAGCCTGATGCCTTTTGTCTTCACTTTGCAGAAACTTTCCTTAGAATGGAATGCACAGATAAAACCTTTTTGTCTGTGTCCTTGTGTCTAGCACAAAAGAGGAAAGAGTTGTTGAGATAAGCCAACGTACATATTTAAATCTTCTTCACTAAGTAAGTTCAGCTTTCAACATTAGAATCTGAATCTTCAGAGTCTCCAGAGTAGAGATCTTTTGGATCATCAGAGTCTTGGATGTTCTTCAGATTGAGCTGAATCAGAGTATGTGCAGCTTGTGTGCTTGAGCGTGTAAATCCATCAGAGCAGAGTCTTCTACTCTTTAGAGGTTCCTGCTTCAGAATCTTCAAAAGACAGTAATCAGATTCTTCTGGGAGCAGCGTTCAGATCTTCATTTAAGATGCTCTTGAACCTATGAAGCCTTTCATAATAACATTGTTCAGATCCAAATTTGCTTTTTTTAAGAATATTTTCTTTAGTACCTGTAGCAAACAGTCTAGAACAAATTTAGAGTATATAATTCTTGAATACAAAATTCATAAGTGTTATCATCAAAACATAGAGATATAACTAAGAAACTGTGAAGGTGAAGGCAAAGTATCTACCAACACAAGCGTGCCTCTGGTTTTTGATGATGACAACTTGCTAAGAGATATCCTTCTTTTGTTTAAATCATTCACGCTACTTATGATTCAATTTTTACAATGACGTAATGCACAAAAAGCTGTAGAAATTTATGTTTTTGCAGATTTTTGAACCATGAGCCGACCATACCGTCAGCACACAGTTTCATTCAGTTCACACGGCTCAGCGCATGAAGGTCATGCGTCGACCGTTAACTTGGCGCATGCAGGTTTAAGAATCAGACGGCTCAGCGCATGAAGATCATGCGTCGACCGCTGACTCGGCGCATGACAGTTTGAGTGTCACACGGCTCAGCGCACGCCGACCCTATGGTCGACCGTTCGCGCGCAGAAACAGAAATTCTGCTATGTTTCATTGATCTGTCAACTGTCTGTTTTGTATATTACTATAAATAGCTGTCTTTTCAATTTTAACAACAAACATTTTTGAAAGCATTGTGAGAAAGTGTTCAGGTCAAGAAACGTGAAAGAGGTGCATCAGTGTTCTTCATCTTCATCGTTCAATCAACTCACAAATCCTCAAATTACAGATAATCAATTTTTTGCTGCGGTTTGTGGTTTGCTCGACGGTGATAAGGTTCGAACGCGTGATTGAAGATCCGGTTCGAGTGGAAGCTGGTGCAGGTGTTTCTTGGGAGAAAACCTTTGAGGTTTTACCTATCAAGACTACAGGTTTTGAAGGCTTTTGTTACGGAATCGTCGGTTCAACAATCAAGCGAGTGCGAAGGTGATTGATTAGCGGAAGGTTGATCAATCTAGTAGCTAGGGCGTTGAAAGGTTGAAGACGTTCCGGGTTCAATTTGGGTGTGTCTAAGATCAGCCGTGCCGAAGGTTTGATCAACGGAAGAGTTGTCAATAAGGTGGCTGCAATCGGAGGTCATTCACATCAAATTGGAGGACTTGATTCATCTTGAATCAAGGGGCAAGAAGTGGTAGAAATTATCAGCAACATTAAGATTGTTTGTATCAATTGTCTATCGATTCTTGTGTATAACTGTTCTACCAAACAGGTGATATCTATTCAATACATATCTCAATTCTCATTGTAGAATTGAGGGCAGACGTACCCCAACGCGAGGACGACTGGGGGAACTGCCTCATCAAATCTTGTGTTCCTTTATTTTCTGCATTTTCAATTACAGCTTAAAAATTAAGTGATTCTAGAATAAGTGATTTTGTCAAATTGTAGTATTGATTGAGTGAGTTGGTGAAACACTGTTTTTTTAACTACTAAGTACAATAGAAATACTGTACTAAGGCTTTTTCAATCACTCATTCAACACAAATATCATTTAAGGTATTTGTGCACACCAACTGTTCGACAAAAGTGCTGAACTAAAATTGCCTTAATTTTGCTGCTAGTTTTGGTGTAATTTTTGATCATTGGAATAAGGAAATAGTACGAGTGAATCACATCTGAGTTTTGCATAAAAGTGTGTAGTGATTTACTATCCGTTATCGTCTTAAATTCATCCGCTTGACGCATATCCGGCTCTCCAATAGTTGTTCGTTTTAGACTATATTTTCCAAGGCCGCTTCCGCATTTGAAAACAATTTTGAAAACCAATTTTATTGGTAGCGCCACTCAAATTTTTAAAAGGGATCTATTCAACCCCCCCTTCTAGATCCGTGCCTTAGTCTAACAAGTGGTATCAAGAGCTCCGGTTCTCCGGTGCTTCAAATACAACATTGATAGAATAATGGCTAACGAACCAAAAGGGGCGTACAATAGAGCTCCCGTTTTTAACGGTGAAAATTATAGCTATTGGAAAGACTGTATGCGGGTGCACATTAATTCCATAGATAGAAAGATATGGAACGTTATTCTCAATGGTCCGATTGAAATAACCATGACAAATGAGAATAACGAAGTTGTGCCAAAGCCCGAAGCACAATGGACCGACGACGATGAGCGAAAGTATAATTACGATTGGAAAGCTAAGAACATTCTAATCTCCTCATTAGGTGTAGATGAATACTACCGTGTATCCCATTGCCCTACGGCTAAAACTATGTGGGATGCACTACAAATTGCCCATGAGGGGACAAACGATGTTAAGTTGGCTCGAATCAACACTCTTATACAAGAGTTTGATCTTTTTTTCATGGAGCAAGGGGAAACCATTGCTGACATGCAAAAGAGATTTACTCATCTCATAAACAGATTACATTCACTAGGAAGACCTATTTCCAATGATCTTGCTACTAATAAAGTTTTGAGATGTCTTAGCAGGGAATGGCAGCCGAAAGTGACCGCCATCAAAGAGGCAAATGATCTTACGGTATTAGACCTGACTACATTGTTTGGCAAACTACAAGAGCATGAACAGGTACTCTTGAGTCTTGACCAACATGAAAGGAAAGAAAAGAAGGACAAAGTAAAGATGAGTGAAAAGAAGTCCATAGCTCTTAAGGCTTCTTCCTCGAAGTCTAAAGCAAAAGAGCAAAGTGATTATTCTTCAAGCGACGACGAAGAAGAAGACATAAATGAGGACATGGGGCTGTTCGTTAAACGGTATAACCGGTACGTGAGAAAGAACGGCATCCAACATTCGGAGAAGAACCTGGTAAATTTCCGAAGGCAATCAAGGTTCTCCAAAGATGACAATCAAAAAGGCAAAAAGACTAGAGGAACGTGCTATAAATGTGGAAAGCCCGGTCACTACAAACCAGACTGTCCAATGAACAACAAGGGAAAAGAAAAGGAACAATCGAAGTCACATAAGAGAGCATCAAAGCCTAGGAGGGCGTACATCGCGTGGGAAAGCGACAGTGATTCTTCCTCCTCTAATGAAAGCTCTAGTGATGAAGAAGAGTCCGTGAATCTATGTCTCTCCGCAAATCAGAAAAAGAAAAAGAAACAGGTACGTCACTCTAGATATAATATGTCATCTAATATGTCTCATTCCGAATTACAAACCGCATTTGATGTTTTACACAAGGAAGCAACTGAAGCCTTTAAGAAACTTGCTTCTAATAGAAGAATTTTTACATATTTAGAGCACAAAGTCTTAGAGTCCGAAAAGAAATTAGAGGACCTTAAGGCTTCCATTGTGAAAGATAATGAATCGGATTGTAAGGACAATAGTAATCCTTTCAACTTTGGTTGTGATACTTGTCATATTTGGCAAGGTGAGGTTAGAAACCTTAAGGCCAAATTAGACAAGGCACTTGAACCTAAAATTACATTTGCAATCGATAAAAAGGATTTTAGAAAAAGTATGATAAACCCATATCAAAAATATGCATATGTAATTAGGGATCAAGCAAGTGAAAGTGATTCTAATGTCGACTTTGTATGCTTTTACTGTTGCAAGAAAGGCCACTCCATTGGTAAATGTCGATTTAGGAGATTTCTTGTTCCTAAAGGCATCTACCAATGGTTGCCCAAACGCAACCGTCTTGTCGCTAACCCATTAGGACCCAATATGCCATTGGGTACCTCCCTTTTCTGAGTTATATTTTGACAGGTGAAATGTGTCGAGTCCACCGAGAGAAGATGGGTTCTTGATAGTGGGTGCTCAAGGCACATGTCTGGAGACATATCCTTATTCATAGACTTCGTGGCTAAGAAGAAAGGGTATGTAACATACGGTGATAACAACCGCGGAGCGATACTAGGTAAAGGTAGTATAGGTAATCCCTCCTCTACTACAATTTCCGATGTGTTGCTTGTCGAAAACCTTAAACATAATCTCCTTAGCATTAGCCAATTATGCGACAAAGGTTACAATGTTTCCTTTTCAAAAGATTGCTGCAAAATTGTGCATGAAAGTGATAAGAAGAATGTGTTTATTGGTTTTAGAGTAAAGCATATAGGATTTATAATAAAAGATTACTAGCTGTTGAAGAGTCTGTGCACGTTACGTTTGATGAGTCCTATCCGAGAAATGTCGGAAAGGATAGTGTTGTTCATGGTGCAGGTACATCCACAGAAGACATACTCAAAGGTGGCGAAACGGGGATTGATCAACCCGATAGAGTCAAAATTGAGGAGGATAAGGATGCACACCATGAGGTAACTGAGGAAGCTCATCCGCCTACAAACGATGATCTCCCTCAAGCTTGGAAGTCGTGTAAAGATCATCCAATTGACAATATTCTCGGAGACATCACAAAGGGAGTCACCACTCGATCTAAGCTAAGTAACTTTTGTTATCACTTCGCTTTCGTTTCACAAATAGAGCCTTAAAACCCCAAAGAGGCCCTACTCGATGAGCACTGGTTTTTATCGATGCAAGAGGAACTAAATCAGTTTAAAAGAAACGAGGTATGGGACCTTGTCCCTCCTCCGCGAGGCCATCGAGTAATCGGCACCCGATGGGTGTTTAGGAACAAGTTGGACGAAAACGGGGTAATAACCCGTAATAAAGCGAGATTGGTCGCTCAAGGGTATAACCAAGAGGAAGGCATCGACTATGAGAAAACTTATGCGCCGGTTGCCCGACTCGAGGCTATACGCCTTTTACTCGCCTTTGCATGTGCAAAGGATTTTAAGTTATTTCAAATGGATGTTAAAAGTGCGTTCCTTAACGGTCACATAAATGAAGAAGTATATGTGTCTCAACCTCCCGGTTTTGAATCTCATGAATACCCTGAACATGTTTACAAGTTAAAAAGAGCTTTATATGGTCTCAAACAAGCTCCTAGAGCTTGGTATGAGCGACTAAGTAAGTTTTTACTTAATCAGGGGTACTCACGAGGAAAGGTTGACACTACACTCTTCATTAAACGTCAAGGAAAGCACTTGATTTTGGTGCAAATCTATGTTGACGATATTATATTTGGATCCACTAACATGAATCTCGTGAGAGAGTTTTCTGACCTCATGCAGGGCGAATTCGAGATGAGTATGATGGGGGAGCTCACATACTTCCTCGGCCTGCAAATTAAACAACTCCAAGAAGGGACATTCGTGAGCCAAACAAAATATTGTTTGGACTTGATCAAGAGATTTGACATGGCAAAATCCAAGGCCATAGACACCCCAATGCCTACATGCGTAAATTTGGATAAAGATGAAAATGGCAAGGACGTAGAGGTAAAACGATATAGAGGTATGATTGGTTCACTTCTCTATCTTACTGCGTCACGTCCTGATATTATGTTTAGTGTGTGCATGTGTGCACGATACCAATCATGTCCCAAAGAATCCCACCTAAAAGCTGTTAAACGAATTCTTCGATACCTGTCAGGTACCCCGAAGTATGGATTGTGGTATTCTAAGGGTAGTGATTGCTCGTTGGTAGGTTACTCCGATTCCGACTTTGCCGGGTGCAAATCGGATAGGAAAAGCACTAGTGGTACATGTCATTTGTTTTCAAACTCCTTGGTTAGTTGGCATAGCAAGAAACAAGTTTCAGTTGCTTTATCAACGGCCGAGGCGGAATACGTTGCCGCTGGTAGTTGTTGTGCTCAAATTCTGTGGATTAAGCAACAACTACTAGATTTCAATCTTAAACTTGAACGTATTCCTATCCTATGTGACAACACTAGCGCTATTAACCTTACCAAAAATCCCGTATTACACTCTCGCACTAAACATATAGAAATTCGACACCATTTTCTTAGGGACCATGTTGAGAAAGGTGATGTTGTATTTGAACACGTTGACACTAAAAACCAACTAGCGGACATTTTCACAAAGCCGCTAGCAACGGAACCTTTCTTTCATATCCGCCGAGAACTTGGCATCCTCGACATTTCGGAACGGGAATAATATTTGCTGATGTTATCTTATTTCATTCAAATAATCATGCTGTTGTACTTCTAACAATTTGATATTCGTGTAAGTATAAGTATGTTGTGTATCAAGCAAATCAGGCATCAAGGTGATATTGTTCTTTCTCTCTCTCTTTGTTTGATAATCCTATTGATCTCAAATCATATCGCTTATACTACGCTAAATTTGTATGACATCTACTGCATATGTATATAGATTTTTTTATGTCATGACATCATTTTTGCATAGCATGTACCTCTGAATATGGTAAACAAGGTGGTTTGTCAAGAGTCGAACAAGCTGAAGTGCATCTCATCCATATACTAGGTCACGGCATTAAAATTAACTGGCCGTACTATATTACAAGCCGGATGTATGAACTAAGAGACTCCAAGCGAGGCACCGCGCTCGCCTATGGCTCATTCATTCAGGAAGCTTTAAACTCTGCAGGTATCAATTACCCGTCTTTTCCGTATACTCCAATTTCTTCCGATAAAGAGTTCAGTTCAAAGGTCTTTGCTATGATGGGATATGTGTGGGATCAGTCGCTCAAAAAGTACAGATTTTATCGGCGCTCAACCATGGCTGCAGCTGCCTCCTCGAGTGAAGAAAGTGCTGATGAGTCAGAGGGTGGAGAAGATGAAGAAGCAGAAGGAAGCTCAAGTGAAGATGAAGACAATCAAGGTGACAATGCAGGAGAGGCACAAGAAACCGCTGATGAGACTCAGCTGGACCACGATATTAATGAAGGTCATCAACCATACGTGCCTTCTGAAAACTATCAACAAACATATCAAGATGACAATCAACACAATAACTGGTCTGCCTACTCAAACCAACAGGAAAATGAGGATGAGGAGAATAACCAAGGCTGGGGTGAATGGCAATACACCGGGTGGACCACCCTTGGCAAATTCTATCAGCCGTATCAACCAAGCACTGCAGACCCACCTTCTCCTCAACAACCGTCAAACAATTCGGAGATTTTAGAAATGATGCAGTCGATGCAGTTGGAACAGCGAAATTTTATGACCAATATGCAGGAACAACAGCAACAATTCTTGAGGGATCAAAATGAAAGAATGGCACAAATTCGTTCTGAACTGCATAACCAAAATGAACGGATCAGTGGAATGTCGACTCAGCTGGACGCTCGATTCGAGACTCTAACTCACTGTCATCAAGCTGAAGAGCGCGCCATTGTCGACAGTCTTGACTTTTTGAATAACATCACAGAAGAATTTACTGATCTAGCTCATCCCCAACGCCATCCTCATTACTATGACAGGCGTGGTCGTGGTCGCGGACGTGGACGGGGCTATTAGCATGCGCTCATATGTCATTTGTTGTTTCCTGTTTTGGCTTGCATTCATTTTGTTTGTTGTGTTTTGCTTTTCTGCCCAAACTCACTATGATTGTTGCTTACTTCTATGTTGCTATCATGACATTTTTGTGGTTCTGTAATCTATTAACTGTTATCTCCATCGTATGTATAACTGTTGTTTACTTCTCATCTGTTGGTATCTCATTTATGCATGATTCAATGTGTTGTTATTGTGTCACGAGTTTACCTCTTTTTGATGTTGTCAAAGGGGGAGAACCGAGCAGTAGATAGACGATGATTACGACCGCTATAATTGTAAAAGAAAGGGGGAGCATACCTATACCTATCACGTGTTGCGTAACAGTAGGTTGCCATCATCAAAAAGGGGGAGAATGTGAAGGTGAAGGCAAAGTATCTACCAACACAAGCGTGCCTCTGGTTTTTGATGATGACAACTTGCTAAGAGATATCCTTCTTTTGTTTAAATCATTCACGCTACTTATGATTCAATTTTTACAATGACGTAATGCACAAAAAGCTGTAGAAATTTATGTTTTTGCAGATTTTTGAACCATGAGCCGACCATACCGTCAGCACACAGTTTCATTCAGTTCACACGGCTCAGCGCATGAAGGTCATGCGTCGACCGTTAACTTGGCGCATGCAGGTTTAAGAATCAGACGGCTCAGCGCATGAAGATCATGCGTCGACCGCTGACTCGGCGCATGACAGTTTGAGTGTCACACGGCTCAGCGCACGCCGACCCTATGGTCGACCGTTCGCGCGCAGAAACAGAAATTCTGCTATGTTTCATTGATCTGTCAACTGTCTGTTTTGTATATTACTATAAATAGCTGTCTTTTCAATTTTAACAACAAACATTTTTGAAAGCATTGTGAGAAAGTGTTCAGGTCAAGAAACGTGAAAGAGGTGCATCAGTGTTCTTCATCTTCATCGTTCAATCAACTCACAAATCCTCAAATTACAGATAATCAATTTTTTGCTGCGGTTTGTGGTTTGCTCGACGGTGATAAGGTTCGAACGCGTGATTGAAGATCCGGTTCGAGTGGAAGCTGGTGCAGGTGTTTCTTGGGAGAAAACCTTTGAGGTTTTACCTATCAAGACTACAGGTTTTGAAGGCTTTTGTTACGGAATCGTCGGTTCAACAATCAAGCGAGTGCGAAGGTGATTGATTAGCGGAAGGTTGATCAATCTAGTAGCTAGGGCGTTGAAAGGTTGAAGACGTTCCGGGTTCAATTTGGGTGTGTCTAAGATCAGCCGTGCCGAAGGTTTGATCAACGGAAGAGTTGTCAATAAGGTGGCTGCAATCGGAGGTCATTCACATCAAATTGGAGGACTTGATTCATCTTGAATCAAGGGGCAAGAAGTGGTAGAAATTATCAGCAACATTAAGATTGTTTGTATCAATTGTCTATCGATTCTTGTGTATAACTGTTCTACCAAACAGGTGATATCTATTCAATACATATCTCAATTCTCATTGTAGAATTGAGGGCAGACGTACCCCAACGCGAGGACGACTGGGGGAACTGCCTCATCAAATCTTGTGTTCCTTTATTTTCTGCATTTTCAATTACAGCTTAAAAATTAAGTGATTCTAGAATAAGTGATTTTGTCAAATTGTAGTATTGATTGAGTGAGTTGGTGAAACACTGTTTTTTTAACTACTAAGTACAATAGAAATACTGTACTAAGGCTTTTTCAATCACTCATTCAACACAAATATCATTTAAGGTATTTGTGCACACCAACTGTTCGACAAAAGTGCTGAACTAAAATTGCCTTAATTTTGCTGCTAGTTTTGGTGTAATTTTTGATCATTGGAATAAGGAAATAGTACGAGTGAATCACATCTGAGTTTTGCATAAAAGTGTGTAGTGATTTACTATCCGTTATCGTCTTAAATTCATCCGCTTGACGCATATCCGGCTCTCCAATAGTTGTTCGTTTTAGACTATATTTTCCAAGGCCGCTTCCGCATTTGAAAACAATTTTGAAAACCAATTTTATTGGTAGCGCCACTCAAATTTTTAAAAGGGATCTATTCAACCCCCCCTTCTAGATCCGTGCCTTAGTCTAACAGAAACAATCTGTGTTCTTACAATCTCCCCCTTTTTGATGATGACAAAACATGAGAAATTTTGTTCAATAAACAGTATGAATTATAACTCCCCCTGAGATTAACAATCTCCCCCTGAAATAAATACTTCAATAGAATAGAATACTTCCCTTTCTGATTAAGTATATTTCAGATTCAGAGCCTGATGAAAGAGTTCAGAATCAAATCTTGATGCCAGATAAATATGACTTCCTTTAGTCAGAGCGCCTGGTTATCATCTTGCTTGAATTCTCTTTCAGAATAAATGTATCAGAGTTATCAGAGTTGATTGAATACTCTGATTTTCTTTGGAGGATCAGGTTCTGGTTGAAACAGTCTCAGGGTAACTTCAATGAATTATGTCAGATATATCAATGTAATCTGAAAGACTTAAATTCAAAGTAAGTTAATAAAATGTCTGAATTTCAGTTTTAGTAATTGCTTATAGGTTGAACACTCAGTTTCTCTTTTTCTCCCCATTTTTGTCATAATCAAAAAGATTTTCAAAGACAGAAAGATACAGAAGAAAAGAGGCATATAGGAGCAAACACATCATCATGAAATTAAACAAACCAAAGTTCACAGTCAAACAGGCAGAAGCCAAAACACATAACACAACAAAAAGTAAACAGCAAAGGCAGTTCATGTGCAAAACAACAAATAAAACTAAGTCTGGCGAGAGGCAATAAGGGTCAGAAGCTCTGTCATCTTGGCAGCTGACTCTTCTTGCTTAGACATTCAGGTCTTGATTTCATCAGTTGTCTTCTCTTGCTTGATCATCCAATCCTTTATATCCTTCACATCATTCACAAGTTCTGCAACCACAGATGAAGACGGAGCAGATGCAGTAGCAGCAGGGTTCCCTTCAGATTGGTTTTCATCAGAAGCTTGTTCAACCATTTCAGATTCAGGAACTACTGGAGGAGCAGCTTCTAAAAGTAACACAGGAGAAGGAGGAGGCATGTTCATCAGAGTTACCTTGATTAATTCTGCAAATTTAGTCTTAGCAAGCTTAGAGCATTTAGCTCTAACTTTTAAGGCAGCTTTGTTGAACATCCAGATGAAGCGCTTCCAAGCAGTATTTGAAACAGTTGGATCCAAACTAGACATGCATACATCCGTAACACGATCATATTCAGAATCTAACTCCTTTTTGAAAATTTCAAACATAGTATTAACACAAGATCCTAGATCTGACTGTTCAGACTGTTCAGAGGAAAAAGGATTAGGGGTGTTAACAGGAGTAGGTTCAGATGGTTGTGGTGATGGTGGTTGAGAAGTGTGGATGTCAGATTGAGGGAGTTCAGATGGTGGAGGAAAAGTCTGAGTTTCAGATGGATTGGTTTCAGGTGGTTGAGGAATGGTTTGGGTTCCAGATGTTTGAGTTTCAGATGGTTGTTGATGAGGTGGAGAGTTTGGTGGAGTATGAAACATGGAAATGTTAAGATGTTCCTTCATAACACTTTCAGAACGAGATTGTTTGAGTGACTCTGATTCAAAATCAGATGAATCAGAAGATTCATCTGAGTGAACAGATGTTGAAGAAATTATAATTGAGTGATTGAGGGGTTGTATATCAAGAATATTGTCAGAAAGATTTGGATCTTCTAAGGGAATTGTTTGTTCAGAGTGTTTAGTTTGAACAGTCTTTGGTTGGTTTTGTTCTGAAATAATTGTTTCTGGTTGGAGAGTCTCTAATTGGGGATTCTCTGGTTGTGACATAGTTGGTTGTGGAATTTCTGTTTGAGTGTTTTCTGGTTGAGTTGGTTCTGTTGGTGGAATTTCTGATTGAATTGTTTGAGGTTGTGGTTCAGATGGAATTGGTATAGGAGATGGTTGTAAATTTACTGGTTCAGAGGAGAGTGGTTCAGATGAAAGATTGGCAGACTGTTTGGGTTTAGAAGTTCTTTGTCTAAGGTTTGGAGAGAGTTGTGGTGATGAAAGGGATGAATGAACAGCAGGTGTAGGATCAGATGCTAATACCTGATGAATGGTGTCTCTGATCTCTTCCAGAGTGGCTTCTCTAGAACTGATTCTGGCTTTCTTTCCTTCTTTCTTCTTCTTTCTTGAAACTTCATATGCTTTCCTCTTCTTCTGAACTGATTCTTCTTCAGCTTTCCTCTTACTACGCCTTTCCTTCATCAGATTGGGCAATTCTTCTCCTGGTTTCTGAACAAGATTAGCAGGTAGAGGAATTCCTTCCTTTAGACATTCTGTAATGTACATCCAGACAAATTCCTTTGGTTCATCTGCACTGAATAGTGGAAAGTCTTCCACAGGAATTCTTCTGCCTTGGACCTCTTCAGAGTTTATCTTCCTTAGTTGTCCTTTCAATTCTGAAATGATTTTCATTCTTTTCAGATTGAGTCCATTTATTTTAGATCCAATGATGTAAGACAGATCTTCTGTAATCTTTGCATCTGTCAGATGCTGTACCAGCTTGTTTTCAACAAGGATGTCTGAAATGAATCTTCCTAGGGGTATCCAAGTTCTAACTTTCCCAGCTTTAGCTCTCACCTCCTCTCTGGTTTCTTTGACATGAGTTAGTAGATGACTGAAGATTAGATACGGTAGATCCACTTTGACATTCTGGCTGATGCAGTACATGAAATACAGATGTTCCGAACTCACATAGTCTGGTGAGTTGGATGGTTTTCTGTGAAAAAATGTACTCATAAATATCTTTGCCCAGATCCTATAGATGGGTTTCAGATCTTTAACCTTACTTGATGGCGTTCCAGCTATAGTGATTTCTTCATAAACCCTAGCCATATCAATACGAGAAGAGGCAAGGTTTGAAACTCCATCAGATTCGGTATAACTGAACAGTTGCCTGATCAGTTTCTCAGTAATAACTATCTCCATCCCAAGAACCGATGAATGAATAAACTTAGGACCAGCGCTTGCATGAATCCAGAATTCCTTTACCAGTGATGGATATACAGGACCCATCAATCTTTCAAAGTATTTCTCCCAACCTTGAGCTTTAATGGCAGGAGTTAGGTCAAACCCATTTTCCTTTAATGAATCAAGATCAATGAAGCTTTCACATAGAACCTCAAGATCTGCCACTGGAGTAAATAAGGTTTGTTCTGGTTCTTTGTACATTATAGTCTTGTTGGATTTTTCAGCAGTGTTTGAAGTAGAAGCCATTGAAGAAGAAGATCTTGGTTTAGGTTTAGGGTTTTGGTAGAGTTTGAAAAGAGAACAGAAACGCATGAATGTAGTGAATGTGGAAAGTGTGAAAATAGTGTGATAGGTGATATTTATAGAGATCCAAAAATCAAGTATTGGGCACAACAAAAGACACATACGCACGTTTGGACAGCATTTAATGAAAATAATCATTTCACTTTAAATTTATGACAGCTGGGGGGAAAACCAAGAAAAATGAGATTTTCAAAGCAATACCTCAAACGTCAATTCAGTTGAGCACTCCATCGTTTCAGATACTGAGTGACACGTGTTTGCTTTGTATGTGCATCTGATGTCTCTCAAGAAATGAAACGTTTCCAACTTTCAGATCTTCTGAGCTTGTTAGTTCAGAGTTTCACACAAATAAAATTGAATAAATATAAATGAACAAATAGTCAGATGAAATACTTCAGATCATTAAACATTTTGCATCTGAGAGGTTGCCTCTGATAAATATTACTCTGGACAAAAATCCATACAAATATTTTTCAGAATGAACTTAAATCTATCTTCAGCAAGGGGTTTTGTGAAAATATCAGCCCATTGATGATTTGTATCAACAAAAGCTAGATTAATTACACCCTTCTGAACATAGTCTCTGATGAAGTGATGTTTAATTTCTATATGTTTTGCCTTAGAATGCAAGATTGGATTTTTTGACAAACATATAGTAGAAGTATTATCACAGAAGATAGAAAGATTACTCTCATAGATTTGATAATCTTCTAATTGACTCTTCATCCAGAGCATCTGCGTACAACATCCAGCAGCAGCAATGTATTCTGCCACTGTAGTTGATAGTGCAATAGTAGGTTGCTTCTTGCTGTACCATGAGATCAGATGACTTCCAAGAAACTGACAGCTTCCAGAAGTGCTTTTACGTTCAACTCTGTCTCCAGCATAGTCAGCATCACAGAATCCAACTAATGAAAATTCATCAGATCTTCTGTAACACAAACCCATGTTAGTAGTACCTTTCAGATACCTTAGAATCCTCTTAACAGCTGTTAAGTGTGATTCTCTAGGATCTGATTGGAATCTTGCACATAAGCAGACACTAAACAGAATATCTGGTCTAGAAGTAGTCAAGTATAGAAGAGATCCTATCATACCTCTGTAGAGTTTCTGATCTACCTTCTTACTTACCTCTTGCTTACCTAGAGTGCTTGTAGGGTGCATTGGAGTCTTTGCCATTTTGCTATCAACCATGTTGAACTTCTTCAGAAGCTCTTTAACATATTTGGTTTGATGTATGTAGGTGCACTCTGGAGTCTGGTTGACTTGGATTCCCAAGAAGAATCTCAATTCTCCCATCATGCTCATTTCAAATTCTTCCTGCATACATTTAGCAAACTCCTTTCCAAGCGTAATATTTGTTGATCCAAAAATAATATCATCTACATAAATTTGACAAATCAACAAATCTTTCTTAACAGTTTTACAGAATAAAGTTGTATCCACTTTTCCTCTGATAAAATTTTTCTTCAGAAGGAAGTTGCTCAACCTCTCATACCAAGCTCTGGGAGCTTGTTTTAATCCATAAAGAGATTTCTTTAATTTAAAAACATGATCTGGAAAGTTTTCACTTTCAAAACCAGGAGGTTGGTGGACATGTACTTCTTCTTCTATAATACCATTAAGAAAAGCACTTTTAACATCCATCTGATACAGAGTGATGTTATTCTGTGCAGCAAATGAAATAAGAAGACGAATAGATTCTAACCTTGCCACTGGAGCATATGTCTCAGTGTAATCAATACCTTCTTGTTGACTGTATCCTTGAGCAACCAGCCTTGCCTTATTCCTTTCTACTTCTCCCTTTTCATTCAACTTATTCCTGAAGACCCATTTTGTTCCAATAACATTGAATCCTTTAGGTCTAGGAACCAGATCCCAAACTTCATTTCTGGTGAATTGATTTAGCTCTTCTTGCATGGCAATAATCCATTCATTATCTTTCAGAGCCTCATCCACAGATGTTGGTTCAATTATTGACACTAAGCCAAACAATGAAGATTCAGATGTTCTGAGATAGGATCTTGTCCTGATTGGATCATCTTTCTTTCCAATGATCACATCTTCTGGGTGAGATGCCTTAATTCTGGAAGAAGATCCTCTGACATTTGATCTTTCAGAAATGTGTAAGTTGTCCAATTGAGAAGATAGGTGAATAGCATCTGGAGTTGCTTCAGATTCCTTTTCTTTAGCCTTTTCTGCCTCTGATCCTTCAGAGTTTGTGAGAATCACTTCTCTATCTGCAGAATTGTCAAACTGCTTTGGCTTTTCAGAGCCAAGCTTATCATCAAATCTTACATGAATAGATTCTTCCACAATCTGTGTTTCAGTATTGAATACTCTGTAGCCTTTAGAGCGTTCAGAATAACCAAGCATGAAACACTTCTGTGCTTTGGAATCAAACTTGTTAAGATTTTCTTTAGTGTTAAGTATATAACAAGTACATCCAAAAGGATGAAAATAAGAAATGTTAGGCTTTCTGTTCTTCCACAGTTCATATGGAGTCTTCTTCAGAAGAGGCCTTATAGACACTCTGTTCTGAATATAACACGATGTGTTGATTGCTTTTGCCCAAAAGTGTTTTGCCAGATTTGTCTCATTGATCATGGTTCTGGCCATTTCTTGCAGAGTCCTGTTTTTCCTCTCTACAACCCCATTTTGTTGTGGAGTTCTAGGACAGGAAAAATCATGAGCAATTCCATTTTCAGAAAAATATTTTTCAAAATATTTATTTTCAAATTCACCCCCATGATCACTTCTGACTTTTACAATTTTGAAATCTTTTTCAATCTGGACTTGCTTGCAGAAGTCAAAGAACACAGCATGTGACTCGTCCTTGTGTTTTAAGAACTTTACCCATGTCCATCTACTATAGTCATCAACAATGACTAATCCATACTTCTTTCCTCTGATGGATGCAGTTTTCACTGGTCCAAACAGATCAATATGAAGTAGTTCTAGTGGTTTGGAAGTAGAAACAACATTTTTTGATTTAAAAGATGTTTTAGAAAACTTCCCTTTTTGGCATGCTTCACAAAGAGCATCTGAAGTGAACTTCAGATCAGGGAGTCCTCTGACAAGATTAAGTTTATTAATCTGAGATATACGTCTCATATTAATATGGCCCAATCTTCTGTGCCAGACCCATTTCTCTTCATTAACAGACAATAGGCATTTAACATTTTGAACTTTGAGTTCTGAAAGGTTTATTTTATAAATGTTATTTTTCCTCTTACCACTAAATAGGATAGAGCCATCCTTTTGACATATAGCTTTACAACATTTTTGATTAAAGGTAATATCATAACCATTGTCACTTAATTGACTTATGGACAATAAGTTATGTTTTAGACCTTCAACAAGTAAAACATTAGTTATAGAGGGAAGTTTACCATTTCCAACAGTGCCAGATCCAATGATCTTGCCTTTCTGGTTCCCTCCAAACTTCACGTCACCTCCAGATCTAAGTTCCAGGCTTTGGAACATAGACCTTTCTCCTGTCATGTTTCGTGAGCATCCAGAGTCCAGGTACCATGACTGGCGTCCGGATCTTGCTGCTAAGAACATCTGCAACAGGAATTATTTTGTTTTTAGGTACCCAGATCTTCTTGGGTCCTTTGGGGTTAGTTGGTTTGTAGGTTTGTCTAAACTTCTGTTTTTCAACATAATGTTTATTTTGACTTACCTTGGGTTTAAACACATAAGTATTCTTCTCAGAGCTTGTGTGTTTAATATCATTTAAATGACCAAATTTAAATTGAGAGTACAGAGGAATCTTCTTGATGAGAAGTTTGTCAACAGATTTTGGATTACTTCCAGATGAAGATTCATATCCAATACCTCTTCTGTTGTTCCCACTAACACCATAGATCATAGAAGCCATCTTGCTTCTGTCTATGCTCTTAGTAAGGAATCTCTGAAAGCTAGAGTCATATTTTTCTAAAATGTTTTCACATGACTTAGCCTCAGATTCAGATTCTTGTTGAGTTATTTCAAAGTCATTTTTGATTTTCAAATTAATTTCTTTTTGCTCAACAATTTTTGTCTTCAGAAGATCAATCTCAGATTCAAGATTGCTTTTCAGCTTCTTGTATTTGAGTTTGATATTGTTGTAACTTTTAAGAACTTCTGTTAAAACTTTTGTAAGTTCTTCTTTGGTAAGTTTAGCCATTACCTCTTCTGCATCATCATCAGATTCAGAATCTGATTCATATCCTGAGGTTCCTTCCTCTTGATCTTCTGTGCTGGCCATCAGTGCAACATTTGCACATTCTTCTTCTGATCCAGAAGATGATTCAGAATCATCTGAGTCATCCCACGTTGCCATCAGAACCTTCTTCTTTTTGTCAACCTTCTTCTTGGGTTTTTCTCTTTGAAGTTTGGGGCAATCATTCTTATAATGCCCAGGCTCTTTGCACTCATAGCATACAACTTCTTTCTTGCCAGATCTTCTGTGCCCAGAAGATTCCTTTCTATGATCAGATTTTCTGAAGTTGTTGAATTTCTTTCCCTTGTGCTTCCAGAGCCTGTTGATCCTTCTGGACAACATGGATAACTCATCTTCTTCTTTAGAAGAAGATTCTTCAGAGCTTTCTTGAATGACCTGCAAAGCTTTAGCAGTTTTGTTAGATTTTAATGCAATAGATTTACCTTTTTCTTTCTTCTGAGGTTCATCTTCCTCAAGCTCAATCTCATGGCTCCTCAGTGAGCTGATGAGTTCTTCTAGAGAGATCTTGTTCAGATCTTTAGCCATCTTCAAGGCAGTCACCATTGGTCTCCATCTGGTAGGCAGACTTCTGATGATTTTCTTTATGTGATCTGATGTAGAGTATCCCTTGTCTAGAACCTTTAGACCAGCAGTAAGGATCTGGAATCTAGAAAACATAGTTTCTATATTTTCAGATTCTTCCATTTTGAACGCTTCATACTTCTGTATAAGCGCCAGAGCCTTGGTCTCCTTCACTTGAGAATTTCCTTCATGAGTCATTTTAAGTGACTCAAACATTCCATGAGCTGTTTCTCTGTTAGTAATCTTCTCATACTCAGTATGAGAGATTGCATTAAGCAATATTGTCCTAGCTTTATGGTGATTCTTGAAATCCTTCTTCTGGACTCCTGTCATTGATTTTCTGTCAACTTTCTTGCCATCCTCATTTGTAGGATGTTCATAGCCATCAATAACCAAGTCCCACAAATCAGCATCATACCCCAGGAAGAAACTTTATATCCTGTCCTTCCAGTAATCAAATTTTTCTCCATCAAACATGGGAGGCTTTGCGCTGATTCTATCTCCTTCATATTTGTTACAGTTAGATGTATATGTGTCACCCATAATGACAAACAGATATATAACAAAGTAACTTTTCTCACTGGATCTTAACTGACACGGTTAAGTGGTAGCACACGCAGAACCGGAGCTCTGATGCCAACTGAAGGTGAGAAAATTATTTAGAAGGGGGGTTGAATAAGTATGACAAATAATCAAAGATTTAAACACAGTTATTTTTATCCTGGTTCGTTGAATACAACTACTCCAGTCCACCCTCTCAAGAGTGATTTGCCTTTCTCTGTCAAGGACTTAATCCACTATTTAATCAAAAAGATTACAATAGTAACACCTAAGAACAACTGTTCTTAGTCTTCTCAAGAGCAACTGATCCCAACTGGATCCTCTTAAGGAAAACCTTTTACAAACAATGTAAAATTATTACAAGAGTATGAATGCTTCTAATAAGTTGTTATCACAACCGTGATATTTCTCTTAAGTTAAGAACAATGTTATAGCAAAATAAAATAATAAGAGCTTTGAGAGTTTTGCTTTGATGAGTGATTTTTGCTAGAAGTTCGATACTGAAGAAGATGGAGTGGACTTCTTTATATAGGCACTTAGATCCATGAAGTCTTGTTAACGTTGAAGGCTGTGCAGAAAAGCCTGGAGCCTTTTGTCTTTACATTGGAGGCTGTGCTGAAACAAGCCTGATGCCTTTTGTCTTCACTTTGCAGAAACTTTCCTTAGAATGGAATGCACAGATAAAACCTTTTTGTCTGTGTCCTTGTGTCTAGCACAAAAGAGGAAAGAGCTGTTGAGATAAGCCAACGTACATATTTAAATCTTCTTCACTAAGTAAGTTCAACTTTCAACATTAGAATCTGAATCTTCAGAGTCTCCAGAGTAGAGATCTTCTGGATCATCAGAGTCTTGGATGTTCTTCAGATTGAGCTGAATCAGAGTATGTGCAGCTTGTGTGCTTGAGCGTGTAAATCCATCAGAGCAGAGTCTTCTACTCTTTAGAGGTTCCTGCTTCAGAATCTTCAAAAGACAGTAATCAGATTCTTCTGGGAGCAGCGTTTAGATCTTCATTTAAGATGCTCTTGAACCTATGAAGCCTTTCATAATAACATTGTTCAGATCCAAATTTGCTTTTTTTAAGAATATTTTCTTTAGTACCTGTAGCAAACAGTCTAGAACAAATTTAGAGTATATAATTCTTGAATACAAAATTCATAAGTGTTATCATCAAAACATAGAGATATAACTAAGAAACAATCTGTGTTTTTACACTTAACACACCATATATCTCATTTAGGGAGATTTTCAAGTCAGTTACAAGGGCTGCAAAGGCTATGGCATGAGGTGAGGCATGAGATGAGATGAATCCATAAACTCATGACATGAGAATTCCAATTTCTCATTGGATGGTTCTAGATGAGTCTAAACCATTCTATATATGATTTAGAACTTGCTCATATGCAAGGTTGGTGAGAGATTTGAGAGAAGAGAGATATAGCCATTTCACTTGCTTCCATTGCAAGTTGAAATCAAATTCCACATTCTGATCCATTTCCATTCCTTCTTTCAATCCAAACACATTCCCTTGATCACACTGAAGCTGTGCAGACCAAATTGAAGGCAAAACCATGGAGAATTGAAGAGTTGGCATTTAGATTTTGAAGGTTGCAAGTCATAATCGGTTTTGTAGATTCAGGCTTTCTTGGGCCAATCTTTTGCAAACAGTAGCAAGATCATCATTCAAGGATTGACTCTGAAGAGTTTGAGAGCTTGAAGTGAAGGTTTACCCCATCTGTTAATCAAGATTCAACAGGTTAGTAACTTTTCTTCTACACCATGATTTAGGCATGATTAGCAAGAATTGTTAAGTTAGAACGGTTAGAGACAATTAGGTGATGGATTCTGGGAAGTTTGAGATCAATTGGTGAAGTTTCAGTTGATGACACCATTTTTGTTTGGGTCAAGAACATGAGATATAGTGAGCTATAGCATGAGTTTGATATCAAGAATTAACCAGGGTGAGGTGGTGATCATTCTGAGGTAGTTAATTTCAAGAATTGTTGAAGTTGATGTCTGAGCTTATTTTTGACCTTGGATCGGGTTTGAAGATTTAGGATGATTCAATTGATTTCAAGGCCATGGTTAGATTCAGGGTGAAATTCTGGACAAATTAGGGTTTGGAATTTTAATTTTCCATGGAGAATTGAGGTGATACGAATTGGTGAAGATTGAGCTTTGAAGCTCTGTTCATGGAGCTTTCCCTCCATTTCCATGGCTGAAGGAAGAAGACGAAGTGCTGGCCGTTTGATCATGCGTGGACTCATTGACTAGGGTCAGATCTGAGGGCTGTGGTTTAATCTCACGTGTGAAAGGGGAGTCTGAAGACACCATGAAACGCGTCGTTTCATTAAAAGGGGGATTGGGCTTGATTGATATTCACACCCTCATTCGTGGCCCATGTTTGTTTTGAACTGAATTTTGTCACTTATTGCACCGCTTCTTTTTCTTTTTTCTTTATGATTTTGAAATGATTTTCTGATGAAACTGGGCCTAGCGCGCCTTACTGTCTGCACCCCTATTTCGAGCCCATATGGAAATTGAACTGTCTGGCATTGCTATTCACACCAAGGTTTTCATATTTTAATTTCTTTTTCTCCATTTTTCAGTAATCTTTGAAAAATCATAATAAATAGAAAATTAATGATTTTTGCATGGGGATTTTTTCTCCCATTTTATGTTCATGTCTAGAAAATTATAAAACCATAATATTTGCATTTCATGCATTTTTAATATTTTTTGTGTATTTTCTCTTTTAATAGCATTTTAATTCTTTTATGTTGATGCATAGACTTGTAGAATTTTGTTTAGCTAGTTCCCTTTGAATTTTTAGGCCATTCTTTTTAGGATAGTTAGATTAGAACTTTATCTCCCCTATGGATTTATTCCATATTTTTGTGATTAATGTTTTATTAGTTTTGCTTAGATGACTTTAGGGTGTGTAGAATTAGGTCAATCCCTAACATAGGTCCACAATAACCTTAGAATTTTGGGTTTCTAGGTCAAGTTAGACATTGGGACATATAGGTTATTAAGGGTAGGTATATAGGATCCCTTAGGAATTATATTAGATTTTAATATAATAGTATACTATTTTCAGATGATTTTTGTAGTTGATGGTTGTTTGTGTTGCCCTTGTGGGCTTGTATTTTTGTTTGCCTTGCTTTGTGGGCTTGGAGAGTTTGGTCTTGCTTTGAGGAGCATGGAGGAGAATAGTAGAAGACTTGGAGATTGATTGAGGAGCTTGAGAGCTTGAGAATCTTGTTTGTTTTGTTGTTGTTTTAGGGTTAGGGATTAGGAAGAGCTTAGGATTAGTTGATTTCTTTCTTAAACATGGATGGTATCTTTCACCTCCATTCCTCCCTATGATTCAAAGTCCTTCCATGGTATTCACCTCTCTCCTTAGGAGGGATAAGTGATGGTACCTAGGAAGTAGAACTTTTGAGGGAACCATTCCTTTGATGTTAAACCCTTATATGTCACCTTGGGTGGTCAATAAGCAGTTTAACACCCTAGCTTATCCAGTTAAGTGATTTCCTCTGGTTTGAGTATCTTGAGAGATGTTAAGCTTGAGTGTGAAGATGAAGACTTCATTGAAGAGTGTGGAAGAGGAGGATTCCTTGAGCATGGCCATTCCAGCTGAAGCTTGAAGAGCAACAAGAGCAAGCTGATACTTGAAGACCCAATGAAGATCCAGTAAAGACTGAATGAAGAGTTGAGGCTTAAAGATTGAAGGATGAAGTTGATACTTCTAAGTAATTGAAGATTACTCTGAGAAGCTGAAGCTTGCAGGAGGAGAAGACCAAGTTGAGACTGGTAAAGCAAAGAGAGCTTGAGATCTTGAAGACTAAGTTGATACTTAGGAAGAGGATTCAATTGAGATTGACTGAACAGCTGAAGCTTGAAGAACAAAGGAAGTTGATACTTACTTTGAAGCTGGGAGATCCTGAAGGAATCAAGTTGATGCTTGTGGTTAAGAGTGAAGCCTGAAGGTGGAACTGATTAATGAGTTGAAGCTTGAAGAAGAAGATAAGTTGAAACTTATGTTGAAGGGTTGAAACCTGGAGAAACAAATTGATATTTGTTAAGAGTGCTGGAGGTCTGAAGACTGAGTTGCTGTTAGAAGAGCTGAAGCTTGGAATTGAGAGGGGAGTTGATCTGCTTTCTTGTCTGTTTCTTTTCTGTATTGCTGATATGCCTTGTTTGACTTGCTTGATGCATTAGAATAAGTTCATATCTAGACTAGGTAGAATCTAGGAGCATGATTGCACTAGAGGTTGAGTTGCTCCCTCTGCTTGTATTATTACTGTATGGCTTTGCTTGCGGGTATTCGGTAGAGCCCTGCTCCCTTGCCCATGTGGTTTGTTTTGCTTGACAACATGACTTTATTTCTTCTGTATGATTGCAGTTTACTGTATTTTGCTTGATAGCATGTTGTTTTATTTCAGTATGATTACTGTTATTCATATCTGGCTTGAGGTTGAGATGAGCTTGTGGAGGATGATGCCCCGCACACATTTCCTCCCTCACTTGCATTGCATGCATTTTACTGTATATCCGTTTACTGTTTGAGCTGATGCTTTATCCGTTTCTGTGTATCATTGACATGATCCCTTAGGACTCTCATTTCCTTTAATAAGGAATTGATGATAGAACTTTAGGTTGAAACCTATGCATGATAACTTCTAGGAGTTCCCTGTTCAAACCTCAACCATAGGATGAATCCTTGGCATGACAACAGTAGGACTTGATAGAATCCCTCCTAGTTGAGCCTGTTCTCTTCTCATCTCAAAACAGCATAAGATACAGTAATCATGAATGATTTCTTTCGTACGTTACGAGCCTTAAGCTATCTGAGAAAGGATTATGGGAGAGTTTCTTTTCCACAGTCTGGATGTTTAGTATGGCACCCTTTGGGTGACATGCGACGCATTCACTCTCAGGTCATAGTCTCTAGTGCGATTGAGATTGCAAACACAATAAAAAACACGTCTTCCATAAAAGACAGAAATTAATGTGTAGTGTCCCGAACTACGTAAGCTCTGATCTCTCATACCTGTTGAGAGTATGTAGGCACAATACTGATGTATTGGCGAGCTACCTTCCCCATAACCCGTCGTAGGTCGAACTACGTTGACTCTGATTTCTCATTCTCTGATGAGAATACGTAGGCATAAAGTGCGACGCTTTGCCGAGTCATTTTCCTTTCTGTTTAAACCAGCCTTGATAGGTAGATAGATAAACCAACTCGTCCAGTAAACACAACAAGCATGGATCCCGTCGAGTACGACGGACGTGAGGGGTGATAATACCTTCCCCTTGCGTAACCGACTCCCGAACCCAGACAACGGTTGCGATGACCTTGTCTTATACCCTTTTCGTCAGGTTTTTCCGATCGTTTCCTTTCCCGTTCTGAGGGATAAATAACGAAAGGTGGCGACTCTTCTGTTGTGTCGGCACCTTATTTTTGCGAAAGCGACAGCTGGAGACTCTGCTGGGGATCGAACCCAGAATCTCTGGTTCTCCGGTTCCCCTGCGAGAGTCAATCCTAGCGCTTGTATGATTACTTGTTGGGTTGTGTTTATTTTATCGCACTTTATTTCCCGCACTTTATTTTCAGTATGATATGATTATCTGTGTTGTTGTGGGAAGGGGCATTCTGATGAGTGAGAAGTCAGACCCAGGCTTGAGTGAACATAGCATTAGTTGTGGAAATTAGTGGGCGCGTGCTTGCTTTGCAGGCACTAGTGTCTCATGAAATCCACGCTCAGACGAGGTTCTCCCGGTTGGCTTCTCTTTCAACCCTTTGGGTTGAGACGGTTGCTGGTTTGATGGATTGTCGACTCTGGGGACCGATCATTTGTGATTCAGCCGAGTGAGGCCGCTTCATGAGCTGGTGATGCCACACCTTCTGGGTATCGTATCACCCCTCTTGAATGTCTGTGACGCTGATGAACGTATAGGATGCCGAACTTGAGTCAGTTTAGGTCCATACCTGTGAGCAGGGTCGGGTTTATTGCAGGAAACTTTGACCTTCAGACCACCTGATTTTCTTGATAGTGGATCAGTTTTGTTCGGAGTTGAGGTTCTCATCTGCAGATATATGACTGTTCTTGATAGAGCAGGTTTTGATCAGTGGATCTTATCATCAGATGTATATGACTGTTCTTGATAGAGCAGGTTTTGATCAGAGGATCTTATCATCAGATGTATATGACTGTTCTTGATAGAGCAGGTTTTGATCAGAGGTTCTCATCTGCAGATATATGACTGTTCTTGATAGAGCAGGTTTTGATCAGTGGATCTTATCATCAAATGTATATGACTGTTCTTGATAGAGCAGGTTTTGATTAGAGGATCTTATCATCGGATGTGTATTTGTTCTTGATAGAGCAGGTTTATGACTGGGGTCTGAGGATCTCATTATCAGGTGTTTGTTCTTGATAGAACAGAGTTTTGTTATCGAATGTTTGTTCTTGATAGAGCAGAGTTTTCGTCATCAGTTGTTTGTTCTTGACAGAGCAGATTTATGATTGGGGTCTGAAGATCTCATCAGCAGTTGTATGTTTGTTCTTGATAGAACAGAGTTTTATTATCAGATGATTATTCTTGACAAAGCAGTTTTCTTGGTCCTGTATCAGAGGTCCTTATTATCAGACGTTTGTTCTTGACATAGCAGAATTATGATCTTGTGTATATGGCCCTATCAGATGGTTGTTCTTGACAGAGCAGATTTGTGGTCCGATACCGGGGTTCTCTTCTTATCAGTGGTTGTTCTTGATAGAGCAGCGTTATGGTTTTGTTGATACAAAATCTCCACAGCACAGTTGTCTCGATCTCCTGATGCATGATTGCATTTTACATTATTTTGCATACATTTGCATTTCATTAACGTGTGTCTGTGTTACAGGTACCGTTTTCCCCGATCCAGGATTTCTTGCCTCCTATTGTATTGTTATGGGTTCTCTAAGGAAGACCGTGGCTTACAAGTTCCCTGCCCCTGATGTGGTTAAGTTGACTGGCTTGATAGCTTTAGCAGATGATTCTATGAGGGATGAGTTCAGAAAATCTTACGGCAGGTTGCTCAGTTTGGTTCATAAACCTTCTGCGTTCGAGGTAAATGGGTTGCACGCTCTGCTGCAGTTCTACGACCCTCCGTTGAGATGTTTCACTTTCCGGGATTTTGTTCTCGCACCCACGCTGGAAGAGTATGCTGATTTTCTAGGTGTGCCTATCAAGAGGCAGATGCCTTTTGTTCATATGGATACTGAGCCTGATCTGGCTGGTTTAGCTCCTTCACTTCATCTGGATGCCTCCGAGTTGGTGTTGACGAATTGGAACAAGGTTCCTGGTTTCTCCTTGCAGTTTTTAGTGGGAAAGGCTCAGCAGTGCGCCAAAGACGGATGTTGGGTCGCGTTCAACGCCATCCTCGCTCTGTGCATATATGGCATCATTTTGTTCCCCAATATGCCCGATTTTGTAGACTTTGATGCGTTTCACATCTTTGCTTCAGGGAATCCAGTCCCTACCTTGATCGGAGATGTCTACCATTCTATCCACTACAAAAACGAGAACAGGAGGGGCAAGAATGTCTCATGTTGTGTACCCTTACTTTATAAATGGCTTGATAGTCATCTGCCCAAGAGGGGTCCCTTTGTTTCGTCTGCAGCCACAGCTGAGTGGTCTGAGCGTCTGATGAGTTTATCTGCAGAGGATATTGACTGGTTTGACAGAGATAGGTTGGGTACTAAGGTGATCTTCAGCTGCAGCGGGTTTCCAAACGTGCCTTTGATAGGCAGGAAGGGCTGTATAAACTACAATTTGTCGTTGTTGGTCCGACAGTTCGCGTATGCTTTGAGAGCTCCGCCGAAGGATGAAGAGGTGCAGGAATCTCTGTACCTCACTGGTCTTCTAGAGGGGGATCTGTTGTCCAAGCTTCAGCGCACCTGGAATGGTATCGGTAAGAGGAGAAAGCCATTGCTGGGAAGAAGCAACAATCAAGCCTACCCTCCGTACATGACTTGGATCAGAGCCAGGACAGATGCTATAAGGATGTCGTTTCCTCATGCCAAGCCAGAAAGCCCTCCAATGATTGAAGAGCCTACTACTGTGCCCATTCAGCAGCATAATCAGGTGTTGGCTGAGCGAGATGAATTGAAGCGGGCGAATGAGGAACTAGAGAAGGAATTGGCTCAGCTCCAAAGCGAAAGGAACGAAGCCGTTCATTCCTTCAAAAGGCAAACAGAACTGGTGAACCGGCTGGGGACAGACCTGACTAAGCAGATAGCCGAGCGTGAGCGCATGGGTCAGGACTTCAAAGTTGTTAACGACGTACTGGCTACGAAGAAGCAGCACTTGGACGAAGCATATCGGAGGATATCCAAGTTCAACCAGCACTAGAAGGCTTCCCTGGCCACCAGGAAAGAAAGGGAGGATAAGCTGATGCTACAGATCTCCAAGCTGAAAGCCCAGGTGAAGGATAGTGAGAAAAGGTTTGATGAAGAAACCGCTCGCAGATACGCCGCCGAAGGCCAGCTCAACAAAGCTCTCGCTAACCTGAAGGAGCGCAAGCTGACGTTTGAGTCCAAGAAGCGGAAGTTAGAAGATTGCTTCGGTGAAGGAGCATGGGAAGGTTCGGTCGAAGGCCTTCAGTATACCATTGTGCAAAGGGAGTTACTCGTCGAGGGGTTACTCACTCTGCCAGATCATCCAGAAACGAAGGAGTTGTTGGAAGAGTATCGCGCCCGTGGCCGTACTTGACTATTTGTATTCCTTTTGTTTTGATCATTGTTGTATGCTGACCATCACCAGGCTTGTTGGCTGAGGTCACGCTGTTGATTCATCTTGTACTCGCTGATGTTGTGTACTGCCTTGATGGGATTTCTTTGTATATGAGATTGTTATTTCCATGATTGGACTCAGACTTCTTCTTATTATCAGCACTGACACTCAGGCACTAGGATCGGGGGAGATCTCCCTAACACAGACACACGCATGCATTTGCATGAAGCATTTGCATGACGAGCATTTTGTTGTTTTTCCTAACCCTTTTGTGTTTAACAGGTTTTACAGGTTGTTTCCGGTGGTTCCAGGATTGATCAGAGACCTATTCACTGTTATCCGACTAGAGCTAATCAGACCAGAATCATGGAGCAAGTGCAAACTGATGTTCAGGAACTCTGCGAAAGGATGGATCGCTTCATGGAGCTCATGCAAGCGGTCGCCAATGGCCAGGATCAGCTCAGAACTTTGGTTCAGCCTTTGATTTCCAGGGTTGATAGCAACGGCATACTCCATGGTGGGACTGTGCCTACTCCTCCACCAGTTGAAACTTCGCAGAATGGTGTCCCCGTGACCGGCGGAAATGGCAGTGCTAATGGCAATGTAATGGACAACATCGGACTCAATACGACGGGCGTCGGTAATGGGAGTCTGGGAGATAATGTCAATGTCGGGCCGGGCAACGACAATGCAGGCGTCGGGAATGTGTTTGTGCCTCAGCCATGGCTAGAGGATCGTCAAGATGATGTGTTCTCTCAGAAAGGTGATGAAGGGGAGCTGAATGCTGAAGCACGACTTAGATTCAAGGCACTTGAAGATAAAATGAGAGATATCGAGAATCAGAATACTTTGGGCGTTGATATGTCCAAGCTGGGATTAATTGCTGATTTCAAGGTGCCTCCCAAGTTCAAGGTACCTGACTTTGAAAAGTATAAGGGCATCACTTGCCCTCGTGTCCACCTGAGATCGTATTACAGGAAGATGTCTGCTCATTCCGAAGACGAGAAGTTGCTGATGCACTTCTTCCAAGACAGTCTTTCCGGGCCATCCCTCGAGTGGTACATGAGTCTGGAGCCCACTAGTGTGCGCACATGGAAGGATCTTGCTGAAGCATTTGTGCACCACTACCAATACAATAGCGACTTGGCCCCGAATCGAGTTCAGCTACAGAATCTGTCGCAGAGGAATAATGAAGGGTTTAAGGAATACGCCCAGCGGTGGCGTGAGTTGGCAGCTAGGGTTCAGCCGCCGATGGTTGAACGTGAGCTCGTGCAGATGTTTGTAGCCACCCTCCCAGGGGTTTACTATGAGAAGTTAGTCAGTGGTATGTCTGGGACGTTCTCAGATCTCATTATCACGGGTGAGCACGTCGAAAATGGGATCAAGATCGGGAAAATTCAAGGTGAGTCATCCTCAGCTGGGGGAGGCGGAAAGAAACCTTATAGTGGCAAAAGTCGAGAAGGAGAAGCGAGCGTTGTGACCAACGCTCGAACGAAGGGTAAAGGTCCTCACCAGCAAGTGGCCAGTATAAATATCCCGGCAGCTCTGCAGCAGCAGCAGCAACCGAATCAATAGGGATACAGGAAGTATCAGAATCGGGCACCTTTGGCAAACCGTCACTTCGAGACACCGCCCATGTCGTACGCGCAACTCTTGCAGACTTTGCTTCAGCTACAGTTGATCCAGAAGAGGACGATGGCTCCCTTGACAGGGGCACCTCCGCCAGGGTACGACGCGAATGCCACTTGTGAGTTCCACTCAGGGGCACCAGGCCACACAATCGAGAACTGCAAAGCCTTCAAGCATAAGGTGCAGGACATGGTGGATGCCAAAATCATCAACTTTTCCGATAATGTGCCCAATGTCACAAAGAATCCTATGCCGAATCATAGGGGAGGCGGAGTGAACGCCATTATCGAAGACGAGAGTTCGGATTTGTTGACTGACGTCAGAGATCTGAAGACGCTGCTTAGCTTCGTTAAAGCTAAGTTGCTGAAAAGAGGGTTCTTTCCAGGTTGCGGAGAGCTATGTATGGACTGTGCCACACGTTCTGATGGATGTGAGCAGTTGGTAGAAGGAATCCAAAGTCTGATGACTGAAGGGATTCTGCAGTTTAGCCGGAGGGCTGAAAGTGGATCAGGAGAGGTAGTGCTGAAGCAGGCCGATGAAGTCGCCACCATCACCATCCCTCGTCGGCCGATAACCATTTCTGCACCCAGACCGCCCACAATTACCATCACCCGAGCTGGGTCGATACCCTTCGAGAGCACTAACGTCGTTCAGTGGCATTATGGGGCTGAAGTCTACTGCAACGGACAAAGGTTGGAGCTGGAACCGTTTGGGTCGACTGTGGAGAATCTTGCGGGAATCAATGGTATTACTCACAGCGGAAGAGTGTTTGCACCACCAGAGGTCGTGGCGGATAAAGCGGTCAGAGCTGATGCGGCCGATAAAGGCAAAAGTAAAGTCGTTGAAGAGGTCCCGTGTGGGGTAGAAAAAGACTTGCTTGTTTAAGATGCCGAGGAGTTTATGCGGTTGATTAAAAAGAGTGACTACAAGATTGTAGACCATCTCCATCAGACGCCCTCGAAGATTTCCATCCTGAACTTATTTCTGTGTTCTGAAGCACACCGCAACGCGCTGCTGAAGGTGTTGAACGCCGCATATGTACCACAGGAGATATCGGTAAATCAGCTAGAAGAAGCCGTAGCCCACGTAAATGCCAGAAATGGGCTAGGTTTCACAGACCTGGAGCTGACGCCGAAGGGGAGAAATCACAATAGCGCTCTGCACATCTCGATAGAGTGTAGGGGCACGATCATGTCGCACGTGTTGGTGGACACGGGTTCGTCACTTAATGTTCTTCCGAAGAAGGCATTAATGAAGTTGGATACTCGTGGAGTCACTATGCCAAAACAGACCTTTAGCAGCGCTTTTTTTGACCTTTAGCAGCGCTTTAAAGCGCTGCCTAAAGTGGCGCTGCTAAAGGTAAAGGCAGCGCTTTTTTTGTGGAAAAAGCGCTGCTAAAGACATCACCTTTAGCAGCGCTTTTTTACCCCTTTAGCAGCGCTTTTTTAGCGCTGCGTAATCTCCCCCCCCCCCCCCTCCCCCCCTTTAGCAGCGCTTTATTAAAGCGCTGTCTTAGACCCCCCCCCCCCCCCTATAGCAGCGCTTTATGGAAGCGCTGTCTTAGACCCCTCTTTCCCCACCTATAGCAGCGCTTTTTTAGCAGTTTCTCTGTCCCCTTTAGCAGCGCTTATACATAAAAGCGTTGTCTAATGTGCACGTTTTGAAGAAAAAAAAATTTCCTGATTAATGGCATTTTTTATATATTTTTCAATAAACCTGCTTATATTACAATACCTGCTTATATAATTTAGCCCTTTATTTCAGCACTTTGGCTTTATATACACAATTCAACACTTTGGCATTATGTGCACAATTCAACACTTTGGCATTATATGCACAATTCAACATCACAAATTATATACAATTCCACTTTAATATATATAATTCAAAAGCTTCACAATTCAACATAACAAATTGTATACAATTCCACTTTAATATATATAATTCAAAAGCTTCACAATTCAACATCACAAATTATATACAATTCTCAACTCGAAATTCAACATCACAAATTATACAATTCTACTTTAATTTCTTCCAATCTTCATTGCTGGCCATAATATACCTGTAATTCAGGAAAACTAAAGTATCAAATGAATGACATTCAAATATGTAAATAAGAAATATATATATATATATATATATATATATATATATATATATATATATATATATATATATATATATATATATATATATATATATATATATATATATATATATATATATATATATATATATATATATATATATATATATATATATATATATATATATATATATATATATATATATATATATATATATATATATATATATATATATATATATATATATATATATATATATATATATATATATATATATATATATATATATATATATATATATATATATATATATATATATATATATATATATATATATATATATATATATATATATATATATATATATATATATATATATATATATATATATATATATATATATATATATATATATATATATATATATATATATATATACACACACATAAGAAACGTATAAATAAGAAATAATATGTTATTTTATTGAATGAGACAATATGTAATTTTACAAGTACCTTTAACATCTTTTTCTTTTTTTAGTTCGAAGGTGCTTTACTTGTCTCTTAACAACACAGACGGATGGATTGATCCAAATTCCCTCGCTATGATCATTTCTAATATATGATTCGTCTGCTATAATATTCTCATCTGGATCATCCCTAACATAAGATTCATTCTCAACATCAACCACCCCCTTTTCTCCAATGTTATCGTTGATTACTTTGTTGGAAAAAAGAACTATAGACCATTTCGTACTTTTCGGATCAGTGACATAGAACACTTGTTTAGCTTGCGTGGCTAGAATAAAAGGCTCATCTTTGTACCCCACCTTATTAAGATCCACTTGCAAAAAACCTGACTTATCCATACGTATGCCACTATTACTTTCAACCCACTTGCATCCAAAGATAGGAATCTGAAACTTCTCATAATCAAACACCCAAATGCGCTCGATTACCCCAAAATACGAGGAAATGTGCATTGATTCGGCAAGCACAGTGACACCACTATTTTGCATTGTACTTTTATCATCTTGCTCCTTGGTATAAAATGTGTATCCATTAATTGCGTATGCGCTATAAGAAAACACATGCAAAGTTGGACCATATGCTAAACATCTCAACCTTTCTGTTATTGAAGCGGGATCAGAATAAAACTTTGAATAAATATGCTCTTTGAACCATGTTATAAAACTTCGATTGTGCTCACGTACTATCCAATTTTCATTTCTATTCAGATTTAAACCTCGGAGAACGTCCTTGTGCAATTTAACGTACTGCTCAACCTCAATGTCATTGTGCAGAACATATAAATGCACTTGCTCCCGTTCATCCCTTGAAACTGTCACAACTTTATTTCCAATTAACTGTTTACCTACTACTTTTTCAACAACATCAGATTTTGGGAGGCCAATGGATTGAACGTTGGACAAATATTCAGTACAAAACTCAATAGCTTCTTCAACAATGTATCGTTCAACAATACATCCCTCTGGTCGACTTCGGTTTTTCACATACCCTTTCAATATTTTCATATAACGTTCAACTGGATACATCCATCTCATATATGTAGGTCCACACAGTTGTGTCTCTTTCACGAGATGCACAACTAGATGTACCATTATGTCAAAGAATGACGGAGGAAAATACATTTCAAGCTCACACAAAGTAATAATTATATCTTTTTGCAATGTTGGTAAGATCGCAGGATCGATCACCTTACTACAAATAGATCTGAAAAAGAAACACAATTTTGTTATTGCGCCTCTCACTTTTTCTGGCAAAATAGAACGTATACCTATTGGTAGAAAGTGTTCCATAAGAACATGGCAATCATGTGTCTTTAAACTCTTTAACTTTAGGTCTTTCATAGAAACAAGTCTTCTAATATCTGAAGAGTATCCTTCTGGAACTTTAACTTCACTAAGAAACTTACACATTATCTTTTTCTCCTTTCTAGACAAAGTATATGCAGCAGGTGGTAGATAAGTGCGATTTTCTTTCTTCTGGGGTCCTAATTCATTTCTTATTCCCATTGCTACCAAGTTTTTTCTTGCTTTAAGGCCATCCTTAGACTTTCCTTGTATATTGAGTAACGTACCAATAACACTTTCAAATACATTTTTTTCAATATGCATAACATCAAGAAAATGTCGTACATACAACGACTTCCAATACGGCAACTCAAACAAAATTGACCTCTTCTTCCACCCACGCGTGGTAAGCGTATGAGCAAAAGGCTTGCCAAACTGAGTACTCACATCTTTCACCTTTGCAAAAATTTGATCGCCGGTCAATGTAGGTGGTGCTCTACGTTGTTCTGAATTTCCATTGAATTCTTGTCTCCACCCACGGTACTGATGATTAGAACTTAAGAATCTACGATGACCAAGAAAGACATTCTTCTGACCAAATTCCAACCGCGTCCAATCTGTGTTTTCTTCACAGATAGGACACGCACATTGACCTTTAATGCTATACCCCAATAGATTTCCGTATGCTGGGAAATCATTAATTGTGCCAAACAACATGGCCCTCAAATTAAAACTTTCTTTCCTATATCCATCATAAACCTCCACACCGTTCTCCCACAAACTTTTTAAGTCTTTGATTAAAGGTGTCAGGTATACGTCTATGTCGTTTCCTGGTTGTTTAGGGCCAGAAATTAACATAGATAACATCATGTACTTACGCTTAATACATAGCCATGGAGGTAGGTTATAAATCATAAGAATTACAGGCCAGGTGGAATGGGAGATACTTTGCAGACCGTGCGGATTCATTCCATCAGTCGATAATGCCAAGCGAAGGTTTCTAGCTTCTTCTCCAAAATCAGGATAATCATTATCAATTTTCATCCACTGTGGTGAATCTGCCGGATGTCGATACTTCCCATCTATAATTCTATCATCTGCATGCCAAGTAAGGTGTTTCGCATCTGTTTCACTACGAAACATGCGTCTGAATCTCGGAATTATAGGAAAATACCATAAGACTTTTGCTGGTGACAACTTCTTCTTATACCGAGATACACCGCATTTAGGACACTCGTTTAATGATGCATACTCATTTCGAAACAAAATGCAATCATTTGGACAAGCATGTATCTTATCATAGCTCATACCAATAGAGCATAACATTTTTTTAGCTTCATAGGTTCGATTGGGAAGAACATTATCCTCCGGAAGCATCTCTTGAAGTAGGGCTAACAATTATGTGAAACTTTTATCCGACCATCCATTACCCGCCTTTAAGTTGTACAACTTTAATACCGCAGACAATCTTGTGAAAGTAGTGTAACCTTTATACAACGGCTTCTCTGCATCGCTTACCAACCTCTCAAACATCTTTGGACAATCTTTAAGATCTTCTTCAAGTGCTTCTGCAATATCTTCGACTCGATCACAATCGTATGTATCCCTACCATTGTCCTTTGAAGTAGAGGTCGTATTGTTCTGGGGTTCAACATTCTCGTTACTTATCTCACCGTATAATGTCCAACATGTGTAACTTCGATCAATTCCATGTCTCATTAAATGAGATTCCAACTGAACCGCGTCAATTCGACGCCCATAACAACAACCTAAGCAAGGACATGTGATCCTACTGGGGTCTTTGGCGTGTTCAACAGCAAACTTAACGAAGTTCGATACCCCATTCTCATACTCTTTTGACAATCGATTAACAGACATCCAATTTTTATCCATACTATGAAAGTTAGGCAAAAACAGAGAATACCTGTAAAGAAATCACTAACTTCTAAGAAAGTTGTACAGTAGGATGCTTGGAAACAATCACAACCTTGCTCTTCTCAGGTAACCCCTATAACAGACAATATATACATTTTATTAAAATCATATTAATAATTAACCAAAACAAAAAACTAGATAATCCAACAAAACAAATCATATTAAAAAAAAAGTAGATATACTATAATAAACTATTCTACTATTAAAGCATACTTTCATTAATATGATTTTAAACTATTCTAAACTATTTTATAATGCTCAAAATGACATGGACTAAATTAAAGCATACTCTCATAAATGGTGGAAATGGACTAAATTATTCTAAACTATTCTAAAATATTTCATTAATATGATTTTAAACTATTCTAAACTATTAAATCATACTCTCAAAAATGGTGGAAATGGACTAAATTATTCTAAACTATTCTAAACTATTGCATTAATATGATTTTAAACTATTCTAAATTATTAAAGCATACTCTCAAAAATTTTGGTAATGGACTAAATTATTCTAAACTAATTTATAAAGCTCAAAATTCATTGTGGCATTTCAACAAACACCTTCCATACAAAACTCAAGCCAATATCAAAAGAGTAATGCTCATCAATGGTATCAACAAAAACAAGTCAATAACTCAGAAAGAAGTAGCACTAACATCATCTAATCCAGAAAAATGCAATACTAAGACAATAATCCATAAAAATGCCGTAACAGTCGCGGATTTACCGTAACGGTGGAGGAGAACGAACGGTGAACGGCGGCGAAAGGGAACGGCGAACGGCGGCGAAAACAAATGGAAGACGGCGGCGCAAACGGACGGCGACGAAAGCTTCAACGGAGGGCGAAAATGGAAGATAGGGCAATGGAGAAATGAAGAAACGAAGAAGAAAACGAAAAAACGCGTGTTCTGTTTCGTTTACAATTCTGGAGGGTATATAAAAATTATTATACTAATACCTTTAGCAGCGCTTTTTAAAGGCCTTTAGCAGCGCTTTTAAAAGCGCTTTCATAGGGTGCATTAGCAATGACATACAGCAGCGCTTTATAAAAAAAGCGCTCTCGTAGGGTCCCCTTTTAGCAGCGCTTTTAAAAAGCGCTTTCTAAGGGTCCCCTTTTAGCAGCGCTTTTTAAAAAAGCACTGTCTTTGGTAGGTAATTTTTTTCTTTTTTTTTTACTAACTATTTAGCAGCGCTTTTTTTAAAAGCGCTGTCTTTTGTGCGCTGCTAAAAATCAAATCTGGCGTAGTGAGTGATCTGCACACCCAGTGATCTGGTTGTGAAGGCGTTTGATGGGACTAAACGCCATGTTTTCGGGGAGGTGACCCTGCCGATCCAAGTCGGTCCGGAAACGTTCGACGCGGTTTTTTATATTATGGACATCATGCCTGCCTACAGTTGTCTCTTGGGCCGGTCGTGGATCCATGCTGCTGGTTCCGTGACCTCCACGTTGCACCAAAAGCTCAAATATGTTGTCGGAGGTAGCATCGTAACCGTTTGTGGCGAGGAAGACATAATGGTGAGCCATTTGTCGTCCTTCAAGTATGTGGAGATGGATGGCGAAATCCATGAGACTCTATGCCAAGCGTTCGAAGCTGTCAAAGTGAAGGACGTAGCTCCTGTGGTCACCGAAAAGCCAGAGATGACTCTCTCCTCATTCAAGGAAGCTCGGGCCATTGTCCAAGCCGGATCTACCCCAGGCTGAGGGCGAATTTTGGAGATACCTAACAAGCAAGATAAGTTTGGGTTGGGATATTCTCCTGGAGCTGAAGCTTCTTCTTCTTCTAGCAGTGCGTCTCGAGGTAAAGGGCCAATCCAGTTTACCAGTGGCGGAGTAATTTTCGAAAGCATCAACATGGTGTCTGAAGACAGCGGGGATAGCGACTGTGACCTCGACTCTTGGATCCAGCCAAGCAAGCCAGGCGAGTGCCTCAACAATTGGTCCGTCAAGGATATCATCCGGATGACAAGCGAAGAGTAATGATTTACTTTTTCCAATCATTGTACAACCCTATGTCCTACCCGGGGCATAGTGGTTTTATTGTCAGGGCCTTGTTGGATTATGTACATGCATTTTGTTAATAAATCAAAGGCGTTTTCTTCGTATTCAAATATTGTGATCTCTGTTATTCCTGTTTTATATTTGTTTTGAAAAACAGTAAAATGGCAATGGGGTTTGTGCTAACCTGCATATCCTTGTTTTAAGCTTAACCCTTGTTATTGCAGGATCCACATAACATATGACATCGACTCTAGACCTTCTACGACTCACTTCGACTTCGATTGCCCGATCTATCAAGCCGAAGAAGAGATTGATGAAGACGAAGACCTTCCTGAAGAGTTGGCCCGCTTGTTGAAACAAGAGGAGAAAGTTATTCTGCCTCATGAAGAGGAAATCGAGATCGTGAATCTGGGTTCTGAAGAACTCTTCAGAAACGTCAGGATAGGGGCTGCGTTGCAGAATGATGTCAAGCAGAGATTGGTCGAGATGCTAAGAGAGTATAGTGACGTCTTTTCTTGGTCATACGAAGATATGCCCGGACTTGACACGGACATTGTAGTCCACCACTTGCCGCTGCGAGAAGATTGTCCCCCCGTTAAGCAGAAGCTTAGGAGGACGAGGCCAGATATGGCCGTTAAGATCAAAGAAGAAGTGCAGAAACAGCTTGATGCTGGCTTCTTAGCGGTCACTACTTACCCTCCGTGGGTCGCCAACATAGTGCCTGTACCGAAGAAGGACGGTAAGGTACGCATGTGCGTCGATTATCGGGATTTGAATAGGGCGAGCCCTAAAGATGATTTCCCGTTGCCTCATATTGATGTGTTGGTCGACAACACAACTCAGTTCTCCGTGTTTTCGTTCATGGATGGCTTCTCCGGTTACAACCAGATCAAGATGGCGCCGGAGGACATGGAGAAAACGACGTTTATCACTCCATGGGGAACATTTTGCTATAAGGTAATGTCTTTCGGTCTGAAGAACGCAGGGGCCACTTACCAACGAGCAATGGTAACTTTGTTTCATGACATGATTCATCATGAGATTGAAGTCTATGTTGATGACATGATTGCGAAGTCCCAAACAGAGGAGTGACATCTGGTCAATTTGCTGAAACTTTTTGAGAGGCTTAGGAAGTTCAGGTTGAGGCTGAATCCTAACAAATGTACTTTCGGAGTACGGTCCGGAAAGTTACTAGGGTTTATCGTGAGCGAAAGAGGCATCGAGGTTGATCCTGCAAAAATAAAAGCAATACAAGAAATGCCAGTGCCAAAAATAGAAAAAGAAGTTCGTGGTTTCTTGGGCAGAATAAACTACATTGCAAGGTTTATCTCTCAGCTCACGGCCACGTGTGAACCGATGTTCAAGCTTTTAAAGAAAGATCAGGCAATTACCTGGAACGAGGATTGCCAGAAGGCATTTGATAAGATAAAGCAGTATCTTCAGGAACCTCCAATCTTGATACCCCCAGTGGCTGGACGGCCCTTAATCATGTACTTGACAATTCTTGAGAATAGTATGGGGTGTGTTCTCGGTCAGCACGACGAGACGGGCAGAAAGGAGCATGCCATTTACTACTTGAGTAAGAAGTTCACTGACTGTGAATCTCGTTACTCGATGCTGGAGAAAACGTGTTGTGCACTAGCCTGGGCTGCCAAACGTTTACGACAGTACATGCTCAATAACACCACCATGCTAATTTCGAAGATGGATCCGATCAAGTATGTCTTCGAGAAGCAGGCTCTTTCGGGCAGGACTTCCAGATGGCAAATGGTGTTGACGGAATATGATATTCAGTACGTTTCCCAGAGGGCCATCAAGGGAAGCGTATTGTCTGATTACCTTGCCGAACAGCCGATCGAGGATTACCAGCCGATGAAATTTGAATTCCCTGATGAGGATATCATGTTTCTCAAAGCGAAGGATTGCGATGAGCCGCTGCCCGACGAGGGGCCAGATAGGAAATCCCAATGGAAATTGATATTCGACGGGGCGATTAATTCCTATGGAAGTGGCATAGGGGCGATCATCACGACTCCCCACGGATCCCACATCTCGTTCACTGCGAGACTGACGTTTCCAGTCACCAATAATGAGGCGGAGTACGAAGCATGCATCATGGGTCTAGAAGAGGCAATTGATTTGAGAATCAAGAATCTAGACGTATATGGTGACTCAGCGCTTGTGATCAACCAAATTAAAGGGGAGTGGGAGACTCGTCAATCGAATTTGGTGTCGTACATGAATTATGCCAGAAGGCTACTTCCGTTCTTTGATCGAGTGGAACTCCATCATGTGCCCAGAGCAGAAAATCAGATGGCTGATGCCTTAGCCACGTTGGCTTCAATGTATAAAGTCAATTTTTGGAATGAGGCTCCAAGAATTGTCCTTTCTCGTCTTGATAGACCTGCATTCGTCTTTGCAATCGAGGAAGCCGCCGACGGCAAGCCATGGTTCCATGACATCCAGACCTTCCTTATGACTAAAGAGTATCCTGCGGGTGCGTCAACCCAGGATAAGAAGATTCTGAGGAGGCTGTCTGGAAATTTTTATCTTAATCCTGATGGAGTTTTGTATAAGAGAAACCACGATCTCGTGCTACTCAGATGTGTAGATGAGAAAGAGGCGAGTATGCTCATGGAAGAAGTCCATGAAGGCACATTTGGTACGCACGCCGGCGGGCATGCTATGACGAGAAAGATCCTGATAGCAGGATATTACTGGCTGACGATGGAATCGGATTACTTTAAATTCGCGAAGAGATGTCATAAATGCCAGATTTATGCTGATAAAGTTCATGTGCCGCCGTGCCCGTTAAATGTCATGTCCTCCCCGTGGCCGCTCTCCATGTGGGGCATCGACATGATAGGCAAGATCGAGCCCACTGCATCTAACGGTCATCGCTTCATTCTAGTAGCTATCGACTACTTCACCAAGTGGGTGGAGGCAGCCTCGTATGCTAATGTGACCAAGCAGGTGGTGGCTAAGTTCATAAAGAGGGACATCATCTGTCGTTACGGAATTCCCGAGCGGATCATTACTGATAATGGTTTGAATCTGAATAACAAGATGATGAAGGAGATGTGCCAGAGTTTCAAGATTGAACACCACAACTCATCTCCTTACCGGCCGAAGATGAATGGTGTCGTTGAAGCAGCCAATAAGAACATAAAGAAGATTGTTCAGAAGATGGTTGTGACCTACAAAGATTGGCACGAGATGCTGCCATTTGCACTGCACGGTTATCGTACGAAGGTACGTACGTCGACCGGGGCAACTCCTTTCTCCTTAGTGTACGGCATGGAAGCAGTCCTACCGTTAGAAGTGGAGATCCTTTCTTTGCGAGTTTTGGTTGATGTGAAACTCGACGAGGCAGAATGGATTACGAACCGACTGAAACAACTCAGCCTGATGGACGAGAAGAGGTTAGCATCAATTGTGTTTGGTCGTCTGTACCAAAGCCGAATGAAGAAAGCTTACGATAAGAAGGTGCGTCCTAGAAGCTTTCAGACGGGTGATCTCGTCCTGAAGAAGATTCTTCCTCCACACTCCGATCACCGGGGCAAGTGGACTCCTAATTACGAAGGTCCGTACGTCGTCAGCAAGGTCTTCTCGGGAGGAGCTTTGTTGTTATCCACGATGGATGGTGAAAATTTTGCATCCTCGGTGAACGCGGACGCAATTAAAAAATACTTTGCTTGAAAGCGACCCGCTGGACAATAAAAAGAGAGTCCAGGCAAAAATGGGGCATCCCAGCGAACCATAAAAAAGGAAAAAGGTTCGGGCAAAAATTAGGGATATAAATTGAAAAAATGTACACCCGCAAAGTCGAAAACCCGGATGGGCGACTTTGGCAAAAAAGGGTATCCCGGTGAACTGAAAACCCGCAAAGGGCGGTTCATGCAAAAGTTAGGGATTTGAAAAAGCAAATGACTGCATTCCGCGTGTGGACTTTCTTTGTTTAGTGGTTTGGAAGACCTGAGGGTCGTTTATCTGAATCAATCTCTTCTGAAGCTGAAGCGTCGGAGAAGTATCGAAGTCGAGTGGGTCATAGAGGGATCAACTCATGGTGTTCGTCTACGCCTCGTTGCCGACATTTGTATATACTGATGTATATTTATGTTTTATTTTTGCGCGGCTTCCTCATTCCAGGAGCTTGCATCTGTTGTAAAACATTTTTTACCCATTCAGGGGTTCGTTATCAATAAAATGCATACTATTCAGCAATTCTGTTTGTCTGTTTAGCATTTATCTGTTTTGTTTGCGAAAAAGAACGCCGATGTTTTTGATAAAATGCGCATACATAAACTTACTGGCCTAGGCCACTGATTGTTGAAACAATGAATTACTTAAACATTGTCACAAGATGATAACCTTGATAGGTCCCTTTGAGAAGGGTATCTTGTTTGTTTGTTTGTGTTGTTACAGGTGTAGCATATTCCAGACAGTGCGCCGTGCGCATCCTCCAAGCAGGATGATTCCTCCTTCTCCAGCAAAGTTCAGCAGCCTCTCCCCGCAGAGTCTGAACGCGAGATCGTGAGCATTGATATGTCTCCCCAGGCAGAGAAGATTCTCTCCCCAACCAGATGCATCCTGAAGGAACGTCATCTCACCAGCTGAGTCATTCGCTGAAGCGTGCAACAACTGATGGTGTTAGACTGAAGTCTCCAGCGGAATTGAGATTCCCCACCAGAGTCGTACTCTTCCCTGAAGCCGGATGATTCCTTCTTCCCCGGCGGAATTGAGATTCCCCACAGAGTCGTACTCTCCCCAGCAAGCAGAATGATTTCTCCTTCCTCAGCCGAGTTTGCAGATACCCAAGAGAGCCGAGTCCTTGGAAGCCGCTCGGGCCATGATTGGTTTTCCCCAGTGGAATGTTGTATAGCTGATGTTGTGTTTCCCCGCCAGAGTCGTTATCTCCAGGGAAGTAGTCGTGAAGGCCGTGCAGTTTATTCCCGCGAATGACATCGCTTTCCTTCAGCAGGTCCAGGTTCTCATAGAGCTTCGTTCCCCCGCAGCAGTCAACTGAAGTTGTTTCCCCTGCAGAGTCCAATTGAGATTGGCGTGACCTTGTTCTCCTCAGCAGGATGATTCCTCTATCTGAGTAGTTCTTTCTCCTTGACAGGAGGATTCTCCCTTCGGCATTTATCTTGCTGACGGGATCGCATCATTTTGCATGACTGCATAGCATTTATCATAAACGCGTAGCATTTCCACCGTGTGGAGCATTGCGCCATTGCCGAAGCATATGCATAATAAGCATGATACAGGTTGTTACTGTTCTTGTTTTGCAGGTGTTCCGTCGCATAATTGACTGATCAAGATGATTCTTGAAGTCCCCAGCGAAATCTTCCTGCTCGAGATGATTCTCGAATTCTCCCCAACGGAGTCGCTTGCTCAAGATGATTCTTGAATTCCCCAGCAAGGCCGTTTGCTTAAGATGATTCTTAAGACCTCAGTACAGTCGCCAGGGTAGTTGCTCAAGTTGATACTTGGAGTCCCCGGCAGAGTGTTTGCTTAGGATGATTCCTGAAATCTCCAGCAGAGTTATCGGTTCAAGATGATTCTTGAAGCCCTCGGCGGAGTTATTTGTCCAAGATGATTCTTGAAGTCCTCAGCAGAGTTGATTCATCCAGAATGATTTCTGGATCCCCGAAGCGGAGTTACTTGATAGTTCTCCAGAATCCCCAGCGGAGATGTGTCATCCCCAGCAGGTTTCTGAACGGCGAAGTTGAAACTTCCCCTGAAGACTTCATGATTGAAGTCTGATCCTGTTAATAAAGCAGTTCTCTCAGCAGATGCGGAGTGCCTGATGGCAGAAGTTTGGGTATCCCCAACTGGTTCATGATTGACCTAGAATTCTATTCCCGACTTACTGATGAAGTTCGGCTGATGCCCGAAGGTTCGTTGAATGCCCGATGGCATGATCAACATGATTGTTGACCTGATGAGTCCCGAGGAATCTTGATGCCTGATGGCATGATCGACCACGTATGACCGGTTACCGTGTGACCAATTCTCCATCTAGTTGTCGTGCAGCTATTATGTCAGTTTTTGAAGATTTGTTCCCATCCGAGTACCGTGTACTTGTGCAGTTGGCAAATTTCTGGGTTCATCGGTATTCAACCGCCTCGCACCTTGATTGGCTAAGAGCCGTTCGCTCCTCACCCGGTCAGGTTCAAGCCGTTTGAATAGGGGCAGCTGTTGCACCCCAAAATTTGACCAACATTTATTTACCTAGCTTGTGTTCACTAGCATTATCATCTGCTTCTCATTGATATGTGTGCAGTAGATCAAGAGTTATGATTACCCAGCAAGAGTTATATGAGACTTTAAAGCTAGCCAAGGAGGTTATTCAGGTGTTCAAAGGTTGATATCTTTGTCAGAGAAGTTAAGAGATCCTCAGAAAGATTGGTTGAAACCAAGGTTGTGTGCCTCATAACTTGAGAGTTGTGGGGGCTCCTCAGATGATTCTGAGGCTATGAGGATGGACTTGAAGCTTTGAGAGAGCTTATGAGATGTCTTGAAGGCCATCATGAAGCCTAGAGAGGTCATTGTGCAAGAATAAGAAGACTTAGCCATGAGTGGTATAATTAGGGTTTGACTGGGTCAACCCTAGGTCAACTGATCATTTAGAGAGGGTTGAGACCTAATCCAAGAGCCATGTGATCATGGATTGATGCATTTAGATGCTATAAGGATGATTCCAAAGTCAACTCATCATGATTGAAGAGTTTGAGAAGTTTCAAGCTAGGGTTTCTAAGGCTTGACAGTGTAAAATCCCCTAGTTTGACCCCTATCTTCAAGGCAGTTTAGCTCAAGATGTGATTGTCATCTCATCTTACCCCAAACATGAATGTTGTAGAGCTTGTTCTTAGCTTTAATTTGAGTACTATAAGTCCTTGATAGGATTTGTAGAGATCAAGTTATGACTTTGACAAGTTACAGGTCATCTGAGGTATGTGAATCTGGGGCCTTGAAAGTCACCCAACTTGCATCCAACTTTTGCCCAAGAAGGATGATTCCTATGAACTTTTGGTCAATATTAATGTTGTTCCTCATCTTCTTAGATTTCTATAGAGTACTAGAATTCCTTGATAGGATTTGTAGGACTCAAGTTATGGCTTTGACAAGTCAAGGGCATTTTGGTCATTTGGAGATTATAGGTCATTTCAAGCATAAGGCAATATCTCCTATTTCCAAGCTTCAAATGGAACAATCTTCAACATCAAACTTGCTTAAAATGATGTTTTAAGGCTAGTAGGGAGGTCATGAGATGTTGAAAAGGCTTGTAGCAAAAAGTGATAAAAATGACCTAAAATGGAGGCATAAGTTAAATAAGTTCAAGTTGGAAATTGAAATTTCCAAGTTACACATCCAAACCATGGCATATAATAGGTCATTTTGACTCTAAAAGACATTTTAGAAACAATGGTTCAGCCACTTTTTTGAATTGAGGCCTAGATCATGGGGTTGCTTTGGAAAATGCTTGTTTGCATAATAAGGCACAAATGCAAAACTCAAGGAAAGGCAATGTACAAGCTAGTAAAGGGTCTTAACACACCATATATCTCATTTAGGGAGATTTTCAAGTCAGTTACAAGGGTTGCAAAGGCTATGGCATGAGGTGAGGCATGAGATGAGATGAATCCATAAACTCATGACATGAGAATTCCAATTTCTCATTGGATGGTTCCAGATGGTTCTAGATGAGTCTAAACCATTCTATATATGATTTAGAACTTGCTCAGATGCAAGGTTGGTGAGATATTTGAGAGAAGAGAGAGATAGCCATTTCACTTGCTTCCATTGCAAGTTGAAATCAAATTTCACATTCTGATCCATTTTCATTCCTTCTTTCAATCCAAACACATTCCCTTGATCACATTGAAGCTGTGCAGACCAAATTAAAGGCAAAACCATGGAGAATTGAAGAGTTGGCATTTGGATTTTGAAGGTTGCAAGTCATAATCGGTTTTGGAGATTCAGGCTTTCTTGGGCCAGTCTTTTGCAAACAGTAGCAAGATCATCATTCAAGGATTGACTCTGAAGAGTTTGAGAGCTTGAAGTGAAGGTTTACCCCATTTGTTAATCAAGATTCAACAGGTTAGTAACTTTTCTTCTACACCATGATTTAGGCATGATTAGCAAGAATTGTTAAGTTAGAACGGTTAGAGACAATTAGGTGATGGATTCTGGGAAGTTTGAGATCAATTGGTGAAGTTTCAGTTGATGACACCATTTTTGTTTGGGTCAAGAACATGAGATATAGTGAGCTATAGCATGAGTTTGATATCAAGAATTAACCAGGGTGAGGTGGTGATCATTCTGAGGTAGTTAATTTCAAGAATTGTTGAAGTTGATGTCTGAGCTTATTTTTGACCTGGATCGGGTTTGAAGATTTAGGATGATTCAATTGATTTCAAGGCCATGGTTAGATTCAAGGTGAAATTCTAGACAGATTAGGGTTTGGAATTTTAATTTTCCATGGAGAATTGAGGTGATACGAATTGGTGAAGATTGAGCTTTGAAGCTCTGTTCATGGAGCTTTCCCTCCATTTCCATGGCTGAAGGAAGAAGACGAAGTGCTGGCTGTTTGATCATGCGTGGACTCATTGACTAGGGTCAGATCTGAGGGCTGTGGTTTAATCTCACGTGTGAAAGGGGAGTCTGAAGACACCATGAAACGCGTCGTTTCATTAAAAGGGGGATTGGGTTTGATTGATATTCACACCCTCATTCGTGGCCCATGTTTGTTTTGAACTGAATTTTGTCACTTATTGCACCGCTTCTTTTTCTTTTTTCTTTATGATTTTGAAATGATTTTCTGATGAAACTGGGCCTAGCGCGCCTTACTGTCTGCACCCCTATTTCGAGCCCATATGGAAATTGAACTGTCTGGCATTGCTATTCACACCAAGGTTTTCATATTTTAATTTCTTCTTCTCCATTTTTCATTAATCTTTGAAAAATCATAATAAATAGAAAATTAATGATTTTTGCATGGGGATTTTTTCTCCCATTTCATGTTCATGTCTAGAAAATTATAAAACCATAATATTTGCATTTCATGCATTTTTAATATTTTTTGTGTATTTTCTCTTTTAATAGCATTTTAATTCTTTTATGTTGATGCATAGACTTGTAGAATTTTTTTTAGCTAGTTCCCTTTGAATTTTTAGGGCATTATTTTTAGGATAGTTATATTAGGACTTTAGCTCCCCTCTAGATTTATTCCATATTTTTGTGATTAATTTTTGATTAGTTTTGCTTAGATGACTTTAGGGTGTGTAGAATTAGGTCAATCCTTAACATAGGTCCACAATAACCTTAGAATTTTGGGTTTCTAAGTCTAGTTAGACATTGGGACATATAGGGTATTAAGGGTAGGTATATAGGATCCCTTAGGAATTATATTAGATTTTAATATAATAGTATACTATTTTCAGATGATTTTTGTAGTTGATGGTTGTTTGTGTTGCCCTTGTGGGCTTGTATTTTTGTTTGCCTTGCTTTGTGGGCTTGGAGAGTTTGGTCTTGCTTTGAGGAGCATGGAGGAGCATAGTAGAAGACTTGGAGATTAATTGAGGAGCTTGAGAGCTTGAGAATCTTGTTTGTTTTGTTGTTGTTTTAGGGTTAGGGATTAGGAAGAGCTTAGGATTAGTTATTTCTTTCTTAAACATGGATGGTATCTTTCACCTCCATTCCTCCCTATGATTCAAAGTCCTTCCATGGTATTCACCTCTCTCCTTAGGAGGGATAAGTGATGGTACCTAGGAAGTAGAACTTTTGAGGGAACCATTCCTTTGATGTTAAACCCTTATAGGTCACCTTGGGTGGTCAATAAGCAGTTTAACACCCTAGCTTATCCAGTTAAGTGATTTCCTCTGGTTTGAGTATCTTGAGAGATGTTAAGCTTGAGTGTGAAGATGAAGACTTCATTGAAGAGTGTGGAAGAGGAGGATTCCTTGAGCATGGCCATTCCAGCTGAAGCTTGAAGAGCAACAAGAGCAAGCTGATACTTGAAGACCCAATGAAGATCCAGTAAAGACTGAATGAAGAGCTGAGGCTTAAAGATTGAAGGATGAAGTTGATACTTCTAAGTAATTGAAGATTACTCTGAGAAGCTGAAGCTTGCAGGAGGAGAAGACCAAGTTGAGACTGGTAAAGCAAAGAGAGCTTGAGATCTTGAAGACTAAGTTGATACTTAGGAAGAGGATTCAATTGAGATTGAATGAACAGCTGAAGCTTCAAGAACAAAGGAAGTTGATACTTACTTTGAAGCTGGGAGATCCTGAAGGAATCAAGTTGATGCTTGTGGTTAAGAGTGAAGCCTGAAGGTGGAACTGATTAATGAGCTGAAGCTTGAAGAAGAAGATAAGTTGAAACTTATGTTGAAGGGTTGAAACCTGGAGAAGCAAATTGATATTTGTTAAGAGTGCTGGAGGTCTGAAGACTGAGTTGCTGTTAGAAGAGATGAAGCTTGGAATTGAGAGGGGAGTTGATCTGCTTTCTTGTCTGTTTCTTTTCTGTATTGTTGATGTGCCTTGTTTGACTTGCTTGATGCATTAGAATAAGTTCATATCTATACTAGGTAGAATCTAGGAGCATGATTGCACTAGAGGTTGAGTTGCTCCCTCTGCTTGTATTATTACTGTATGGCTTTGCTTGCGGGTATTCGGTAGAGCCCTGCTCCCTTGCCCATGTGGTTTGTTTTGCTTGACAGCATGACTTTATTTCTTCTGTATGATTGCAGTTTACTGTATTTTGCTTGATAGCATGTTGTTTTATTTCAGTATGATTACTGTTATTCATATCTGACTTGAGGTTGAGATGAGCTTGTGGAGGCTGATGCCCCGCACACATTTCCTCCCTCACTTGCATTGCATGCATTTTACTGTATATCCGTTTACTGTTTGAGCTGATGCTTTATCTGTTTCTGTGTATCATTGACATGATCTCTTAGGACTCTCATTTCCTTTGATAAGGAATTGATGATAGAACTTTAGGTTGAAACCTATGCATGATAACTTCTAGGAGTTCCCTGTTCAAACCTCAACCATAGGATGAATCCTTGGCATGACAATATTAGGACTTGATAGTCTCCCTCCTAGTTGAGCATGTTCTCTTCTCATCTCAAAACAGCATAAGATACAGTAATCATGAATGATTTCTTTCGTACGTTACGAGCCTTAAGCTATCTGAGAAAGGATTATGGGAGAGTTTCTTTTCCACAGTCTGGATGTTTAGTATGGCACCCTTTGGGTGACATGCGACGCATTCACTCTCAGGTCATAGTCTCTAGTGCGATTGAGATTGCAAACACAATAAAAAACACGTCTTCCGTAAAAGACAGAAATTAATGCGTAGTGTCCCGAACTACGTAAGCTCTGATCTCTCATACCTGTTGAGAGTACGTAGGCACAATACTGATGTATTGGCGAGCTACCTTCCCCATAACCCGTCGTAGGTCGAACTACGTTGACTCTGATTTCTCATTCTCTGATGAGAATACGTAGGCATAAAGTGCGACGCTTTGCCGAGTCATTTTCCTTTCTATTTAAACCAGCCTTGATAGGTAGATAGATAAACCAACTCGTCCAGTAAACACAACAAGCGTGGATCCCGTCGAGTACGACGGACGTGAGGGGTGTTAATACCTTCCCCTTGCGTAACCGACTCCCGAACCCAGACAACGGTTGCGATGACCTTGTCTTATACCCTTTTCATCAGGTTTATCCGATTGTTTCCTTTCCCGTTCTGAGGGATAAATAACGAAAGGTGGCGACTCTTCTGTTGTGCCGGCACCTTATTTTCACGAAAGCGACAGGATGCAAGATGGAACGACTAATCTTAGGGCAAAATTTGGGGTATTACAGTTGCCCCTATTTAAATAGCTTCACCGGATGATTTGAGCGACGAAGGCTCGAGAAATCATGGTGGAGGGATTTAAATATAGATAACCAAAAATTTTGCCCTTAGATGCAGTGATATGCAATGCTATGGACAAAACGGAAATAAACTATAATGTTGACAATGCCATGAATTTAGTATGGTGCGTATGATGGAATGGTAAATGCAGAGATGCAGACGACACGACGATATAGGGGACAGACGCGACGAACGAACCACACTAGGGAACATGACGCACTGGGGAATTCTAAAGCGATTGTCAACTGGTGCGAACACAACCAATTGTCACTTTTAGAAAGGGAATAGTAAGAACGGGATCCTCAATGGAGATGGAACCGGTGAGACGGCCTCCACTAGGGAATATCTAAGAGTGATTATTCAACAGGTTCAGGCGTGACCGGCTGATACTCTAGGGTAAAAATAAAACTGGATCTGCACGACTGTAGGATGGATTATCAAGATGCTGGAGCATTAAGCAAAGAATAACATCCAAGCTTCTAGAAACTCCCCCTCGTGACAGGATCAAACGGAATTTAGGAATCCGTAGAAAATATACAGGGTAAAACCGGTTGTATGCCACAATAAATGGTCTTAAATGCGAAACTCCCTGATAAGCTTTCTCGAGCGAGAACTGCCACTTATCGTCGGAAGGGACTTATATGCCAAACTGGATAAGCTCTCAAATAAAGAGACTGTTGCTTATCTGTGGATAATAGATTGATTGATAAAATAAACTTCTTCACGTCTCAAGTCTGTGCTCCCTTGACATGATTCGGTTTTTTCTTTTACTAAAGGATAAAATAAACTTCCTCATACTTCAAGATTTGTGCTCTCCTGAATACGATTCAGCTTCTTCTTTTACTAAAGGATAAAGTGAACTTTCTCATGTTTCAAGATTTTGTGCTCTCCTGAATACGATTCAGCTCCTTCTTTTACTAAAAGATAAAATGAACTTTCTCATACTTCAGGATTTTGTGCTCTCCTGAATACGATTCATCTCCTTCTTTTACTAAAGGATAAAATGAACTTCCTCATACTTCAAGATTTTGTGCTCTCCGGAATACGATTCATCTCCTTCTTTTACTAAAGGATAAAATGAACTTTCTCATACTTCAAGATTTTGTGCTCTCCTGAATACGATTCAGCTCATTATTTTACTAAAGGATAAAATGAACTTTCTCATACTTCAGGATTTTGTGCTCTCCTGAATACGATTCAGCTCCTTCTTTTACTAAAGGATAAAATGAACTTCCTCATACTTCAAGATTTTGTGCTCTCCTGAATACGATTCAGCTCCTTCTTTTACTAAAGGATAAAATGAACTTTCTCATACTTCAAGATTTTGTACTCTCTTGAATACGATTCAGCTCCTTCTTTTACTAAAGGATAAAATGAACTTTCTCATACTTCAAGATTTTGTACTCTCTTGAACATGATTCAGATCCTTCTTTTACTAAAGGATAAAATGAACTTCTTCATACTTCAAGATTTTGTGCTCTCCTGAATATGATTCAGATCCTTCTTTTACTAAAGGATAAAATGAACTTCCCCATACTTCAAGATTTTGTGCTTTCCTGAATACGATTTTGCTCAAACCTCCCCGCACTTCACGATGAAACGGAAAATGAAAACCAAGATGCTCGATGGAGATGGCCATTTGCTGCAAGTCATAACGAAGATAGGATAAGCTTCTCGGGCGAGAAATATCGCTTATTTGCAAGAGTGGCAATAATAAGCTTCTCGGGTGAGAACTGCTTGTAGAGGTGGTAACATGTAATGTAAATTGTAAAGAAAGTTGTTGTGATGAGCTTCTTGTATGAGAAGATTGATTGTATAGTGTAATGTAAAGTGTAAGGTAGGTGATAAGCTCCTTGGCTGGGAACTGTTGCTTGTCTGTTGTGTAATGTAGTGATAAACTTCTCAGGAGAGAACTGTCGCATATCTGCAAAGGATTTTAAATGCTTTTCTTGAAAGATAGCATAAAATAAATGCACGCCCAGGTAGATTCAGTGACCGACGGGACCGAAGTTTGATCTAGGATTGGGCTAGAAAGAACTAACGAACAAGACTCCATTGAGGAAACGAACTCGAATGGGACTACCTTATCCTAACGCGGAAAGGTAACGAAAATAACCATCGTTCACGAGGGTTGAACTCTGTGGGGAAACTGGAAACAAGTAGGTATTTTATGCTTAGGGCTGACGATCTTCTTGGAGAGAGCGGACAAACCCAGTTACTCGGCGGTAACGATAAAGGATGACGATAAATAGCAAGCATGCACATGCTAATGCGTATGTCAATGTGTATGCGAATGTGTATATTTATGTATATGAAATTATCATGCAATGAGTATGCTTACGCTCATGCTTGTGCATATGTTGACAAAACAGACGAGAGAGGAGACATGAGATGAAATAAACATCTCGACAGGAATACACGGCGCCCTCTGCAACAGTACATCTATTAGAGGATAGGAAGGGTTGATGGTAGAACCAAATCTTGCTTCAAAAATTCCAACTTCCCGGGGGAGAAAATATCATGACTTCTACATGGGGATACGATACGACTTCACTGGAGAGTATGACGTCCTGACTTCAACTAGGGATCCATGATCTCCGTATGGGGATACGATGCCATGACTTCACGGGAGGGATTTCTATCATGAACCATAATCAACCTAAGAAACTCTTGGATCAGAGACTTTCGGGGATAAAATAAATATTTGTGGTATGGGGAAGATATGGAGCTAGGCAGCTTCACGGAGATAGTGTAACAACTTTCTGGGAATAACACCTCGGCTTCCTGGGGAAAAGGTACACCCGACTGGGGATAAAGTATATCAAATTTCCCTGCAGAGAGCTCATCATACTTGTTGGGGAGAAATCATCAGACATTCTTGGGGAGAATATGGAAACCTCCTGGGGAATATTCCCGAGGAATGCAATTTTACTGAGGAACAGATGCTTCCACTGAGAACGAGTCTTCAAGAACATACATCACTTAGAGGATACCGTGGATATCTCTGAAGTCTTGAGATCACTGGGGCTTTATCGGAAGGATCCCAAAAGTGTTGTCAGCTTAAAGTCTCGCTAGGGACTATCACTGGGAAGATGCTGGTATGATCTTTGTAGTTTTGGAGATTACCGAATCGGTCCAAAGTGTCGTCAGCTTATAGTCTCGTTGGGGACTGTGTCAGCTTAAAGTCTCTCTGGGGACTGTGTTGAGGCATAGATTTTGCAACGATGAGATTTACTAGGGGAATGAAGACCGCCGGGAGTAAAATTCATCAGGTGCAGGAAGAATGTTGTAAAGCTAACTTTGATCTCAATGGGCTTTGTAGTAGTCGCCATTTTGAAAATATCATGCCCCAGAGTACCTGCTTTGTGAGAAAGTCATCTCGAGAGGATTTTACAGAGAAACATGGAGTCCAGATGCCCCACTGTTTTCAAACTCTTAGAGAGATTTGTCAGATCTCGACGTAACTGGCACAGATCAACCGTGTTATAACTCTTAAGTACGTCAGGCTTGCATCAGTAAGTGAATTAGAGACCACCTGCCCCTGTTTAGCAGGATCTTCGAGTTCCATCATGGATGTACTTATGTAAATTTCCAAGATATCAAGCAAAATCAACATGCATGAAATGCCTATTCTGAAACTATCAATGCAACAATATTTGTCTTGAAAATTTTGTTTTTATTTTGAAAAAGGATATCGCTATAACTCGTGACTGAAATCACTAGTTAGGATATGAGTTTAACTTGTAATGCCAACGGTAAATTGGGCATAGCTCGTAGGAGTCAGGAAACGCTATCTCGTCGAGTATGCTCTCAAGAGAATTTCTACTTCAATTAGGTCTTTTAATGGTTGTATCGTGGCTTGGTGCACGGTTTAGGAAACAAAGGATAAAGGCCTAAAGTTATTTGTACCCACCCATTCTTCGTGATGTTCTCCAATCCTAATTCAGTTAATCGGATACGAGCACTCGTATCTCAGTCGGATTTGATATGGTCGCAAACTTATCAAGGCTTTGGACAGGGCAGTTACTCACCTATTTCTAATGGCGATTGGTCACCCAACTTTGTTCTTTATTAGGGATTCCTTATTGTAATCCCTTGTTTTTGTTATATTTTTTTCATTCCCTAACTTTTGCCTGGACGACGTCCTTTGGATTTTTGACTTTGGAGTCCAGCGGGATGCCCCAGTTTTGCCTAAGTCTCCTTCATAGGTTTTGACTTAGCGGGCTATATATTTTTTTTTTATTTTTTTGTTGACTAAGTCGTGTGACTCTTTGGAAAGTTTGTGACTGCCCCACTCTTTAGGTAGTATAAGGATAGTCATTGACTTCTAAACTTCCTAAGATGTTAAGGATAGATTGGTTCTCGAAGGTTCATTCCTCCTTTTTGAGAGTCTGAGTGCTCAATCCATTTAACTGAAAAACTACCCTGCCCCAGGTTAAAATAAGGGTTTTAATATGGAAAAGAAGAAAACTCATACTTCAAGGCTCAAAGGGGTTAAAGAGGGATTATCTGCCTTATATCTCCATTGTTTTTGGGGTTTGAAACAATGCCTTACATCATCAGCTGGTTTCAATCAAAAACATACGACAAGAGATGAGATGTTTTTGGTTCATCATCCTCCTCCCAATTCTCTATCAAATAAGAGATCGGGTAAAATTGGCATTATAAGTTTATGAAAAATATTTTTAATGAGTGAAACGAATGGATTTATTCAAGACAAACATGCATTGCATCAATTATTCCAAAATAAACAAGTTCGCACATGATAATTATGCTTAATCAAAGAAAATAAACATATAAATAATCAAAATGTAATGTCTCAAAGTCCTTCAAGATGTGTTTGTGAAGTCTTCGCGTCTGAGACTGGCATGGTAGTGGTGTCCTCTAGCAGAGCCTCACGGGAAGGAGTCGTCTTGCTTGCCCCAGCTACCTCTGTCATTACTTCATTATCGGTCTTCAAATCTTTACTCAAAATAACTCTCCCAGATTCTCTGTTGATCGGGGTCGCATCATCTTGAGGATTGCTGAAATGAAAAGGACTAGGCATCTGAAGAACTACCGGCTTCGGCTGATTCACCGTATGCGCCACTGGCTGAGATATGTTGAAAACAGGCTTTGTAGAGCTTGATTCTGGCCCCTGGGATGCCCTGAGAGGAGTCTTGACTTTCGGCTGAGGATCGTCAAAAGACAGGACCTTCTTTTCTAGCAAATCTCTGACAATATTCTTAAGCGCGTAACATCCTTCCAAATCATGACCAGGCGCACCTGCATGAAATTAACGATGAGCGGCGGCATTGTAATTGACAGGTACTGGATTGGGAGGTGGACCTAAAGTTCGGGGTAACAACCAGACCTTGTTTCACTAAGAAAGGATACAACTCAATGAACGTCATTGGGATCGGAGGACCAGCTTGTATGGTCTCCTATTTTGACGAGGTATCGTCTCCTCTGATGGTTGGCACACGGGAGCGTTGGGCACTCATTGACAGTTGACAGGAGCTTGTGCAGGCTGATAAACCGGATGCTGATAGACCGGAGCTGGTTGCACAGGCTGATATGTAGGAAATTGCTGACTAAAAGGAGGTGCAACAGTAGCTACATAGGGTTGTGGAGCATACTGAACTGGATAGCCTTGAACATAATTTTGCTGAGGTTGCCAAGGTTGATGAGTAGCCATCGAGCGATTCCTCGGATGTGTAGGTCCTTTATGGTGGTCAACGCTCGGAGTTTTTCACTTCGGAGGAGTAACTCGTCGAACTGGTTGAGCAACAGTAAGATTCATTGAACTGTATTGACGATTCTGAGGAGGTATGTTCTCGACGGTAACAGCTGGTTGATGATCCACAACAGTATCGGTAATTTCAGAAACAACGGTAGGTTGATTATCCATCTTCACCTTAAGGGCTTGCAACATCTCCATAATCTGCCCCACACTTCCTCGAAGATCTTCGAGTTCATGGCTGACATGGTCGATCTCTTGAGCTTGTTCTTCTATCCTTTTTCGAGCTTAGGCTCTAGTGTTGTACTGATGCGGAGGACCCAGGGTGACGAAACTGGAAGGCGAGGGAACCAAGTATGAGAAACCGGGAGACACATGGAATGCAAAAATATGATGCTAAAATGCAAAATGATTTCATGGAACTCACAAATTTACGAATATTGCAGAATAACAAAGAAACTTTATTTATTAATTGAAAATGGATTGCAAATAATATTCCTAGAAAAATCTTGGAATAACATAAAAGCTAATAATGACCCTAAGGAAGCTTCTTGTTCTGTCCCTTGATCTGCTCTTCTAGCTGGGCCTTTTTGAGGATGAGCCTATCTTCAAAAGGTAGATCGAGAGTTAGAGGAAAATAAATCCTTCATCAAAACCAAACAAGGGTACGTTGGAAAAGTCTTCACAATTATTAGTGATCATATTCTCCTTGATATCGGATACCTTCAAGCATATGGCTTTAGCAACAGTCTTGTTCTTTAGGGTCCCTCTCCAAGAAAGGGAACAGAGTCTTATCCGAAATAGACAACCCTACGAGCTGAGAATATTCTTCCAAAGTAGGTAATAGCTGATAATCGGGGAATGTGAAGCAATGGTAGTCGGGATCATAGAATTGTAGCAAAATCGAAAGAAGTTCTTCGTTCATTTTATATTCCAACAGAGATAACAATCTTCCATACCAGTTACAGAATCCTTCTTGATCTTTGATTAAAGATCCTAGCTTCCTTAGGTCATCTAGCTTAAGACTTTTAAAAGTATATTTTAAAGTTTTCCCTCGATTGTAATCCATAATCCTGCAATATTCATAAACAAAATTCGAATTCCATGAAATGTAATGCAATGTGATGCTTTATGGATGCAATGCACATATATACACAAGTCTTAGGTTAAAGGTATGTGCAAGGAGTTAGGGTCTACCCATCCCAATAATGTATGTACTAAGGTTAGTTGTACCTGCAGAACAAGGTTCTAAGAAGTGCCCAAAGTCATTAGTCCATCCTTCGGATATTATCAACTTTCCAACTAACTCAGGGGTCGATAATATTCTTAAGAGAACCTCTTTTGAGTGTAGCATCGCGTGGCAACTATTGTAGGACTACTCCCACATAGTTCCCGCACTACGTCCTATATAAGGTCAAAGTGGTGTTAAGGTACTACGGTCCTCAATATCATAGACTCCAATCGAAAATAGTAAAAGTTTTCACGACTAACTCGATCAACTGAACCATTTTCGAAAGGGTCTAAACTGAGCGGTGATTCTCGAGTCAACTTGGTCGGGACTCACTCCCGGCAAGCCTCGTCGAATATCTCACCTTCCTATAATAAGGTCACTCAAGTCCGGGTTAGGACTTATCTCACAATAACAGGGTACCCCCCAAGCAAGGCACAATAATACATATACAGATAATTAATAATATAAAAGCATGCAATAAACAAAATAGGGGTAACCCTTAAAATTATGGAAATCCCCAGTGAAGTCGCCATTTTCTGTTGCGGTGGAAATAGGATATCAAACTATTAATTAGTTTGAATCACAATTCTTAATTCACAACCGCTCTTTGATTTATCCGAAGGAAAAGGTAAAAAGAGGGAAAACCTATTTTGCATCGTAAACACAATGTGGGGAGAGACCTAGGTAAGGAGTTGGTTAAGTTTAGGGAAGGTACTAGCACCCTAAACTTCTGTAGTACTCTACAGGAACCTTTTGTTTATTGTATGATTTTTTTATTTATTTATTATCTGCTTTAATATATCTTGAGCTAAGGGATAGAGTGACCTAAAAGACCTAAGGGTTAGTCCTAAGTTTACTCAGCAAGACGTCGCATCTTGTGCCTACGTATCCTGGATGGGATGGAATCAGAGTAATCGTAGTTCCCCTCGAAAGAGAGGTTAGAAACGTCTTGACTGTGGTCAAGGTTTCAAGGGGAGTAAACGTATCTTAAGGACACGCTTACGTGGAGTTTTGAAACTCCTATTTCTATGTTGAACTTGTTGAATTAAAATTGGAGTTGAAATTAGGGTTGAAATTATGTTCCACGGCGGGAAACCCTAAAAACAGAGAACGGCGACTCTTTGACCTAACGCTAGGGTAAAGGGCGTTTTCGTCCACGGCGGGACGCCTAAGCTAATAGGGTTTTGGAAACGGTCAAGAATTAGGGTTAATGACTCTGCGGTCAACGGTTAAACCTAATTCCTTCGGAGGAGAAAATTAACGGTAAACATGCAAACATGGAAAAATATTATATGGCAGAAATTAAAGTGCGGAAAGTAAAGAAAGCGTCACGATGATCACTCGCATAAATTACAAACCCCAAAAAAAGGAAAATAAAATAAAACCGCGACCATGGCCTCGCGTAAATTACATCCATGGACCAACATAAATTGAATAAACTAATCAGAATTTAAGTATAGTTTGAGGAGAAAAACAGAGAACATTTGTGAGAAGGGTTAGACAGAAATATGGCAAAAAATGGAACAGTTAGTATTGAAAGAAAGACAAACTGCAATTTGAAATTTTTATTATTGTTTTATTAGTTTTGAAAAAGGATTTTAGTTTTAATTTTGAAGAAAAGAATTTTAATCTTAGTTTAAAAAAGGTTTAGTTTAAGTTTTAAAAATTTGTTTTAGTTTTAAATTTTAACAAAACTCTAATTTTAATATTTTTGAAAAAACAAAATTTAATTATTATTTTGTGAGGAAGAAAGTTTTAACTTTAATTTTTTTTAAAATGTTTATCAATTTTTTAAAAAAAAGTTTTATACTTAAAAAAAACAAAGTTTTAATTTGTATTTTAAAAAAAGTTTTTTATTTTATTATCTACAAAAGTTTTTATTTTAGAAAAGCTTTTAAGAAAAAAAAATTAATTTGTTTTATAAAAGTAGAACTTTCACTTATTTTTAAAAACAGAATTTTAAATTAAAAATAAATGTACTACTAAAACAACAAAAGGGAAAATAAAAATTGGGTTGGGTTATGGTTACTGCTGCATGCGGCGCCGCTGCCATTGTTGCCTGTTGAAGCTTTTTCTTCTTTGCATGGCCACGATCCCTTCTTCTTTTCCTGCAAAAAAAACATCAAAAGAAAATATCCGTTAGAAACAAAAGTTACTCACCTTTCACGGGTTTGAAGTGGTTTTTCTACGATGGAGTTCGTTGATGATGAACGATGATGGTTTTTTTCAAAAATCTCTCCTCTTCTGATAAGTCGTGAGAACGGCCGCCGTTTTTCTCTTTTGTCTCCTTCTCCCTTTCTCAAATACAACTTATGTTTATATAGGTAACAAATTAGGGTTAACTCTAACCTAATGCCCATTTTAAATCCCAACTTAAATAATTAGTCAAAACTAAATACAATTTAAACAAATTAAAACAAACTTAAAACCCTATTTATTTACTAAACATTAAAAATATTATAAAAAGAATAAAATATTTTCTAATATTTTTAATTTTATGATTTTTGGATGTTTTTATGAATAATATGGAAAAAAAAAGGTGAAAAAATAATATTTTTTTAAAAAATAATTTAAATAAAATACGAAAATAATAATTAAATAATAAAAAAAACTATTTTTGTTATTTTTTTTATGAAAATAGAAAAGTTAGAATAAAAATAAAAGAAACAAAACAAAAAGTGAAAAAAGTGCAACAATCAACCAACTGCACAATAGTGGTTAGTTTAAACGCAATGCAAAATGAAATGGGATGCAAGATGGAACGACTAACCTTAGGGCAAAATTTGGGGTATTACAATGTCGTATGCACTCGAAGTTATTACATTAAACTTAGGCATATGTGACATTCATTTAATTATCTCTAATGCCATACACTCTTTAGATACTATTTCATTAAACCAAGTTAAGAAAGTTTTGTTATGTTCTACCAATAATATTTTTTCACTCATCCGGGGAAATTTTTCTTTGAAAAGACTTTTGTGAGCAGACAAGTAAGGTTGAACTTCATCAACATTATTTAATATATACAAATGTGCTTGAAGAACTACATATCAGTAAAAAGTCTTAACATTTAAATCTTGAATACATCTACCATCATATCTTCCATTATGACGAGACTCAGGAATCCCTATAGAGTTTGTTTCTGACAAATAGTTTTTACAAAACTCAATAGCTTCTTTTGTGATATATCATTCAATGATTGAAGCTTTCGGACGATGATGATTCTTTGTATACTCATTAAATATCTTCGTGTATCACTCTACTAGATACATCTACCATAAATAAACAGGACCAAAAATTCTAATATACCTTACTAGATGAAAAACTAAGTGAACCATTCTGTAAAAAAAATGATGGTAGGTAAAACATCTTTTTAATTGACATACGATAATTACTGGCATGATCCAACTCATCTAAATTTCTAGGATCAATGACTTTACTACATATAGAATTGAAGAATAAGTACAATCTGGTTATAATTACCCTTATATTTTTTGGTAAAATGTCAGATAGCCACTGGTAGAAATTGTTGCATCAAGACAGGACAATCACGAGATTTGAAGAAAACTAATTTGAGATCTTTCATTGACACAAGTTTCTTAACATTTGATGAGTACCCTTGGGCAAATTTGATACTCTGCAAATAATTGAAAAAACTTTTTTTCTTTTTTAGATAGAGCGTGACATGCTAGGGGCAAATATGTTTTTATTTTCTATATCTTTTAGGGCTAACTCCTTTCGTATACCCATCACCACCATATCTTCACGGAATATTTTAGTATCTTTTGTCTTACCTTTAATGTTGAGAAGTGTTCCAGTCAAACTATCACATATATTTTTCTCCACATGCATTACATCAAAATAATGCTTATATCGATACTAGACCAATTTGAAAGATCAAAGAACACTGACCTTTCTTTTCAAATATTTTTCCCCACAAATCGTTTTTGTTTTTTTCTAAAGACAACATTAATGTGTTGTTGTCTTTTATAATCTTCCTTCCTGGTTAAGAGCTTTGGAGCGATATCAAACTCATGTTTTCTATTAAAATTCTTCTGCAATCTAAGGTATGAATGATTAGCTCTTAGAAATGTTTTATGCCTAAGATAAACAATCTTTTTTCTATTTTGTAATTGGTGGGAAAGCATGTATCATTTTCACATATAAGACAGGCTTTATGCACCTTGACGTTGTACCTAGACAAATTAAAAGTCATTGATTATGCAAAACAACATGACACACAGATTAAAGTTATCACATATATACGCATCGTCAACATCAATGTCTTCCTCCCACAAAAGTCTTAAATCTTTAATCAATGGCGTTAAATAAACATCTATGTCGTTCCCGGGTTGTTTTAGATTCGAAATCATTATGTTGATGACATGGTAGATTAATAAATTACTATTGAAAGATAATGTAAAACTATTTTACACAGTCAGTACACTATTTTTAATCTCAAATTAGAAAGAAATAGATACAATGAGCATAATATTAATTATTTTTAATGTTATTGTTAAATTTCTTTTGTTTATCGTTTATTATCCATTCTTATTTTTTTAAAATATATTTATTATTTTTTATTGAAATATATTATTTATTAATATTATTAATTTTATTTAGACAAAATTAATTACATTTATAGTTAAATAATAATTATAAATAAAATATACATATTAATACATTATTAATTTTCTTGATAAACATATATCATAAATTTTATTTGGTGTGAGAAATGTCGGACCAACTAACGAGACTTACGACGTTTCCTAAATGAAACTTTCTTTTTAAATAGAGAAGATTTAGACTTTTTAATATATCTATTTATAAATATACTAAGTCACAAACTATAGAAAAAATCCTTTTAAATCTATTTGATCGACCTACTTAAATAAATATGTATAATTTTATTATTATTATATTATTTTTATATTTTTAGTTAAAATACAAAAAATAAAGCATAACTATATTGAAGAATATAGGAAAATAAATTGAAAAAAATTTATGCATAACATCATGATGTTTTTATAACTTCACTTAAATAAATAATATGACAAAATTTAAAATATTAGATAAAGTTGAATAAATCAATGAAAATAAATATTTATTTTCATTTATCTTTTAATTGATTATTCTGTTTATTTACAAATTTTAAATAAAATAATTTTTAAATAAGATAATAATAGATCAATAGAACATTAAAAAGGTAAATTCAAACATAAAAATAAATGTATGATATATTACAGTTAGACTTAAACTTAAAAACTTTTAACATGATTTGGCAAAACCTATTTGGGGTAGCTTATACTCTCACCCTTTCAGTTTTATGAATAGAACTCAATTTAACTATAGCCAAAGAATTGTGGAACTGCAGTGCACAGCAGTTATATTCTGAATTCTGGAAAGTACAATTTGTTTTCTTCTTTTTATTGACACGTGCTTTGCTTCATTTAATTGTTTTTTTTTAATGTTTTAATCTTCGTCAAAATGATTACACGAAGTTTATTTTACAGTTTACACAACTATTACTTGACTTTTTATTTTATGAAAGTTTTATATGGATTAATCTAATTATTTTGTTCAATTCAATTAACGAAAAAAACTGTTGTTTCTAGGAATATTATATGACTAAAATAGTAAAACACATTTTACTTACCAGAGTATTATTTCTTTGACCATGCAATAGTTACCGTAAGTATAATACCTACACTTTCATGGCTATATATACATAACCTCTTTTTTATGTAACTCAAATTTCAAACACAGACATATCATTATCTCATAGAGCCTCTTATTGTAGTCAATAAAAATGGGAAGAAAAAAATTGGTTGTTGCATCAGATTTTGCTCTATCTTTCATGTGGGTATGCTCCGGTGTTCTTCTAAAGTCATTCGTAATAAAAAACATGACTTTTTCTCATTCCCATCTTGCTGAGATTGTCAAGTTTTCTTTTTCTATAGCCAACATGTTCTTTTACGCTTTTCTTTCTAAGCTTTTTCATGGTGGTGCCAACAATCCTCTTGCTACTTTGGTTGATGCTATCTCTGGAGATTTTCATAACTTCCTTTTCTGCATTGGTTCTAGAATTCCTGCTCAGGTGGTTGGATATATTGTTGGAGTTAAACTTCTTATCGATACCATTCCCGAAGTAGGACGAGGACCACGTTTGAATGTCGACATTCCTCTCGGAGCATTAACAGAAGGATTATTAACATTTGTAATTGTAATCATTTCACTTGGACTTGCCGCCACAAAAATTCAAAGAAATTTCTTCATGAAGACTTGGATTTCCAGTCTCATGAAGATAATACTTCATAAACTCGGTTCTGGTCTCACTGGTGGTTGTATGAATCCCGCATCTGTAAGTACTATGTTATTCAAGTTTACTAAATGTGATAGAATAAAATAACTTTCTTTTCTAAAAGAGTTTGATTTACATGTGTTCAGGTGATGGGATGGGCTTATGCTCGAGGGGATCACATAACAAAGGAGCATTTCTTTGTATACTGGCTTGCTCCTATAGAGGCAACTCTTTTAGCAGTATGGACTTTCAAATTGCTAGTACGACACATGAGAAAAGATAAAACATCCTCAAAAGTAAAATCAGATTGAAGAAATTATGTTTTGTGATAAATGATTTCATCTTTCATTTAAGGATTATTTGTGTCATGTAGGTTTCATAATGTAAGTATTCAAAATGTAACTATTACTTACAAAAAAATTTATGCTCCTTATCCGTAAAGAGTATACATTTTGTGTATGTGTAGCACCTTTTTTAAATAATATTGTTTATCTTTTTAAATTGAAGAGTCAGGGTTTATAGGATTTTACATGGAGCATCTTCTAAAAACTCCAACTCGATCTCGATCCTGACAATATTAAGGCATTTTAGAACTCACTAGTTGACTTGTCTAGCGAGCAGGTATAAGTAAGGGGTCACATAACTCTTAAAACGACCTGCGACGCAACAGCAGATTCCAAAGCAATCAAAGTCAATTACCTTGTGATGGATGCCTTATTGCCCTATAACGTCATTCTTGGCAGGCCAGCCATAAATTTATTAGGGGCGATTATATCCACCCAGTACCTGATCTTGAAATACTCGTTATTTAGCGAACTTGTCTGAACGGTCTGGGGAGAAAAGGAGAGCACCCATGAATGTTATTAAAGTAGTCCGACGATGACGAAGGAGGATGTCTCCCACGAGGTCGCCCTCTGAGGCACAAGATGCATATACCACGAGTTAGGATTCTAGACTGGGCGTGGAGAACGAGAGACTCACACCCATGAAAGATCGGAAGGAGGTTTAAACAGGGCCTTTAGGTTACCAAGTAACACAAATAGGCACCTCGCTTTCCAAAGAAGAAGAGCACGAATTACTCGGCCAACTCTAAGGAACTTTGAGTTGTTTGCATGGACCCCTGCGACATACCAGACATAAATATTAGAGTGGTGTATCATCATGTCGCCGTCGACCCCACTGTGAGACCAATTTCTCAAATAAAGCAAAAGGTAGGTGAAGAGAAAAGAGTTGTCATTAACGAAGAAGTGACAAAGTTATCAAGCATGAGCTTCATCATAAAAGTAAAATTCCCACTGAAGGGCCAACCATGATATCAATTAAGTTTCGTATGGCGAGGATTTCACCGACCTCAATACAGCCTATCCCAACCCAGATATCAATCGTTTGATTGATGGGTCCTCGGGATACTGTTGAAAAATATTTTAGGTGGGTGTTTTATAATATCCGCAGGGATTGTTCAGATATCGAGATGCTTGTGATTTAATAGTTTAACGTTCTAAGAAAAGGGTTTTCAAAAAGTTCTTGTTTTGTAACATATATTGTTGTGGCAAAGAGTAAACTCGAGAAAATATGTTTTATTTTATGAAAAACATGTCAAGATTAGATTTTGTTAACCCCTTTCATACATATCCGATTAATCAAGCATGTGAACTTAGTTTTGATCAATACAATCACGTGTCCTCGCAAATCCATTTATTTCTAAGGCGGCTTCGTGAATATTATTATTTTAATTGCTAGATGATTTCCCGAAATAACAATCAAAACAATAAACATAAAGATCGATACAAAGAAAATTTTAACTTCCAAATCTATGTCTAGAGTTTGTTGGTTAATAGATGAAGAAATTAGATCAACATTTGGAAAATTTATGCCTATAGTGATTCAAACCATACATATATCAATAAAAGCAAAGATCTTCATCATATATTGATCATCAACCTTGTTCACATACTAAAGATCAAAAGAAATACATAATAGCAAGGTTAACTACCTCTAATCTTGACACAAAAGTGTTTAGCTAGTCATCAGCATGGTAGCTTGATCAATAAGTAAAAAGGAAAGCTTTGATAGCATCAAAATTAAAAGATCAAAGAATGATGCTCCAAAGTTTTGATTCTCACTTCTCTTGAGATTTCTAAGATTTTTTCCCTAAAAATATCTTTATCCTATTTGACCCTTAATAGATACATAATTTGACCCTTAATAGATACATAACTATGAATTTCATGGATTCCTATTTGTTGTACCCCAGTGTTTGCACTCACTTTATCCTAACCATAATTGGTTGTTGCTTCACAATCATATGCATTTGTCCATTAGGTCATTCACAAAGATTCATGTGTGTAGCACCCCAAAATTTTCTCATCTATTCTTGTGTTTTTAGCTTATGTTTGTTTGCAGTAGCATATTCATGTTTTCATAGCATTGGTTCTTGGCAGGGGATCAAGGTGCCAAGGTTGTGTTTCTTCAAGTTCAAGCAAGGTGTTCTTTGTGGCTTTGTGGTATTCTCAACCCTAGAAGTCCCTCATCATCAAATATGGTTCAAGGCAACATCATTCCAACATCATATGTGTTTCATCATGGCTTATTGTGCAAGAAATCATTAAGAGATTCAAGTTTGGTGCAAGGTGTTTGACCTAGTATAGCAATTTGTGGATGTTATGATAAAATGAGCATAACTCTTTAAATTTTCAACATCTTGAGGTGGTTCTTTTTCTAGTGAACTCTTATCATCATCCCTAACAAGTTCTCTTTGCAAGGAAAGATCAAATTATGCTTGGAAGGTCATCAAAAGTTTGAAGACATTATAGGTCATTTTGAGTTTTGGAAGAATTTCTTAGTCAACTTCAAAATGGCATAACTTGGCCAATTTTTATCATTTGGAGCCCATTATTTTCTAGAATGAACTTGAATATTTCCTCTACAACTTTGATTCAACATGGAAGAGCTAAAAATCCATAGAAGGTCTTGGTTTTCATCAAAATATTATAGGTCTCTTTTTGGTTCCTAAAAGACTTGAAATTTTTCTAAGTGTTTTATGATTTTCAATGCAAGAAGAATCATCTCAAAAAGCCTCCTACATTGTGAGAACCATGGCTGCAAAAATTGAATTTCAAAGATGGATTTTCACTACAAGTCAGATTTGAATTTGATTGAATTGGCTCCTAATCACCAAATTAAGCCACAAATTTAATCTAAACTTAATTAACCAACTTTCCTGGGTTGATTTGAGCCTTGAAACGCAAGGTTTGAGTGAGTTTTGACAACTTTCAAGTCACACTTTGGTCATGCTGGAGAATTTGTTGAAAATCACATCATTCACCCTCCCTTTTGATTCAGATAGATTCTCCTATAAATAGGGAGTCATTTCCACTCATTTCCACAAGCTTTTGATAACCAAAACCACTCTGCCAATATCCCATTTGAACTCTTGAGCTTGAACTTCGAATTTCCATTTCCACACCTTAAACACTCAAATTCTCCACTCAGTTAGTTTCACCAACATTTAGTAAAGCTAACCAGATCAAGAACTTGAAGAATCATGGCCTGAATCAAGCTAGGGAACTCCATTTTCAAAGCTTCAAGGTTAAGCTACCACAGGTATAATTCTCAACCATTTTGATTCAAATTTGTTGCTAAGATGTAGCCCTTGACATGCTGATGTTGTTTGTATAGTTAGTTTTTAGTTGTAGTTGAGTTTTGTTGCTGAATTTTCAAATTCGTGTTTGAATCTTGTTCTAGTTTTTTTTCAAATCGAGTAAGTTATGATTTAAAGAAATTTAGCGCGATGATATGGTTGAGATCGTCTTGAAAAGACACATTAGATGAAACCACTATGAGCTCCATTGGTTATGGTTTGAGAGATGCACGATTTCTGCAAATCTCTGGGATTTTTTAGTGGATGGAGGTTGAAGATGATGATCTCATCGCCCATCATGCCACTTGTTTGAATCCTGTGTGTTTTGACCTTTTTGTTTGGAAATGATGAGATTGACTCAGATCCATCGTGGATGCGCGCTTTCTGGCCTTTGGATCTGATACGTCATTTAATAAACTCAGATCCAACGCATCTTATTTTTTCTATTTTATTTTCTTTTTCTAATTTGTTTTTAAATTCATTTTATTTTCAGAAATTCATAATAAAATCAGTTTTTATCAGAAATATACCAAAGTATTTTCTAAAATTCTCTTTTACTTTTATCTTTCTGATTTATATTTTTGTGCATTTTTATTTTATATTTTTATATTTTTCATGATTTTTATTTGTTTTGCATGATTTTAATTGGTTTAAAAATACTTTTGAGTCATTTAAAATTATGAAATTATTTTCATATGATTCTATGATGGTTTTGAACCTATGATGATTTTCTTGGATTTTTGTTTTCTGTTTTGGATATTTTCATGTATTTTTGATTTATTTGCTTGATTTTAATTAGTTTAAAATTATTTTTGGGCATTTAAAAATGTTGAGGAAATTGTCACATGATCCTATGATGGTCTTAGACCTATGGTGATGCCCTTGAATCTTCACTCATGCCTTGATCTCCTCTTTTCCTTTTTTAGGGTTTTTCTTTCTTTTTTATTTGTTTTTATTTTGGATCTATTTGTATTTTTGGTGAATAAATGATGTTGATCCATTATGAGGTGGTTCCCTTGTTTTCTCCTCACTCCTTTGGAATCTTTGATGTTTGCCTTGGTGATCCATCAGTTGTAGTTGTTGATGATGGGTGATTCACTTTGAAGTTTGACTTTGACTGTCAAACTTAAGTGATCCCTCTTGTGCACTCATGATTGGATGTATACCTGTTGACCTTGTTTTATTGTTGCCCTACCTTGTCTCTTTGTTCATTTGCTTACTTGTTGCTTTGCTTCTTGTTTGGTCCATTTGATTGAGCATTATGGAGTTTGCTTTGCCTTTGATGTTTGTCTGCACATTTTGGATGTGTTTTGGATTTGAGATGTACCTATGATATGTTGACTTGAGGTGTTCTTGTCCATCTTGTTTTGGTTTGACCTTTTTTAATTTTTGGCTTTGGTCTTGTTGCCTTTCTCCTTCATTTTTCTTCTCCTCTCTCTGTGAGACTTCTTTTATCCTTGTTTTCATTTGTGATTGAATTGAATATTGTTTACTTGTGCTTGCTCGCATGATCCCTTAGGATTCCTAGTCCCTCTATTTAAGATGGGAGTAGGAGAGACACTAGGCTTTCAATCCTTTGTATGATAACAATTAGGATAGTCCCCCTCATCTCAACTTTAGGTCCATTCTTTGTATGATAACATTAGGTGGATTTCCCTTTCATCCTAACCTTAGGACCATTTTGTATGATAACATTAGGGTTTTCAGTTTTCCTTTTAGTGTTTTCTTGTGTCTTCTCTTCTCATCTCAAACTTCTCTAAGACACTTAATAAAGAATGACAAACATTGTACGCTAAGACCCTTAAGTACATGGGAAATGATGAGTGGGGGTTTCTCCTCACTTGTCTAGAGTGTTTAGCGTATGCCATTTGGGAAATATGCAACGCATTCGCTCCTATGTCATAGTCTTTAGTGCAACGTGGGTCTCAAACTAACTCAATTCACTTCACTAAAACTAACAAACCAAATTCAAACATTTTTATCCTTCGGGATTGTTCTTCAAATCATTTTCAGAAAAGAGTATATTGTTTTTCCGTTCTACCGCAAACAGACATCGTCCCTAACTGCTGGAATAGAAACTTAGTGTCGCTCATAAAAAACACTTAACCAACCTGTGGTTTCGTAACCCGGACTATATTTGCTCTGATTTCTCATACCAGATGAGGATACGTAGGCACAAAATAGTGATGTCTTGGCGAGCAACCTTCCCCAAATTACCCGTAGTTTTCTGAACTATGTTGACTCTGACTTTCCCATTGCACTGGGGAATACGTAGGCATAGGGCGGCGATGTCCTATAGAGTCTCTTCTTTTCTTTTTCCCCGGTTTAGCAGTAGCTTTTAGATAACTCACCCCTTTGATAGACAACAAGTGTGGATCCCATTGAGTACAACGGACTTGAGAGGTGTCCATACCTTCCCCTTGTGTAACCGACTCCCAAACCCAAGATTTGGTTGCGATGACCTTGTCTTCTCCCATTCTTCAGGTTTTCTTCGATCGTTCATTTTCCCTCTCTTTGGGATAAATAATGTTTGGTGGCGACTCTTCTGTTTGTTTCCGCCAGCCCTTTTTCGCAGTTGCGACAATGTGCATAAGAACCTAATACATGGGATCAGGGACGGATCTAGGTTTAGGTCATTGGGGGCACTTGCCCCCACTAATTTATTTATTTTGTATTAAATAATTAATTATTCTAGTTTAATTTTTTTAATTAAATATTGCCCCCATAAAATAAATTAATTAATTTTAATTATAAATAATTAAATAAAAATTAACTTAAAAGATAAGTTGTTAAAATATTATTTGACCATATACATGTAAATATATATGTAATAATATTTAAAAAATAATAATTATTCTGAATATCTAACTTAAAGATTAATTTGTTGTTTGAATAACTATTATGTATTTATTTTATCTTTTTCAATTTTTTGATGTAGTACTTTAATGACAACAAAAAGGTACTAACTAAATTAAACTCACAAGACAAATATATATTTATTTTAATAAATTTTTATGCAAAAGTTTCTAATATGCGGTATGTAATATTTAAAATATGTGTACTTCCTTCTTCACGTTAAAAAATATCTCACTTTTATATTTTTTTTAATGTTTTAAAATAATTATCTCTTAAAAATATGATATAATATTATTTTTTTATTACTATTTCTATTATTTATTAACTTTAATTTAATTCAATTATGTTATTTACTATAATTAATAAACGTATTCTTAAAAATGACATTGATTTTTTTTATTAAATTTATATATATATATATATATATATATATATATATATATATATATATATATATATATATATATATATATATATATATATATATATATATATATATATATATATATATATATATATATATATATATATATATATATATATATATATATATATTAAAAAAACTATATTGTTCAAATAAAATATTTTTTATGAGACGAAGGAGTATTATTTCGCCCCCACTAATTAATATTCTTGGATCCGTCCCTGCATGGGATCAAGGCTCTCTAAAGAATCTGGGCTTTCTATTGGGTTGAGGCTTCTATTTCATTGAAGATTAATTCAACTGGTCCTTTCATAATTTATAGAACTATGGTCTGAACTATCATCATCATTCATCATCCAAATTCACACTCAAGTTTAAATTCAAATCATTTCTAGGGACTAGTAAAAGGTTCTCAATTGTTACAATTCATCCGATCGAATATGACTTTCATCATTACTATCCTGGTTCTATTGAAGAAGACTATGAATGGGGTATTACAAATTTATTCATGTTTTATCAAGGGTTGACTTTCGGTCAACAAGGTCAACTATAAAAGGTTGATTTTTGTTGACCTATTTGGACTTCCTCGTCAAGGTGGATTATGACTACATTTATGTAGTTTTGAAGAAGAAGAAAATTGAAGATCTTCACGTGTAGGTGGATCGTTATGGTTAATCACTCCACCAAAGAAAACAATTACAAGCCCGAAGATCAAAGGAAATGTAAAGATGAAAAGGCCTTTGATTTCTTCTTTTCATTGAAGTTGAACATTTTTGAAGAAATTGTTGAAATCCAAATAGAAACAATTTGTGGTGCTTTTGATTATTAACAACAACCAACCAAGATACATTGCAATCATTAAGCTGGAACTTTAAAGATTTACAGGAACCTCGGCCGAGAGAAACAATATGGGAACAATCCAACCTAGGGATGATGTCAAAAGAGTTGATTGTTAACATGTAGAATCAAAATCTTAAATTTGGTTTTCTTCACATATCTATGTAGTTGATTTCTCAAAATATGATTTCAGTTGTTGATTTTACTCTAAGACAAAAGCTATTTTACAACCCTATCAAAAGAATGTTGGATTATCAATTTGTGGTTTTGCGGTTCAATCAAAAGAATATTGGATTATTAAATTTTATTGTTTTCATTCATTATCATGGTTTTCTCACTCTAATTTTTTAGGCAAGTTTGATCAAGAATAAAAATAGTGGATATGAAACTAAAGCCAATTTCAATCGCCTTGTTTGAAGTAGAATCTCACTTGTGAAGCTATACCAAATTTGATTGACATGATTCCTCACATGTTGTAATTCAAGATCATTCACAAAGTATTTATACAAGGCTCAATGTTACAAAAGTTACATAATAAAATCATAAGAGATTTATCTTCAAGAGGGGGGTGTTCAGTACTCCAACCTGAATGTCCTGAGCTAATTAAAATAAATATAAATATTCTATAGAATGAGTCTTTGAACCTATTTTCTGAAGGTGACTCTTTCTTGACATCGTTACCGATTTTGTCTAAAGAGGGACAACATGCTCCAACACACCTTACCGCGCTATATGCTTTCTATTCTAGTTGCATCGTTGCAAATTTTTTGGAGCAACTTTGGACTTTTGCATGGCCATTGGCTATTGCCTTGATTCATTCAAGCCTCTTGTCGATTTCTATGATGAGTTCCCTCACCAAAGTGGCTATAACTGTTGGTGGTCCCTTTGTCGAAAAATTAATGGACCATTTGCCTAGAGTACTGATAAGTGGTTTTTATTGTGAATTGGTGTTGATGAATGTTGTGGATGTTTGTTTATAAACTCAACTCATTTGTTGTGTATGTTCTATATTTTTAAAAAAATGGTAGTATGAAGTGTAAGGAGTCTGTCGATTCACATAGGCATGAGCATGTCATGGATATGTGGAACAACATCATATATTCGAATTCGAAGACTAATTTTCTGGTACACTTAAAGCATCTTGAAGTTGTATGTGACAATATTCCAAAATATGTTTAGTATGTGCATAAAAATTGGTTGACGCCCTATATAAAAAGATTTGTTACTACTTGGTATAACACTTCATTTTACTCTAGATTGCACGACTTCGTTTCAAGACAGCGTATACAACATATTTGAAAGGAGCTAAAAATGATGTAATTTGTTAGTTGTGATAAAGCAGCATGTGGTTGCTTTATTAGAATAGCACGCGACTTACCTTATGCATGTGAACATGCAGATTATAAAATACAAGAAGAGACTATTCTGTTAGAATCGATATATGTGTTTTAGAAAAAATTATTCATTAAAGAGCATGAGGTCATTGAAGAAGAAAGTGGGACACAATTGGATTTACAAGAAGAGTGTGAAGAGCTAAAGAAGTATTTCAGTACACTAGATTGTAGGTTAGAGGGAGATGAAGAAGAAAGTGCGGGAACTAACACATCCATCCACAACTTTCATGTGTCCACCATCATTGAAGTATAAGCCAAACAGGGAAAATGAGAAGAGTATAAAAGGTGAAGAAAGTGATGTGTATCGTGATCCTTCACATTGGGAGTATGTTGAGGGCTCATTGGGAAGTCAGAGTACAAAGAGATCATATACAAAACCAACTGAAAGTCAACCGTGTAACGTGTAATCAATACTAAAATATTTGTCTCAATTTCCTGTTTTCTTGCACTAGTAGATTGATGACATTGTTGATGTGGAAGACAATGTAAATTGTGATTTTCTGTCTAATACATCTTTACTTGGATGGGGCGAAGTATATTGGCCTTTGATTCGGACACAGATAGATACTGAAGTTTATCAACATCATCAATTATATTCCAATTTTTTCTAAAACACAGTACCAAAAGTTAGGAGTGTGTTGCGAGATAAGTGGATGACGATTCCTGATATGAGTTACTATGTTGCTTCTAGATACAATATTATATTGGTCTCGTTGTCTAGGAACCATAACATCACATCATTCCCATTAGTGATAGCTCCAAGCATTGCTTTAAGTGGATACAAAATAATTAAAGTTTGTTTTGTTAACAACAATCATTGGGTTCAGGTGAAGATGAAACCCAATTATCCTTTGCCTCCTGTCACAAATTGACGAAGATAGAACTTTAGTGAAGTTATAAGAGCATGGAAATCAGCATATGTGAGACATATTAGACACTAGAAAGAAGAAGCCAAGAAGTCAACATAATTTGTTTTGTAATGATATTATATCACTTTTGCATTATATGTACGTGTTTTATCTAGTATAGTTTCTTGAAAATGTAAAATATATATATATATATATATATATATATATATATATATATATATATATATATATATATATATATATATATATATATATATATATATATATATATATATATATATATATATATATATATATATATATATATATATATATATATATATATATATATATGTTTTTTTCCATAATTTAATTAATGCCTACCAAAAATTTTAAAATTTTTGAAAATTTTGGTGTACCAGATATTTCAAAAAATCTGATAGGTTTTATATGTTTTCAGTTCTTTCCAAATATCCAGTAATTTTATACCAGATTTTAAAATTTTTTGATATTTCTTCATTATTTTTCTAGAAGTCCTTGATTTTTTACTAACAATTTGCAAAATATCTGGTATTTCTACTTTATTTTATGAAATATTTGGTACACTTGCAAAGAAATCCAAAAATTCTTCATCTAAATGATAAAAAATGCAAAAATCCGATATCATTGTCAAAAGTTCAATATTCATAAAAAACATTTAGTTAATAAGGGCAAAAATTGGGGGTGCTAGATCAAAATTGAGGTGGTAGAGAAGAAACCTTTTGTTAACACTGTGTAAAGTAGAAACTAGCAAAATACCCATACTTTCGCACGAGTAGATTTATTTTTGTATTGTGAAAATAATATATTGAGATATACTTGTAAAAAAAATTCATTCTATATAAAGAATGTATAATGAAAAAAAATAATATGCAAATTTTTTAACAATAAATTTGCAATATAGTTACACAAAATATAATTAAATTTTGAAAAATAATATCAATGATCCAAAATAAGAGGAAACAAATAAATGACCAGATAGCATTTGTTTCAACCATTTATTATCATGTTCCAAAAGTTGAAATTTCAAACATCAATCTTCAAAGTGAACTCAATGATTTAGTCTGTAAAATGAAAAAAATAGTTGTATTAGATAAAAATTTATAAGAGGCATTGTACTAAGGAAAGAAAAAATATTAAAATTATTTAATAGAATCAAAATCATTTCCCAGTGTTAGATTCTTACATGCAATTACATTAGCATAGTAGCCGGCATGGAATTCCTACATCTCTACCTCTAAATAAGCAAATAAATTACATGATTGAAAAGTTTACAGTGATAAACTAAAGGATGTTAAGAATGAAAAATATAAGCAGAATCATCCTAGGCTACCATTACAATGCAACATGTACATCAAATTAATTTCAGAAAATATATGGAGGGGCATAAGATAGATGACAGAATAAAAATTTCACAAGTCAAACGCAATTTTATCCATAATATTGCAACGCTATAATTTATTCATTGGGAAAAAGATATACCTCTAGCAGTGCATCCTTGAACTCAGCACACACCATAATACCATTGTAGACAGGATATGATCGACCATTTTTAAATTCAAAACCAACCATAGTATGTACATAATAAATATCTAGCCTCTTGGCGACAATATATGCCCTTGGAAACCTCGAGTGCATAATACCCGGTGGTAGACATTTCTCAGACCAAACATCTACTTAAAAGCGATCCTTCTATATGTAAAATAAAAATTGTAACTGCCAGCAATATAAGAATTTCTAAAATCTCAGAAAAAATGCAAATATAATTTTCTAAAATCAAAATAGTTTGTTCACCTCCTTAACGCTATAACCAAAATTCTACCATTTTTCAGAACCTCCAAAAGAAGTTAGCACACAATAATGCACAATAACGCAACAAAAAATAATAATAATTGGAGGCAGAAATATACTCAATGAAATTATCATCTACCTAAATAGAACAGATTTATTTTACTTTTGAATGCTATCAGTTCACATAAACCAAATGATCAAACGGTATATTCCTCCAAAAAAACATTCATCGTTCTTCTTCTCCAAAAATCCACAACCCCTGAAAACAAATTGGGCTTAAATTTCACTCATTCACCTCAAGCATTCTATCATTTGCGCACTTTCTCGCCACCTTCTTCATTTCAAATTGAATTTCACAATTCCTTTCATGCCGGAGAGGGAGTTCCAGAATAATTCCTCTTCCGATACTGGTGATAATTTTATGGAGAAAATTTGTTATATGTTAGTATCATATTATTTAATTATTTAGGTTTTTTTTCTTTTGTAATTGATTTTGCCTCTGAGACAAATTCACCTAAAATGAGGGTTATAAGTGGAAGACGAAGCAGGTGACAAGCAGTATCACACTTTTGACGGTAATAATTATTGGTTTTGTAGTGTTTGTGTGTCATTTTTATTACATTTAATTATTCATGTGTTCCAACACTTTTCAGGCTTGGATCCTCCAACACTTCTCACACATCTCTGGTTGGTCGTGTGTATCGACCTATATTGAGGATATGTCACGTGCTTATGCATTTCCCCACTCAGAGGGAACCATGCGACAAAGTCGTTTCAGTGTATCTTGACCACTTTGTAGTAGATGATATTCACTTTAGCACATATGTCGATAACTGTGAGACGCAACCATTTGACGCCATAATCTTATGCTTGGGATGGTTGGCTTGCGGTTCACATCATACATTTCTTCATCTACCTGAGTGCATCATGCGGCAGTTTGGCTACACCAAACTATTCTTAGACACTCTATTGTCTTTGCTCCTCCCGCTATGACACCTGCAAATATGGATGTCATGTTTAATGATTACCTTAATCATCTAGTACCAGAGGAGGCACAAAGTACCATAGCTGAGAGCGATTGGAGCTATGTAGGCGGGTATATCAGGTGATTCTTTAGGGTGTCACATTCATATATGGGCAGACTGCTCCAAGAGATCCACCGAGACCAGCTCATTAGGAGATACTAGAGAAGGAGCATGATAGGTTAGATCATGCTCATGATGTACTGCCTAGATGTTGTTGTATTATGGAGATTGCGCAGACATGTATTGATTAGGGTATCTTTCCTGATGATTCTGGTGAGGGAGGTCATAGATGCCATTATGAAATAGGCACAAGAGGAACTGATGTACCATAGACAATGTTGGGGCACGCGGGTAAAGGAGGATGATGAGCCCAATGAGATCGAGTTCGACGTCCGACATACACAGTAGTTGATAGTTTTTGTAGTTTGGATTTATGTTCAGTTGTATTTTAATTTTACTTATTTTAACTTCATTGTATATTTTGACGTTATTGTGTATGTCATAATGACTTATTTTGACTTCATATTTATATATGTCAATTTTTGCATATCGGTTGTATGGTTTAATGCTCATCACATAACAAGGGTCTTAACATTTATAAATCGTCATTTACATCTGAGTAACCATAAAATTAACTTAACTTACACTGTTTTGATTGGTTACGGAGATGAATATACGTACACCGTAAACGGATATGCATCTTTGGATTAATGAATGTTTAAAAAATGTCTTTTAGAGAGTGATGCATGGGTGTGTTTTAAAATATTTTGGAGGTACATCTTTGAATTTGTGTTTACAAAATATGTAGGTGTGGCTCAATACGATGCATAGGGTGTGGTTTGAATTATTTCGAATATGCATATTCTAATCGGTTGTAACGTTTTGACTTAAGACAAAGGTGAGTCTGGAGATGAATCTCCAAAATTTGAGGAGCATTTTGGATTTTTCATATGCTGATTTTCCACTCTATAAGACGAGATAAGAAATCTCACAACTTAATTGAGATATATTTTGAAAACATGAATCAATAACACCATTATAAAACGAGCGATTTGATATTTACTTTTGTTTTTAATTTTAATATAATTAATTAAATATGTTTTTTCTCTTTTAAATTTAAAAAAAAATTATGATTAACAAAATAATATTATAAAAGTAACATGTCTGCATTTTCTTAGCTTATCATTCATAATATATACCAAAAAAATTAAAGTTAAGTTAGACCTAAGAGATCAAAGTAGTTACAATTTTAATGTTCTAAAGATAATAATGATGAGAAAAGAAAGAGAAAATTGAAACCAGTCAACATAAAATAAGATGTTTACTTTGAATTATAGTTGAAAGCAAGTCAATGATTAAGATAGGTCAAGCAAAAATAAGTAAATTGCCAAAAAGAAGTTTGTCGTGTGAGAAACATAAAATAGAAAAGGCCAAACCATAAAGTCATAATGAATTGAATGATGGGTACACAAGTGAAATTCTATGAAGCTCGTAGCTACACACACACAACAAAAAGAAAAGTATTATTCTCAACATTGCTATATACTCTATAAATGTTTAAATAATGTATCTTAATTTTTAGGTGACGTGTGGAGTAAAACCTATTAAGTATTATTGTCAACTTAATTCTCTTCGAATTTTTTTTCTCCCTGGTTTTCTATATGCGGTAATAATGATTAAAAGAAAATATTTTTAATGAAGTTATATTTAGGAGGTGATTAAACGAGTTAGGCTTGTCGGATCCGTCCGTCTAATTTACTATTTTTGATAGACTGAGATGAAGTTTTTGTCTCAATATCTTAAGTTGTCTTGCCTCATCTAATTCACTTTTAAAACGGGCCGAAGACGGAGCAGAACAGATTTTTTCCACAAATTTCTTGTTAAAAATTTTATTTTTTTACTTGAAACTAAAACAATATTAAAAATATTAACGTGGTCTCTAATAAACATACTCTTAAAACAACCTTCATTTATTCAAACTCTAATGTTTATTTTTCATATAATCATAAATATCTCATTTTGAAGACATTAATTAATATATGATTTTTTTCTTTATTTTCATTCATAGTAGAAAAAATCTTTAGTACAAAACATAGAGAATACGTTCTTTTCTATTTTCTATTACTCGTTGTCATTGGAGCCAAGTTCTAAAGTTATAAGATAAGTTTTTACAGAGGGGTTTGTTTCTCATTATGATAATAACGTTTTTATTTGTATTTTATTCTATTTGAGCTCTCATTTTATTTATTTGTTGACACTAAAATATTCAACTAAGTGTTTATAATTATTTATTAGTATTGATAATTTTTAAATAATAAAGCTTTGATTTTTTTGGATTATTTTATTTTTGAGATGCTTTCATTGATAAATCTACTGAATTTGATGATGTTGATCTTGATGATTATTAAATAGTGGGTGACGACAAGGAGAAAGATGGTGGAAGGTTTCATCCAATGACTACGATATTATTCGAAGCTTCCTATGTTCAAGACATAGATGATTATTGATGAAGTGTTTGTCATGCAGTATTAATTAAGAGTAGTTTTTTGTTATTGGTTTTGTTTAGCTTATGCTAGTTTGTTTTCTTGATTTGTGTCTGTAAATGTCCTTAATTAGGTTAACTAGGTCGTGTTTGTTGATTTTTTTAAACCAAGAGGATTATTTTTGGATTTTAGTGTTTTGTTTTATGTTTTTGGTATTATAGTTACGTTTTTTGTTTATGTTAAAGAATATGACATTTACATTAAAACTTGTTGAAGTTTTACTATGCGTTGTTAAAATTTGCCGGGCTCTTTAGTAATGGTTAACAACTTTGTAAGTTATGTATTAAATCAAATTGTAAAAAAAATAAAATTGGCGGGTCGACCCGTTAACTCGTTAGTAAACGGGGCAGATTTGACATTTGAAAATTTTTACCTCATATCCCCCTATCATCCTTTTACCCCTACATTTTTTTTAAATATTCTAATTCAACCTTTTTTATTTATCAAATAATTTATTATTTAATATTTATTATTTTCTGGTATGTATGTTTTATTCACCAAATAATTTGTAATCAAGTTTTTTGGTATGTATTTTTTCTTCACCAAATAACTTGCAATCAAGTTTTTCAATATGTAATTTAACCAGTGAAAAAAAATTACATATCGGAAAACTTGATTATAAATTATTTGGTGAAGAAAAAATACATACCGAAAAACTTGATTTTAAGTTATGATGTGAAAAAAGTATATACCGAAAAACATGATTGCAAATTATTTGGTGAAAAAAAATACATATCGAAAAATTTGATTGCAAGTTATTTGGTGAAGAAAAAATAAAATATATATCAAAAAATAATAAATATTAAATAATAAAACTATTTAAAAAGTGAAAAGGGTAAAATATAAATATTTTAAAAAATATAGGAAAAAAAGATAATGGTAGGAGTATGAGGTAAAATTTCTAAACTTTTAAGTTCGGATGTCTAAGTTGCCCTGCTCCACCACGCTTTTGAACGAATTTAAATGGAACAATTTATTATTTAATATTTTTTTATATAATAAATTAATTTTTAATTAAGTTTATTTATAAATATATTTTAAAGTTATTTAATACCAAATGTAAAATAAGTTTTATGAAATGAAGACTCAAATCTTTTTATTTCTTTAGATCGCATTGAATTTGTTTAAACTATATAAACTATAAAAAAATTATAGAAACAGTATGAGACTTCAACCCCGGTTGAAACCAAGACATTGTTTCTTCCTTTCACTAACTTCTGCAGGTTATTGGGAGAAGGTGCACTCTTTCGTGCTAGAATATCTGAATTACTTCTAAAATTGTCAAATGACTATTGTCTATTTTTTTTGGTTAGAAAAAGAGGCATGTTATTTAATTTTAGCTTCAATCCATTATCCACAGTATTATTTCTTCTTCGCAAAACAACCTCTTTAATTTCAGAACTATAAGTTTTCCCTCTGACAGGCAAAAGGGCCACTTCCGAATACAAAAATAATGGAACTGATTTTAGTCTTCTCAGGTGACTTAGAGCCCACGCCAACTAAAATAATTTTTAATTAAGACATAATGTAAGACATGTCAAAAAATGGGAGTAGAAGGTTAATAAAACTATGTATGATCAATATTCTTCATCAATAATGAGTCACTTGGTAATGTTTCCATGATAGAAAAAGAATTTGAGAATATGTAGGTCTGCAATAAATATAATAATAAGAGGTATTAACTCATAATTAGAGGTGCAAGAGGACTAAAAGACCAATTAAACCGACATTTTAAATTAAATCAAATCAAAAAAATCAATTGTTTTTGGTTCCAAAACAAACCAATAAAAACCGAGGTGGTTTGGTTGGTTTGATTCTCGGTTTTAAATTTTAAAAATCACTAAATCGATGAGTCGAACTGATAATTATAAATATCTACTTAATTTTTTATTTAGTTTATTATTAAGTCAAAATTTTGTACCAGCCCAATATTTTTTCATATTTATTTACGTTTTCTTTCTTTGAACACAATATGTAGGCAAAACCAAACTCTAAACATAAAAAAAATAGAAATTATAAGCCATAAAAACTTGCTCTCACCAAACAGTTGCTCTGACTGTCTGCCACCGCTGTTTCTCTCGCCACCCTCATTCTTATAGGTTATGATTTCCTTATTCGTGTTCAATTTCTCTTCTTTAGTTTTCATTTTTTTTATATCTTTTATATTTCTTCTTCAACGAATTTTCTTATAATCTTATTACAAAATAGCTTTGATGTGTGTTTGAGGTGTGAAACATGTTAATTTATGTATATTGAAACCTTTTGTTTTTATTGTTGTATTTTATTTTTTAAACTTTCAAATTGCTTCTCAATCTTGTTAAATGTCAACTTTTGTATTCAATAATGAATTTATTTCATGATGCAATGAAAATTATGTTAATGCTTTATATGGATTAAGAACAACTTATAAGTTGTTTGAAAATTAGAGAGTGAAATCTACTATCTATCTAAAACTATACCATTGAATGATTTTCCAAAATTACCCTTTAATCAAAAAAAATTTACACTCCAAAAAGGTTATTAAGTAATTAACAAATGACACTATATTCTAACCATCCTTTTCTCTTGAAAGCACATGTGGCAGCTTTACATTGGCACAATCAATACCCATAAACCCTTTTCTCTCACTTTCTCCCGTTTCTACTTTTCTCTCTCTCACTCTTTCATTTTTCACCTTTCTCTCTCTTTCTCCCGTTTTCTCTCTCTTCTATCTCTCATTTTACCCACAAACCCTAAACTCAACCCCCGTCGTCGCCCCCTTTCTCCGCCCTTTATACCACCACCCCCACCTCCAATGAAAAAAATCAAAGTCATATTCTTACTCTTCATCTCACAACCTTCCTAATGAACCAGTTGAAATTTTGTTTCAATCAACTTCATCGTCGACAACTTTTCACCTTCACCTGCTACTCTAAAAAGGTATGTTTTTTTATATTACTTTCTTTAACTTTGTGGTTGATTTTGCCTTCTCTGTTTTCTTTGTGACTGTATTTGGAAATCTGATGTTTGTTTTAGAAAATAGATATTATATCATTTACTGATTTATTCTCCAACTGATTATTTCAATTTGGATCTTAATAACTCCATTCGGTCTTAATTATATTTTACATTGGATAGAGTATGTGAATCTTCATATATGTTTTCACTTGTGTGAGATCTAATTTCAGCTTGAGCATAATTTTTCTCTTACTTCGATTGACCTAACTTGGAGTTCATTAATGGAGTTCAATAAATTTAATCAGTTATATTATGATATAATTTTTTATTCTTTTGCAAAAAAAATGATTAAGAAAGGCAGGAGTATTGTATGCACAAAGCAGTTCTCTTGGAACTACAAGTCAGCTTTAAACTTTTAAGCTTTTCCCTACAAATCCATGTAAAAATCCACCTGCACTGCAGGTACATTAAGCTTTTCTCATCCCCGATTTTTTTAGCCTAATGTTGTTTACAAATTACTTCTTCTTTTAATTTTAAAAGTGTGGAACCTCCCGATACAAACCTGAATTGCCATAAGGTATAAAAAGGTGTACGTATAATCTTTATAATTCATACGACAGGTTTTGCTATATCAATTTTTTTTATCTATGCCTTCTTTATCCCTAAATTTTGAGAAAGAAGTTTTATTTCAATTTTAAATGTCTTATGTACCTGCAGTAACTTTTGAGAAAAAGATGAGTTCAATTGAAGAAATGAAATCTCTAGACTTGAAAATGTGAGTCATTTCTCTAACTTATTTAGCTTTTCAATGATACCTATTATTCGCATTTCCATCGTAAATATTTGCATATAATCTTGCCCTGATTATGGTTGCAGGAGTAAGGAGATCACCGAAGCATTACAGCTGCAGATGGACCTCTAGAAACGACTTCACGGACAACTTGAGGCACGTGATTAATTCACCAAACAAATACCAATGAACTTTCATGTAGACAAATTAAAAACTTCAAATGATGAATGTGGCAAATTAAAATGCAACACCAAAAAAAGTTCCTAATTACGATCTTAGATGTAAAGTGACTATGTATATAGATTCTTTGCTTTCACTCCCTGGTGATGGTGATAACAAGCAAGCTTGAAAAAATGGCGCAAACAAGAAGAATGAGGTTTGAAATATTCTGCTTCACTATTTTCTTGATATTTATATTGAACTAGAGTATAACTCCTACTGTAACAATGCAGGTTGATCCCAAGTGGCTATGTATGTAGAGTCTTTGCATTCATGATGAAGTGGGAAAGAAAGCTTAAGAAGATAACGCAAACAAGAAGAATGAGATTCAGAATCATATGTTTGTATGCATTTGTAATGAGTAAGTGTGCCACATGAGCTAATGTTTATTGCTAACATTGACAACATTGTTTGTATGATTCGTTGTTATTTACGTATGTAGTTGGATTTTATTCTAAAACACATGTTTTGGACCACGGTCACTTCTTGAAATTGTCTTATAAGGTAAATTATTCTCATGAGTTTATGCATGTTGAACAAGATCACAACTACATCACACTAACTCAAAGCACTTCATTAGAAATTTCATCATATGTATTTGAATGAAATAGAAGGTTTTGTTCTATATATTTCAGTGGACTCTAATAATTTTGGCGGTTGTCATTTCTTTGTTTCAATCAAGGAAAGAAAATTAATTTCAAACTAATGATCTGTATATGACCAATTACATGATTTTTAGTACTTTAGATTACAAGAAACATCAAAACTAAACAAACTCATGGACCTAAATGATGCTACAATTACATCTTGGAATATCACAACTACATCCTGGAGTTTTCATCTTAGAGTTATCAAACTGTTAGAAATAGGCATAAGGCAACTAGAATTTGATTAGATTTGGTGCATATCTTTTTTAGAAGTGAAAATGAAGCATGCAATGCAAGTGTGGAGTTTCATGATAGCAGAAATAGAAGTATGGTGTAGATTGTAGAGAAGTGTTTGCTTCTGTTAGTAGCTACAGTTACTTACTATAGAAAACTAACTTATATTCCAATGAGAAACTTTATAAATTTTAGCTGATGATAAATTTTGTTAAATACCAATCTAAAAATGTTTATTTTTAAAATTAATGCATTCCTTGTGAAGATATGATTGACTCTTTGGAATACCTATTGTGTTTCTGTGAACTCACCTGTTTCCTTTGAATGTTGAATATGTTTTTGCAGTCTGCACCAATGAACATTATTGTTGGTTCTCATGTCTGGGTTGAAGATCCAGTACTAGCATGGATTGGTGAAGTTACTAAAATCAATGGTAAAAATGTCCATGTTTGCACTGGAGATGGGAAAACAGTGAGTTAAATTGTGTGAGAACACTGTTATTTTACATTGTTTGTTATATAATATTCTCTTTTTACATTATGTTTGTTTATTATTGTCAATTATAGTCAGATATACTATTTTGTCAAATTGTGATTTATTTTTCATATAATCAATTATGATTCCATCTTATAAGAAATTAAAGGGTGACCAGATCTACATTATAACTCGCCACCTAGATTTTAAAGATTAGAAGGTCAAGATTGAAGATCAACAAACTTATACTATAGGTACAATGGTGGACCACTAAACAGTGATGTATGTATAATTATTCTTTAGTTGTACACTTAGTTTTTCAACCCTGTTCTTTCATATGTTATTTCTTTGTAATGTGTAAATTGAGAGAAATTATGGTGGAAATTTTGTTTTAAGCCTGTTTTATAATATTTGTTTTTGACATTTAGAGTACATTAACCATTGTGACAAATGACACTTAACATAGACATTATAACTTATCAATCGCGTATACTTGTAGCTTCTTGCAAAAAAATGTGGGCTTCATATAAGGCTTGGTTCAACAACTTAAGAAATGTGGACATGCAGAGTGAATTGAGAAGCTTGTGAAAAACTACTCCCAATTTGTCTCATTCTTAATATACACTTGGCAGGAAAAAGGATTCACCAAAGAAGTATGACTATGCATTCCAGATCTTTTAATTTTGTTGACGCTGTCCGTTTTTGTGATTGTTTCATTCCACAACCCTTGAAAACTGGATGTGAAATTGGTTTTTGAGCTTTTATCATAATTTGTCCATTACAGATAGAGGTTGATGAGGATCCAACTGAGGCGAAAACGGACAACCAAGATGAGAAGACTGAGGTAATGTTTTGCACATACCGTGCATTTCCTGAATCAATTGTCTATGAAATTATAATTACAAATTTGATTGTATAAATGCTGCATATGTGCTGGCCGTTTTATAATCTGACGCATTTTTATAACAGAAGAAGAAGAAAACTAAGACTGTTGTTGAGAATTATTGGGACTGAGAGCTCACAAATGAGACACAACCTATCTGGGTTAGTTTTATGATTTCCAACTGCATGATTTGTGCTTAAAGTGGAAGTTGGTTACCTAACATGAAGATTTACACATTATTCTATTTGCGCAGCTTCGTAATCCTAAAGAAGTAACCAAAGAGGACTACAACGAGTTTTACAAGAAAACATTTAATGAATACCTGGAGCCAATGGCATCATCACACTTTACCACAGAGGTATGTTTTCTTCTCAAGTGCAATTTTGTTAAGCATGATAATCACAATACTAAGTTGACAGCTAATATTCTGGTGATGATATGCAGGGTGAGGTAGAATTTAGGTCTATAATTTATATTCCTCCCTATGCTCCATCAGGGAAGGATGTTGTAATAAATCCCAAGACCAAAAATATAAGACTTTATATGAAGAGAGTATTTATTTCAGACGACTTTGATGGAGAACTAGTATAGGCACTTTCTTGTACAATCATATTAACTTCTTGAGTAATTAGATTTTTTTTCCGAGTATTTTATCATGCTCTGATGTATTACTTGAACAGTTCCCAAGATACTTAAGTTTTGTCAAAGGTGTGGCCGACTCAAATAATCTTCCACTCAATGTGTCACGTGAAATTCTTCAAGAAAGTCGCATAGTAAGTAGACAGGGTGCAGACATGTACTTAAAATTCCACAAGTTTTTCTTTGATTATAAACGTATAAAACTTTGATACTTAATCTTGCAGGTGCTGTTTTTGGTGGATCCAGCCATTACTTAATATATTCTAATGACCACCTTATGTAACTTATCTAACCGTTGTAAATTGTTACAATACATTTAACTTACTTGCATCTAATTTATTTGAACCAAATTAACATAAGGAATTAATCATTCCATTTAATACACTATTCATTTGATATAATTAATTTGCATTATACAATTAAATTTATCAATTCATATTTACAAATACATATAAATAAATTATATATCAATTAAAATTAATGAACCCGTGCGGAAGCACGGGTCTTTTACTAGTATAATATATAAAATGTATTGTTTGAAAAAATAATAACATAAAATACACCAAAAAACATAATAAAAAATAATACATAAATGAATATAATGTTTATGAAAAAGTGTTGCAAGACAATCAATTATACCAAATCAATGTGAATCAAATCACATAGTTTGATATGGTTCTATTTTTATAAAAACACTAAAAATCGAGCCAAATCAAATCAATGGAGATATCACCGATTCAGGCAAATTTTGACAAAAAAAAATTCAAACTGAACCGATTACACCCTTAGTCCAAATAGAGGTGCACTCATATCCAACATATATCCTGTTGTTAACATGGTGTTGATCATTCTCAATTATATCATAGTACAAAAATCATACAATATTTTTCTCCATACAAAAAAAAGCACAGAATGAAAGTTGACTAATTGGCTAAAGAGACCATGGTGTTGATCATTCTCAATTATATCATAGTACAAAAATCATACAATATTTTTCTCCATACAAAAAAAAGCACAGAATGAAAGTTGACTAATTGGCTAAAGAGACCAGTACATTAATAATGCAAGCCTACCAATTAGTCAAATAAACAATTAGGTGTTGGAAAGTGACTTCTAAGGCAATAATGCAGACACATAAACAAGAAATTAAAGAGTGTGTTATAATGCCACAAATTGGATTGGATAGTGGTAGGTATCAAAGAAATATGAGCTATTAACATAAACAATTTTGAGTTAAATTAATCTTCAAATGTTTATCAACCAACTCACACTGCTTATGAGTAACTGCTACATCTAAACCTGTTGACAGAAAATGTTTCAGTGGCAAATGAAGATGATACTATGGGAGCCCTTTCAGGCGCTGATTCAACTCTTCAAAATGACGAAACCTTAATATGCAATATTATAAGATAAATTAGAAATAGAAAGAAAACAAGAAATACCATAAGTATAAGAAGTATTTCTCTATGATCACTCGTATGTGTTAGAAGTTGTACATTGTAGTACTCATAAGAAACTTGCAGATGTGCTGACTAAAGCTGTGAAGATTGAACATTTTACCCACCCGAGGGGTGAAATTGGTGTTGTAGAGTTTAGTTAGCTGAATATGAATTAAAGGATGATTTTAGAAGTAATCCATATTCAGTAGTAATATTGGTTTTGTTAAGTTTAACCTAGCTAGTGTAGGTTAGTATTTTCTCCTGCGTGGCATTATTGTTTGTGTATATAAATCAAACATGTAAATGAATTTCATAATGCAATCAAAAGAGTTTCTCTGTAAATTTAGTTAGATTTATTTTCTCTATCTTCTCTTTTTTCTTCTATCTTCATCTTCATCTTTAACCTTGTGCACCAACAGGATGCATATTAATGTGGTTGTGCTCTCTGAAGTGTTAAATGAAACATTACATAGCACAACATTGTTTGGAAATGAATATGATTATGTACCACATTAGTAACACATTTCATATGATACTTCCACGTGTTTTAGAAAGAAAACTGGCCCTCTATCTCTCTCTAAAACTTATCGTGCTCTTTTCCTTTACCCTCTAGGGTTAACGACTTTCCTCCCTAGTGTAACTGGTTTTCCCCCCACCGTCGATTGGGTATTTCATTCCATTCTCCAATTTCTTTGCTTTTATGATATTTTCAGTGGTTTTTAATTTTTAACCCTTAGCGAATCACTCAGTGGTGACACCTGGGTATCTCTGAGCTGGAAAAGTGGAAATCGATTCCTCTATCCAAGGAGGAGGAAGAAGGGGTAGTTGCAGCGAATGACGAAATATGCGATGTTGAGGTGTTCCAAAGGACACTAGCATAGTTTTAATGCTAGGGCATTTAAGAGTATTATGATTAATGCTTTGAAGTTGAAGAACCCGGTGGAGATCCAAGATTTAAGTAAGAATCTTTTTCTTTTCAAGTTTGCGTCTAAAAGAAAACTTGAAAACATCCTAAGAAGTGGACCTTGGAGCTTCGATAGATCTTTATTGGTCCTAAACCATATCTCTGGAAAATAACAACCCCTCAGATGTCAACATGGAGTATGTTCCTTTCTGGGTTAAGGTTTATGAGCTCTCCCTGATGCTCAGATCTAAAGTTATGTCGAGGAAAATTGGAAACATTATCGGGAAATACGAAGAGATGGATCTCAAAGAGGCTCACAGAAATGATCATTTCCTCTATATTAAGGTTATAGTTAATCTGAAGGATCCTCTTAAAAGAGGAACAATGGTTAAATTCAAAGACAAAAACCTGCGAGTCCATTTCAAATATGGGATATTGCTAACTGTTGCACCCTAATTTTTGACCACAAGATCCCATCTCTTGTACGCATTTCCTATCGTCATTTGACTTTATTTTTTTTTATATTTATGCTTGTTTTTACGGCTAACCAGTTAGTGCAGGTGCTATAATAAGAAGTGTACTTAAAGGCATAAACATTCGACGCCTATTATGGCTCTCGCGGGTTACATCATCCGTTTGTTTTCACAAGGATGAGTTATCATTTATGGGAAGGAGTTCGGTTTTGGTTGATAATTTAATATGGCAAGTGCAGATAAGAATCATGAATAAGATTTGGGATAATTTGTTATCAAGGCAAAAGTGGTTTAAACTCATGGGCTTATTAAAACCGTAAGTCATTTCAAAGGTGCCAAATTCAAGTTTTGTAGGAGATAATTCACGAGCTATGAACGCATGTGTCGTCACAAGAGTGCAATTCGATTTCAATTTATTGTTGTATATCTCAAGTTCAAGAGAGACTTATGCCTTTACATCAATATTAAAATCGTGGAAGGATGCATAAGATCCGGAAGAATTTCTCAAAGTCAAGCTGGTTCATGGTTTTCAAATTGCAAGCTTCCTTTTTATGAATTTTGGCTTATAGGGATTAATTTATTATGGAAAGTACACGACACTCTCTTATAAGCCCAGCCCATTTCAAAAGAACATCATCTCAAGTCGTAGCATAGCGTATTAAGAGGGAATACCACCTTTCCCTTAAGCCTGACTTTGGTTTTTACATCTGAGTTTGCACTACAAGTTTATATAATAAATGATTGCAGTCACAATTAAAGGAACATTTGGAACGTTGGCCCACTACAAGTGAATGAAGACTTATAAGCATAATTAACCATCAAACCTACCTTTTCAGTAGTTCTAATTTCTGTGAACGGTACAGTGCAACCTTGAAACTAAAGCGGCATCACGATATTAATTACAAATTACAATAAAAATGCTACTAGATTCTAACTTTAAGAGCAGAGCACCATTCCTAGGACAGTACAAGCTAGTGTTGAAGAGATAATTGATTCCCGACGGCAAGTCGTCGAACAACCGAACTCGTAGATAAGACATTTCATTGGCAAGTACCGCGTTTTCAGTTATTCGAACTCTTCTCTGCCCTCCTCAAGGTAACTCTGTTGCAGCTAATGGAACGTGAACCATTCGTCGCAGACTTGTCCTGTATCCAAGCAGGCCTACATCAGTACAACATTCCAACAACAACAGTTCATCATTTGCAAGGACTAGCAGAATCGCATCTGCAAACATCAACAACTGCAAGTGCATCAGTAGCAATGACCCATGGCCTGCTCGAGAAATGAGGAAGATAAGATTCAAAATGAAATGCAGAGCAGGGCAATTCAAAAATGACTAAAATGTTTCAAAGACACAGACCATTACCGGGTTCCCGCAGACTGATACATTTCCAAAGCCATGCCAAACTCCACATTTCATTCCTATCACAACGACAAGACAATGCAAAGTTATGCTGAAGGTTTTGCCCCGTACGCAACCGATCCTGCAACAAAGAAGTGCACGTCATCGACTACGGTTACAAAGGGAATATAAAGCAAACAGAGGCCAAATGCCTAACCCAGTAATATGAAAGGATCAAGGAAACTTGTCTCGAAGCACTTCATCGATATCACCAGTATCTCAACTTCTCAAGGTCAATCATAAGCTCGAGCTTTGACGCACAAACTACACATGAGACCATTGGCTGTCTTCTGCATAATTCGATCAACGCACATACCGGATTAGAGGGCTGCAAAGTTGGATAGATAGTGAGTATCTCACATACTATTCTGAGTCACAACATTACCAAACCTCAATCACCGCATCCATACGAAAGAGCCCTGCTCGAACCTCCACAGCTTTTGTTGAATTCTACATGTCAAATTGAACAGATAAGTGAGGGAATTGGCAAGGAGAATTGTTACAAGAAATTGCGAGTCATGAAAACAAATCACCAGAGCAACCACTAGAGATAACCTGCAATATTTCACACAGCTCAAGTAATGAATTGATAGAAGTATTCCCTTTGAGCTCACCACCAGCTGCATCACTTCATGACATCTGCAAACACCAAGTCAGTCAACAGAATGGTAGCATTAGCATCACAAGAGAAGGAATCGAACTGAACAAATACTTACAGAAGTGGACCCTGATGCGGTTAAGGATTGAATAGCATATAAGGAAATCTTTAGAAAGTGTGAGATATATTTAAATTAGTAACACAAGCACGCAACCGTCATCGGTTTCCAGCAGCCTAACGATAATGCAACAAACACCAGCATGAATAAATACAAAGGTCATATATCCAAGGATTAATAACGAGTGATTACCTCGACAGCTGCCTCTTGCCATGACACATTTTGCTATGAAAGAGCAGAACTTCTAGGAGATGCTTGTCTGAACTGGATTGGTCAGTTGAAGTTACAGAGGAATACAAGCTCCTCTCCTCAAATTCTTCATCTTGCCATTTCGTGCTTGCTGCCGTGAGACACGAGAAAGTCACTCCAACAGAGGCGTTTGATCTCCGTCACATTACTGATAATACCTGTAAATTGAAAGGGGTTATAAAAGCTGAATAAACTTAAGTCATTAACTTTGAAATAGGCGACCCTCGTATCAAAACATTTCTAAATGAGTCTGTTAGGATCGCAACTGAGAGTCGAAGACTTCGAGATTGCAGATAGGATTTTGGGTAATTACCTTCCTCAACTTCCAAACCCCGTCACCATTTACGCACGAGCAACAGCCTCACATTCACCTTCATGCCTTGCATCAAGTCCTCACCTGCATCAATCACGGGTCACCATCGTTTATGCTATGCCACACCTTCGTCTTACCCCTCATACTTTTCTCCTCAGACTGCAAATGCCATTACCACCTTTGCAACACGATACCCTGTGTCAATAAGTTTTAGAACTCAAGGCGCTGACTGCAATTGCCAATGAAGTTGTCACCTGCAAGATGGTAGTAGAACCGTGTGAACATGCTGCAGCATCACGACATCGATACTATTTGTTGTCTAGCTCCTACAAGATGTTAGAAAAGGATTAAGGATACACCAGAGAAAACTTTGAGCATCTCCACGTGTGTCTGCACCAGGGAATATTAGGATAAATCGAAGTTCATCCCATCTGATGTCAAAAAGGGCAAGTTGGTTTTCTGGACCGCCTAATTCATCACCCAGCCCAACAACTCGTTTGTTATCCACACCTACCAGGAAATGCAAAAAATCAGATTAGCAAAACAGGGAATATTCCATAAGAGATTCAAAGAATAATCCAAAGAATCAGAGATTTGAGATTTCCTCATCAACAACATTAACACAATCTCACCGAAAAGGGAATGTTTTTCAAATCAGATCATAACCATGTTTGGAAAATCCCCAATCAGCATTCAATTAGGATTAAGGGAATTCAAATCAGAGAATCAGATTACTGCCTATATAAAGAGATGAAGGGAGAAGGAAAAGAGGAATCCAACGAAAAACCCCAACGCACATCAATTCTCAAAAATCCCCAAAATCAAAAACCTAAAGAAAGACTTATCTGTGAAGCCCTATTCGCGTCGCCCACCGCAAATCACCGTCACTACCATCGCCGGGATCCTCCTCCGCGAACCGCTCATCGTGAAACCACTTCACCATCACCGGCGAAACCATCGTTCATCAAGGGGTAGTAATCTTCCTCATTTTGACATTTTCCATTCATGATTAATGTTGTTTTTTGTAGGGTTTTGATAGGTTTTGACGAGGAGTTTTGGGCAAATATGAGGAAGAGGGATTAAACGGCGCATCGGAGACGACGAGAGGGGATTGGGGGTGGATTAGGGTTCTTTCTTCCTTTATTTTTTTTTCTGCTTGTTGTTGTATCCGTTAATTACACATACACCACACACACACCACACACTAAACTCCCCTAATCCGTTAATCATCACCTAATATCAATCTAATTAACCTGACTAACCTTAATCTTTTTTCTTTAAAAAAATGATAATAACTATATTAATCTTTTAATCAATATTAACTACTATTTATTTATTTAACTTTTAATTAATATTCTTATTAATAAATTGGATTAACGTTTTTATTTATTTAAGATCAACTTAATACTCTTTTTAAATAATGGTAAGTTTATCCTTTTTCACATTTTAACTATTAATGATGAACAACTTCTTTTCAAATTAATCTTTTAATAATAATATATTCTTTTTTTAATTTTAACCATTTTCTTGATATGATAGTAAAAACCATTTTACATTTTAGAAATGGCTTCAAAAAAATGATAATAGAACCTTTTATTTATTTTTATGACAACAACTTAAAATCATTTTAATAAATCTCCTCTTAATATAATACAACTCCTTTTACTAAAATCATTCGACCTCGTCTAAAATCAAATCAACTTCTTATTCAAACAAAAAATCAATTTAATCAATCGACTTAATCAACATCGTAAAGTACAAATCAATCTCACCTCACGACACATTTACACATCTGTACACCTAGCGCTTTCATGCGTACATATTGCTTTATTCTTATCTGCTCTTATTTGTCCACAAAGCACACACACTCACTTAGCGCTTTCATGCGTTCGTGTATGGTTTATCTTTCTACAATTTACATTACCGCAAGTCGTTTACATTATCAATTTATATCATATCTATGCATCGCATTCCGTCCAAAGGAAAAACCTACACATAATTCAACGTTGTGTGTAGTTGCACATCATCTGCATCATTCTCCCCACGATCCTTGATCCCATTCAAGTTGATCGCTTAGGATAGATCCTACCCCATAGGAAGGACCCTGTCTTTACTTTTCTACAACATAGAAACAAACAATCAACAAATACAACTTCTACAAACACATTTAGAGAATATATGTTAATCATCTTAAGCGAGATATAATCTCCACCCCCACAAACAATACAACCAAACATGTAGGGACTTTGCCTTAAGAACGACAAAGGCATGCTTGGCGACCATCCGAGTATGTAAGGCCTTTTCTTAAGATGATGCAAAGACCATTTCCTACAACCCTTCTCTTTTACATTTGTGGTGGTTATCTCTCCCTTAACATGAAGACTCATCTCTTCTCCTAGACCCAATCAATCAACTACCCTAAACCCGTAGGAACTTTGACCATAGTCAAAGAGCTCCTCTAACCCTTTAGGGTGAACTACAACATACTCTGATTCCACTCCCGTAAGGATATGTAGGCACAAGGTGCGATACCTTATCGAGTATACTTAGATATAAACCCCTAGGGTCTCTAAGCCATTAAGCAGATAAACACTTAGCAGTAAACAAACATAAAACAAGAGGTTCCTGTAGAGTACTACAGAAACTTAGGATGCTAGTACCTTCCCTAAGTTTAACCAACCCCCGAACCTAAACAATCCAGCTTGCATTTGCATTGCATTGTGGGAATTTCAATCTTTATCCCTTCCTTTGGACAAATCAAAGTTCGGTTGCAAATTGAATTAAACGATTCAAACTAATCAATAGTTTGGTATCCGATTTTCACCGCGACACTAACCTTTTTCCTTATCTGTGGAAGAATGGGTCACCAGATGAAGGATTGTGAATTTCTGGAGAATCTCAATGAAAAAGGATTTAAAAAGCTGGAGGAATAAGACCTCTCATTTGGCCAATGGTTGAAGGCTTACCCATTACCTAAGTTAGGGAAGGAGTTAAAGAAGTAGGAATCAAGTCCTAGTATGTGCAACAAGGAGCTTTTCAATGGTTAAGGGCCAACTTAAGAACTTTGTTTGTTGAACGTCTGCAAAAATATTCAAGTGAGAAGTGTTAGCATGTTATATATGATAAATATTAGGCTTAATATCTTTTTTAGTCTCTTACCTATACCTTTGGGCCCATTTTGGTCCTCTTTCTTTTAAAACGTCCAATTTGGTTCCTTACGTTTTTAAAGAGAATTAAACAAGTTCCTTTTGTCAAATAATGATAAACACGTTAGACAAAAAGGACGTGGTAGCTGAGGTGAATTATCCTATTCATCATCTTCTTCTTCTTCGTTGCTGAAACAATTTACCAGTTACCCCCAATTTAAACCTAATGCGAATAATGTAAGAAATCCCCAAATTGAAACCCAATTCATTTATATTAGTGCACTAATCATGAGTGTTGCCCGTAGTTCATCACCATCATTGAAAAATATAAGTTATTCACAAGTATTTATCACCTCTAATCTTCCATGGAAGCCTTTTTGTCATTGTGGAGACACTGTTGTACTTTGAAGCGTAAGAACTATCAACAATTATGGAAAGTTTTTTTGGGGTTGTCAACATTTTAAGGTAAGTTTTGCTCTGAATATACTCGCTCTGCCCATATACTCACTTTGGCATCGAACTTCCTTGCAGGTATACCCCCCTCCTCATCATCATCATCAGTGAACAGACAGCAGTCCAACACAGTCTGGCCAGCTAGTAATCCCTTCTGATCAGGTCAGATCAGTGGCATCGTCTGTAGGAACCTGAAACTTCCTCGTTCCTCCGAGCAAGCGAACCAAAGTTTCACCAACACTCCACGATCATAGCTAGCCCACACCACGACAATGTCGTTCACGACTTCATCCTCACCCCTGCCGCGAAGGCAGCAAGCAAACAGAGACGTCCCGTCGACCGGAGACCGGCGAGAGAGACGGTCGAACCGCCTCTCCTTCGTCCGCAGAAGCTACGCAGCAGGCTGTCCACCGACCCCGGAGCCCAACAGCGTTCCAGTCTGTCCCTGTCCCAGCCGGAGCGGACCCGACTGTGCCGCCCTCTTCGCGGCCATCAACCAGACGAAACAACTGTTATTTCAACAAAACGCACGGATTGGTGCACTAGAATGCGAGGTCCCGCTAAGGTCCCCTCCGCGGGAAGACCAAAACGGGAACTCGAAGAGTCCTTCGCCTCGTCCCAGGGATCGGCGACCCTGGCTGGAGAGGCCCCGAGCCGAAGTAGTGCGGGAGCGGACTAGATCCCCAACGAGAAAAGATCGTGAGAGACGGCAAAATAGAGCAGAGCCCCCGACCAGGCCTTCGCGCGTCGAACCCCTGGTCAGGAGGTCGAGGGGCCAAAACCAGGTGCCTCCACCAAATGGCCCATCTCCCCCTCGGTCGCCCACTCTCAGCGACAAAGACGATTACAGGACTCCACTGTCCCGGGAAATCATGGCCGCCTCCATTCCCCACGGGATGGAGAAGCCCCCGACGCTCTCGACATACGACGACACTTCCGACCCAGACGACCATCTGGGAGACATCGAAGCCATGCTCGACTATCGAAATGTCCGAGGAGCTATCAAATGCAGACTATTCCCGACGATGCTGAGGAAAGGTGCCATGACGTGGTACAAAAGTCTGGAACCCGAATCGGTCACGTCGTGAAAGGTTCTGAAAGACCTGTTCTCGAAACACTTCACAGCATCCCGACGCCACCCGAAGACGGAAGCCGCCCTCGGCGCCATAATCCAAGCTCCCGACGAGCCCCTCCGAAAATACATCGAAAGATTCACACGAGAGGCAGTACAGGTAACAGCTTCAGACGAAATGAAGCGTTACCTAATGGAGCAGGGCCTGCGCCGCGACTCTAAGTTCTATGAAGCTGTGGGCATACACCGACCAGCCTCTCTACAGGACTTCCTCAACAGAGCCGCGCATTATATCCGGTTCGAGGAAACACAGGTAGCCAACTCCGCCTGAGACACACGAGACAGGGAGACCCCTCGCGAGCATCGAGAGGACGGAGTTTCAAGCCACCGGCGCGGAGGTGATCGCCGACGGGAGGATCTCCCCCGCGAACAACGCGAGCAGCACGGTCCCGCCGGCCGATTCACGGAGTATACAGCCCTAGTCACTTCCCGCGAGCGCATACTGGCCGAATGCGCCAAGACCGAATTCGTCCAGGGAGGTTTCCGTTTCCCCAGACCGACACCGCCCAAGCCCAACGTAGACAAATCGAAGTACTGCCGTTTCCACAAGAGCCACGGGTACGTCACAGAAGACTGCATCCACCTCAAGGACGCGATCGAAATCCTGATTAAAGACGGCCACCTAAAGAGATACACCCGGGGAGGAGAAACCCCGAGGAAAGACGCTCTTGAGGCCAAGAGAGTCGAAGAACTTCCCTCTTCAGACGGTGACAACGGCCTCCAGGTCGCCCTCTGCGTCAGCCGCCCTGAGGATTGATTCGCACATAGAGAATTCGGCCTCCCCGACGGCCCTGATTTGCCCGACGAGCCAGTACGCCCAACCAGTCGATGGGAATACTTTCCAAGAGCCATGGTCATCTCCGGCGGGTCCCCGAGGAACCTGTCCGTAGGATCGGTAAAGAGAAAGTTTGAAGAACTTATCACAAGCAACTCCGGCAAGATGAACACTCTCGACAAATTTCGTGGCCGATCCAATCCGATCACCTTTTACCTCGAGGAACTTCCTGGGGGCTCTCCCAACTTCAACATTCCCTTGCTGATACGGGCACAGATGGCGAACTTCAATGTCAGACGAATCCTGGTCGACGGAGGCAGCTCGGTAGACATCATGTACACCCGCCTTTTCACGACCCTCCAACTCGACGAGTCCAACCTATCCCCCTACGTGGGCTCTGACCTCCAAGGATTCAACGGGACAACGACAAGATCGTGGGGGTACATAGAGCTAAAAGTCACATTCGGGGAGAAGGAAACTTCCAGGGAGATTAATATCTGCCTCCTAGTCATCGAGTGCCCATCCCTCTACAACTACATCCTAGGCAGGACGACGATGGCAGAACTCACCGCGGTACCCTCCACCGTCAACTTAAAGATGAAATACTATACAAGGCGGGGGGCCGTGGTGACCCTGAATGGCGACATCGAGGTTGCCCGGAGATGCTTCGAGGTCGCGCTAAAAGGCCTAAGCACCATCGCTCCAGCAACCAAAAAGGCAGCCCCCTCCATAACATCGAAGAGCAAACCGAAGGAGCTCATCGGCTCAGTGGACCTCGACAGCCGCTTCACCGAAGAACACGACCGCGAAGAAGAGCCCAGCGAAGCCAACCAGGCCAACGGGAAGCCCACCCACCCAGCACGCCCCATCCCATATGGTGACTTCGAGATCGTGACACTCAGGGACGACGAGAACAGAACCGTGAAGATCGGAGCAGGAGTCCCCGACTTGGCGAGAAGACAACTGAAGGCCTGCCTCCGCGAGAATGTTGATCTCTTCGCCTGGAGCGCCGCGGAAATGCCCGGAATCGATCCCGAGGTTGCCTGCCATCAACTTTCTATCAGCCCGACCACCAAGGCCGTAGTACAACATAGGCGTAGACAGTCCCCCAAAAAGTCGGTGGCGGCTGAAAAAGCTGTAAAAGACCTCCTAGAGGCAAATTTTATTTTGGAAGCCCGGTATTCAACCTGGTTGTCCAATGTTGTACTTGTTAAAAAGAATAATGGAAAATGGTGCATGTGTGTTGACTACACCGATCTCAACCGGGCATGTCCTAAGGACACTTACCCCCTCCCTAACATCGACAAGCTCGTCGACAACTCGGTGGGCTTCAAGCTCTTATCCTTTATGGGCGCATACTCGGGATACAACCAGATTCCGATGGCCGAGCATGACAAATAGAGCACGGCCTTCATGACGGCGTCGGGCAACTATTACTACAACGTAATGCCCTTCGGCCTAAAGAACGCCTGCGCCACGTATCAACGGATGATGAACAAAGTCTTATGGGGAGAAATCGGCGACATGCTCAAGGTGTATATGGACGACATGATTGTCAAATCCTACACGGAAGTCGACCACACGGCCCATTTCAGAAAGGTCTTCGACACAGCAGGGAACTGCCAAATGCGCTTCAACCCAGGGAAATGCACCTTCAGTGTCCGCGCAGGAAAATTCTTCGGCTACTACCTGACCGAGCGTGGGATCGAAGCAAATCCGGACAAGTGCCATGCATTTTCGGAAATCACCACGCCCACCTCGAAGAAGTCCATACAATCCCTCAACGACGTGTTCGCCTCACTTTCCCGATTCATCGCCAAATCCGCACAGCACGCCCTTCCTTTCTTCAAGCTGCTCAGAAAAGAAACTGCGTTCGAATGGACAAAGGAATGCGAGCAAGCCCTCCGCTACCTCAAACGCGTCCTGTCCGAACCACCGGTGCTGACGCGACCCGTAACGGGAGAAACCCTATACCTGTACCTGGTCGTGGCTAACGAGGCCGTTAGCGCCGTCCTGATCAGAGAAACCCAAGAAGGGAAAAAGCTAATCTACTTCACAAGCAAAGCCCTCCATGGTCCCGAAGTCCGATATCAGCTGATCAAAAAAGTCGCCTTAACCCTCATCACCACTGCACGACGTCTCCGACATTACTTCTTAGCACACACCATCATCCTCTGAACCGACCAACCCGTCAGACAGCTCCTTGGCCGACCAGACATGGCTAGATGCATGTTAAAATGGTCATTAGAACTAACTGAGTTCAACATCGTCTACGAAGGAAGGAAGGCCCTCAAGGCTCAAGCCCTCACCAATTTTGTCGCCGAGATGACCCCCTCGCCAGACCCTACCACGGGGAGCCACAAATGGACTATCTTCGTCGATGGTCCCTCAAACTCCACGGGCAGCGGAGCGGGCATAATCCTCGACAATGAAGAAGGCACCATCATAGAGATCTCCCTGACACTGGCCTTCCCGACGACAAACAACTAAGCCGAGTACGAGGCATTCCTGGCCGGACTTCGCTTAGCATCAGATCTCGGGGCCAAAGAGATTACAGCCTACACAGATTCCCAGCTGATCGCCTCACAAGTACGGGGAGAATATCAGGCGAAAAACGATAACCTCGCCGAATACTTGGCACTCATTACCGAAAAAATGCAAAGTTTCGACTCCGCGGAAGTTCAACACGTCCCACGCGAGCAAAATACCCGAGCCGATATTCTCTCAAAACTAGCGAGCACCAAAAAGAAAGGAGGACACAAGTCGGTCATCCAAGAAGTCCTATCACAACCGAGCACTAAAAAGGACGACGCCCCGCTCGACATCAACGCCATAGGAGACACCAACTGTTGGATGACACCACTACACGCCTACCTCAGCGCGGGCCGCCTCCCAGCTGACCCCAAAGAGGCCAGCGCAATCAAACGACACTTCTGCTCATACGTCCTCCTCGAAGGCAAACTGTATCGCAGGGGCTTCGCGGTCCCACTCCTCAAATGTATCAACGCCTCCCAGGCCGCAGACGTCTTGGAGGAAATCCACGAGGGCATCAATGCACAGCACCTCGGGGGACGATCCCTGGCGAAAAAGGCCTTGCGAGCAAGATACTACTGGCCATCGATGCAAGCAGACGCGAGGAAGCACATCAGGAGATGCGATAGATGCCAAAGGCACGGGGACATGCACCTCGCCCCTTCCACTGAACTCAAATCCCTCTCCTCCCCGTGGCCGTTCGCCTGGTGGGGGATGGATATCCTCGGCCCCTTCACCCTAGGTTCCTATCAGAACAAATACCTCATCGTGGGCGTCGACTACTTCACCAAATGGATTGAGGCCGAGGCCCTAGCCAAAATCACGACCCACAACATACTCCGATTCTACAAAAGAAATATCGTCGCAAGGTTTGGGGTCCCGCTCTTCATCATCACCGACAACGGCACGCAGTTCACTGACAAAAACTTCCGGGATTTCGTCACCAAACTCGGAACCAAGCACCACTTCACCTCGGTCGAACATCCTCAGAAAAACGGCCAAGCCGAATCCGCGAACATGATAATACTTAGAGGACTAAAACGAAGACTCGGCAAAGCCAAGCGGGCATGGGTCGAGGAACTCCACAGCGTTCTCTAGGCATACCGAACTACGCCTCACTCAACCACGGGGGAAACACCATTCTGCCTCACGTATGGAACCGAGGCAGTGATCCCGGTCGAGATACGAGAGCCATCCAGACGAATTGAGGCTCCCCTCGAGGCCGAAGACAACGACGACGCCCTCCGAGAGGAACTCGGCCTAGTCGAGGAAATTCGATCGGGAGCAGCTCTTCGAGAAGCCCGACTGAAACAACAGGTAGCGCTCTGCCACGACAGCAGAGTCCTAAAATGCGAATTTCAGATCGGCGATTTAGTCTTGCGCAGAAACTAGAAAGACTCCCGCGAGGGTAAACTAGCTGCGAACTGGAAAGGTCCATACCGCGTCCGCGACAAGACGGAGCACGGGGCCTACTACCTCGAAAACCTACACGGGGAACAACTAGCTCGACCATGGAACGCCGAGAAGCTGAAGCAGTACTACAGTTAAACACTGCCCGCGATGCCAAGACGTCACGACCACTAGGGGGCGACATGGTACCACCGCACCTTATCGCGTCTTCTAGAGACCAACGAAAAAGCAAGCCCTATCTTTGTGTGCGCGGGTAAAAGGCTCTGCTCGGCGGGGAACACCTTGATCGAGATTCCTCGTCGCCGTACCAGTAACTGCAGGACACCCAACTCACGATGGGACGTCCACGCCGCAGGGAGAACTACCCCCGAAAGCGGTCAGGCAACACAGCCGGCCAACCTGCCAGTTCCCCACACCTCCATAAACGATTGTCATCGAGCTACCACCCCGGACAGGCCCACCAAAACATGCATTCCAAACATACAAACATATATTTCGAACATACAAATACGTGCAGATATATAACGAGCATAAACAAACATGCAGAAACAAAACCGAGCGCACACTTAGAAAAATTTCAAGAATTATAAAAAGGGCACCAACCCAGTAGTTATGTTATACCATCAAGGGCACGCAGGCCCGCCAAAACAAAACACTTAAAAGAAAATTACAAAAGCATCGACACGCAGGCCCAGAAACTACGGGCACGCACGCCCGGGGAAAGTTTACGCTACTCGCCCTCCTTCTCAGTATCCACACTAACAACGTCGGGGCCGACAAGCTCCGGATCGATCACCTTCCTGTCGACGATCTCGTGATAGGGCCCGACCCCGTCCATGACCAAAGCGACACCAGAGTTGATGACTTGGAGCTGCGCGATAGCACTTTTGAACCCGACCTCGACGGCTTCCAGGTAATCATTCTCCAATACCTGAATCCAGGCAAGCAAACCCGACCTCGACGGAGTCCATATACGTCTTGAAAAGTGTGGTCTGCTGCTTAAACGAGACCCAACCTTGCCGACCATTCACCGTTTACCGCTGCAGGTGTAAAATACGGAAAAATAAGGGCACCGTGGCTTCGACCTGGAGAAAGCGACACACCAGCTCGAACACGCAGATAAAGGCCAAGGCATTTGGGTGCAGCTGAGACAGATCCAGACGCAACCAGTCGAAAAGACCCAAATGAAAACCGGAGAATGGCAGTCTGAGCCGGTCCTCTTTAAAATAAAACTCGTGCATGGGAAACGTTCGCCGCCCATATCTCGAGCAGATACGGTGATGTTCCTTGGGAGAGTACACCTGTCAGTTCTGCGGCTCTCCCTCCACCCGGTCCTCCACAGTGGTATGGGCGTCGGACGTGTCATAGGCGAAACAAGAAGGGGTGGATAGAGGTTCCTCGGCCACCCATTCCTCGATGGGGAGAACTCTCTCGTCAAAATCTGGAACCCCGGGCTCGTTGTCTTCGACCATCGTCCCCGGGATCAAGGCCGACATGAACACCTGAAAAGCAGAGGATAACGGTGAATTTGATAGCCAAGATCAAATCCACCCTTCCACTGCAGGTCAAGTGAAAGGGCGACGAGGGCGGTTTTGCGAATAGAAGACAAAACGTCCAGGCAAGTCCCCGATGAGCATTCCCTCGCCACTTCTCCACGGGACATTCAAACTAACCTATCACCCCTCCCCGGGGGCTTCATTGGAAGAAGCACACGTCCTCGGGGCATTCATCAGAATAGTCGATCCTCCCTGGCGCATTCATCTAAACAACCTTCAAACTCCACCAGATACGGCGGAGACGCGCGTCTCTCCTCGGGGCACTCATCGTGCCCCGACCACAAACCCGAAATAAACAGAAAAAATAAAAGAAAGGAAGAAGAAAAACTCACGTTATAAGCGGCGGTTGACGAAATACAAGACGGACGACGATTCACGGCAACGACGGACAGGGCAAAACTACAGAGCTTCGTAAGTGAAAAGGCAAGGTGAAAAGTAAAAAGTGTGCGGGGACTCCCATATTTATAATCTGACGCAGAACTCGAAGCGGCACTAGGCCTTTGAGTGCCCTAGGGTAGCCGCCCTCACGCCCACTCAATGCGTGACACGTGGCGGAAAGCTGACAATCACGTCCCTTCAAATGCCTTTGCCCCGCGCACCCGGTGACATGGAAAGACCTTCGTGCACGCGCGCCTCGCCGAACACGAGTCGGCGGAGTCTCGCACCTCGCGACCTTCTTCCCAGGAGCAACATTCTCAAGTCCTCGCTCTTCCACCGAAGAGCTTCGACTTGGGGGGCTCCTGTTCTGGCCTGGGCCCCGGCCTCGCCTCGCGGCCCAGCCCAAAGATACACAATAAAGGCCCAATGTGGTCTAAGTAGGCTAACCGGGCACGTAGCCCCTCGACGGGCAGGGCATGCTCCCGCCGAACAGAACAACGTGCCTCAGGACGCCCTCTGCGCTCTCCCCTTCACGGGGAGGCGCTGCCAACCACGGTTCCTCGTCGAGAAGGACAACGTGTCTCTCCCACGTCCTCATGTGCTCCCCTCCGCGGGGAGAACAACACACCTCCGGGGAGCCTCGCGAGCTCCCCTCCGCGGGGAGATCAACGTGCCATTCGCACGTTCTCCACGTGCCCCCCTCCGCGGGGACACGTCACTAACCATCTGCCCACCTCCGAAAGAGCAGGTCAAACCCACTTTCCGGAGATCACTGGACAGTTGAACTAGGGCGAAGACCACGTTCTGGTCTTTACTACGCCACGTAAGCCCTAGTAGTCACCTGGGTTGGGCCTGACAATCCAACCCAACACAAGTGACTGTTGGCCCAGCGCTGGGGTCTCTCTATAAATACCCTCTTTCCCAAGAAGGTCAGATATTCACTTCTTACCCTTTTTTCGGTGCTTGTGATCACTCTGCCCATATACTCACTTTGGACCGGAGTGCCTTGCAGGTACACCCCCCTCCTCCTCATCATCATCAGTGAACAGACAACAGTCCAACAGAGTGTGGCTAGCTAGTGATCCCTTCTGATCAGGTCAGATCATATGTTGTGATCTTTATTTTAGTATTCAAGTTGTAAAAGTTGAAAGTTTATGTTCTATGTTGTGTTCATAAATGTGTTATGAAAAAGTTGATTTTGACATTTTTAAACTATTTTTTGTGTGTACTAAAAGACTTTGTAAAAGAGTTATGATAGTCAATTTTAATGTATTTGAAGACTTTACAAAAAAAACTCCGATAGTTATTTTTTAAAACTTTTTTATGTGTACTGAAAAACTTCGCAAAAGAATTTCGATAATTAATTTTTGTGTACTGAAGATTTTTACAAAAGAGTTTCAATAGTTAGTTTTTTTAATTTTTTTATGTGTAATAAAAATATTTATAAAAGAGTTTTGATACTCCGTTTTTATAATATTTTTTAATTTTTAATATATTATATATATATATATATATGAAGACATTTTGGTAAAAAAAAATGATATAGGAGGAGAATAAATGATGGGTATGAGGTAAAATTTTCAAAAATTATATTCGATGTAAATATTCCTCCAAAAATTCTTCCCCAAATTCACACAACCCCTGAAAACAACTCAGGGTCAAATTCACTCATTCACCTCAAACATTCCTCCATTGTTCGGGCACTTTCTCACCATCTTCGTCGTTCCAAATTGAATTTCACAAATCCGTTAATGCCGCCGGATAGGGAGTTCCAGAACGATTCCTCTTCCGACACTGGTGATAATTTTATGGAGAAAATATTCACTCGCTCATCATCTTCGTTGTTCCAAATCCAGAACAAGGCTTCCGTTCATGCCGGAGAGAGAGTTCTGGGACGATTCCTCTTCTGACACTGGTGATAATTCTATGGAGAAAATATGCTTTTATGTGAGTATAGTATTTTTCAATTATTTAGGTTTTTTTCTTCTTCTGTAATTGTTTGCCTTTGGTTTGCTCTGGTTCTGTGTGCTTGTTTGGATAATTGGATGTTGGTAGTTTTTTAGGGGAATTCCTTTTTGAGTTATTTACTTATTAAGTTTAGAAAATTCAGTTTTATTGAGAAAATCTGCTAGTTTGTGAACTGTGGAGTTATTAGCACTCTATCAGAAGGTGTTTAATGCACTCAATTGCATCCTTCCTGGTGAATTCTATTTTTTTTTTGTAGAACATGGGGTTTAATTTTTGTGTGTCTGGCTTTTGTTTTGAGTGTGAGTCCTGAATCCTGATGTGGATGCCATAAGATTTCTACTTCTAATTTGTTTTCTAATATAGTTGTAGCAGCCACCTTTTGTTTTGTGAGTGTCCATTGTGTATTTTGTAGTTTATTGGATGTTGTTATAACTGCTTTTCACATCTGGTGCTAGAGTTTATTGAGTGAGATAACTTTTGTTTATTCAAAAAAATGAGAACTACTATTATAAACTATCGGGTCATAATTAATGATTGAGCAGTGTTGTCGATGGAGGATGGCGGTCCATGGTAGAGAGCCAAAACTCCGCCGTTCCTGTGTCTTTGCAAGTGCACTATGACAATGTTTCAATGCACATTTAAGTTTGTTTACGTGAAGTGTGTTTCGTACCATAGTGCATACATAATGACAATACTGGGAAAAAGGAATTTTTACTTTGATGCACTGCATTAGATATTAGTAATTGCAAGCATTACCTAGTAATAAACTTCAGTCAGTGACTCATTACTATTTGCTTTGATGGATATGTACAGTTTGCATGTATTGATTGTTAAACTAAGATCATTTCAAGTTAGTTCATATAGAATTATTAAGAGATTAGCAAAGGGAAGATCAAGCTAACTTTAGTTTCTTTGTATATTAACATATATGAGGCTTTTTTCTTTCTCTTTATTTTCTTGTACTCTAAATACAATAAATAAGTTGCGATGGTATTTGATAATGTAATGTATTTAGTTGCCCCTTTTTTGTTTGATGTAGTCGGTGTTTGAATTTTTCTCTTTTATGATTACAAAATTTTAGTCTAGTTTTGGAGTCAAACGTAGAAGTTTAAATTTTATGTAAGTTTGCATTTTTCTCTTGGTTAACACTCCTAGCTAGTACAACCAATCAAATTAGGTATAAGTTTAAACCCTGAAAAGTCAAAACTCTGGTTGAATTACTCATCAGTTTACTTATTAATTAATAACGGTAAGACTTTAATAAATTTACTAAATTGTGTTCAATTTTCACGGTAAAGGGTATCAAAGTCGGTAGTCTAATGTGTACTATGTTATTGATATTATTTTAAGGCTGTTGAGCAAGTTATACAAGTTAACCCCTTTTATTTGTTCCAGCAAGTTATAACCTCAACACGAGGTTTAAATGGTTTAATTCTGCATTGCCATTTTGCTAATGAGAAATTATTTTGATATTTGATAACATCATAACATTACATGGAAGGACGAGGTTAACGAATATTGGTTTGGCTAAACATAGTTCTAGACTGGGGTGAGTTTGCTTGTTTTTTGGAGGCCTCGGAATGGTTTTATTTGAGTGTTTTTGCAGATTGTTTTGCCTTGTTTTGGTGTCAAGCTTGTGTTGCTTTTGGTTCAATTTTTCTGCCCTTCCACACATGTGGTCTGTACGGTGTCTTGAATTGAATTTCAGGGCACAAGAACATTATCGTCTGTCTCGGTGTCTTGATTCATTCAACTCTGCGAAGGTATCATCCTCGTCCTAGCTGCATTGTGCCTTGTTCTCAACTTCTTCCTTTCTTCTATCGCCTACCTCACCCTTATTTTTGCCAGGTACTTACCTCTTCTTTTACTTTCTCATCTTCCTACTTAAATTCAAATGTTTTCCTTCTCCCAATACTACAATCACTTCATTAACAGGCTTTCATTTCCTTTATTGTAATATATACATCCGGAATAACTTAACATTATTAAATTTATTTGCTTCAGGAAATTAGTGTGTCTTTAGTTATTAGTTAGCTTATGTTTTCCTCCATTTCCGTTTAATTTATTGTTGTTAATTATTTTTGTCTGCGTTCTTGATTCCGATACTGCGCCTTTCAGTTAGGTTAATATAAACTATTTTATGGTTGTGTTTGGTTTGGTCCTTTATCATAACCCAACTATTTTTATGGTTTAGTTTGGTTTTGGTTTAGAAGTGTTATTCGATTAGCTTTTTTTTCACCATTCCGTCTCATCCCTCTAATGTTAAGAAACTGCATTTACAAAAACAAAATCAAATCCTTTCCTTAATCTTTCACGCCTTCGTTTAAAAGAGTTCAACTTTTTAACTAATCAATGAATTTTTCTTTGACCATTTTCTCACTTCACCTTTAAATTCATTCCAAACTTTTTAAATTCTCACAATCATAATTCACACAAATCACAACATAAAATACTACACTACAATAAACTCAAATTACTATTTTTCTTTCTCTTAGGAACTATGGATAAAAAAATAGGTGCATGTTAATCGATTATCAAAAGAATACAAAGACCGAGTATTAACCAATAAAATGAAGAAAAAAAAATACATGTTCATGATTCAATATTTACCCATTAAAATTTTCAAATGCAATTTTATTAAGGGTGTGTTTGGTTCGGGGTAGATGGAGGGGAGGAGAAATTTTTAATTAAATATGTTTGGTTCAAATTTTAGGAGGGGAGGGGAGGGGAGGGGAGGGGAGGGGAGGGGAGGGGAGGGGAGGGGAGGGAATATGAGTTTTGATATTTAAAAATTATTATATTTACTAAAATATCTTCATTTTAATTTCAGTATTTCAAAACTATTCGTTTTCTTTCGTGTTAATGTTTTTTCTCGATTGTTTCCATCAACTTATTATAATTGTTCTCCACCTTCAAATTATTTTATAATGTTAATACTTAATATAAATTATAATTATTGTCTTTTTTTTATAAAAAAAATTATGTTTAGTTATATTCGTTTTTTTCTTTTGATTTTGTTAGGTATTCTATCATATTTTCTTTTATATCAAATTGTAAACTATTCATTTTATTTATTTTTGTTTATTTATTTTATTAAATATTTTGAGCCATTAATATTTAATAATAAGTTATTTTATATATTTGTTTTATTATATGATTCATCACAATTTAAACGATGTTATTGGCATATAGTTTAATTTATGTTGAAAAGTTATAAGGCGAATCAATTGTACTCAATTTTTTAACTTTAGGTGACAAATAAATATTTTTTTAATCACTCAATATTAAAAATTTTATTACTAACAAAAATACGCATAATTTTTCATATTTTAATATCATATGACTTATATAAGATCATAAAGATAAAATTATAAATTATTAATAAAATCTCTCCCCTTCCCTTCTGAACCAAACACATTTTTAATTAAAATCCTTCCCTTCCCTCCTCTCTTTTGAACCAAACATTTATCTGATTAAAAAAATTCTTCACCTCCCCTCCCCCTTCATTAAAATCCCTCCCCTCCCCTTCCCCTCATTTGAACCAAACATACCTTAAACGATTAGAACATTTATAAACAACAACATCAAGAAAAGCAAAATGAACATATTATCGAGGAAACAATTCGGTTATAGACAATTCATTGATCGTCAAAACTGTGGAAGTATTTTTAAACTGAGTAGCACTTGATTCTTGTGGATTGGCTTTTGCATCCATTTGACCAGGGAAAGAAAATGCAGGTTCTTGGGAGTTGGTAGTTCAACGAAGTCGTTATTAAAATATGAAATTACTGTTGCAATTGTTGGTCTTGAATTAGGGAACTGCTGAGAACATAATAAACCAATCTGAATACACTTTTTGACTTCAGTTTCAGAATAAGTTCCTTTAATGTTTGGGTCTAATATGTTTAATGGTGTTTTATCCCTCCACTGTCTCCAAACCTGTAAAACAAATTATAAAGTAATATACAATTTGTTACCACTATGAATTATAATTCACCTAAGTAAACATTGAATATATATTTCTTAATAAAATGAATGGAATGAAATAAATTTCTAGACGTACTCACATAACTCAGGAGACTAACACCATCACATGATTCATAAGACCCTACATTTTTCTTTCCTGTCATAATTTCTAAAACCATGACTCCAAAACTATAAACATCAGATTTCTTGGAAAATTGTCCAAGCATAGCATATTCTGGAGACATATAACCTCTATAAAAAATTAGAGATAAAATTCAACATGAGCTTAGTGTATAGAAAGGAAACCAACAAAAATTGATGATAATTTAAAACTTACAATGGCTTCATCTTGGTTTAGTTTAAAAATTCTAGCAAGACCAAAATCTGATATTTTTGGAATCATATTTTCGTCTAATAATATAATAGGTTTGAGGTCACGATGAATGACTTTGAGTCGAGAGTGTACATGTAAGTAGATAATTTCTTGAGCAATTCCTCTTATAATATTGTTAAGGTTCGGGCCAACTTAAGAACTTTGTTTGTTGAGCATCTGCAAAAATATTCAAGTGAGAAGTATTAGCATGTTATATATGATAAATATTAAGGAGTTTAATGTAATTAAGTTTCTAACCAAATAAGAAGTAATCAAGGCCCTTGTTCGGCACATATTCATAAATAAAAATTTTCTCTTGTTCTTCAAGGCAAAAACCGATGAATGTGACTAAATTTCTATGTTGAAGCTTGGCGATCAACAAAACTTCATTCCTGAACTCTTTTCCACCTTGCATTGAGCTTTTTGAGAGTCTTTTTATGGCTATTAGCCGTCCATCCAAAACTGTGCCCTGGAAATATAGTTCATCATTTGTAGAAAACTCGAGAGCTAAATAATGAATTTTACCACATTTACCCATCTTGTAAACTTCTCCAAATCCACCTTTGCCAATGAAATTTTCATTTGCAAAGTTGTTGGTTGCTGCTTCAATTACATCTAAGCCAAATTGTAATGGTTCTAAAGTTGCACTTTCATCACCAACTAGATCAAAATGATTAAAATTGTTAAACCAAGTTTTCAAACTCTAAGCTTTGAAAGAAAAGGTTTGATAGACTGTTTCCTCCTTTACAATACTTACGGTTTTCATTGAGAATAGTCCTAAAACTCTTTTTGCTTTTCTCTTTATCAAATAGAATACAACAAAGAAGAGTATCACTGGAACAATTGAGAGCAAAACAATCAAGGTAATTGTTCGTGGCCGGTTTGTTCTTTTCTCTGCATAGAACAATCAAACACATCTCATTCAAATGGAGCAGTAATAATAGTTGATATAATTGCTATTTTTTTATTTAGTAATAGCGCTATGTTAGAATCTTAGACTGCTAAATATTTATAGTGCTAGTATATTATATTTTAAAGATTACTAGAATATGAGGGCTTCACTTGATGAAGAATGTGTAAGTTTTGGTTTGGTAACATTGTCATTGTCCCTATAAAATTGGAACAATTCAAATCTCAAATTGCAGCTGGGATATAAAACTCTTCCACCAACACTTCCCAAATAAGGCCAAGGAATTCCATTTCCAATAATATCTCCCAAACAACCCTTGCAATCATCACTTGACAAATCATGTGTATACTGACTAAGTGTATAAAGTGTTTGTAAATCATTCAATTCCAATGATTTTATTCTAAACTTCGCATCACTATCTCCTGCCACAATTGCCACATTTGATAAAGAAATTGATATTAAAAATTGAACAAGTTTCTCTCTTTGTTGGGACTAGAATCACTAGTAACATTCATCTCATAATACACATGACTTTTGTCTACTAAAGAGAAGAAATTCCAATTTGAATACCGAATCATGCATTGACTATACCAAATCACTCCCTCTTGAAAAAAGTTACAATCTTTGGTTATTCTGAGTTGCATTTTTCACACATAGCTCACATGAGGAAAATGGAACATCACCACGGCACATGAAGGAAAATGGAAATCACTTGAGCTTTATAAAATAGACTTTTTGTGGCATTAGAAGACAAGTAAGAAAAAAGGGTTGTCAAGTGAACTTTGAAAGTGTCGTTAAAAGTGAAGGTTTTGTTACTTGAACAATTGTGTGAAAGGTAAAAAGGGTCTTCTGAAATCATTGAATCAGGATCTGAGGTTTTTGTTTGGGGAAGTAGAAGTTGTTGTGATGAAGGATTTGGTGAACCAGTAGTTGAGAGATAAAAGGGGTAGAATTCATACCTAATATTACAAACTTGGATTTAAAATTCTTCCTCCAACTCTTCCTTCACAATACTTTTGAAGTTCCTCTATGAATCCACTTAGACAAATTCTACAATCATGCGCTGACAAATTTGGTGTGCACTGAACTAAACAGTAAAGGGTCTGAAATTTGGTGTTGCAAATTTTTTAACACCGTTACCAAAAGCTGCTTCATTTGCAGTTTTGTTCATTATAGAAGACAATAAAACTCATGAAACTTTTTGTGTTTAAGACTTTGTCAATGTTGAACAAGTTAAAACTAGGAGCTGTTGCCAAAGTTGAGAAGTTAAAGGTTCTGGAATACCAAATTGTACATTCAGTATTCGAAATCTTCGTGTTGCATTTACTATACATTTTTGACAAAGTTGAGAAGGAACATCACCTCTGCATAAGTACATGCCATAGATTGTATTAGAGGGGTTGTTTCCAAATTTCCAATGGATATTGTGTCGAAGAACTGTTCGTTTGAATTGGCTGTGGCAATGGATGATAAGGAAGAGAGAAGGGTGGCGAGGTTTATTTGGAGGGAAGTATTAGCTGATGTTCTGTCACTTGAGCAATATGTGTATAGCCAAAAGGGTCATCCCATGAATTAGTAGACGTAAAAGTAGTTAGGAAGATAACAAGTGTGAAGATTTGAAGTATTTTATGAGAACTAGCCATAGTTATGTTGAGTTTTAGAGAGCACTCACTACTACCAATCTGCGATGGATGTGTTTTTGTTGTAAACTATATTTATTTTATAGTTGTAAAGGTAAAAACTAATGTCCGAGTTGTGTTAACAAAGATCAATTGTACTCATTGTCTTTTACGTTCGTTTCTCTTTAATCTTCTATATTTGTTGTTTCAGTAATTGGTATTAAATGACAGTTAATTCTACAACAAGGTTTGACGGGACGAGTAATTTTAGATTATGACAAAAAAGGGTTAATGATCAGTTGGCTAAGTAAAGTTTGCAAAAGACTTTTTGTGAGATGAAAGCAAACGAGATGAAGGATACCGATTGGGCAGAGATATATAGTGGTTCAACAATTGTTTTTACTAAGACTATTCCACTCTTCAATGGTCTTAAAACTATCGAGAAAATAATCGCAAGGTATCAACAAGAAGATATATGTTGGTGAATGAAGAACACACAATTGGATTCTCTGAAGATTCTTGACAAAAATGAGTTTTTTTTTCTTGGTGACAATCTTGAGATTGATCAATTCAATTCATGATTGATCAACTCTCCTCACTTGATTTTTTTTTGTTACAAAAACACACAAATGTGTAACAAGAGATTATGTTACCACACACTCATTGTGAGTCTCACTCTCTTTCTTTTTTTTGGACACATTCTCTATATATCATAGAGAAGACAAAGAAGAGGGAAGAGATTTGTTGCTAGAAAGTAGACACTAAAAAAACAAGGAGTCAATAATATTTTATCAAATCACGAGGTAACAATTCGAATCAAAGAAACAATGACTTGAAACAAAGGTTAGAAAGTAGAAGATTTATGCCATGATTCGAGTCATGCACTACTTATGATTCGAGTCAAAGGGTGTTGTAATTTGAATCACACACTCTATTGATTAGAATCAAATGAGGCAGTGACACGTTTTCACTTTCAAGGAAGGTTATGATTCGATTCACATTGTACATGATTTGAATAAAGCTTCACAACAACCTCGATTCAAGTATTCTAACTTGTGATTCAAGTTACACTCACTTTATTGACTTAAAGTAAATTGCTAGGCTCAAAAAGGAAAATTTATCATGAATTTAACTATTAATTTATTGAATAAGGATGATCTCAAAGGTACAATACTAAACGTAGCCGAAGCGAACAAAATACAAATGAATTAACAACGAATTACAAACATATGCTAAATCAAATAATGCACATACACACAAATTGACAAATTACAAACACATAATAAATTAAATGACGCATATACACACAAATTGACAAATTACCAACACACGACAAATTGTCAAATTTAGATATATTATTCAATGACAATTTGATTTGAGATGTTATTGTTTAAATTTGAATGAGTGCTCAGGTCTCAAAGTGTTGTACTACCATCTATTGATGAGCAACACACAATAGATGGTAGTGCAACACTTTACGACTTGAGCACTCACGCTCCCCTGCATTAAACGCTTAATGCCTGTAAATTTCGATAATATCTCGACAACTTCTCCTCCTTTGAAAAATATAAAAAAGAGAGAGTAGAGAAACACAAACATATAACCATGATAAACAAAAGCCTAAAACTCAATGCCAACACTCGAATTAATCAAGCATTGAAAAACTGCATACATGCATGATACCAAGCAATGGACGCAATTTCAGAAAATATATGAGATAAGTGATAGCAATAAGAACAACAAACAACATATCAGAATATCAAGAATGGCCAAAATTGCTCCACAGAATATATTACCCATCAGCAATAACCATAAATAAAATATTCATAATAAAGACAATAACATCAACAATTTACAGATAAAATAAAATAAAATGCAAAGGATGATATGTCATGACGTATTAACAATTATTGTAAATTAGTCGAGGGAGGATCAAGAGCAACAACTTCAGCTTCGAGGTTAAACATAAGAGTGAAACCCCGAAGATGATATATGGCACATTTCACAACAGTGAGCTCATCCAAAATCTTCGCTTCTATTGGAAAATAATTTATATCCCTGTTTTATTGTTCCCGTTTATTTTCTTTTATTCTCCATTAAGGAGAGAATTAAAGTATTTATCGTATTCTCATTATATAAACTAGCCTTTGGTTGAGAATAAAACATAACAACACTTTACCAATTATCTCCAATATGGTGTCAGAGTAATATGTTAGGGTTTGCTGTAAAGCTTTTCACAACTATGGTGAATAACAATGGTGGCCTTCCCCAGCACAAGTCTTCACCGGATCCAACCATGGAGAACAACTGCAACCTGATTCAGGCGTCAGTTGCGGAAACGAAGGTGGGAACATAAACAGTGGTGACTGCGGAGATGACATACAAGATGAAACATCGGTGGTCACAAATATTGGCAGTAATGGCGGCAATAAGGTTCCTTATACTCCCTCAAGGTCAATATTCATAAAATGAATGAGAATAACTATAATGAATGAGCTCAAACCGTTTGTTTGGTATTAGATAACAAATGGAAGTTTGGTTTCATAATAGGAACAATAGCTGAACCGGCAACAGGAGATCCTCGTTATAAACAATGAAAGTCTGAAAACTCCTTGATTATTGCATGGCTTGTAAGCTCTTTGGAAACTGGAATAGATAAGACTTAGATGTTTTTACCTTCTGTAAAGGATGTGTGGGAAGTTGTTAAGAAAACTTACTCTGATATTCAAAACTCTTCCCAAAATTTTTAAAAGGATTATCTATTTTGCTGATAAAAAATGAGTTTATTGGTGTTGCACCCTAAAATTTGACCAACCGGTCCTCATATCTGGTTTATGTTTCGACACATTTTGCATTCGCATTCGCATACGGCATGCATTGCATTTTTATCATTCAGATTGATTTTTATCGGGATTATAGCCCCTGGCGTTTCAGGCAGTTCATGCCGGTTGGAATAAAAGTCTGTTGAGAATTGGTGCTCGTCTCCCGTGTTTTCAGGCCATCTCGGTGCCCGGGTTTCGCTACGGTTGCGCCATTGGGTTTTATTCGATTTAATCGGCTTCTTGGCATTTTTAGGATTTTTCTTGTATTTTTCTAGTTTTTTAATGCATTTAATTGGATTTTTTTAGATTTTATAGATTTTTAATATTTTTTTATAGTTTAAATAAATTTTCTTTTCATTTTTTAGAAGTTAATAGATTTTTAAAGATTTTTAGGTATTATTTTCTTTTAATAGGATAGACTTTAAAAATAAATTTTTAGATATTGATTTCCTTTTAATAGTTTTTTGAGAATAGATATAAATAGATGTTATTTTTCCTTTTAAATAGATATTGTTTTTAGAGATTTAATTGTTTTTTAATAATAGAATAGTTTTAAAAAAATAAATAGATACTATGTTTCTTTTAAATAGAATAGATTTCAAAAAAATGGATATTAGTGTTTTTAGATATTATTAGAGTTTTATTGATTGTTTTTCAAATTTAATGAGAATAGATTAAAAAAAAATATAGATAAATAGATATTATCCTTTTCTTTAATAAAATAGATTTTAAAAATAGATAATTGTTTTTTAGAGTTTTATTGTTGCTTTTTTAAAAAATTAAAAAAAAATAGAGATTAATTGTTTTTTTTATAGTTTTTTTATTTGTTTTTCCAGATTTAAAATAGTTGTTAGATATTAAATATTTTTTTCTTTCTATTTTCTGTTTTTAGATTAATTAGGAGTTTATGTGTTTTAATTTTTGTTTTATAGCTTAATTAGGTTTAGTAATAGATTTTAATTAGGGTTTATTAGATTTTAATTAGGTTTTACCTTTTAATTTTCGTTTTATAGATTAATTAGGATTTAATTAGGGTTTATTAGAAGTTTTAATTAGATTTTGTGTGTAATTTTCGTTTTGGACTAATCAGAATTTAAATGCAGTTCATTAAGTCATAATGGGCCTATTATCCATTAATCAGGCCCAGTTCAGGTCCATTTTCGCCAGCGCCACATGTCGCATATAAGGCCTGCCACGCGTACGCCTGAATCTTCTTCCACCTCACTCTCTCTCACTCTGCATGCTTGCCACCTCACCCTCTCTCACCTCACACTTGTCCACTCTCAGACCTCACTCCCCACACACGTGGCTCACTATCGTTCACCCTCTGCCACTTGGCCCCTCCTCAGCTCTCACCGGAAACACCCCCGCCGGCCATGCAAGTCCGGTAGCCACCACAACTGCTCGCTGGCGACCACCGCAACCATCGTCGGAATCTGCAAAATCTCCAAAAATTCACCTTCCAATTTCATCTTCCTCATCATCCTCTCCGATCATCAACAATCCTCAAACAACGACATCAATTTTCATCACCAGAAAATCTCATCATGTTCATGCGTTCAACAATGATCTTCATCATTTTTGTATGATCTTCATCAGTATCATCAGAAGAACTCCAGAAAATCATCATCATCCTTCAACTCTCCAGAAGAACTCCATGAATCTTCATCGTCTTCCTTAGAAAATTTCGTCGTGTTCTTGAGTCTCTTTCCAGAAACCTTCAACTATCCTCAAGAACATCCAACTACCTTCAATCGATTCCAGATCCGCCCGCATCCACGAGCGATCTCCAACAACTTCATCATCTCCAAAGGCTCGCGTGAAAGTCTTCCGTCCAAGAGCCTTCGGTGTTCATCTGAATTCAATGATCTTCATCAAGAACGTTTGTCACCGTTCGTCATCGTTCGTCATCGCTCGTCATCTCCCTCGTCATCTGTTCCTCGACATCTCCAGAATCTTCAAGCAACTCTTCCCAGCGTTCATCTTCTTCACCAAGTTCTTCAGGTTTTCTTTGTTCTTCTTCCTTAACTCCTTACGCCTTCACATTTGTTTAGTTAGCTTGAGATTTAGATTGTGGTTGTTAGGTGTTGGATGGAATTAGGTGAGGGTTTGAATGATAGGGTTTGCGAAGCGAGGTTAGATTAGGTTTGGTTTGAACTGAGTTTGGGTGAAGAATTCTGTGGGTTTCAGGGAGAGAGCATAGCGGCGTTTAGGGTTTGATTTGGGGAAGGTGGACAGTGATTGGAATGAGAGGTTTTGTTTAGGGTTTGCTGATGAGTGGGTTGAATGGAATCTTGGGCCTTAAGCCCAATTGCCATGTACTGAATCTACTCCCATTGTTCCTTGTGAAACCCCCCTCCCCGTGTGTAATTTTGGATGGGCCTAACCCAACTTCTATTAACACCCCCCCCCCCGTTTGGAGGCCCAAATGAGATACAAGTGGATTTGCTGCTATTTGCCCCCCTTTGCTTGCTTATTTTTTGGTGTTTTTCTGAATAAGACATGGGCCCAGCGTGCTATCAGCACCCCCCCTCCTGGGCCCAACATATATTCTGAAGGTAAATAGTTGCTTCTAGCACCCCATGTTTTCCAATTTTAATTGATTTTTCTTTTATTTCACATTTGTATATAATTCACCAAATAAATCATAAAAAATTCAAAAATGGTCATTTTAACATGGGATTTTTTCCTCCACTTTAATGATTGTCTCAAGCATATTGTGAAAAAATAAAAATATTATTTTAGGTATTTTTCCATTTATGGTGATTTTTCACATTTAATTGCTTTTATGTTCATTTTGTTTGTACATACATTTTGATGAATTTTGTTTGGGCATTTCTTTCCATATTTTGATTCCATTATTTTTGTGGTAGTTAGATTAGATCATTAAGTTCCCTTAGAGATTTATTCCACATTTTTGTGGATTAATTTTGATTAGAGAACATTAGGGTGATAGTTTTAGGGTTCAAATTCGACATAGGTGCATTCTAACATTTTATTTTGGGGTTTTTAGCATGAATTAGGTTATGGGACATATAGGGTATGTAGGGTAGATGTAGGAATCCCCTTAGGATAAGTCTTAGAATTTTAAATACTATTTTACTATTTTTAGTATATTTTGCAAATTGTGTGATTGGTTGGTGTTCCCATTTGGGGTTTATGTTGCTTGCTTGGGCTTTGGGGTTTTTATTTGGGGTGTGGGCTTGGTTTGGGCTTGTGGAAGTATGAAGAATCAATGGAGAAGGTTTAGTACAAAGATCAAGGTTGATGCATGAAGATGGCTTGGATTGAAGGTGCTTATTGAAGACTTAGGAGAAATAGGAGAAAATAGGCAGAGCCTTAGAATAGAACAAATTCTTTCATAAACATGGATAGCTTCCTTTGCTTCCATTCCTCTCTATGACATAAAGTCCCTATATGATATTCATCTCCCTCCTTTGGAGGGATAAGTGGTTTTATCTAGGAGGTAGAACTTTGAGGGAAACAGTCTGTTACGATGCCAACTGTTTATAGGCTTCCTTTGGTTGTCAATGAACTGTTTGACATTCAATTTATTCTGATAAATCAATTCTTTGTTGGAGTGTTTGTCTTGAAGAAAGAAGCCATTGAAAATAGAGATGAAGATCAAAGATGGACAAAGATGAAGGTTATTCATGTCAAAGCTGTGCAACTGTCAAAGCTAGGGTTTGTTGCCGTTTGGGGCTATCTACTGTCTGATGCTGTCAACTGGGTAAGATTCTGTGCTTGCTTGAGCTTGGGTGATTTCTTAGAGATAAAAGCTTGTTGTGGCTTGGGTACCATTGGAGTTTGATTTTGGAAGTTCAACTGGAGCTGGGGTGCTGTCAGGGCTGGTTGTAGGGTTTTATTTCCTTTGCTGTATTGTTTGTTAATTTTTTCCCCATAGGTTTGAAGTGAAGCCATTTCACTTTGCCCATTGTTTTCTAGGTTCGAGGTTGAGTGGGACTCCCTTGCCTCGCTTGTACTGATGCATTCATGTATTTTACCGCTTTACTGTATATATGCTGTTGCTTTTCCGTTTATCCCCTAGGATCTCTGTTTCTCTCCGTGCAGGAGAGAAATATGACAGACATTAGGTGCTAACCCATGCATGCCAACATTAGGGTAGATTTTGATTCCCATTTTAACCCTAGGTTTTAGAGTTCTTTCTCTTCTATCTCAAAAACAATCAAAAAATACAATAAAAGGTTAAACATCAATAAAAAACAGTTCTTGCGTAAAAGACTGTAAACCAATCAAAAGAGTCATTTTTGTCCGCTTGGACCCATAATCAGGAGAAAACCTTTTTTAGAAGGATAAAAAACAATCAAACAAATCTGTATTTTCCGTGGCCCGAACTACGTTTGCTCTGATCTTTCATGCTGTATGAAAGTACGTAGGCATAGGATGCGATATCCTAGCGAGCAACCTTCCCCTCCTTTCCAGTAGGTAGGCGAACTACGTTGACTCTGATTTCTCGTTCCAGACGGGAATACGTAGGCATAAAGTGCGATACTTTGCCGAGTCATTTTATTTTCTTTTAACACTTGACCTGTAGAATAGATAGAATAACAATCCGTACTAGAAAACAAGCGTGGATCCCGTCGAGTACGACGGACGTGAGGGGTGCTAATACCTTCCCCTTGCGTAACCGACTCCCGTATCCAGGATTTGGTTGCGATGATCATTCATTTCCCGTCTTTGCGGTAGGTTTACTCTGAGCGTTTCCTTTCCCTCTGTTGGGATAAATAACGCACGGTGGCGACTCTTTTGTTCAGCCGGCGCCGATTTTCGCAGTAGCGACAGCTGGCGACTCTGCTGGGGACTCCAACGGTTCCCTACGCGAGTCAAATCCTAGCGCTTGTTTTCCCGTCGAGGATTTTGTATGGATTTACTTTTCAGTCATTTACATTCAGCATTATATTACTGTTATTATTGCTGTGGGCATGAGGGGGTTCTATGATTGAGAGATAAGTCGGACCTGGGCTTGAGTGCACCTAGAATTAGAGTGGAAATTAGTGGGCGCGTGCATGCTTTGCATGTACTAGTGTCTCACGAAATCCACGCTCGGACGAGGTTCTTCTGGTTGACTTCTTTTTCAACCCTTTGGGTTGAGGGGGTTGTTGGTTAGTTGGATTGTCGACTCCGGGGACCGATCATTTGGAAGTTGGCTAAGTGAGGCCTCTTCAGGACATGATGATGCCACACCTTCTAGGTATCGTATCATCCGTCTTGAAAGTCTGTGACGCCAACAACCGCATAGGATGCCATACTTTGTGTCAGTTATTAGGACACCTACCTGTGAGAGGGGTTGGGGCATGCAGGTAACTTGACCTCCAGATTACCGGTTTTTCTTGATTGAGATTCAATGGCGTTGATATTTGAGGACAGCTTTATAGGGTCTGTTGGAGACCAGGTTGGAGTACCGTTTTGGCTTGTTGAGACCAGGGTTGAGCAGTGTTATGGGTCTGATTAAGACCAGTATGATGGATTGGACTTCTCAGCCAGGGGCACTGGGTCCCTTGTGTGTGCATTTTGCATTTTTGCATGATTGTTTGCATCAGCATTTCATTTCGCATATTCATCCTCAGCCGGAACAGGGAGTTTACCCATTTTTGTCCGCTTCGTCAGTTGATTTCCCGACATTCGCATTAGACTTGAGTTAGCATCTGAAAAGATCATGGCTTCAGAAGAGCAGAACTTGGTTGTTACTCGGGAGGAGTTTGAATTGTTGAAGTACCAGGTGAGTCAGATTATGGAAGCCATAACAACTATAAATGGAGGAGGAAACAATGGTCAAAGAGCTCAGATGAACAATGTTGCTCAGCCCGTGCAAACCCCTGTCAGAGGTCCATATTCTTTCAATGACGCAGAGTGTCACAATTCCACTTTCTCTACGCCAGATTCTCCAAGGATTGTTCCATCTCCAAGAGTTGTTCCGCAGGTTAATATTCAGGACCCACTGACTGAGGAGTATATAAGAAGACTTCAGACGTTGGAAGATCAGATTGCTGCCCTGGTGAATAAGAATACTCTTGATCTGAATGCTGCGAGCATGTGTTTGGTGCCAGGTCTTGTATTGCCTCCAAAGTTCAAAATGCCCAATTTTGAGAAGTACAAAGGGGATAGTTGTCCAAAGCTACATTTGGTTATGTTTTGCAGAAAAATGACTCCGCATATCACCGATGACAAGCTCATGATTCACTGTTTCCAGGATAGTTTGATCGGAGCATCTTTGGACTGGTACATGCACTTGAAGAGTGATAGTATTAAATCATGGTCGGACTTAGCCAATGCCTTCGTGAAGCAGTATGACTACAACCTGGAAATATCTCCTTTTCGCGTGCAGTTGCAAGAATTATCTCGTGCGGAGAATGAATCCTTTAGGGGGTATGTGCAAAGATGGAGAGAATTGGCCGCTCGTGTTCAACCACCGATTCAGGAGAGAGAAATGGTTAGCCTCTTTTTGGATACTCTGAAGGGTCGTTATTATGACATGATGTTAACTTGTACAAACTTTGAAGGCCTGATGAGAATGGGGGAGCTTGTTGAGAGAGGACTCAAGAATGGAAAGCTTCGAGAGGCTCCTTATTTCCCGGTTGATAAGAATGAATCAGTTATCAGTTCTCAAGAGGAGTGGGAAGAAGGAAGCGATGTTGTCTCAGAATCTCCAGCGTCTCAGGCTCAGTTTTCAAACACTTCAAATCAACAGTCATATTATCGTCAGCCGCGTCGTCACGCCCGACAAAGACCAAGGAAACCTGAAAGGCAGTTTACTCAGCTACCGGTGTCGTACAGTCAGTTGTTGCCAGATTTGGTCGAAAGTGGATTAATAGTGCCGAAAGAGACTAGTCCGATGATCCCGCCTTATCCTTCGGGTTCCAATGCCAGCGCCTGCTGTGAGTACCATGTTGGGGTACAGGGGCATTCGACAGATGATTGTAAGGTGCTTAGAAGCCAAGTTCAGAATCTGCTAGACTCTAACAAGATTTTTATCACGCCTTAGGGTTTTGTTCGGATTATTGATTATCCTTCATCCAGTTGTGTGGGTTCGTCAGTCAATGTTATGGGATACTCCACTGAGATTGTATGTTTGGAAGAATGTCCAACTGAGAGCTCAATTGAATAGGGAGGATGTTGCTAGAGGTTTCTGCGTCGGGTGTCGCATCTGTTTTCTCTGCTGCCTGCTTAGCTTTCGTGCATTGTTGTTTGCTGACCACCACCAGGCTTGTTGGCTGGGGTCATTGTATTTTGTACTTGGGTGCTTGTTTGCTGCTCTTGTTGGCTTTGCATAGTGGTTTGAGGTGTTTATCTTTGTGCTTATAGCTTGGGGGTTTATTTGTCTTGAATATGTGTTGATTTCTGCATTGCATTCTCACATAACAGGTACATCAGAACCGAGGGTCTTATTTCCTTTTGCCAGTTTGTTGCAGGAATTCCCTCAAAGACATGGAACAGAATCAGGCTGAATTGATTAAAGTCCGAAGCCAGCTAGGGCAGATGATGAAAGACATGCAAGAGTTGCGCCTGGATCATAAGATGCTCAGAGAGGAAAATAATCAGCTGAAGACCCAAATGAGCTTGAATATGGAAGTAGTCAAGAACGTGCTTAGGAAAGAGGATGATCAGCTATCTGAAGCCGCAGTGAAGGAGTTTGTTCCCCCTGTGCCTGTGGAGCTCGTGCCTGTGGAACCTGAGCTTAAAATACGTGTTGATCGACACCAACAACAACAACAAAGGATACATCTGATTCGGCAAAGGCCAAGGAGGATATTTGAGGCGCCACCTTCAACATATGCTAAGCTCTTGCAGACTTTATTGAGTTTGAAGTTGGTTGAAAAAAGAACATTGGAGCCACTCACAGGAACAACGCTTCCTTATGGGTATGACACTAGTAAGCAGTGTGAATTTCATTCCGGGGCACCCGGACATGATGTGGAAAGTTGTCACGCTTTTAAGCACAACGTTCAGGACTTGATTGACGCAAAGGTTATTGAACTCACGACGGGCGGCGTAATTGTACCTAATGGTCCTACCCTAGTTAGTGGTAAAATGATGGACGTTCCCGAAGTTGCCGTAGATCAGAAGTATATTCTGCAATCATTGGTGTCAGAATCTCCCTGTCCTCAATTGCTGCCTAGACCAAGTCTGAGGATGAAAACGCTTGAACAAAAGGAGTCCCTGATAATTCAGACGCGGCCTCCTAGTGGTTCGACTGATCAAAGTCAACAATCTGTCCAGTCTTCGCAACAGACGATAACTCCTTTCCAGGGTCAGCAGCCTTATCGTTATCGGTCAAACCTGCGTGCTAGACAGAGCCCAATGAAGTCAGAAAGGCAATTCACCCGGCATCCGTTTTAAGCAGTATGGAAGATGGCTGGTTCAGTAGCAAGTCAGATGTGAAAGCCCGGTTCTCGGAAGCTGATGTTTTCCTGTGTTTCATCTTGTCATTTCTTTATGTTTGTAGTTTCTTTCTTGTTAAATTGCAATCTTGTTTGTAAAACTTGTTGTTTTCCTTCAATTGATGATAATGAAATGAGTATGCATGTTTTGAATAAATCCATTCGTGTTCACTAATTGATTTTTACAGATATCCAACGCTTGGTTAAGCGGAATCCGGGGAGGATGACGAAAATGAACGACATGCAAGCTTCCGATATTGTATGCCTTTGAAATAAAACCTACTGATGATGTACAGGCATTGTTTCAAATCCCTAAACATCGGAGACATAAGGAAGATAATCCCTTATCAACCCCTTTGAGCCTAGTAGTAGGAGTTCTTTCTGAAAACGAAAAACCCTCAATCTTAACCTGGGGCAGGGTAGGTGTTAGCTAATTTGACCGAACGTCCAAATTACAAAAAGGAGTGTCCGTTTGAGGATCAATCACACCTCTAGAGGTCGTGCCTAAAAAACCACAAGGGTTAAATTTCAAAAGTGAAACAGTCACATTATTCCCCAAAGAGTCAGACAACCAGTGTCACACGACTTGTTCGAAAAAAATGATGAAAAGCGAAAAGAATCAAGAGCCCGCTAAGTCAAAACTTGAAAACAAACGACTTAGGCAAAAATAAGGGCATCCCGCTGGACTGGAAAATCAAAAAAAACTCAAAAGAGTCAGTCCAGGCAAAAGTTAGGGAAGGAAGAAGAAAAATGAAAAGAATTACGAAAGAAAAGTCCTCAAATGAAATACGAGTCGTGTGACCCCAAGTGTCAAAGACGAAGAGTGAGTGGCTGTCACTCCAAAAGCGCATAGTTTCTCAAACTATCACTCCTATATTTCAACCTCCCAGAGGTGAGCGCTAAGGTCGAATTAGCTGAACGTAGGATCGGAGAACATCAAGGAGAATGGGTGGGTTAAAAATTAGACTTTGAGCCTTTATCCTTTCTTTCAAAACCGTGGACCTGACCACGTTACAACCTTCAAAAGTCCTAATTGAAGCAGGTTTGTTTCTAAGGCATACATCGGTAAAGATCGTGTCGAAGCTGACTCCTAAAAGGGTTCTTTTTACCATGTTGGTGCTGATGTTGATATTTTGATAAATGATTTGTGCATTATATGCCATAAACTGATTTTCATTTTTCCAGTGAACAAATTGGATGTTAAAACTGTCATATGCATTGCATTAATGTATCTTTTATGCAGAACAACTGGTTTTACTTACGAGTAAGCACTTGACAGCAGGAAAGTTTCCTACAGTGGAAAGTCTGATCATGATAGAATGCGGGATGCCCGAATGTTCCGAGAGCCGGGGCAAGCTATTATCAAGTGATCCCCAGTGAGGTCAGCCATCCAAAGTCGTTATTCCGGGGCAATCAGGTCGAGATTCGATAAATCTCTCGCAGCTAGAGTCACTATACCGAATCAGCCAATCAGGGGCAAAGTCATTACAAACAGGGGCAGACTATCCTAAGAGTGCGGAAGTTATTCTTCTTTCGAGAGTCAGTTGATCTGAAGTTTATCTCCGAGATTCAGAATGCTGGGGCATTTCATATCAGACCGTCAGGGTACAGATTTTCAGATTTCCTTTTGAGGACTATCCCTACAGAGGTCCTACGAGCTGGGGCATATCAGAAGCGAAGGAATTGTTCCTCTCCGTGTCATCAGAGTTACTCAGAGCTATTCGAGCAGATTCAGCTAATCTCCCAATGTGAGTCGAATGTCGGGAAGTCGTGTTACCGTCTATTGACCCTTCAATCAGAAGCTGTGAATTCAGACAGGATATTGTTCAGTGTCAGTCATACATGACCCGTCATGGATAGCCTAAAGCCCAATTCTTATTGGCAATTTTCAAGAAGCCCAATCCATATTGGCAATCATTGTGAGGCCTAACTTGTGGTGGCACATCAGTTCAAAATCCAATCTTCATTGGTACGCAGGAAGACTCCGTCTGTTTTCCCCAGCAAAAGTCCAATTTTCATTGGCACGGGTAAGCTGTCCCTGACAGAAGGCCAATCATGCTTGGCACATTCGGTTATCCCCAGCGGAGTTGGTTGTGTCTTCAGCATTTATTTTGCTGAAGCGGTTTTCTGCATCCAAATTCTCCAACGGCCGATCCTGCATTTGCATTTGCATATATCATCATATTTGCATCATACTTGCATTTCATCCTCAAAATGCGTAGCATTTCCATCCTATATGGAGCATTACGCCATAGAAAAATTCAAACATACGCATATGCATACGAAACATAAGCCAGTTTTTCTATCAGCCTTCAGTGGCAACATGAAGTACTCTGTAATCAGTTCAGGGGCATTTATCCAGCAGCTTTATTCAGACAACTCTTTGGTATTCGTTTCTCAGATCATACAACGATTATGCTTTACTCATCAGTCGTCTGATATTGACAGACTTCTCTTCCCGTCAGTTCACATTGACGATGGTTTCCCCCAGCGGGCCTTCTCCGTCTATCATTAGACTTCGGGAGTTGGATATGGTTTTCTCCGTCTATCCTTAGACGTTGAGAGATTTCAAGGCGATCTTTCAGATATCGGCGTTCTTTTTGTTTATTGGACGAGATGGCATTTCAAGAAGGTTTTTCTGACCGTTGATCCTTATTGACGTCGAGGCTCTTCGAAGAATGTTTGGTTTTCCTAGCTATTGATCCTTATCAACGGCATGGCTCTTGGGGGGTGGTTTTTCCTGTCAATACTTATTGATGATGTGACCCCTTTGAAGACATTGTTCTTTCCATCAATTCCTGTAGACGAAAGGATTCTGAGATTTGATGGGTGGTGATGAATATAGTTCTCTTTCCGCTGACGGGTTTTCCTTCGGGATGGTGCCTTTCTGTCTATCCTTAGACAATGTGAGTATGGTTATGTTGTGCCTTCGGGATGGTGTCTCCGTCTATCATTAGACGAGGAGAGTATGGATATTATATTTTTCCTTCGGGAAAGGGGTCTTTCTGTCTATCTGTAGACGATGCAAATATGGATATTGGTTTTCCTTCGGGACGGTGCCTTTCTGTCTATCCTTAGATAATGTGAGTAGGATATTTGTTTTCCTTCGGGACGGTGCCTTTCTGTCTATCCTTAGACAATGTGAGTAGGATATTTGTTTTCCTTCGGGATGGAGTCTTCCTGTCTATCCTTAGACAATGTGAGTAATGGATATTGGTTTTCCTTCGGGACGGTGCCTTTCTGTCTATCCTTAGACAATGTGAGTATGGATATGGGTTATATTTCGTCGGGAAGGGGTCTTTCTGTCTATTTGTAGACGATATAAATATTGGATATTGGTTTTCCTTCGGGATGGTGCCTTGCTGTCTATCCTTAGACAATGTGAGTATTGGATATTGGTTTTTCTTCGGGACGGAGTCTTTCTGTCTATCCTTAGACAATGTGAGTATGGATATGGGTTATATTCCTTCAGGATGGTGCCTTGTATTTGATCTTTAGACAATGTGAGTATGGATAATTGTTTTCCTTCGGGATGGTGTCTTTCTGTCTATCCTTAGACAATGTGAGTATGGGTATGGTTTTTCTTCGGGATGGGGTCTTTCTGTCTATCTGTAGACGATGTAAGTATGGTTATTGTTTTCCTGCGGGATGGTGTCTCCGTCTATCAGTAGACGATGGGAGGTGATCAAGTGCATGTTGATCCAACCTTCGGGTTTGTTATTTGTGGTGTCACACAGGTAACTAGGGCTAAAGTCAAATCTCTTTATCAGAGGATCGATCAGTTTGTTGCCATAATAATTGGATTCAGTTCTCTGAATGGTGTTCCCCAAGCAAGGGTGCAGTTTATTTCTGCAGTTGACAAATTTTCGGGTTTATTTTGTATTCAACCGTCTCGTACCTCGAACGTTTGAAGGTTGTTCGCTCTTCAACCCTTCAGGTCCAAGCCGCTTGAATAGGGGCAACTGTTGCACCCTAAAATTTGACCAACCGGTCCTCATATCTGGTTTATGTTTCGACACATTTTGCATTCGCATTCGCATACGGCATGCATTGCATTTTTATCATTCAGATTGGTTTTTATCGGGATTATAGCCCTTGGCGTTTCAGGCAGTTCATGCCGGTTGGAATAAAAGTCTGTTGAAAATTGGTGCTCGTCTCCCGTGTTTTCAGGCCATCTCGGTGCCCGGGTTTCGCTAAGGTTGCGCCATTGGATTTTATTCAATTTAATCGGCTTCCTGGCATTTTTAGGATTTTTCTTGTATTTTTCTGGTTTTTTAATGCATTTAATTGGATTTTTCTGTATTTTATAGATTTTTAATATTTTTTTATAGTTTAAATAAATTTTCTTTTCATTTTTTAGAAGTTAATAGATTTTTAAAGATTTTTAGGTATTATTTTCTTTTAATATGATAGACTTTAAAAATAAATTTTTAGATATTGATTTCCTTTTAATAGTTTTTTGAGAATAGATATAAATAGATGTTATTTTTCCTTTTATATAGATATTGTTTTTAGAGATTTAATTGTTTTTTAATAATAGAATAGTTTTAAAAAAATAAATAGATACTATGTTTCTTTTAAATAGAATAGATTTCAAAAAAAATGGATATTAGTGTTTTTAGATAGTATTAGAGTTTTATTGATTGTTTTTCAAATTTAATGAGAATAGATTAAAAAAAAATATAGATAAATAGATATTATCCTTTTCTTTAATAAAATAGATTTTAAAAATAGATAATTGTTTTTTAGAGTTTTATTGTTGCTTTTTTAAAAAATTAAAAAAAAAATAGAGATTAATTGTTTTTTTTATAGTTTTTTTATTTGTTTTTCCAGATTTAAAATAGTTGTTAGATATTAAATGTTTTTTTCTTTCTATTTTCTGTTTTTAGATTTATTAGGAGTTTATGTGTTTTAATTTTCGTTTTATAGCTTAATTAGGTTTAGTAATAGATTTTAATTAGGGTTTATTAGATTTTAATTAGGTTTTACCTTTTAATTTTCATTTTATATATTAATTAGGATTTAATTAGGGTTTATTAGAAGTTTTAATTAGATTTTATGTGTAATTTTCGTTTTGGACTAATCAGAATTTAAATGCAGTTCATTAAGTCATAATGGGCCTATTATCCATTAATCAGGCCCAGTTTAGGTCCATTTTCGCCAGCGCCACATGTCGCATATAAGGCCTGCCACGCGTACGCCAGAATCTTCTTCCACCTCACTCTCTCTCACTCTACATGCTTGCCACCTCACCCTCTCTCACCTCACACTTGTCCACTCTCAGACCTCACTCCCCACACACGTGGCTCACTATCGTTCACCCTCTGCCACTTGGTCCCTCCTCAGCTCTCACCGGAAACACCCCCGCCGGCCATGCAAGTCCGGTAGCCACCACAACTGCTCGCCGGCGACCATCGCAACCGTCGCCGGAATCTGCAAAATCTCCAGAAATTCACCTTCCAATTTCATCTTCCTCATCATCCTCTCCGATCATCAACAATCCTCAAACAACGACATCAATTTTCATCACCAGAAAATCTCAGCATGTTCATGCGTTCAACAATGATCTTCATCATTTTTGTATGATCTTCATCAGTATCATCAGAAGAACTCCAGAAAATCATCATCATCCTTCAACTCTCCAGAAGAACTCCATGAATCTTCATCGTCTTCCTCAGAAAATTTCGTCGTGTTCTTGAGTCTCTTTCCAGAAACCTTCAACTATCCTCAAGAACATCCAACTACCTTCAATCGATTCCAGATCCGCCCGCATCCACGAGCGATCTCCAACAACTTCATCATCTCCAGAGGCTCGTGTGAAAGTCTTCCGTCCAAGAGCCTTCGGTGTTCATCTGAATTCAACGATCTTCATCAAGAACGTTCGTCATCGTTCGTCATCGCTCGTCATCTCCCTCGTCATATGTTCCTCGACATCTCCAGAATCTTCAAGCAACTCTTCCCAGCGTTCATCTTCTTCACCAAGTTCTCCAGGTTTTCTTTGTTCTTCTTCCTTAACTCCTTACGCCTTCACATTTGTTTATTTAGCTTGAGATTTAGATTGTGGTTGTTAGGTGTTGGATGGAATTAGGTGAGGGTTTGAATGATAGGGTTTGCGAAGCGAGGTTAGATTAGGTTTGGCTTGAACTGAGTTTGGGTGAAGAATTCTGTGGGTTTCAGGGAGAGAGCATAGCGGCGTTTAGGGTTTGATTTGGGGAAGGTGAACAGTGATTGGAATGAGAGGTTTTGTTTAGGGTTTGCTGATGAGTGGGTTGAATGGAATCTCGGGCCTTAAGCCCAATTGCCATGTACTGAATCTACTCCCATTGTTCCTTGTGAAACCCCCATCCCCGTGTGTAATTTTGGATGGGCCTAACCCAACTTCTATTAACACCCCCCCGTTTGGAGGCCCAAATGAGATACAAGTGGATTTGCTGCTATTTGCCCCCCCTTTGCTTGCTTATTTTTTGGTGTTTTTCTGAATAAGACATGGGCCCAGCGTGCTATCAGCACCCCCCTCCTGGGCCCAACATATATTCTGAAGGTAAATAGTTGCTTCTAGCACCCCCCTGTTTTCCAATTTTAATTGATTTTTCTTTTATTTCACATTTGTATATAATTCACCAAATAAATCATAAAAAATTCAAAAATGGTCATTTTAACATGCAATTTTTTCCTCCACTTTAATGATTGTCTCAAGAATATTGTGAAAAAATAAAAATATTATTTTAGGTATTTTTTCCATTTATGGTGATTTTTCACATTTAATTGCTTTTCTGTTCATTTTGTTTGTACATACATTTTGATGAATTTTGTTTGGGCATTTATTTCCATATTTTGATTCTATTCTTTTTGTGGTAGTTAGATTAGAGCATTAAGTTCCCTTAGAGATTTATTCCAAATTTTTGTGGATTAATTTTGATTAGTTTTGATTAGAGAACATTAGGGTGATAGTTTTAGGGTTCAAACTCGACATAGGTGCGTTCTAACATTTTATTTTGGGGTTTTTAGCATGAATTAGGTTATGGGACATATAGAGTATGTAGGGTAGATGTAGGAATCACCTTAGAATAAGTCTTAGAATTTTAAATACTATTTTACTATTTTTAGTATATTTTGCAAATTGTGTGATTGGTTGGTGTTCCCATTTGGGGTTTATGTTGCTTGCTTGGGCTTTTGGGTTTTTATTTGGGGTGTGGGCTTGGTTTGGGCTTGTGGAAGTATGAAGAATCAATGGAGAAGGTTTAGTACAAAGATCAAGGTTGATGCATGAAGATGGCTTGGATTGAAGGTGCTTATTGAAGACTCAGGAGAAATAGGAGAAAATAGGCAGAGCCTTAGAATAGAACAAATTCTTTCATAAACATGGATAGCTTCCTTTGCTTCCATTCCTATCTATGACATAAAGTCCCCCTATGATATTCACCTCCCTCCTTTGGAGGGATAAGTGGTTTTATCTAGGAGGTAGAACTTTGAGGGAAACAGTCTGTTACAATGTCAATTGTTTATAGGCTTCCTTTGGTTGTCAATGAACTGTTTGACATTCAATTTATTCTGATAAATCAATTTTTTGCTGGAGTGTTTGTCTTGAAGAAAGAAGCCATTGAAAATAGAGATGAAGATCAAAGATGGACAAAGATGAAGGTTATTCATGTCAAAGCTGTGCAACTGTCAAAGCTAGGGTTTGCTGCCGTTTGGGGCTATCTGCTGTCTGATGCTGTCAACTGGGTAAGATTATGTGCTTGCTTGAGCTTGGGTGATTTCTTAGAGATAGAAGCTTGTTGTGGCTTGGGTACCATTGGAGTTTGATTTTGGAAGTTCAACTGGAGCTGGGGTGCTGTCAGGGCTGGTTGTAGGGTTTTATTTCCTTTGCTGTATTGTTTGTTAATTTTTTTCCCATAGGTTTGAAGTGAAGCCATTTCACTTTGCCCATTGTTTTCTAGGTTCGAGGTTGAGTGGGACTCCCTTGCCTCGCTTGTACTGCTGCATTCATGCCTTTTACCGCTTTACTGTATATATGTTGTTGCTTTTCCGTTTATCCCCTAGGATCTCTGTTTCTCTCCGTGCAGGAGAGAACTATGACAGACGTTAGGTGTTAACCCATGCATGCCAACATTAGGGTAGATTTTGATTCCCATTTTAACCCTAGGTTTTAGAGTTCTTTCTCTTCTATCTCAAAAACAATCAAAAAATACAATAAAAGGTTAAACATCAATAAAAAACAGTTCTTGCGTAAAAGACTGTAAACCAATCAAAAGAGTCATTTTTGTCCGCTTGGACCCGTAATCAGGAGAAAACCTTTTTCAGAAGGATAAAAAACAATCAAACAAATTTGTGTCTTCCGTGGCCCGAACTACGTTTGCTCTAATCTTTCATGCTGTATGAAAGTACGTAGGCATAGGATGCGATATCCTAGCGAGCAACCTTCCCCTCCTTTCCAGTAGGTAGGCGAACTACGTTGACTCTGATTTCTCGTTCCAGACGGGAATACGTAGGCATAAAGTGCGATACTTTGCCGAGTCATTTTATTTTCTTTTAACCCTTGACATGTAGAATAGATAGAATAACAATCCGTACTAGAAAACAAGCATGGATCCCGTCGAGTACGACGGACGTGAGGGGTGCTAATACCTTCCCCTTGCGTAACCGACTCCCGAATCCAGGATTTGGTTGAGATGATCATTCCTTTCCCGTCTTTGCGGTAGGTTTACTCTGAGCGTTTCCTTTCCCTCTGTTGGGATAAATAACGCACGGTGGCGACTCTTCTGTTCAGCCGGCGCCGATTTTCGCAGTAGCGACAATTGGTATATCTTCCCATCGGGTGAATGGTGGTCCATCAACGCAACATTATGCATATATCCTCCCACTAATCAAACTCTCATTTGAACATGTCGAGTGTCTATTGTGAGAATTGGAGTTGTGTTATCTTCACTAAGGTATCATCTTAATATGAGGAAAAAAAGAAAAAAAGGAGGGGTGGTACGTGCAAACACTTTGTCGCTAAAATCACTAAATGAATAGGACAAGAAAAACGTTTTTAGATTTTCGAGTGTGTCTACCTTGATTATGATGTTTCTCCTTCTTATAGTCGAATTCTAAAATTTATGAGATCTTGAACCTTAAAATTGAATGTAATATCATTGTAGTTTCCTATGCTAACAATATTTAATTGAATTCGTTCATCAATTGGTTAGTGTTCCTATAGACTACAACAAAACTAATTAAGTTAATATTTAAAAATAAATTAAAATGGAATGAATATATATTAAGGACATACTAGTATTTGATAACTGAGAGATGAAACTAATTACAATTTTAATACTCGAAAGATAATTTTGATAGGATTGATAAAAAGAAAGAGAAATTTGATACCACTCTAAACAAAATAGATATTTACGTAGAAAAAGCAAGTCAATGATTAAGGCAGGTCAACCAAAATAAGTAATTTGTGAAAAGAAGTTTGTCGTGTGGAAAGCATAAAAACAAAAGGACAAACCATAAAGTCAATGAATTGACTGCTAGGGAGCTGAAATTCTAGAATTTCAGCTCGTATGCACGCAATGGAAAAAAATATTCTCGTTGACATAGCTATTGTTGTTCCATTTCCAAAGTGGAACAAGAGTATATTTGAAATGTTCAGATAATCATGTAGATGCGACATTCATAGTTTTCAGTGTAGTGGAGCAAACAAAACCCATAAAATTATCACTATAGCATGTAAGTCAGTGAAATAAGAGTTGTAGGAGTGAAAAGTAAGAGTATGTGTAAGTCGCGTAAGGTAGAGCTTATATGGAAAATAGTTGAATTCACTTTTGTCTAATCTGGCGCGTAATGTAGTGAGTTGTTTGATAAAATTTAATAATGGTTGATGTTCAAGCTGTTAAGATCAGATCAGATGTCAGACTCTTTGACGAGGCCTTACATGTTTATATGTTTGTTGTGAAGATGCCCTAGAATGAGACTTTGTAATTAAGCCTTCTTTTTTGGGCCTTTGGCATGTTGGTAATTGTTGCCACCTAAGTCCTTATCACTACATAGCGGAGCGGAGATTGTTTCACCTAAGCCGCCTTCCATTATCGTCTTGAGTTCTCAATAAGCCTATAAGTTATGAAAGAAAAAAAAAGTATGGTGAATGAGAGTAGGTGACCTGGGGAAGATGCACATTAAATGCATGTCTTATCATTGTAATGTTTCATAATATTACTTGTACATGTAGCTTTAGGTCCTTGGGTTGGGGAGCGGCGTCGTCGTTTCGAGCACTCAACTGCACGGGAGTGTCATTGCGTTCTCGAGGTTAATCCCAACTGTTAATTTTATCTTATGAACTTCTCTCTATTTTGGACCGTAACTTACCATCTCCGTCGTTTTAGGTAAATAAGGTTCCTTGTTGCAATTTTTTTCGTCTCTTTTTCCAAACGCTGAGCTTTTTATAAGTTTCTTGTTGTTCCTCTTTGCGTTCAAACGATACTTTGATCAATTCATTTGTCTCTTCTTTCTTGATTTCACATTCTTTCACGATTCTAAGTTTCTGGGTGGATTCTTCTGCATCTCGTTCACTTCCACCTTTGTAGTTTCTCTAAGATAGTATTTCTCTCTTTGCATTTTCTCTAAGATAATATTTCTCTCTTTATTCCACCTTTCATCAGGCCAAATCTGTTAGATTGAGGTTCCATCGCAAAATTGTTTGTGGTCGCGCAGGTCGACTATGTAGCATTTTTCTAATTACCTAGGTCAGGAGAGCAATTGTTTTTGTGGCACTCCTCTAATAAAACTTCCTCTTCCATATGTCCTTGTAGCATTACATCTAGAAATAGAGACGTCCAGACGCAAATGCGGTTGAAGAACGAGAGCTCTACACGAACTACAACCTCGGTCCGCCCGATAAGTGCAGTAGTTTCTAGGGTGTACATGGGTTGTGTCAACCCACAAAACCCGGTTAAACTCGTCCAAAAAATTCATAAAAATGGACTGGGTCGGGTAATTGGGTGGATATGGATTTTAAAATAAAATGCCCATTAAAAAAACTGAGTTTAGGGTAAAATCGAACCTAAACCTAAAAAACCTACCGACTCACTATTCAAACACTTATTATTACCATTTTAATGATTTTGATGAATATTAACTTAATTGTTGCAATTTTAGTCGCTTAACATTTACTACCTCCGTTTTTTATTATAAGTCGTTTTGGAATTTTCACATGTATTAAGAAAAGTAATAACTGTTGTATGAAAAATGATAAATTATGAATGTTTTTACAAAATTGTCCTTCAATAATGACATGAGGAAGATAAATTTATATAATTAAAAGGAGAGAGAATAATAAACTTTTAAGGGTATAATAGGGAAATTAACATAATTATTCATTGATAATGTAAAGTGACTTATATGAAAAACAGAGGGAGTACTATTTTAGTGAATTATGATTTTAACTAATTTTGAATTTTTCACTCTTTAGTTATTTTGATGCCAATACAATTTTATGTCATGCAACTTTAGTTTGTTGCTAGTACTTTATGATAATTTTTATTAATTGATATTATCATTTATTATTTTATGACGTTAAAATATAGTAAAAATATGTTATCTAGTTTTTTAAGAAGATAAAAATAGAGTAGTTTTTATGAAAAAAATATGAAGAATCATTATTTAGTCATTTAATATTAATAACGTTCAACCCAACTCAAGCCAAAAATTAATGGGTTTTTCTAAACCGACCCATTAGTGTAATAAGTAATTATTTCACCTCATCCAAACTAAAGTGTCCCATATGAATTGGTTATTGGGTTTGGCCAAACCCAATCCAAACCGGCCCACATACACCCATAGTATTTTCCATTAATGCCAGAGTCCGAGCGAGATAACTTAGAAGCAACGTCCTCCGAGTGGCGGCGTCCTGTCCGACGTAGTCGAACTACCGAATCCACATGTTCAGACCAACAAAACAACAAAGACTCACCTACTACATGCAGGGGAACGACTCCCGGGCTATGATAGTAGGAAACTGAGTCTTCTAAAGATACTTCTGCTTAAAAGTTATCTCTGATCCCTCGCCCAACATCGTTGGTCCAGACAATAATTACAAGACGAGGAGAAGTGTCTGAGCTTCTTTAGTAAAGGTCCGAGAATGAGCCTCTCAAGGAACTTCAACTTCGTTCAACCATACTCTAAGCTCATCAGGGAAATCAGTTGTATGCCTAGAGCCATGCTAAAATAGTGTTATAGTTGATGGTTTACTTATTTAGTCATTTTATCGTCTCCTTTTAACAAATTTACTCCATTATGAATGAAAATATTTGTCTGCTATTTTTTTTACTGTTGTATTTTTTCTGTCTACCTCTCTTTAGGACCCTAAAGGCGAAGAGATAAAGATTACACACACGATTTTGCATCTGATACAAAGCACATGCATTTATGCATGTATGATCGGCTTAAACGCATTTCTCGCACGACTGCATACTGTTGCACCCTAAAATTTGCTCAACTTATTTCACCTGGTTTTATGTCTCATAGCTTTAGCATTGGCATATTAGGTCATGTACATAATTAATTCCTCTGCATAGCATAGCATGGGCAAGTCATCCAACCAGGGACCAAGTGCCATTCTTATCTCTATGAGCATATCAAGAGGTTCTTATTCAAATTCAAGCCTATCCAAGTCATCAGAAAGAAATTGAAGCCTGAGAAGTTAGTGGACCAAGCAGTGGGTTTCTCTCCTATCTTGAGGATATGTGAGGATCATCAGAGAAGTTGTGAGCTATGAATTGACATCATGGAAGACCTAGAGGGTCATTTTGAAAGTGATACAAGTCATTGGTGTGATTGCAAGAGCTGCAGTTGAAGACAGCCAACTAGGGTTTCATCTGGGTCAACCCTAGGTCAAATGCTTGATTGAAGGGCATCAAGGTCTATTTGAAGAATGTGGGATGCCTCATTTGATATGTGGATATGGATGTGGTGTTGTGCCAAGGAGAAATCAAAAGAAATCAAGAAGAAGAGAAGTTTCTAAATTAGGGTTTCTGTGTAAAATCCCCTGATTTAGGGCAAACTTCCAAGCAAGATAATTCAAAATTCAAGTCTCAGATGGATCCTTGGCCAACATGAAACTTGTAGATTATCTCAAGACCTTTAATTTGAGTGGTGGAAGGCATCAAGGAGATTTATAGAACTCAAGTTATGGTTCTTGCAAGTTACAGGTCATCTGAGGACACTGAAATTTGTCTGTGAAAGTTACTTGATTTCCAAGCAACTTTTACCCCTCAAGGAGTTTTCAAATGGATTTCTGGCCAACATGAAAGTTGTTCCTCATGATCTTAGCTTATAGAAAGGTATGGTATGCCTTCATCTGATTTATAGAACTCTACTTATGATCTTGGCAAGCCAGGGGTATTTTGGGAAAGTGGAATTACAGGTCATTTCAAGCATATGCCCAAAACTCCTATTTCCAAATTTCAAATGAGGAAATGTTCAACATCAAACTTGCTCCAAATGACATTTTGAGTCTATAAAAGTGGTTGTGGCAAGTTAGAAATGCTCATAGCTCAGAATTGCAAAATTGACCAATTATAAAGGGAAAAGTACCTTTTTAAATGACCAAAATTGTGATTTTTTGATACAAAAGCAAAACAAAGCATATGACCAACCAATTTGAAGGTAAATTGCATTTTAAGATCATTGGCAATATTAGTTTTTTGGTTTGAGGTCAAGAAATTGGAGTTATCATAAGTTGCTTGTAAGAGAAAATACACTTGCCAAATCAAGCTAGGACCAATGCACAAGGCAAGTAAGCATCCACACACTCTCTAATTGTCATGAAAAGAGAAATTCAAGGGATTTTGAGGGGCTGTAACAAGGCAATGCAGAACTGGTTTTGCAACTTGGCCAAATTCATTTTCTCATGCAATGATATAAATAATTTCTCATGGGATCAATCTAGCAAGTTCTAGAACTTTCCATCATCATCTATATATATTCATTCCCACTGATCCAGAAAAAGGTTGAATTTCATTTTGATCAAAAACTCATAGTTTCACTTCATTTTGCTTTTTTGCAAATTGCCTCGAATCTTCTTATTTCTTCATCATTTCTTCAAGATTTTGTTCCTATTCTACTCAATAATCATCATTGATCACATTGCAATCAAGATCTGAGTGAATAGTGGTCTGAATCGTGCTATGCAATTTTCTCTTCTTCAAGTGCAAGAAGAATCGGTTAGGGTAATCCAGGTGGTTTGAGCTCGAATTATTGCAAACAGAAGAAAAAGTATTATAGTCCATTGATGGATCTTGGAGCATTGTAGGCTTTGAAGTGAAGAGAATCACCATCTGTTTTCAACTTCTTACCAGGTTAGTGTTTCTCACAATTTGGCTTGAATTAGGTAGCATGAGGTAGATTTGTTAGGTTAAACATGGTTTAGGTGGTTAGATGATTGATTTTGGAGACTTTAGCAAGATTTGGTGAAGGTTGATGGATGCACATGAAATCTATTTTGACATAGAACATGATGATTAAGTTGTTAGAATCTTAGATAATTGGCTAGTCTTAATCAGTATAGCATGAGGATTATTGTTGTGCAAAGATTGGTGAGTTTGGTGATGATCGAAACATGATGAAATTTTGAGATTGCAAGGTTATACTGTTCGATTGGCATGATTTAGGGTGTTTCAATACAAACCAACACCGTGGTTGTATTCTACGCGAAAAATACATTTGGTTTTTGTATTGAGGCATTTGGTGAAGGAACGAAGGCGTACGGATGAGTGTAAGTTTCATGCATGGAGCTGTTTTCAAAGGTTTCTGAAAACCCTAATTGTCTTGAGGAAGAAGACGACTTCATCGCCGTTGGATGCACATAAGACTTGTTGACTGGAGAATGATCTAGCGGCTGAGATTCAAACGGAGAATTGAGAGGGAAGCTGGTGTGTAGAACGCAGCGTTTCATTAAAACGCTGGCGTGGGCTTTTAATGATTTTCGCTATTTCCACCCCCATGCAGGGCCCAATCCATATTTTCACTATTTCCACCCCCATGCAGGGCCCAATCCATATTTTCACTATGTTTTCATGCTATTCGCACCGTGTTTGCTTTTCTTTTTCTTTGTTTTTTTAATTAATTTCTGAATTTGAATAGGCCCAGGCGCGTTTACTAACGCCACCCCCTATCTGGGCCCAAAGCATCATACTAACTGCATTTAATTTCTGTTCATACCCCCCTCATCATTTCTCAATTTAATTTCCTCCAAACTTCATTTAACTTTAAAAATTCATATAAAAATGAAAAATCATTATTTTTTAATGAGACTTTTTTTCCCCAATTTCTATTTTCTGTCAAGAAAAATATAAAACCATAAAATGGTCATTTTACTTCATTTTTATATTTTTTTGCATATTTTTACATTTAATTGTTTTTTTTAATTCCTTTAGTTGATGCTACCATTTGTTGAATTTAGTTTAAGAGTTTCTTTTAGGATTTTCACCCCATTCTTTTTAGTACAACTAGATATGGATATTAGGTGCCCCTGGTTTTTATACCACAATTTATAGGATTTCATTTTAGGTAGTTTAGTTAGAAACTATTAGGCTAGTTAATTAGGGTTTTGAATAACATAGGTGTAACAAAACAAATTTCTTTTTTGGGTTTTTTAGGACAAATTAGAAGATGGGACTATAGGGGTATTAAGGGTAAGCATAATAGATCCCTTAGAATAAATATTAGAATTTTCCCCATTGTATTAACATTTTTAGCATATTTTTGTATTTGATTGGTTGTATGGTGTGCCCTTTCTAGGGTTATTGTTTGATTGTGTGGGTTATTGGGTTTGCTTGGGGTATGGGGTTGAGTTGAAGACCTTGTTGTTGAAGCCCATTGAAGACAAAAGGAGTGAAGATCAATTTCAAGAGTTGATGAAGAGTGTATCTTGCTTGCAGCTGTTGAAGATTATAGGAACTAGGAGCTAGGTAGAGCTCTAGAATAGAAACTTGATTCACAAACATGGAAGGTCTTGTTTGCCTCCATTCTTTCTCTATGATTCAAAGTCTCTTTTAAATACTCACCTCCTTCCTTTGGAAGGATTATTGAATGTATTTAAAAGATAGAACTTTTGAGAGAAAATTGTCTGTATCATGTTAACAGCCAGTAGGCCACCCTTGGTAGGCAACTGACTGCTTAACATCCAATTCATCTTGTTAACTGCTACTCATCTTGGAGAGTGGGACTTGAAGAAAAGCCATGAAAGGTTGAAGATAGAGACCTTGCTTGAAGATGAAGATTGAAGCTTGCTTGAAGTTTGTAGACGTTTTGAAGATGACTTGAAGATAGAAGATGATGGAGCTTGTTGTGCAGGGTTGCTGTTTGCTGTTTATTTTTTGCTGTTTATAAGTCTTTGATGTACTGTTTGAGTTTCCCTGACTGTATTGTTTGCCAAGTAACCTGTTAGGTTGAAGTGAAGTTATTTCACTTTGCCTGTTGTTTTCTAGGTTCGAGGTTGAATGAGACTCCCTTGCCTCGCTTGTATTGTTGCATTCATGCATATTTTACTGTTTTATTGTATCTGTTGTTTCTGTTTCCGTTTATCCCCTTAGGATCTCTGTTTCTCTCTGCGCAAGAGAGGAACATGATAGACATTAGGTCTTAACCCATGCATGACAACATTAGGGTAGTTTGATTCCATTTTAAACCATAGGTTAGAGTTCTGTCTCTTCTTTCTCAAAACAAACAGAAAAACACAATAAGATTTCAAATCCAATAAAAGGCACTTCTTCCGTAAAAGAATGTGAACCAATCAAACGTCAATTTTTGTCTGCTTGGACCAGTAATCAGAAAAACCCTTTTTCAGAAGGAGATAAAAACGATCAAGACAGACTTGTGTCGTGCGTGGCCCGAACTACGTTTGCTCTGATCTTTCATGCTGTATGAAAGTACGTAGGCATAGGATGCGATATCCTAGCGAGCAACCTTCCCCTCCTTTCCCGTAGGTAGGCGAACTACGTTGACTCTGATTTCTCGTTCCAGACGGGAATACGTAGGCATAAAGTGCGACACTTTGCCGAGTCATTTTATTTTCTTTTAACCCTAGACCTGTAGAGTAGATAGAATAACAATCCTTTCGACAGAAAACAAGCGTGGATCCCGTCGAGTACGACGGACGTGAGGGGTGCTAATACCTTCCCCTTGCGTAACCGACTCCCGAATCCAGGATTTGGTTGCGATGACCATTCCTTTCCCCGTTTTGCGGTAGGTTTACCTCGAGCGTTTCCTTTCCCCTCTTTGGGATAAATAACGCACGGTGGTGACTCTTCTGTTCAGCCGGCGCCGATTTTCGCAGTAGCGACACATACATGTTACAAACATGCATTTATGCGTATTTGATATGGCTTAAACACATTCATGTGTAGCTCGCGCACCCCCTTTAGATCTAGCCAATCCAAGGGCGTAGGCTGTGGATCATGAATATGTCCACCTCAATCCAAGCCATACCTAGAGGGTAGGGACGAAGATCTTACCCTTGGCCTCTTTAGTTATTTATCGTTCGGGTCTTTAGTGGAGTCACTATGATAAGTAGCACTAGGGACATGTGATTCTATATTCCACTGTTACATGTTGATCTAATTTGTCGATCAGAGTAGGTGAGTGGTCAACAACACGCCCACAATCTTAAACGGTCGACGGAGAAGTGGTGTACTTACAGACACTCTGATGCTTAAGTCAGTTTGGGTGAAGAGGTGAGTAAAAAAGGGAAAAAAGTAGAATACATGATCCTCCTGCAGATGGGGTTTTTTATAGTGAGTCCCCAACATGGCCAATGTTCTCCGTTGTGGGCTGAGTGTTCGGGCGTACAATGGATGACTACCAAAACTTTCACGTGAAAGTAAGGACAAACAACTCGTGCTCATCGTCCTAGTTCAACCGCTCCGCACACCCCGGATAATGGATGAACTTGCCCGTTACGAAGGGCAGAATGGTTCCACGAGGCGTGCGGGTAAGTTGGATGACGTGTCCTCGGGTGAGGGGCACGTGGGGAACGTGTTATCCACTGGCCTTAACGGGTTGGGCCAACACTCTGGGCTATCCTCGACGTAGAATTGGATTGGGTGTGCTCGACGCTGGGTCAGCCACAGGCTCAGTCCAAAACACATGTCTTATTCATTTTGTAGTTGTTGAACCAGATTGTTATTCATTTGTTGTTGAGACATTATATGTCAAGCTCTATTATTTCCGCTGCTTAAAACACGAGATTATATTTTGTTGGCTTTTATGTTTAGTGAAACATGCACGACACTTTAAGTATTTAGTTAAAATTGAATAATTTTACTAAATGTTGAGTCGGGTAATTAAGGTGTTACTAAATGTTGAATTATCTTACAATTATTTTTTAATCATAAATATTAAAGAATATAATTTTTTTTAAATATATTTTTAATATAATGTCTTTAAAATAATTTTAGATTATTCCAATTCTACGTTCTTCATCTCATGCCAGATAATAAGATTGTTGATTTTTTACATATAAGAAAATTGAGCTTATAGTTTGCTTTTTTATTTTTATAATCATATTTCAACAACGAAATCAAATAAATATTTTACAATATCATTCGTAACAAATTAAAATAATTTTTTTTATAAAAGTTATTAAATTAATTAGCATTTGAAACACTTTTATTTATCATATAACTAATGCTCGACAATATATACATAAATTTAACAAACAAAAAATTAATCTACAACCTCGCAGTTCTAGTACTTTTTATGTTCCTTTTTAATTGTTACTTTTGTGAAAATTTTATGTTTATTTTTAATTGTTTTTATAAAGTTTAAAGTAGTAATGATTATAGTTTTATCAAAATTACTCTTATCAATTTATTAGAGCATCTTTAGTGAGAGTAAACTAAATGAGTAAACTAAGATACTTTTTGTGGGTCCAGAGTGATTTGTAGGATTTGAGTTGTTTAGAGTTGATTTGAGTTGTTTTTACTTAATGATGGTTGCTTGTAAAAAAACCAAAACTTGACCCCACATTTTATAGTTGTTAGAGCTTTATTGATATTTTAATAATATAAAATAATAATAAAATAATAATCAGAATCATTGAAATTTGATAATGTGCGTTAGTTATATAGTTTACTTGCACTAATTGTTAATTCACTTACTGTCATGTCATTCTTATTCCAATGCAAATTGCTTATAACTACCGTTACTATTAAAGAATTTAATATTAAGGAACCTGCACTAAAGATGCTCTTATGGAATGAAAAAAATATATATCAAAATAATTAAAAGTTAGAGGTATTATAGACAAAACAAAAGTTATAGTTTAAAAAGAAACAATAATTATTAACTTTTTTAATATGTGTAAAAAATTAAAAGATGACAATTAAAAAGAAAGCGAGGGAATATCAATTAATTGTGGATTGTGCTAATGTATTGATTTTAAATATGAAATGCTACTGCATTTTAAGGGTGCATTAATGCTAAATATCATTTTAGCCTATTTTTGGTGGATGTTTTTGTGCTGTTATCACATTATTGTAAATGTATTGCAAGAACTTCAATTTGTACTTTATAATGCAGATTGTTATTTTGTTATTTCAATTTTTTATTATTATTTGGTTCAGAAATGATATTGTAATTTTGTATTTATTATTTGATAATATACGAATGATTCAATAAATTTTTTTGTAAAAAACCAACTAATCTAATCCAAAAAACACTGCTTTGGTTTAGCTCCTTTCAGTTTTATTTTCTAAAAGCAATTAAACCAAATTGAATTGCACATTTTTTACTCTTACGATTGATAACTTCTACAGAAATGATATATTAACACCATGGTGTACACCTACACCGTATTTACAAATCTTAATGTATTGGTTTTGTTGTAATTTACTTAATATACAAGGGTAATTTTGTAACTTTATAAATAATGTTAGGTTAAATAATTTTCAATGTATTTTTTCCTTTCACATCTGATACCTCTCCTCTCAAAACCCACGGCCAAAATACTCTCTCAGTTCATCGTGTATCTTCAAGAAGAACCTCGTGAGTTTGTTTGGAATCGGCGACCACCACGAGTAACCGGCAACCACCGTGACAGGAAGCTCGTGATCTCTCTCATCTTCTTCGTGTATCTCTCTCGTCTCTCATCTTAAGGTTAGATGTTCTTACATGAAGTCTTCCATAAAAAAGTGCTGAATGTTAAAAAAATTCTGATTTTTCAAAACGTGTTCTGATATTCTTCTCACATGAACAACACCATCTTAATTTTTTTAAGGTCCTGAGAGTTATGTTGTTCAATTAGGGAAACTAAAAGAGGATTTAGGTTTAGGGTTTTTTCTTTTTAGGTTATTGTAATAGATTTCTCAATTCTAGTTTGTAATAGATTTCTTGTTATGTTATTGATAATGTGGTTATTTGGTTTTGGATTTTATCAGACTGAGTTCGTTATTGCTGAAACTATGGAATCACCAAGAAATCAAGATGAAATTAATGTAAGTTTTTTTATTTTTATTGGTTTTGTTATTCTGGTTAGAATGTTGGATCTTATTTATCAGTGAAAGTAATTAAGTTTTTTCATGAATTTAAGGTACGAATGAGGCATAGTTGTATTCCAGTGAATTTGAGCAGCATCAATGAAAAGTTAACACCAGGTCAACGAGCCCACATCTATGAATGAACACCATTTTTGTTCAAAGCTATCTGTTGTGAATGTATCATACACGGCTTCTTTCATTGCATACTTGATCCTTTTATATGCCCCATACCCGCTAAGCTTTTCTGGAACTTTTTTCATTATATGCCATAAACACCACCTATGACGAGTTGTAGGGAATACTAACTCAATAGCATTTTTCATAGCCTTACACTGATCAGTCACAATGCCCAAAGGTCCTTTTTCTAGCATACAACGAAGCCATGACTTGAACAGCCACACAAAAGAATCTGTGTCTTCACCCGATAGCAATCCACAACCAAGTAATGTTGATTGACCATGGTGATTCACACCCACGAATGCGGCAAAAGGCATGTCATACTTGTTAGTCAAGTATGTTGTGTCAAAAGTTACAACGTCTCCAAAGTATTCGTACGCGGCTCTGCTTCTTGCATCCGCCCAAAATACATTCCTCACATGAAAATCATCATCTAAATCTATGTCATAAAAGAAATTTGTATTCTGTTCCCGCATTTTACAAAAATAACTTATCAAAGCCTTACCATCACCTTCTTTTCCAATCGCACGACGCTCTTTGTTAATATAATTCCTCACATCTTTTTCACAAAAGGGAATATTTTCATGCCCTCCTGCATCTTTAATAAGCGATTGAAAAGTCTTGTTGATCCTTACTCCCGCATCATCATTGATTTGAATTGTTCTTCGTACATGTAAGTTCATTTTCTTGTTAGCCTTGAACAATCTTGCTTTTGTAGGACTAGTCTCATGAGAATGGTTTTCTTCAAATTGTGTAATGTACCACAAACCATCTTGTTTTAATTTAATACAAATCTTGGCAGGACAGTTTTTCGCTCTAGATGGAAGTGTCTTCAACGTGCATGAAATTTTTGAAATGTTAGACCCCTCTCTTGAACATGAAAGTATAAGGTAATGGAGCTCCCTGTCGTCTCCTTTTTTCGATGATCTAATCCTCCATCCAAACCCCTTTTTCAAAGTATACTCTTGATAATATGTTTTAACTTCCTCTAAACATGAAAAACACATTCCAATTACAGGAACCCAAAGTGATTCATCACCATCGCCGTGATCAACTTCTACATCTTCCCTTTGATTACTATCACCTTCTATCAAAATGCTTGAACTGTCCATTATGACTTAAAAACTGCACATAAATGTCAATATTATGTATAATAGAATTTTATAGCAATGTTGGTTAATATAGTTCAAAATTATGATTAATATTGTCTATAACTTGGTTAATGAACGCCCAGACATGTGGGAAGGTTTATAACATTGTTTAGCAGTAGGTACACATGGTTAATGGTGTGAGTAAAGTAAGATAATAATTTTTAGAACATGGTTAATGAATAGTCATGAATAAACATGACATCAATAACAGTAAAGAAAACTAGGTTAACATTTTGCTAAATCTAAAAACATTTGAACAATCATGAATCCAGAAACTTACTGAGTTAAATCTTCATCTTCATAACTTGATGATGTTAAATAAAGAAAAGATGAAGATGAAGATGAAATGAAAAGAAAAATTGTAGATGAAATGAAGAGATAGATTGGAAAAGAAAAGAAATGCCGTGTATCTTCATGAAGAAGAATGAGGTTAAGAGAGAGAGAATGGCAAACTTGTTATTTTTGTATTGCACCCTGGCCCACAACAGAGATGCCATGCTGCTAGTCTTTGTGTTATTATTTTTTTAATATATTTGGCATGCACTGTTCATACGGTGTAGGTGTACACCCCAGTGTAAGAATAGCAAAACTGATTAACACCATGGTGTACACCTACACCGTATTTACAAATCTTAATGTATTGGTTTTGTTGTAATTTACTTAATATACAAGGGTAATTTTGTAAATTTATAAATAATGTTAGGTTAAATGATTTTCAATGTATTTTTTCCTTTCACATCTGATACCTCTCCTCTCAAAACCCACGGCCAAAATACTCTCTCAGTTCATCGTGTATCTTCAAGAAGAACCTCGTGAGTTTGTTTGGAATCGGCGACCACCACGAGTAACCGGCAACCACCGTGACAGGAAGCTCGTGATCTCTCTCATCTTCTTCGTGTATCTCTCTCGTCTCTCATCTTAAGGTTAGATGTTCTTACATGAAGTCTTCCATAAAAAAGTTCTGAATGTTGAAAAAATTCTGATTTTTCAAAACGTGTTCTGATATTCTTCTCACATGAACAACACCATCTTAATTTTTTTAAGGTCCTGAGAGTTATGTTGTTCAATTAGGGAAACTAAAAGAGGATTTAGGTTTAGGGTTTTTTCTTTTTAGGTTATTGTAATAGATTTCTCAATTCTAGTTTGTAATAGATTTCTTGTTATGTTATTGATAATGTGGTTATTTGGTTTTGGATTTTATCAGACTGAGTTCGTTATTGCTGAAACTATGGAATCACCAAGAAATCAAGATGAAATTAATGTAAGTTTTTTTATTTTTATTGGTTTTGTTATTCTGGTTAGAATGTTGGATCTTATTTATCAATGAAAGTAATTAAGTTTTTTCATGAATTTAAGGTACGAATGAGGCATAGTTGTATTCCAGTGAATTTGAGCAGCATCAATGAAAAGTTAACACCAGGTCAACGAGCCCACATCGAATGCACCCCATTCAAATGGGCAATGAATATTTCTAACAACTTCTCAATCTCAGGTGGTTTATTATGGGAATTAGTAAGTAGGTGGGACGTACGAAGTAGGGGATTTAGGGTTAGGGATAGGATAGTTCCCTTTACTCCGGTTGATGTTTGTTTTGCGCTTGGATTATCTATTGTTGGTAAGTCCCTAGTAGTAGAAGAAAACCAAAAAAGTCAAACATTAGATCTTTTTAAAGGGGCTGAGGTAACTGTTCACAATATTCGCAAACAACTTCGTTACCAAAAGAAAAAATTAGTTAATTTTGTTAGACTTTACATATTACTCGCATTTGCGGAGTTTTACTTTCCCAAAACAGGGAATAAGGTATTTACCGGATTTATTAAACAATTAGATGATCTTGACTCACTTGATACATTTAGTTGGGGACTTGTTGTTTATAACTTTATAGTTTCTAGTTTATGTGAGTCTTCAGTTGTGTTGAAGGAGGGGAAAAACAAGGCACAAAGACATTTAAACGGGTGTGCTGCCATATTGCAGGTAAATCTTCATATATAACTCTATAGTTTCATCATGTGTTTTGAATATTAAAAGTTATGAAATTCACATCTTGTAATATTTATTATAGATTTGGGCATTCAACCACTTATCTTTGGGGAAAGTACCTACTGTTGCTACGTTTTCGTTTCCACGTGTTTTGAATTGGCCAGTTATAACTATGAAGAAGAAAAATATTGAAAAAGCGTTTGACAAAAATATGGTAAGATTTTATGTGTTCGATTTGAGGAAAATAGCTTTTTTGTTGTCGTGTGTTTGAATTGATTGTTTTTTTGCTAGATAATTGATAGAGTGGTTGCAACAGAGAAGGAACTGAATTATGACATAGTCAATGCTGCTCTGTTTGAACAAGGACAACAATTTGAGAATGTGTATGATTATCAAAGATTGGTGGATGACAATAAAGATTTCAAGGAGAGGATAGCAGCTCTTGAGGAGGAAGTGAGGATGATGAAAGAGGCAAGAGTTAACACTCCATTTCAGAATGAGGATGTTCGAGATGATCGACAGCTTATTAACTTTGTCACTGAAGATGCGGTAGAGACATCGGCTGGAGATATTGGACATAACACTTCACTTAATGATGTTGATTCCATGGTTGAAGAAAACCTGTCGAAGTCTAAATCTAACGTTGCTACAAGAATGAGGAAGAAACCAAGGAAGCGTGGAAAAAGAACTAGAATGAATTTGTAATGCATTAGTGTTGTAGAAATTTGATAAATATGTGTGGTAGAATTATGATGTGTTGTAGTGTAGAATTTGACACAATTTTAACATTTGGTACAATTATGATATGTTGTAGTTCATTTTGGATTTAAGTTGTTAATGTGTTGAATATTTTGAAGTATCATTTGGTTCCCTTTTTTGAAAGTCTGAAATTGCATTATTGTGTTATTGTGTTTATGTTCATCATTTGGTTCCCTTGTTTTGAAGTCTGAATAAGCATTAACTAAGTTTGGTTTTGAAGTTTGGTTCCAACAATGTATTAAGTAAGTCTGTGATAAAACAAGTTCCAGCAATGTATTAACCAAGTCTGGGACAAAGTATTAACCAAGTATGGGACAAAATAATTTCCCTTTTTTTTTGAAGTCTGGGTCTGCGTTAACCAAGTTTTACATTGTATTAACCAAGTTCCAGCAATGTATTAACCAAGTCTGGGACAAAGTATTAACCAAGTATGGGACAAAATAATTTCCCTTTTTTTTTGAAGTCTGGGTCTGCGTTAACCAAGTTTTACATTGTATTAACCAAGTTCCAGCAATGTATTAACCAAGTCTGGGACAATGTATTAACCAAGTTTGAGACAAAATAATTTCCCTTTTTTTGAAGTCTGGGTCTGCGTTAACCAAGTTTTACATTGTATTAACCAAGTTCCAGCAATGTATTAACCAAGTCTGGGACAATGTATTAACCAAGTTTGAGACAAAATAATTTCCCTTTTTTTGAAGTTTGGGTCTGCGTTAACCAAGTTTTACATTGTATTAACCAAGTTCCAGCAATGTATTAACCAAGTCTGGGACAATGTATTAACCAAGTTTGAGACAAAATAATTTCCCTTTTTTTGAAGTCTGGGTCTGCGTTAACCAAGTTTTACATTGTATTAACCAAGTTCCAGCAATGTATTAACCAAGTCTGGGACAGTATTAACAAAATAATTTTATATATTATATATACCAACAAAGTTTAGTACAATTGTTATAATGACAAAACTAAATTTACAATCTTGCAACATTTACACTCCAAAAGTATATTTACAATCTTGCAACATTGAACTTGAATATTCCACCTGCACCACCAAATTTAACTATTATTAGTGTATGCAATGTTTTAAACAAGATTAAAAAATATTTTAAAAACCATACCATCATGTCAAATTAACCAAAATAGAATATATATATATGCGACAGTCTTCCCAAAATACACATGCCACTAATCATGTCAAATTTGTACAAACTTGGGATGAACCCGTCAAGGGTGTTTCACATGTTGTCAAAAGATCCATGAATGACATACAAGTTCCAACCTGTACAATAACATACAAAAAATCTAAAATATGTCGTGTATAAAATCAAATACAGAATAAATTGGTATTACAATGATTACATATAATTTATCTGCAACAAGTACATATGTTTTCCGCAACTCGTACATACAAATTCCTCAAATTTAAAACACAACAAATTCCTCAAATAGTGCATACATATGCTTTCAAACATATGCTTTCAAACGTTATGTAATACAATTTTATAATGGACACACACCACAATAGTCGAATTTACACAATTTCCTCCACTAACAACCTCAAGAGATGATTCTACGCAAACATTACTTCCAAATTGATTTCCCACCATTCCAATGTTGCACTCCTACAGTTAGAGAAACAAAATATTTAGATTCCATATACATACAAATTCCTCACATGAAAATCATCATCTAAATCTATGTCATAAAAGAAATTTGTATTCTGTTCCCGCATTTTACAAAAATAACTTATCAAAGCCTTACCATCACCTTCTTTTCCAATCGCACGACGCTCTTTGTTAATATAATTCCTCACATCTTTTTCACAAAAGGGAATATTTTCATGCCCTCCTGCATCTTTAATAAGCGATTGAAAAGTCTTGTTGATCCTTACTCCTGCATCATCATTGATTTGAATTGTTCTTCGTACATGTAAGTTCATTTTCTTGTTAGCCTTGAACAATCTTGCTTTTGTAGGACTAGTCTCATGAGAATGGTTTTCTTCAAATTGTGTAATGTACCACAAACCATCTTGTTTTAATTTAATACAAATCTTGGCAGGACAGTTTTTCGCTCTAGATGGAAGTGTCTTCAACGTGCATGAAATTTTTGAAATGTTAGACCCCTCTCTTGAACATGAAAGTATAAGGTAATGGAGCTCCCCGTCGTCTCCTTTTTTCGATGATCTAATCCTCCATCCAAACCCCTTTTTCAAAGCATACTCTTGATAATATGTTTTAACTTCCTCTAAACATGAAAAACACATTCCAATTACAAGAACCCAAAGTGATTCATCACCATCGCCGTGATCAACTTCTACATCTTCCCTTTGATTACTATCACCTTCTATCAAAATGCTTGAACTGTCCATTATGACTTAAAAACTGCACATAAATGTCAATATTATGTATAATAGAATTTTATAGCAATGTTGGTTAATATAGTTCAAAATTATGATTAATATTATCTATAACTTGGTTAATGAACGCCCAGACATGTGGGAAGGTTTATAACATTGTTTAGCAGTAGGTACACATGGTTAATGGTGTGAGTAAAGTAAGATAATAATTTTTAGAACATGGTTAATGAATAGTCGTGAATAAACATGACATCAATAACAGTAAAGAAAACTAGGTTAACATTTTGCTAAATCTAAAAACATTTGAACAATCATGAATCCAGAAACTTACTGAGTTAAATCTTCATCTTCATAACTTAATGATGTTAAATAAAGAAAAGATGAAGATGAAGATGAAATGAAAAGAAAAATTGTAGATGAAATGAAGAGATAGATTGGAAAAGAAAAGAAATGTCGTGTATCTTCATGAAGAAGAATGAGGTTAAGAGAGAGAGAATGGCAAACTTGTTATTTTTGTATTGCACCCTGGCCCACAACAGAGATGCCATGCTGCTAGTCTTTGTGTTATTATTTTTTTAATATATTTGGCATGCACTGTTCATACGGTGTAGGTGTACACTCCAGTGTAAGAATAGCAAAACTGTAACTTCTAATATCAAAATTGGCCAAACCCACAGCAAATACTTCTAGTTACGAAGAGCTAACAAAAAAAAGAAATATAATCAAATTTATATTTTTAATTTCAGATAATTATTTTGAAAATAAAAATGTGATTAGACATTGATTGATGAGGTTAAAAAGTAAAATAAATAAAAACATTTTTTTCATTTGGCGCTAAATGTTCGTTCAAAAACCCACAGTTCTTCTTCCCCAAAATCCCACAATCCCTGAAAATAAATTAGGGCCAAACTTCACTCACTCGCTCGCTCACCATCTTCGTTGCTTCAAATTGAATATCACAATCCAGAATAAGCTTCCGTTCATGCCGGAGAGAGAGTTTTGGAACTATACCTCTTCCGACACCGGTGATAATTTTATGTAGAAAATCTGCTATATGTTAGTATCGTATTATTCAACTATTTAAGTTTTTTTCTTCTGTAATTGTTTGCCTTTGTGTTGCTTAGGTTCAATCAATGACTTGTTACTATTTGCTTTGGAGAATATGTATAGTTTGCATGTATTGATAGTTAAATTAAGATCATTGCAAGTTAGTTCATATAGAATTAACACGAGATTATCAAAAACAAGATCAATCTAATGTAGTTTTAGTTTCTACGGAGTATATCGTATATAAGCAAGCTATATCTCTGAAAAAGATCTGTTTGTGTCCGTGTCGGTCTGTGTCGGACATCGACACCTCTATGACACCTACACATGTGATTATGTTCAATTTATTTATTTTTTCAAATTATTACTGGTGTTGGTGTGTTATTGTCTGTGTCATGTTAGGTGTTCGTCTCTGTCTCCGTGCATATTGTATATAAGGCTTTTTATTTTCTTGTACGCTTAATGCAATAAATAAGTTGCTACGGTATTGGTAGTTGTGATGTTGATCGTGTAAGGTAATTAGCTGCCACTTTTTTGTTTGATTTAGTCATTGTTTGGATATTGTTGTTTATGATGTTCACCAAACTATAGTCTTGTTTTGGAGTCAAAAGTAGCAGATTTTATTTTTTCTAAGTATACATTTTTCTCTTGGTTAACATTTCTAGCTAGTTCAACCAATCAAATTAGATATCAGTTTAAAGCCTCAAATCTCTTGTTGAATTATTCATCAGGTTTACTTATTAATTAATAACTGTATGACTTTAACAACCTTACCAAATTGTGCTCAATTTTCATGGTAAAGGGTATCAAATTCGGTAGTTTAATGTGTACTGTGTTATTGATATTATCTAAGGTTGTAGCAAGTTATACAAGCTAACCCTTTTATTTGTTCCAGCAAGTTATAACCTCAACATGCGGTTTCAACGGTTCTATTGTGCCTCGCCATCACCAATAAAAAATTATTTTGGTATTTGAAAACATTATAGGACTTGCTTTGATTTGACGAAACGTCTCTACAATAATATTGAAGAATTTTGATAGAATTTTCTTCATTACAGTTCTGTGATTGTCTGCGTCGGTGTCTGGATTCACTCAACTCTGCAAAGATTTCGCCCTCGTCCTCGTTGCAGCACACCTTGTTCTCAACTTCTTCCCTTCGGCTATAACCTATCTCGCCCTCATTCCCTCCGGGTACATACCTCTTCTTTTACTTTCTCGCCTTCCTACTTCAATTCAAATGTGTTTCATAACCCTTAAAGTTGGAACACATAAGCCTTACAGTGGAAGAGTGCAATTAAGCAGTGACTTTTCCTTAGAGAATGTATTGTTCCTGCCGTAGAGAATGTATTGGTTTGGTTAATCTTTAAAAAGAATAACTATGTAATGTAATTAATCTTTGGATTGAATTTCAGGGCACAAGAATGTTATCATCTGTCTCGGTTTCTTCCTTGATTCATTCAACTCTGCAAAGGTATCGCCCTCCTCCTAGCTGCATTGTACCTTGTTCTCATAATTTCTTGAGTCATGGTTTATAGTTTCGGCAGGTATGTACCTCTTCGTTTACATTCTTACCTTCCTACTTCAATTCAAATGTTTTCCTTCTCCCTATACTTTAATAGGCTTTCATTTCCTTTATTGTATTATATATATCCAGAATAATTTAACACTATTAAATTTATTTTGTATACTATGATAAATATCAAGTGCTGGTAAAATACTATGGTTAATTTAGATATGTAGTTTTATTATACAATTAAAACATTCATAAACAACAACACCAAGAAAAGAAAAACGAACATATCATCGAGGAAGCAATTCGGTTATTGACAATTCATTGGCCGTCAAAGCTGTGGATGTACTAATAGACTGAGTAGAACTTGATTCATGTGGAATGCCTTTTGCATCCATTTTGCCCTGGAACAAAAACGCAGGTTCTTGCGGAGTTGGTAATTCAATGAAGTCGTTGTTAAGATACGAAACTACTGTTGCAATTGTTGGTCTTGCGTCTGGGAACTGCTGAGCACATAATAAACCAATCTGAATACATTTTCTGACTTCAGTTTCCGAATAAGTTCCTTTAATTTTTGGGTCTAATATGTTGAATGGTGTTTCATCCCTCCATTGTCTCCAAACCTGTAAAAATTTGATAAATTAATATAGGATTTGTTGCCACTTTGCATATTAATCCATCTAAGTAATTATTGAATATATATTGCTTATAAACATAAATAGAATGCAATTTTTTTATAGATAACTCACATAACTCAGGAGACTATCACCAACAATTGATTCATAAGACCTTACATTCTTCTTTCCTGTCATAATTTCTAAAACCATGACTCCAAAACTATAAACATCAGATTTCTCAGAAAATTGTCCCAGCATTGCATATTCCGGAGACATATAGCCTCTATAAAAGAACATTGATAAAAATCAACATGAGCTAGATTCAAAAAAATGAAATCAACAAAAATTGATGATTATTCAAAACTTACAATGTTCCGACGATCCTATTTGTACTTGCTTCGTCTTGGTTTAGTTCAAAAATTCTAGCAAGGCCAAAGTCTGATATTTTTGGAATCATATTTTCGTCTAGTAAAATGTTACTAGGTTTGAGGTCACGATGAATGACTTTGAGTCGAGAATGTACATGTAAGTAGATAATTCCTTGAGCAATTCCTCTTATAATATTGTAACGTTCGGGCCAAGTTAAGAACTTTGGTTGTCGAACGTCTGGAAAAATATTCAAGTGAAAAACGTTAGCATGTATATATAATAAAAGTAAGAAGTTTAACGTAATTAAGTTTCTAACCAAATAAGAAGTGATCAAGGCCCTTGTTCGGCACATATTCATAAATAAGTATTTTCTCTTGTTCTTCGAGGCAAAAACCGATGAACGTGACTAAATTTCTATGTTGAAGCTTAGCGATCAACAAAACTTCATTCTTGAACTCTTTTCCACCTTGCGTTGAGCTTTTTGAGAGTCTTTTTACGGCTATTTGTCGGCCATCCAAAAGTGTACCCTGAAAATATAGTTCATCATTTGTAAAAAAATCGAGAACTTCATAATAAATTTTACCATATTTACCCACCTTGTAAACTTCTCCAAATCCACCTTTGCCAATGAAATTTTCATTTGCAAAGTTGTTGGTTGCGGCTTCAATTACATCTAAGCCATATTGTAATGGCTCTAAAATAGCACTTTCATCACCAACTGGATAAAAATGATTAAATTGTTAAACCAAGTTTTCAAACTTTAAGCTTTGAAAGAAAAGGTTTGATAAACTGTTTCCTCTTTTACAATACATACAGTTTTCATTGAGAATAGACCTAAAACTCCTTTTTGCTTTTCTCTTTATCAAATAGAATCCAACCAAGAAGAGTATCACTGGAAGAACCGAGAACAAAACAATCAACATAATTGTTCGTCTCCGGTTTGTTCTTTTATCTGCATAGAACAATCAAACACATCTCAATTAAATGGAGCAGTAGTAATAGTTCATATAATTGCTATTTTTATTTAGTAATAACTATGTTAAGAATCTTAGACTGCTAAATATTTATAGTGCTAGTATATTATATTTTAAAGATTACTAGAATATGAGGGCTTCACCTGATGAAGAATGTGTAAGTTTTGGTTTGGTAACATTGTCATTGTCCCTATAAAATTGGAAGAATTCAAATCTCAAGTTGCAGCTCGGATATAAAACTCTTCCACCAACACTTCCCAAATAAGGCCAAGGAATTCCATTTCCAATAATATCTCCCAAACAACCCTTGCAATCATCACTTGATAAATCACGTGTACATTGACCAAGTGTATAAAGTGTTTGTAAATCATTCAATTCCAATGATTTTGTTCCAAACTTCGCATCACTATCCCCTGCCACAATTGCCACATTTGATAAGGTAGTTGATATTACAAAATTGAACAAGTTTCTCTCTTTGTTGGGACTAGAATCATTAGTAACATTCATCTCATAGTACACATGACTTTTGTCTACTAAAGAGAAGAAATTCCAATTCGAATACCGAATCATGCATTGACTATACCAAATCACTCCCTCTTGAAAAAAGTTACAATCTTTGGTTATTCTTTGTGTTGCATTTTTCACACATAGCTCACATAAGGAAAAGGGAACATCACCACGGCACATGAAGAGCCCGAAAGCTGTATTTGCCACTTGATCTTTATAAAATAGACTTTTTGTGGCATTAGAAGACAAGTAAGAAAAAAGGGTTGTCAAGTGAACTTTGAAAGTGTTGTTAAAAGTGAAGGTTTTGTTACTTGAACAATTGTGTGAAAGGTAAAAAGGGTCTTCTGAAATCATTGAATCAGGATCTGAGTTTTTTGTTTGGGGGAGTAGAATTTGTTGTGATGAAGGATTTGATGAACCAATATTTTTGATATAAAAAGGGTAAAATTCATACCTAATATTGCAACTTGGATTTAGAACTCTTCCTCCAACTCTATCTTCACAACACCCTGGAAGATCCTCTATTAATCCGCTTAGACAAATTCTACAATCATGTGGTGACAAATTTGGCGTGCATTGAACTAAACAATAAAGGGTCTGAAATTTTGATATTGTTATTTCATTTGTTGCAAATTTTTTAGCACTGTTACCAAAAGCTGCTTCATTTGCAGTTTTGTTCATTGTAGAAAACAATAAACTCATGAAAGTTTTTGTGTTTGGGACTTTGTCGGTGTTGAACAAGTTAAAACTAGGTGTTGTTCTTGCCACAGTTGAGAAGATAAAGGCAGTGGAATACCAAACCATGCATTCATTATACCAAACAATACCTTCTTTAGACAAAGAGCACTCTGAGGTAAGTCTTTGTGTTGCATTTACTATACATTGTTGACAGAGTTGAGAAGGAACATCATCTCTGCATAAGTACATGCCATAGATTGTGTCAGAAGGGTTGTTTCCATTGAATGTTGTGTTGTAGAATTGTGTGTTGGTTTTGGTTGTGGCAATGAGCGATAAGGAAGATAGAAGAGTGGTGAGGTTAATTTGGAAGGAAGTATTGGCTAATGTTCTGTTACTTGAGCAATATTGGCTTAGGAAAAAAGGGTCATCCCATGAATTTGTAGATGTGAAAGTAGTGAGAAAGATAACAAATGTGAAGATGAGAAGAATGTTACTGGAATTAGCCATGGATATGGATATGTTGAGTTTTTGAGAACACTCACTATTACCAATCTACAATGGACGTGTTAATGGGTGTGTTAATATTAGAGGGATTGGTGCAGACGAGTCAATGATGATGTAAGTCAAGATAAAATATTGAATTGATAAATTCATGTGGAAAGCTTGGCTTGGAATAAAACGAATGCTTAGTGGGCCAATCTTTGACAATATTGTATGCACACTAACAACACATTGAAGATATTTTCATTTAATGTCAATACTTGTGAGAAAATATGAATATTGGTACCCCATTAGACTAGGAAAACTAAACTTAATTTTTCTTTTTAAAATTAATGATATATAAAAATATACATGATTTTTAATCCCGTGTTGTTGAAGATTGCTACAAGACTGTTGTAGCAAATAATTACATTTGGCTTTTTGGTAAGGGTAGTAGTTTTACGCTGCATAACCCTTATTTGGTTTAGTTCAATGTTCAAACATTAGCAGACATTGATGACGAGTTTTTACTAGTTGTTTTGAGCCGTAGGATGTTTGGTCTCCTCAAAGTTATCATATCAGACAACAACACATAGTTTTCTATCAACTGGGGATACATATGAATTTCATCTCAGTAGTCCACTCATAGGCCAACTGACAAGAAAAATTAGCAAATAAGGTTATACTAAGCGTGATAAAGAACGACACCAATGACATATGGGCTGAACAACTTCACGATGTCTTGTAGTTGTATTGCACTACCCCTAATTCCACCATAAAGGAAACACCATTTACTATGGTCTATGACGCTAACGCCATGTTGCTAGTTGAAATTGACACACTTACTTGGGGGCGCACAAATTTAATGAGGAGGAAAACGAGATAGAACTTAAGTGTGCAGTTGACATGATTGACAAAACTAGAGAGGTTTTCAACATCAAGGAGTTCGCCACCAAACAAACGGTTGCTAGAAGTAATAGTTCGAAGGTATCCTCAAGGGAGATGCAAGAAGGCGACCAAGTACTCAGACAAGTGATCACACCTACCCGCCTAGGAAAGTTGCTACCTAACTAAGAAGCTGTGTATCAAATATACCAAAAGCTTTGTGGAAGATTAATTGTTAGAACCCGAAACTTAGTTTATCTTAGATACTATTACAAATAACGATTAAATGTTTCCTGCCAAATAAGGCAAAGGTTTTGGCCCACTAGTGTATTTTCTTAAATATTTTGTTTTTAAAGTATTAAAGGCAAGGTTGCACTCTTTTTCCTGTAAGGGTGGAGTTTTTAATGAGGTGTCCTGTCTTCTTGACTATTTGATTTGTGTAGTTTGGAGTTATACGTTAGACTTTTATTGAAGGATTGTTGTCGCCCTTTGAGACAATATACGACGAACCTTCATTAAAGGATCTTTGTCACCCTTTCAGGCAATATACGTAGGACCTTTATTGAAGGATTTTTGCTAGCCTTTGAGGCAATATATGTTGGATCTTCACTAAAGGATCCTTGCATCCCTTTTAGGTAATAAATGTTGAACCTTCACAAAAGGATCCTTGATGTCCTTTGAGGCAGTAGACATTGAACATTCACTAAAAGATCCTTGTCACTCTTTGAGGAAATATACGTTGAACCTTCACTGAAGGATCATTGTCGCCCTTTGAGAAAATATACGTTGGACCTTCACTGAAAGATCAACGTTCAAGAAACTCTATGCTTAAGAGACTCACCTCTAGCGAGAATCTTATGCAATAAAGGTAACATGAAACTTCGAGAAGTAATAGACAAACTACGACAAATTTAAGAAACGTGAAATAAATTGCCATAAACGATTCAAAACTCGAAGAGCGTGATTGCTAAATGAGTTTAAGCGATCGGGAATACAAATGGACAAATAAGGTTTGCGTTCCAAGCAACGTTTGAGGAACTCGCCCTTTAAAGTATTCTTTAAGGGACTCGCCCCTAACTTCACTTAAGGGACTCTTCCCAAGTATCATTGGGGGTGTTGTGATAGAATCCAAGTTTATTTTATTATTTTAATTACTTAGGATACAAGTATTGACTTGTATATAAATACATGTATGTAGTTAGATTACATAATACAATTCACTTTTCATTCTCTAAATTCTCTCAAACACTTTCATTCCTTCCTCACCTAAATACTTTAGCACTAACAAATTGGTATCTAGAGCGTCAACTAGTTTTTATTGATCTTGATTAATGATTTGCACATTGATGGTTATTTTTCTAGGGATCATGAATTGTATTTAATGCAAAGATGAATGATGGCAATGATATTTCCAATTCTCTTCTAATTCTTGATGGCAAAAATTGGAACCGTTGGAGTAAGCAAATGAAATCCTTGTTTGGTTTTCAAGAAACTCTTGAAGTGGTCACTAATGGTGCCCCTGAACTTGCTCATAACACAAATGATGCTCAGAGGATCAACCACAAGGATGCCAAGAAGAAAGATTGCAAGTTGCGTTTTGTATTCAATCTACAGTAGATGTTGAGAATTTCATTCGAATCTCTCATGCTAAATCTGCAAAGGAGGCATGGGATATTGTTGTCAAGTATTACGAAGGTGGTGAGAAGGTTAAATGTTTCAAGTTACAGGCACTATAAAGGCAACATGAGTCACTGTAGATGTGAGAAAATGAAAAGATTACAGGTTATGTATCGAAGATGAAGAATCTTGTCCATCTCATGAAAGGCTGTGGTGAAGTCCTAACTAATAAGATGATAGTTTAAAATATAATGAGAATCTTGACCTCTCACGTTGATCATGTTATCGTGGCCATTCAAGAATCCAACAATCTTGGAACCTTGAAATTAGACGATTTGGTTGGTTCGTTGGAGGCACATGAGTTAAGGATAGTTGAGAGGAAAATGGTTCAAGATTCGATACAAGCACTACATGCCCAAACATAGAAGAAACATGGAAATTATAGGTTTAAAGGCAAAGGTGACAAGTCCTTGAGCAAGAAAGGTTCTTGCCTGGATTTTCACAAGCAAAAAAATGATGAGGGGATTGCTAAATTCTCCAAAAGATGAGAAGAAACCTCGATTCATAAAGAAAAGCAAAATAAGAATAGTGTGCAAAATGTTGCAAATGTGAAAAGTGGGGTCATTTGACCAAAAGTTAATAGTATAAGAAAGGCAACAAAGGTTCTTCAAAAGAGAAGAATGTCGAATAAGCAAACTTTGCAAGTGAAGATTCATATGATTCTTAAACCATGGTGCTTATGGTTGCTGTTTTATATGAGCATGTCGACTCCAAGATCTAGTTCCTCGACACATGATGCTCGAACCACATGACTGGCCGAAGACTTTGGTTAACAGATTTGGATGAGTCAAAGAATAGCAAGGCCAAACTTACAAATAGTAGCTCATTACAAGCAAAAGGTGTAGGAAACTTAGTTATTCAAAGGAGAAATGGAGCAAAAGCCATGATCGAAGATGTATTATATGTACCTGGAACGAATTGCAACTTACTAAGTGTTAGACAATTGGTCGAAAAAAGTTTCTTTATGGTTATGAAAGATAGAGCTTTCAAATTACCCGACACTCATAATAATTTGGTCTTAAAATCTCCTATGTCGAAGAATATGACATTTAAGACCATGATCTGTTCGATTGAGGTACAATGACTGAAATAAGTTGTCGACCACAAGCATAGTTGGTTGTGGCACTTGAGGTATGACCATGTGAATTTTAGGTCACTAAATTAATTGATTACTTAAGATATGGTGGCTGGTATACCAAGTCTTATCATGTCTGACAAGATCTGTGAAGATTACTTGGTAGGGAAGCAATCCATAAAGTCTTTCACTTCGACTATGTCAATGAGGTCCTCTTGCATACTAGAAGTAGTACATTCAGATGCATGTGACCCTTTTGAGGTTCATACAATTGGTGGAAACAAATACCTTGTCTCATTTGTTGATGAGTATAATCGAAAACTTTGGATCTATGTGATTAAGCGCAAAGATTAAGTATTTGCAATCTTTAAGAGATTCAAAATACTTGTTGAAAACCATAGGAAAAGAAGATCAAGGTTCTAAGAACAAATGAAGGCAACAAATACACATCCAAGTAATTTGAGGAATTCTGTGCAAAACATGGTATTAATCATGAGGTAACTACTCTTAAACACCTCAACATAATGGAATACCAGAAAGAAGAAATAAGACCATATTGGATATGGCTATATACATGTTGAAGCAAAAGAACTTGCAAAAATTCCTATGGGATGAAGCAGTCACCACTGATGTCTATATATTGAATAAATGCCTAACTAAAAGGCTGAAGAACAAGGTTCCTGAGAAAGTGTGGAGTGGCAAGAGATCACCAATGAATCCTCTTAAGGTGTTTAGCTCTATCTGCTACAAGCATGTTTTTGTTGCAAGGAGAATAAAGCTTAATGATAAGAGTGAACCTATGATTCTGGTAGGATATCACATGACTAGAGCGTATAGGCTATTCAATCCAATCAATGGTAAGAATTTGGTGATTTGAGACATTATGATTGACGAGAACTCTGATTGGAATTGAGATTCAAATGATGCAACCAACAAACCATTGATGAGTTATAACTCTGATAAAGAAGGTAGTGAAGATGATGAGGTTCCACTTAATGACCTCCTAGAAGTTACTGAAGTTTCATTTGTTGAAGCAGAAAATCATGAGGGTGTGTCAAGCACAAGACAAAGACCTCAAAGAACCAGAGTTGTCCCAATAAGACTTCAAGATTGTGAAGTGGTTAGTGATTATAAAGTCACGCCAGATAGAGACTTGGTTCATTTTGCTTTACTTGCAAGTGTTGAACCAATCAACTATAGTAAGGTCTTATAGAATAAACAATGGAAGGCAGCTATGGTTGAAGAGTTGCAAGCCATTAAAAGAAACAACACGTGGGAGCTAGTCGAGTTACCAACCCGCACAAAATTTATTGAAGTGAAGTGGGTGTTCAAACTGAAGCACAAACCTAATGGGTCAATTGCAAGACATAAGGGAAGGTTAGTAGCACGAGGATTTCTTCAAAGAGCAAGACTCGACTACTCTAAAGTATATGCACCAGTTGCAAGATTGGAGATTATCAAACTAGTGGTAGCCTTAGCATGCAAGCAAGGCTAGTCGACATTTCATTTAAATGTGAAATCAACGATTTTAAATGGTTCCCTAGATGACGTTGCATAAAGTCCTTTATGGCCTCAAACAGACTGCTAGGGCATGGAACAAGAAAATTGACCCATACCTAGTCGACTTTTGATTCATAAAATGCAGGTCTGAGTATGGTGTCTATGTACAAGTCATGACACACGACATAACCATCATCTGCTTATATGTTGATGACTCGCTAGTAAATGAAAATAACACTAAAAATTTGTCGAAGTTCAAAGAGTTAATGAAGATTGAATTTGAAATACTAGACATGGGAAACTTGTCTTATTTCCTAAGCATGAAATTTCAAATTACCAAACAAGGTATGATGTTAGATCAAAGGAAGTATGTCAAATAAATACTCAAGAAATTTATGATGGTTGATTCAAATCCTGCATTTTCACCTATCGAACTAAATCTGAAACTGGAGAAGCATGGAGAGGAGGACAAGATCGACGTCATTTTGTTCAAACAAATTGTAGGATCTCTAAGACATGTGTGCAATAGCATACCCAATATAGATTTCTTAGTCGGATTAGTGAGCAGATACATGGATGAACCAAATGTTTCACACACGAAGGCTGTAAGGATAATCATGAGATACCTACAAGGATCACTAAATTATGGAATTCTGTTTCCACAAGATTCTGAAGGCAAAAAAGCTGTGATCAATTGTTATTAAATGCTGATTTGTGTGGAGATAATGATGATAGAAGAAATAAAACTGACTATTTCTTTCAAGTGTTTGGTGCCCTAATCTCATGGTGTTGAGAAAGCAACATGTGGTGGAATTATCATCATGTGAGATTGAGTATATAACAAGATCTTATGTTGCCTGTCAAGTAATCTGGATCAAAACTGTGTTGGATGAGACGAAGGTCGAAGTAAAGAGACAATTGGTGCTGCAGACCGATGACAAACCAACTTTTAATCTTGCAAAAAAAATCCAGTTCTGCATGGAAGGAGTAAGCACATTGAGGCTAGGTTTCACTTCCTGAGGGAGAAGGTAAATCAAGGTGAACTTGATGTAAGACATTGCTCGAGTGAAGCGCAAGTGGCTGACGTTTTCAATAAAGGATTGAAGATCGACATATTTTTGATTTTAAAAAAGAAATTAGGAATGGTTCAAATTGATTATGATTAGTTTGTGATTATCTACTTGGATTATAATAGGGTATGTTATGATATAATCCAAGTTTAGTTTGTTATGTTAATTAATTGAGATACAAGCAATTACTTGTATATAAATACATGTATGTAGTTAAATTACATAATACAATTTACTTTTCATTCTCCACATTCTCTCTAACACTCTCATTCTTTTCTCACCTAAGTGCTTTAGCACTAACAGGGAGAACACACATAATTTTTAAGACAATATATAGTATGCTAGAGTTAAATCACTTTGTCTTTTCTAAGACTTCGTACTTAAGGTATTTTACTTTAGCGAGCATATGGATCATTCACTAATTCAATAAAAATCAGACAAACAAAACCTATTGCATTCTACTCGAGGAGGTTCTCACATTCTATTGTACTTTTAGAAATATAGATGTATTATTGGTCATGTTAAAACTAGAAGTATTGGCATAATCAAGTCAATGATGATGTAGGTCAAGATATAATAGTACTCACTCTATTTTAAAATGTCCGTTGCTTAAGATTTTTTTTAGACAAACTATGGAATACAATAATGTTGTCATAAGATATTACATTTGTATTAAATTAATCTTATTAATGTATTAAAAGTAGTGTACAAAATAATAAATTAAATGATACAATTGAAAAAATACTAATCATTACTACATTAAAAAATTAAAATAACTTTAATTTTAAAATAAAATTTATTTGCTAAAACACTCATTTTAAAATGGAGGGAATAATTGATAAATTCACGAAGTCCTCACAATGAGATAAGTTTGGCTTAGAATGAACCGAATACTTATGGCCCAATCTTTGACAAAGTCATGCTTTAATGGCTATATATTTGAATATCACATTTAAGGAAAAGAAATACATCTAGTCAATTTAATTGGTATTATATTTTGAAAATGCGAACAGATAACACCATGATAAAGACGAGTGATATGATATTTACTTTTGTTTCAATCTTAAAATAATTAATTATATGATTTTACTCTTTTAAAATTTTCAAGTTTTATTTTGGTTAAAAAATTCGCGCTTTTAATCTCTCTATAAAATTAGTGTTCGAGAATTTGTAATTCAAGACGAAACAAAATATGTTAAATTATTCCTCAACTTTTAAATTTTTAATGGTTGATTATAAATAAAAACAACATAATATATAATAGTAAAAAATATGTATGATATCGGGCAGGTGAGAGACGATTTTTATCTTCTCCTAACTCATATTTAAACCTCTAAATAATCTTTGTTCGTCTCAAACTCTAATAGAAATGAAAAATTAAAATCAAAATTCATCCTGAACGGGTTTGGGTATTCTCACCCTACCATTATCTATTTAATAAAATTAATTTTTTAAATAAAAAATATTTATTTTTTCTAAAATTAAATTAAATTATAAATAATAAAATAAAATAATTTCAAAAAATTTCATACGTACATTTTAAATATTTTAAATAATTAATACAAATAAACATATCAAAACACTGAACACTTATTAATATTTCATATTAATAAAATTAAATAATAATGCACATAATGAAATAAATGGGACATGCTTGGGATGAATACTAGTGTCTCAATTATCCAATTCGTCCTCATATTTGTTAATTTGAGAAAATCCAAATTCGAATTCAAATCCAGTCAAAACGGATTTTCCTCGTTAACTTCGAAAAAAGTTCGAGGAGATTCTCGTGAGTATGAGTTATGTTATACATAATAGTAAAATAATATTATAAAAATGACATGGCTACTGTCCCACAATAAATGATTCGGTCGATTATTTCACATAGATAAGAAAAATAAATAATTGAAAAAAAGAGAATGATATTTTTACTAAAGTACTTTATCATATATTGAGAATGATAAAAGTAATATTAATTAGAAGATAAAATTAAAAAAATATATTAAAAATTAAAATGAATCAAGAATAAGTCACTCATTATAAATGGAGAGAATAATTTCTTAATTTATGAATAGAAAAAATTAAAATTAAAATAATAAATATTAGGGACGCACTAATATTTGATAATAAATATAAACCTGAGAGATGAAACTAATTACAATTTTAACATTCGAAAGATAATATTGATAAAAAAGAAAGAGAAATTTGACACCAGTCTACACAAAATAAGATGTTTACTTTGAATTATAGATAAAGGCGAGTCATTGATTATGACAAGTCAAGCAAAAATAAGTAATTTACCAAAAGAAGTTTGTCGTGCGAGAAACATAAAACAAAAGGCCAAACCATAAAGTCACAATGAATTGACTGATAAGGAGCTGATGGGACACCAGTGAAATTCTAAAAGTAGTAGTCGACATAGATATATTCTATACACACTTTTAAATAAATGTCTCAAATTAATGTATCTTAATTTTGAGGTAACTTCTAGAGTTATGCATATTAACTAAGTTCCTCATCATAATCCATATTTAATAAGAGTTAGATTCAATAAGTCACATATTATCATAGACTACACATTAGATTATTTCACAAATCTTCCCTATCCTTTGTTTTGAGTCTCCATGTCTCTTTTCCACCATTTTCTTTAATCACTACCGCAACAACAACATTAACATTAATGAACCGTTATATAATAACTCTGTCCCAACAAGTATTATTGTTTTTAATTCTCGGAATTTCTTACTTAGTACATCATGTAAAATAATATAAAAATGTTTTTAATTTTTAATGATGCGCTTTTTTTTATAATGTTTTCTGATTAAATAGAACTTTTATTTAACGTTAAAATATTTTAGAAATACATTTTATAAATATTATAGAGATGTATTTTCGAACAATATTGATTTTAAAAAGGCACATTAATTTTTTTTCACTCTCTCAACTCAAATTCTCTTAAAATCAATCAATCAATTTCAAAGCTTCTTCCATCAACATCAAGTATATTAAAGACACCATTCAACACAGAAGTAAACTCTCAAGTTGTAAGCTTTTTTATTTTTGTATAAATGAGTAGAAATTGATGATTAAGTTAAGAAATACTTTTTTGTGTGCATGAATGATAGTTTATACATACTGAAAAACGTGTTTAATGGTTAAAAATAACGATCAAAGCATTATTTTTGGGGTTTTGATGGTCTGCATTACCGCCATTGATGAACCTGGAAGTTTTAGGAAATTCCAGAGATGCATCTTTGGAATTTTTCAACGTTTGGATTGTCAGTAGTAACTAGAGATGCATTTCCATAATTTATCTGTCAATTTTTTTTGTTGCTTTTCTTGCTTGTAAGGTTGCTTGTAGTAATTGTCTGACACTTGTCTGGTTTACTTACATGCATTATTACTAATAGAGAGGACAGACTAAGGCACAAGAGGATTGCATAACATCCATTAGTTCGGGGGAAGAAGAGTCAGGTTTCAAAGGCTCATGTTCACTCTAGCCCGGTTCATGCGGAGGCATCAACTTCAGGGGCTCATGCTTCTCTATCTTCTTCTTTCCGTAGAAACGGGTGCCACCTACTGATGCATCACCGCCTCTATCTTCCCGTAGGCGACAAGTTTCACCTATTCAGGCGCCAGAGATATCCGAGTCACCGAAGGTACTTGAGACACCAATGTCACCTCGAGCATCGGAGGGACCTCATGTTGATGAACCAGTGTTGTAACACTCGTTCCCCAAAACAAAATAAAACAATTAAAATAAACACATATCAGAGTTCCTCTCCCAAACGGGATGTCACAATTCACATC